>CM065178.1:26057518-26657518 GCA_033026295.1 Channa striata
TTTGCAGTAGGAAGATTAAAAACATTCAATCATTTACAACAACAATAATAATAAACATTAAATAACACCAACAATAATAATAAAATATTAATACTTTCACCTTTCAGCAATCACACTAATTATTATTATAATTGGTTTGACTTACAGAACTAATGTAAAAGAAATAAAAATGTCCCTACAGAACCAAGAAACAGCATTAAATTAGTGAGTCAAACGGACCAGTCAGAATTATTTGATTCATCCGAAATAAGTTTTCATACAGTAGGAGGAACTCACAACATACTAAATTTTCTAAAACTGTAAAAGACTCATATGTTTTATGAATAATGTTGTTTTCAGTATTAAATATATTAATTATTATTATTTCAGTTTCTGTAGTTCTGCTGGGAAACAGCTGGTCCCAGAGGGGCTCAGTGGGGAACTTCATAGTGGGACAGACTGTGTTCAACACTGAGGAAGAACCAGACGACTGTCTGAGTGTCAGTGGACTGACTGAGGAGAAAGAACCGTTTCTCATGAACATCCCAGATCTGCTGCATCCTGATATTTCTGAAGACAGACTGACTGAATATGTAGAAACCTGTGTGAGACTCTCTGCTCCTGGACCTCACGTGTTCCTGCTGGTTCTTCAGCCTGAAGGCTTCACTGAGGAACACGCGTCGAGGCTACAGTCAGTTCTTGAACTGTTTGGTGAGCGAGCATTTGATCGATCGCTCTTACTGATAACAGCATCAGGAGAGGAAGAGCAGAGTTCAGCTTCAATAGACAAATATAATGATCATCCACCGTTAGGAAACTTTATCAGGAAATGTAAACACAAGTTGTCGTGGCAGAAAAACCTTGAACTTCAAGAACTGTTAACAGTCATGGGTCAAATAGTGAAGGAGAACGATGGAGATCGTGAATACTGTGAAGTATTTGAGGACGCAGTGTCTGATTTACCCAGTGGTCCTGGAAGCCTGAAACCTGAAGGAGCAGTTCGTGTCAACTTGGATCGTGTTAGAGCTGCTGGTAGGTTTAAACTAAGTTTGTGATGACAAAGATGTTTAATGAAGCTTGAATTCGAGCTAAAAATGACTTTGGTTCATTCTTATGTTTTACAGGAATTCAAATATTGGATTCTGCAAGAACTGGAGGTAACTGTGAGAAAACCTTCACATTATGTCAGGATCATGGACTTTTGTTTGGTTTTCCCTGTTCACTTCCTGTTTATGACTTTTGCTTTGTAGAACCTCTGCTCCACTTCCTGCTTGGCCTTTGGTGTTTTTGGTTTTCTTTACTTACCTTATTGGTGGTAGTGCTAGTTTCCCCCCCAGTTGGTTGCTAGTTTGTCTTTGTTACACGCCGTCTGTTGGTCTCAGGTTCTGTTTCCACTTGGTCTGAGCTTTGGTTCTTCGTTTGTATCCGTATGTGTAGTTGGCTTTTTGATCACCTGTCTGTCTTTGTTAGTTAAGTTCTTCATTTTGTTCCCTCCTTTCCTCCTTTGTTGTGCTCTGATTATTAGTCAGTCTGTATTTGTTTCATTCTGTTTCAGTATTTAGTCTTTGGGTTTATGTTCATTTTCTTTCCAGTCTGGTTTTATCATCATTCATCCCCATTTGTTACTTTCTGCTTTAACCTTGGTTCCATTTATGTTACAGCTGTTATAGGCTTCAGCTTTGGTCACTTGTTTTCTCTTGTTTTAGTTGGATTCTGCTTTAGTACTTGATTTGCTTCTTTGTTTGTTCCTGTCAGTTTGTTTCTGTGCAGTCACTTTATTTGTGATTTGCCCTTTTACTTTATTTCAACTCGGATGCTTGTTTGTTGCTTCCCTCCTTTGGGTTCTTCATTATTTCCTTGATTAGATAATTTGCCTGTAGATGTGTTATAATTTTACCTTTATTTCTATTTACTACGTAGTTCCTTTCCCTGGTTAGTCTAGTTTGTTGACAGATTGTATGTGCGTGTCCCGTCCTTCCTGTTAGTGACTTTTTATCATTTTAATAAATCCTTATTTACACACGTTGGTCGTCATCACCTTCAGGTACAATGCAGTAATTCAGAGTTTTTTCTTTTAATAGGGGGAAAGTCACAGATTACATCAGCAAAGCAGAATAAAAACATCCATTGTAAGTAAATTAGAGCTGTTATTAAACTCAGACCATCATTTAAAAAAATGAACTTCACTATATGATTAAATTCTCAGTGTTTTTACACATTGTCCTTCAGTGGGGAATGTTCCCACTGTTTCTTTGCTCACTTCACATAACTGCTACATGTGTTCTTACTTTTTTATTTTACTTTTAAATGTTCGGTCACTGTCAAACTGTATTTTGTCTGTCTGTGGTCTCATTGTAATATAATTTTTAAATATACAAGATAAAACACTGAAAGTCACTGAAGACGTGTTTGTAACAGAGTAAGTGACACAGTTGTGTTATGAATGACAAAAGAGAGTTTAGAAGAAACTTAAACCTCAAACCACAAACTCACTAATCATTGTGTAAAGTCTCAAAACCTCCTTCTCACAAACACGGCATCTCTTGTGGAAACGTTCAGGCCTGTCATGTCTCATCTGTCTGCTGCTCCTGGTCATGTTGTCACAGCTTTGCAGTAATTATATCATTATCATCCCTTTACCTTCCATTGTCAGATTTAACAAATTCACAGGAAAAACATGGATGTTTGTTAATCACAGTTGCCAGTCGCTCTCTCAGACACATAAAAGTCGTCTGTGAATTTGTAAGTTATACAGTGTAAAAAAATTAAATAAAAGGAGCTTGAAAAAATAGGAACTACTTCAGTCCATATTCCACTGTTTGGATCCATATGTGCCGTGGCCTGTAAGACAAATTTATAACAGTGTAAAGTAGCCGACATGTGTTAGTGTCTAATGTTGAGGTAACAATGTCAACCATCCTTAAACTTTATTAATCTTCTCTGGTTTTGTGTTTCAGTCTCTTCACTCAGGATTGTTCTGTTGGGGAAAAGTGAAGAGAAAAAAACAAAACTTGGTAACTTCATCATTGGAGATCAAGTTTTTCATTCATCAATAATAAACAGTCACTTTACAAAACACTGTGTTGCCGCCTGTTCCGAGTGGAGGGAAAAACCTGTAACAGTGGTAAAAACATCAGACATGTTCAGTCTGTCTGAGGAGACCCTGAGAAAAGAGGTGGAAAGATCCATGAATCTTTGTCCACCAGGACCAAACGTCCTGCTGCTGTTAGTCAAATCATCTGAGTTTAATAGAGAGGATGAACAAAAACTGCAGTTAATCCTGAGTTTCTTTGGTCAAGATGCCTTTAAATACTCAATGATCATAATGACAGACAAGAAGAAAAGAACAGATTCAACTCTGGATCAGATGATTAAAAAATGTGAAGGAAGAAACTACAACATGTCTGATAGTCAACGTGATCAGTTAATGGAGAAGATTGAGAACATTGTTCATGGAAACAAAGGAACCTTCCTCACCTTCACTGAGGAGACAAGGAGAAATGTGAAACCAACTTTAAAACTGGTTCTGTGTGGGAGGAGAGGATCAGGGAAGACTTCAGCAGCCAGGTCCATTTTAGGTCCGACAGAGCTTCATTCAGCCTCCAACTCATCTGAGTGTCTTAGAAATCAGGGAGAGGTGCGTGGACGTCGGGTTTCCCTGGTGGAGCTGCCTGCCTTGTATGGAAAACCTCAGGAGACAGTGATGGAGGAATCATTCAGGTGTGTGTCCCTCTGTGATCCTGAGGGGGTCCATGCCTTCATCCTGGTCCTACCTTTGGGTCCCCTCACTGATGAAGACAAGGGAGAGTTAGGACCATCCAGAACACGTTCAGCTGTCGAGTCAACGACTTCACCATGATCCTGTTCACTGTGGACTCAGATCCTACAGCTCCAGCTTTTGTATTTTATATAAGAAGGGATAGAGACATCCAGGATCTGTGTCAGAGCTGTGAAGGAAGATCTGTTGTCCTCAATGTCAGGGACAGGATGCAGGTCTCTAAAGTGTTGGACCCTGTGGAAAAAATCAGACTGTCCAAAGACAAAGTATGTTATACGAAAGAAACATTTGGACGTTCCCAAATAGAAAAAGTCATACAACAAGAGAAAAACATCATCACACTAAAGACTGAACTTAGGGAGCTGAAAGAAAGAAGAATTCTCAGTGGTGAGTTTTAACTAGTTTTCCTAAAACACAGATTATTAAGACTGTCATTTTACATAACTGATGTTCTCGTGATGTTTCAGGTGATGAAGGTAATCAGAGTCCAGAGTGTCTGAGGATCGTGTTGATTGGAAAAACTGGCTGTGGAAAGAGTTCGTCAGGAAACACCATCCTAGGAAGAAAAGAGTTTAACGCCAAATTAAGTCAAACATCAGTCACCAAACGTTGTCATAAAGCAAAGAGTGAAGTTGACGGTCGTCCTGTTGTTGTGGTCGATACTCCTGGACTGTTTGATACAAGTTTAACCCATGATGAGGTTAATGAGGAGATGGTGAAATCTATCAGTCTTCTGGCTCCAGGACCACACGTCTTCCTGTTGGTGTTACAGATTGGTCGACTCACACAAGAGGAGAAGGAGACGTTAAAACTCATCAAAGAGGGTTTTGGGAAGAATTCAGAAAAATTCACAGTCATTCTTTTAACTGGAGGAGATAAACTGGAGTCAGATGGACAGTCCATTGAGGATTACATCAAAGAGGACTGTGATGATTCCTTTCAGAAGCTGATCTCTGACTGTGGAGACAGATACCATGTGTTTAATAACTACGATAAACACAATCGTTCACAAGTCACTGAGCTGATGACAAAGATCGACACCATGGTGAAAGAAAATGGAGGCAACTGCTTCACCAATGAGATGCTGCAAGAAGCTGAAGCAGCAATAAAGAAGGAAATGGAGAGAATCCTGAAGGAGACAGAGGAAGAGATGCAGAGACAGAGGGAAGAACTGGAGAGAAAACATGAGGAAGAAAAGGAAGCGATGAAAAGAAGAATGGACGAACAGGCAAGAGAAATTGAAGAAGAGAGAAAACAGAAAGAGAAAGAACTTCAGGAAAAGGAGGAAAATATAAAGAAGGAGCGAGAACAGAGAGAGAGAGAGAACAGGAAGAGAGAGAAGAAGAAAATGAGAAAAGGAAAGAGCGGGAAGAACTTCAACGTCAGGAGTGGGAAAATAAACTTGCAGCTTTGGAGGAAAACATAAAATCTGAGTCAGAGGAAAAGGAAACAATTGATAAAAAGCTGGTTGAGAGTAGAGAAGATATGAGAAAAGAACGAGAGACCTGGGAGAAGAAACAAAAAGAGTGGTGGGAAACACGAGATCAAGAAGAAGAGAGACGAGAGAAGGAGAAAAGAAAACTGAAAAGCCTCCAGGACGAATACGAGAAGGAGAGAGAAATGTATGAAAAGCAAAGGAAAAAAGAAGATACACTCAGGACAGAACAGGAGGAAAAAGAGAGAAAAGACATGAAGGAAAACTATGAGAAAGAAGTGGAGAAACTGAAGAAGAAACATGAAGAGGAGGCCAGGAAACAAGCAGAAGAGTTTAATGAATTCAGAGAGAAATACATCCAAGAATTAGCTGCGCAGACGGAAGAACATGAGAAACAAATGAAAGACAAAGATGAAGAACATGAGAAACAAATGAAAGACAAAGATGAAGAACATGAGAAACAAATGAAAGACAAAGATGAAGAATATGAGAAACAAATGAAAGACAAAGATGATCAGCACAAAATATTAAAGGCAGGAAACAAAGCAGAGAAAAATGTATGTGGGACTTTTATAAATCTGAAACTAATTTGGGCTTTACTGGGAAAACAGGAAAAGGAAATGGAGAAGGTGAAAAATGAGGAGAGAAAAAAACTGGAGGAAAAACATGAAAAACAAATGAATGAACTGATTCAAAAGCTTCAAAAAGAATATAGAGGAGTTTGGGAAGCTTTGATGGGTTTATTGTTTGGATAATTCCAACAGTGAATCATGGAACATAATTTTAGACTCTGCATTTGAATTAACCCATTGTCAGGTGTATGTGTTATTTGGTGGGAGAATTGAAAATGTGGTGGTTTGGAATCTTAGTTTGATCTTAAAATATTTGGGATTTTATATTCATATAAAATAAACGGGGCAGAAAATGTTTGTGTAGTCTAGGCAAAATCAGGTTAGTTTGTATTTAAGAAACTCTTTTCAGATCAGTTTTCAGACATTTTCATTCACATTTTATCTCCAAGCGCTCTGTTTTACACGGATCAACACACTGATTAAGGCTGATTTATACTTCTGTCAGTACACATTAACAGCGATGCAGACCAGGGAATTCTGGGTAATTGTAGGCCGCAGAGGCTCACAGAACTTCACAACACGTTATGCTGAGATGTGCATCGCCCAACCTGATTGGATGATTTCGGGAGTCTGGATCAAATTATTAAGAATCAGACCGACGTTGCAGAAAGTCCTTTGGTTTCCGCCTCCGTCCTGATGGACGCGTCTTTGTCCGGCAGGCGGCGGTGACGCGCCAACAAAAGCCGCAGAAGAAGAAAAAGAAAAACGCGGAGATCTTCGTGTCCACCTTATGATTTATGTTCGTAAGACACGAACGTTTCCCGGTCCACTTTTAGTTCCTGTATCTTCCTAAACACCGAAGAATTCGGGGTTTTGACCGGAACACGCAGCTGCTGCAGAAACGACGCCGGACGTTTTTACTTTCGATTTCACCGTGTTTTTGTGCGATGGCGCAGGAGGAAATGAGCTGGTGAGTGAAACTTTAATAAACTTTAATAAACTTCGATAAACGGAACAGGACCAGAGAACATGATCAGAACCGGATCAACATAATGTCAGACTTGTTAGGACCAGTTCTGGGTTCGTGTTGTCGGTCTTTCAAGTGTAACTAGGCCTCGTCTTCACGGCGGGTTCAACATGTTTAAAACTACCCAACAGAAAAAAAATGATCATTATGATTATTATCAACACTCTCATTAATATTTGAGCATTTAAACTGTAGTTTCAGCTGTTTCTGTGGCAAACAGGAAGTAAGATAGATGGAACAGCTGATCGAACTCTGAGTGCAGACAGAAGCCGGAAGTAAAGTTCAGCGATCGTGTGAGGCCTCTGGACTCACTGCTGCTACTGTGGTTCTGTGGGAATACCTTTAGTTCTGCTGCTGCCAAAGATGGTTGGTTCTACTCACAGTGTCACTACAGAATTTACTGCACGTTCGTCGCTGACACAAAACCTCAGGCTCCACATGCAGATGTGTAGGAGTCTGGATTCGTGTCGGTGTTGATGAACGTCAGAGAAACAGGTTCCTGTCTGACGTGCCAACAGACACAGAACAGCAGCTCCAGCCTGTCAAACTTGTTCTGTACGCACATTCTCAACACGTTGTTCTTTTGTGTTTGTAGAGCTATAGGAACCAACCCGTGACCAGCTGAGCTTCTTCTGGTGGATCCGGTGCAGCGACGTCATGGCAGCTACTGCAGATCCTGGTGAGCAGAGTCACATTCACGGCAGTGACCTATTATCCTGCCGTCAGTTCTAAAGACAAATGTATTAACATTTATCAGGTTCTCTGCTGGAGTCAGTCACATGTTCATACTTGTTTCACTCGAGTTTTCACTCGCTGACTTCAGCCGGACGTAACATTTGGCCTCAGGGATGTGAGCTGGTTACAGGATTAAATTTGAGAGGGACAAGTCGAAAAACACTGACCTTAACCCCAGCTGCTCCAGGGGTGTTTCCAGCTGTGGCCATTCCTGAAAATGAGACATGGGCTTTGTCCAAATTCACCCCCTCATCACTGTTTTGTGTGTTCACCATTTTGCTGTACAACGCCAACTACTCTGCCATGTATACGCGTAATCGGGTCACAGTCGGCTTTCTGCAGCTGCACATGTGGTAACAACGGGCTGCAGACAGTGAACTGCACACAGCTGAGAATGAATGAACGTAGACATTGCTAACGAGATAACGGACGAACAAAGTCCGCCTGAGGTCCGACAGGAATTTCAAATTACTCAAAGTGTCTCGTAAAAGTGAGTGAGTGAGTTCCCCGATGGACGGTTGTGGATCAGCTGCATGAGTTTTCCTTTCTCTTCCCCTGAGCTGTCACTCTGCCGTGACACATCACAAAGGAGAATTTTCCATCATTACACAGTTGGAATCTGTGCGTCTGGCTTCCAAAAGAAGTCCGTTTTAAGGAACACTTCACCACAAAAATCAATCAGTCAGCATTTGGCAAAATAACTCAGACAAATACCATATGTTATTTGGGTTCTGCTTTGAATACTCCCATACTTTGGATGATCACAGTGGAATTGTAACTTTTTTTTTTAATCTCTAGTTGTTGGATGCACATTAATTTATTTACAACAATTTAACACAAACAATTGTTTATAATATTACTGCTGTTAATGGATCATCCACTGTTTTAGTGCTAGAACATTTCTCTACCGAGAAAAGTTTCAGCAGTATGAAAGAATGAAAAATGTTAAGTTGACTCCATGATTATTATTTTTGTTTTCTTGCAGAGGAGAACAAACAGAGACCTCTTCGCAAGAGCAGCAGCAACCCACGGCTTCCCCCAACAAGTGAGTTCTACTGCTTTGACTGTGTGTAGGTGACACATTCATCCACATGAGCTCAAATTATATTTGGACATGTTGTCTGAGCACTGAGCTAAAAAAAACAAAAGTTAATAAAGATCCACAGGTGAGCTCCTCTCCAGATATGACGATTTATGTCATTTTATTCAAAGAATAGAATTAGACTAAGTTCAACACTGAGGAAGAACCAGACGACTGTCTGAGAGTCAGAGGACGGTGGGAGGAGAAAGACATAGTTGTCAACAACACCCCAGACCTGCTGCTTCTCAACGCTTCCCAACACAGACTGACAGAGTTCATAGAAAACTGTGTGAGTCTCTCTGATCCTGGACCTCACGTGTTCCTGCTGGTTCTACAACCTGAAGACTTCACTGAGGAACAAAAACTGAGACTCTGCAGAATCCTTCAAGTATTCAGTGATCGATCATTTGATTGTTCATTGGTTCTAATAGCAACCGCCAGAGAGGATGAGAATCAACATCCATCCTTAAAAGACCTGATCAGAAGGTGCAGATACAGACACTTGAAGCAGAAAAATCTTGAACGTGAAGAGCTGTTAACGCGATTGGATCAAACTGCAAAAGAGCACAATGGACAACATCTGATCTGTGATGCACATGAAGAAGAGGATTCAGGTTTAACAATAAGAACCAAGTCCAAACACAACATCACGATAAACCTGCTTCTTTGTGGGAGAGATGAAGAAATTAAGACGTCAGCAGCCAAGTCCATTTTAGGCCAGACACACTCATCCGAGTGTGTTATAAATCAGGGAGAGGTGTGTGGACGTCGGGTTTCCCTGGTGGAGCTGCCTGCCTTGTATGGAAAACCTCAGGAGACAGTGATGGAGGAATCATTCAGGTGTGTGTCCCTCTGTGATCCTGAGGGGGTCCATGCCTTCATCCTGGTCCTACCTGTGGGTCCCCTCACTGATGAAGACAAGGGAGAGTTGGAGACCATCCAGAACACGTTCAGCTGTCGAGTCAACGACTTCACCATGATCCTGTTCACTGTGGACTCAGATCATACAGCTGCAGCTGTTGTTAACTTTCTACGGGGAAACAAGGAGATCCAGGATCTGTGTCAGAGCTGTGGAGGAAGATCTGTTGTTCTCAACATCAAGGACAAGAAGCAGGTCTCTGAAATGTTGGACACTGTGGCAAATATCAGATCCAGAAGCTTCACTAAGGACGTGTTCACCTGGGCTCAAATGGAGAAGATTTCAGAGTATGAGAACACTAATGCAGGACTTAAAGCTGAGCTGCAGGATCTGAAACAGAGGAGTAAGACGGTAGGTGATGAAGATCTGAGCAGAGAACCTCTCAGGATGGTGCTGATTGGTAAGACTGGCAGTGGGAAGAGTTCAACAGGAAACACGATTTTAGGTGCAAAGCACTTCAGTCCCAGAATCACCCCAAAGCCTCCAGTCAGGTCCTGTGAGAGAGCAACAGGACAGATTGATGGACGACCTGTTGCTGCGGTCAACACACCTCCACTGTTTGACCCGAATCTGTCTGAGGATGAATTTCAACACCAGATTGAGAAATGCATCAGCTTGTCGTCTCCTGGACCTCATGTCTTCTTACTGGCGCTGCAGATCAGAAACTTTACAGAAGAGGATAAAGACTCTGTGGAACTGATCAAAAAACACTTTGGCAGGAAATCTCAAGATTTCATCATTATCGTCTTCACCAGAGGAGATGAACTGGAAGATCAGTCGTTTGAGAGTTATATCGAAGACTGTGGTGGGTTCGTCAAACAGCTAATAAAGGACTGTGGGGGAAGATACCAGGTCTTCAATAACAAAGACGTCACAAACTCCACACAAGTGCGTGAGCTGCTGACAAAGATTGAGAACATGGTGAAGGACAACGAGTACTACAGGAAGAGGAGGAAGTGGATGTTTTGTCTGTTTGGGCTGTTGTTTCTCTTATTTCTGTCATATCACTTTATTATAAATTATATATACACTGAAAACTCCAGAGGACTCTAAAGACTTTATGTCTTTATCCAGGTGAATGTCTCCATCTGCAGTTCACACTATTAGCTCAGATAATTAAACGTACTGGAGCAAAGGTGGAAATGAAAAGAAAGGTCAGAATGTCGGTTTATGTTTCCTGGGTTTTCCCTGTGAAAACTCTATTTACTGTTCAAGAAGATCAATGAGCCGAGGGAAACGACAGCAGCTCAAGATGGAAACATCACGAGGGCTGCGAAGGAAAACCGACAGACCTCCACAGACCAGGACTAAAGAAAACACGATCCACCGTTTGAAGCGAACCACAAGGAGGCTGCCGAAAAACCGGTGACAGAATAATAATAATAATAATAATAACCTGGTGTTGAGTCACAGAATTGATGCAGTTATTGTCAACATCATTGTAATTTTCGTTCATTAGGATCAGGATGTTCAGTTCTGTTTAATGTTAGGTGACTGTATTGCTGCCTGTTTTGGCCAGGACCCTCTTAGAAAAGGGATTTTTAATCTCAGTGAGGTTTTCCCTGCTGAAATAAAGGTTAAAATGAGAAATAAAAAGTATACTACTACTCTTTCGGCTTTTCCCATCAGGGGTCGCCACAGCGAATCATCCTTTTCCACTTTACTCTATCCTGAGCATCTTCCTCTCTGACACCAGCTAACCTCATGTCCTCTGTTAGGACGTCCATATATCTCCTCCTTGGTCGTCCTCTCGCCCTCTTGCCTGGCAGCTCCATCTCCAACATCCTTCTACCAATATAATCACTATCCCTCCTCTGCACATGTCCAAACCATCTCAGTCTGGCCTCTCTGACTTTGTTGCTAACACAGGCAACGTGCGCTGTCCCTCTGATGAACTCGTTCCTAATTCTGTCCAACCTTGTCATTCCTAAGGAGAACCTCAACATCTTCATCTCTGCTGCTTCCATCTCTGCCTCTTGTCTCTTTCTCCCTGCTACTGTCTCTAACCCATAGAGCAGAGCTGGTCTCACCACTGTCCTGTACACCTTTCCTTTGAGTCTTGCTGACACTCTTCTGTCACACAACACTCCTGACACTTTCCTCCACCCATTCCAACCTGCCTGCACTCGCCTCTTCACCTCTTTTCCACACTCCCCATCAGACTCAACTGTTGACCCCAAGTACTTAAACTCCTGCACCTTCTTTACCTCAGCCCCCTGTAACCTCACACTTCTACCTTGCTCCCTCTCGTTTACACACATTTATTCTGTCTTACTACGACTGACTTTCATGCCTCTTCTTTCCAGAGCAAACCTCCACCTCTCCAGCTGTTCCTCCACCTGCTCTCTACTCTCACTGCAAATCACAATGTCATCTGCAAACATCATTGTCCAGGGAGATTCCTGTCTGACCTCATCTGTCAACCTGTCCATCAGCATAGCAAACAAGAAGGGACTCAAAGCCGATCCTTGGTGTAGTCCCACCTCCACCTTGAACTCCTCTGTCTGACCTACGGCACATCTCACCACCGTCATGCTCCTCTCATACATGTCCTGAACTACTCTGACGTACTTCTCTGCCACTCCCGACATCCTCATACAGTACCACAGCTCCTCCCTCAGCACCCTGTCATACGCCTTCTCTAAATCCACAAAGACACAATGCAGCTCCTTCTGACCATCTCTGTACTTTTCCATCAACAATCTCAAAGCGAAAATGGCATCAGTGGTGCTCTTACGGGGCATGAAACCATACTGCTGCTCACAAATCTCCACCTCCTTCCTAAGCCTGGCCTCCACTACTCTTTCCCACAGCTTCATTGTGTGGCTCATCAGCTTTATCCCTCTGTAGTTGCTACAGTTCTGCGTGTTACCCTTGTTCTTAAAGATCGACACCAGAACGCTTCTCCTCCATTCCTCAGGCATCTTCTCACTCTCTAAAATCCTGTTAAACAGTCCTGTCAGAAACTTCACTGCTGTCTCTCCTAGACACTTCCACACCTCCACAGGTACGTCATCAGGGCCAACAGCCTCTCCGCTCTTCATCCTTTTCAGAACCTTCCTCACCTCATCCTTTCTAATCTCTCCTATTTCCTGCTCCACAACATCCACATCTTCCTCCCTTCTTTCCCTGTCATTTTCCTCATTCATCAGCTCCTCAAAATACTCCTTCCATCTTCTCTGCACACTCTCCTGTCTTGTTAGCACCTTTGCATCTCTGTCTTTAATCACCCTAATCTGTTGCACATCTTTCCCATCTCTATCTCTCTGTCTGGCTATCCTATACAAGTCCTTCTCTCCTTCCTTCGTGTCTAACCTGTCATACAGCTCATCGTAAGCTTTCTGTTTGGCCTTTGCCACCTCCCTCTTCACTCTGCGCTGCACTTCCTTGTACTCCTGTCTACTTTCCTCAGTCCTTTCTACATCCCACTTCCTTTTAGCTAACCTCTTCTTCTGGATGCAGTCCTGTACTTCCTCATTCCACCACCAAGTGTCTTTATCATCTTTCCTCTTACCAGATGACACACCAAGCACCTTCCTACCTGTTTCCCTGATTACCTCTGCTGTAGTTTCCCAGTCACCTGGAAGCTCTTCCTGACCACACAAAGCCTGTCTCAACTTCTGCCTGAATTCCTTACAAGTTTCTTCATTCTTTAGCTTCCACCACTTGGTCTTCTTTTCTGACTTTCCTCTCTTCTTCTTCCTGACCACCAGAGTCATCTTACACACCACCATGCGGTGCTGTCTGGCTACACTCTCTCCTACCACCACTTTACAGTCACTAACCTCTCTCAAATGACCTCGTCTACATAGGATGTAGTCCACCTGTGTACTCCTACCTCCACTCTTGTATGTCACTCTATGTTCCTCTCTCTTCTGGAAGTAAGTGTTAACTACAGCCATTTCCATCCTCTTAGCAAAGTCCACTACCATCTGTCCTTCTGGATTCCTGTCCTTTACACCAAACCTGCCCATCACCTCCTCATCACCTCTGTTCCCCTCACCAACATGCCCATTGAAGTCTGCTCCAACAACTACTCTCTCTCCTCTGGGGATACTGTCTACAACCTCATCAAACTCACTCCAGAATCTCTCTTTCTCTTCTAACTCACAGCCAACTTGTGGAGCATACCCACTGACTACGTTCACCATCACCCCTTCGATTTCTAGCTTTAGGCTCATCACCCTGTCTGAGACTCTTTTCACCTCTAGAACATTGTTCACAAACTCCCCCTTCAGGATCACTCCTACTCCGTTTCTCTTCCTATCCACACCATGGTAGAACAGTTTGTATCCTCCTCCAATACTACGTGCTTTGCTGCCTTTCCACCTCGTCTCTTGCACACACAGTACATCTACCTTCCTTCTCTCCATCATGTCTGCCAGCTCTCTACCTTTCCCTGTCATTGTGCCAACGTTAAGAGTCCCTACTCTCAAATCTAAGCTCCTGCCTTTCCCCTTCTCTCTCTGACCACGCACCCTTCTGCCTCCTCTCCTTCTTCGACCAACAGTAGTCCAATTTCCACCGGCACCCTGTAGGTTAACAGCACCGTGGCGGTCGTTGTTAACCCGGCCTCGACCGATCCGGTATGAAAGTGGTATGGATGACTCGCATGGTTGTACTTGGCAAAATTTTACGCCGGATGCCCTTCCTGACGCAACCCTCTCTATTTATCCGGGCTTGGGACCGGCACAGAAGTTACTGGCTTGCAACCCCTGTGGCTAGAATGAGAAATAAAAAGTATCTAGATATAAAAACTGCCCTTTAACATCAATGATGGAATTTAGATTTGGGAACAAGCTGCATTTATATGAACCAGCATATTAACGGGCTGGGTTCTTATTTCCAAAAAGTAATTATGACCAACACTCGACCAGACACGGGCACGTTTTATTAATTTGCTGCTGTGAACGTTCATTTTATCACCTCGGTGCATTTTTCACTGGAAGCTCGACAGTTTGCTTCCATCAAAAGTCAAAAAACCTTTTTTATTCAGGAGGAAAATGTGTTTGTTCTGAGGTTTGAATCTGAATAATGGAGAAATAATGTTCATATGCAGCTGCAGCAGTAAATGCCACAAAAGTTCTGCAACTTTGATGAAACCGTTTCCCTTCACTTCCACTCTTAGTGCTATGCTAACATACACGACCACATGCTGAAACACGAAATCATCAAATGGAGTCAGACTCAGAATCTTTGAAAGAGGCGGGTTTGTCGAAACCACCGTGAACTAATATCGTGTGTTTGACAAGTTTATTGCAGTTGAAAGATTTGAGGTAAAGTTGGAAACACGTACTGAGATGATTTGTGCCTTGTCCTTTATACGACAGCTGGATGTTTTAATTACAGTTACAGCTTGTAAATGAAGCTGGATCATGTCAGTTTACATAATAATAACCAGCTTATACAGTCTGCACTGTAAATAATAATGTTTCGTGGATGTAAAATATTGATGCATTAGTTCAGTTTGTTTGGACTGTGGATGTAACAGCAACATATAAAGTGATTTCAGTGATTTCCTACATGTTGTGTTGGTTAAAGTCCGGTGGATTATTTTGCTGTAGAAGACGGGATTTAAAGGTCACAGCTTGTTATTTAGGAGGGTGTGTTGTTTCTGACAGGAAATGTTTTTTTCCCTGGATGTTAAGGTTTAGTTTTTAGTTTTCTGCAAGACCACAACCAACACTGTTCACCTTAACAGAGACCAAGAACAAGAAGAAGACCACAGCAATGAAAGTAAAAAACACAGCAGCTCTGCCATGAATTTTGCTTTTACAATGTTATAATTTCTCAGTTTTTAGGTTAAAAGTTGATGATTCTACTGTGTTTATTATTGAGGTTAAAGTGGGTAGTGGAGTCATACCTGACTGGGTTATAAGAAGAGGTGGTTAATGGATAATAATAATAATAATCATAAACATGTTATGATGCTGTGAACGGTCGAAGCTGTCAGCCCGACTTCACAAAGTTCACACTGCAATGGTCCCGCCCCTTCTCACTCTTAACTAACTCTATGTTAAATCAGGTCACATGGAACCAGCCAGGTGACAAATAGCTGCCGAACAACTGAAACACTTGTATATGCACAGCTGGATAATATGTGGAGCTAATACAAATCTCTTTGGCTAAGAAATGAAAAGATATTTTTAAGGGTTTTGCTACAGAGGCACATTACTTTAATATATCTTTCAGACTAGGTTATCAGTTTTCCTTATAACCTGCTTCTTTGGTTTCTCTGTTTAGTTAATAAATGAATCACTGCAAAACTTCTGACTGACTGTCATGGATATTTACTGTCTATAGAATTGGAAAACACTGTTTAATTTACTGTAGTTTAAATAGTATAACAGCTAAAATATATTTTTTTAAATATTCATATTATCAGCTGACTTCTTTGTAGTCACAGTTATGTCTGAATCTTCAGTCTAATGAGCTCTGTTCTAGGCTGCAGCAGTGAAACGCTGATGGAAAGGGTGGCAATGACTACCTGTTTAAGCAGAAACAAGACACTTCTCTCTCTCTCTCTCTCTCTCTCTCTCTCTCTATATATATATATATATATATATATATATATATTTAAACTTACAGTCTTATAACTAAAAACGCACTGTGGTGTAATAGCATGTTTAGGTCGGTGTAAGACCCCTGTGGATCTCGTAGAGGGACTATAGCTACAGCCCTAGTGCATGTGCCCTCAGTAATAAACAAGCGCTGGCATTTGGAAGTTACTCATTCCTGTCTCCTCTTCATTGATCCACTGTGCATTTTGGCCTGTGTATCACTTGGTCTGGATTTGGTTAGTGCAGCTGCTGGTGAATTGTGCTTTACAACGACGTGGGCCTGGGTCCAAAGCTTTAGGGCAGGCTGCTTTTTTGTCCGTCATCCTGAGAGAAGAAGCCAAGTGTGTAACGTCATAATGGCCACTGTCACTCCACGACGGATGCTACTGTTCAGGATTCAAAAGAGACTTTCGGATTTGAGTACAAGTCATCTGCAAACAGTTGCAAACACAATTACCGAGAGTAGTACTTTAAGCAGTGTTGACGATTTGAGTGAGCCAGAATTGTAGGACTGGATTGTTGGTTTCCTCAGGGGTGAGAAATTGAGAGTCCTAGAAGATGAAGGCATGGCTCAACTCCTGCTCCTCAGTGACATGCTGCATGACCTGCTACCAGTTCCAGACACTGGGACTGAAAAGTCTTCACCCATCTTGATGGAACAGCCACTACTTCACCAACCTGGAGGCCACAGCCCACGCCAGTGGGTGTTGTGAGGGTGAAGTAAGGAAAAACAGTAACTATTGTGAGGTAGTAAGAAGTAGCATCCTATACAAGTATCTTTATTTATGTTTTTGGGGAAACTAAATTACTTTCTTCACACTGACATTGTGCTTTGTTTTAAGAGAAAAAACCCACTTCCAACTTTAACCTGTTTCTGCACCTACGTCTGCAGATCTGGAGGGTCAAGTCAAGAGCTTAACAAAAAGTTCTACCAGCTAGAGTACAATCCGATCTATATATATGTATTTTTTTTCTGTTATTTTTTTCACCTCATTAGAGTTGATAAATGAGGAAAATGAAAGAACAGAAAGTAGAAGAGGTGACTGGTGTGGAGCAGGAAGTAGCAAAGATTAGTGAGAGTGAAGTGAGGATGAAGAGCAGACAGACAGTTGGTCTGTCAGGAGGTGGCAGTAGAGTTTCAGACGAGTTTATTGAACAAGATCTTGAACAGTGAGGACGTTTTTAAGAACAAGGGAGATGTGCAGAGCTGAGGCAGCTACAGAGGAATGAAGCTCATGTTGTGGGAAAGAGCAGGTGAAGCTAAGCTAAAGTCGAGCGAGAGACGAGCTATTTGTATGAGGACGTCTGGAGTGGCAGAGACGTATGTTAGAGTTGTGCAGGACATGTCTGAGAGCCGTAAGACAGAGGTGAGGTGCTGTAATGATGATCATACTTAAGGCACCTGTTATGCTGGAGCATCAGCCCTCCTTGCGTGAAGACCAGCGAGTCTACCGAAGGGAGGACAACGTAAGACACTATCTCTAGCTTTCCTGCACTCCTTGATTTCTTTTCACACTACTTTAACCCTCTTCCACTCCTGTTCTGTTTCTCATCATGTGTTTTCAGCAGATCCCAGTTCTCCTCCCCAGACACAGGACACGGCATTCTCTGAGAGGACGGTGCTTCTCCAACCAGCGTGCCCTCACCCAGACCACTCTGGCCCCAGCCTCTTTTTCTCTTGCACTGTGGAACTGCCAGTCGGCGGTGGACAAGGCTGACTTCATTCCGGCTTTTGCTACACAGTCAGCTGTTCAGCTGCTCGCACTTACAGAGACCTGGATTACACCGCAGAACACGGCCACCCCAGCTGCACTCTCCGCTGGCTTCACATTCTCTCACATCTCTCGTCCATCAGGTCGGGGGGTTGGAACTGGTCTTCTCGCAGCCGACAACTGGAAGTTTTCCACAACTGCGCCCTTCAACCGGGGTATGTACTGTATAACTGTCATTTGCAACATTCCTTTTACTTTTTTCATATTACATATTCATCCACTGAGGTTGTTGTACTCTATAATTTTGTTTTTTTTGTATCAGAACAAGAAGAAACACACACACACACCTGAGAAATGATCTTATTTTGTCTCTAAAGCTCCAGTTCCTCTCTGCCTTTAACCTTCCACAATAAACTTTTTAATAATAATCTGTTCAGACTCCTGTGCTGTGATACTGTGAAGAAACTGCCACAGTCACCTAGTTTAGACACAAAGTTAATTCTTGATCTTGAAAACAGAACCATAATTCAATCATAAGGTTTATTAGACAACACTGATCTGAACTGTTCACCTGATACGACTGTTTGCGCGGGAGAGTTGGAAACAGAAACCTCCCCTCTGGTTAAACCCCTCCACTGGTCTGACGTGTGTGATCAGAGGCAACAAATATGCTAATTTGCTTTTGCCATCTACTATATGCGACAGATCCACCGTGATGCTGCAGTTTTTGGAAGAACCCTATCAACAGTAACATGTGGGTGTAAGGCTGTCTTCGTCCTTTGGCCAATGTCCCATCAAACAGAAGTTGTCCTTTGATGGACAGACAGCTGAATGTGTTGGTCATGTTTAGGAGTGTGTACACGGACATGAACCGACCGTCTCAACAGATCCCTTCGTTTTTAACAGGTTGATGTGACGGTAGAACAACAGAAACAGCTGAACACGTGGATGCTCATAGTGCAGCGGTTTACTTCTTTTTTCGTAGTAAGACACACGTTCTCGGATCCCACAGGAGTCTGCATCATTTCTATTTTGTGTTTAAAGTCCGACTGAATAACTTCAGGTTTACTCGACTAAAGGCCCACAGACAAAATAGAAACGTACAGATTAAACCTTTTATTAAAAGCAGACAAAGGCATTTCACAAGCCCAGCCCTGCTCTGTCCTTCCGTATTTACGTGTTTAAATACGGATTTCAACATAAATACATATATATAATATAAACAATAAATATTAGATTTTTTAGATTAGATTCAACTTTATTGTTATTACACATGTACAAGTACAAGGCAACGGAATGCAGTTTATGTCTAACCAGAAGTGCAATAAGCAGCAAGTGCAGGATATAGGTTATAAATTACCTCGAGAAAATATGTACACAAGAAATTATGGATCATATTTACAGATGCTATGAACATACTATACAGGGTGTTGTTAACTAGAGCAGAAATTTACAGATTGAATATGCAAGTAGATATGAATATTTACAGACATTTTACAGACGTGTATTTACAGGTGAGTATATACAGGCTAGTGCAATGAGTATGTGCAATATTAAATAGTGCAATGGTTGTGGGGAGAATGTCGGGGTGTATGATTGTGGCAAAGAGGTCAGTGAAGTCAGTGGGGGGCAGAGTTCAATAAGGAGACAGCTCTAGGAAAAAAGCTGTTCCTCAGTCTGGTGGTTCGTGTCCGGGGAAATCTGAAGCGCCTGCCTGAAGGCAGGAGAGAAAACAGTCTGTGGGCGGGGTGAGAGGAGTCCTTAAGAATACTGCGTGCTCGACGCAGACAGTGTTTCTTTTGAATGTCCTCAATGGCTGGAAGTGGAGTCCCCGTAATGCGTTGGGCAGTTTTCACTACCCGCTGCAGTGCCTTACGCTCCACAGCAGAGCAGCTTCATACCAGACTGTGACACAGTTGGTTAGGATGCTCTCTATTGTGCAGCGGTAGAAGTTCACCAGGATAGCCGAGGGAAGATGGGTTTTCTTGAGTGTTCTCGAGAAGAAGAGGCGCTGGTGAGCCTTCTTGATTAGGCTGGAGGTGTTGGTGGTCCAGGACAGCTCCTCCGAGATGTGGGTACCCAGGAACTTGAAGGATGAAACAGGCTCAACAGCCGTCCCGTTAACATGGATGGGATGGTGTGAGCCTCTTTTCTCCTTCCTGAAGTCCACAATGAGCTCTTTGGTCTTGTTGGTGTTAAGGAGCAGATTATTATCCCTGCACCAAGTGACCAGATGCTGGACCTCCTCCCTGTAGGCAGTCTCATCGTTGTTGTTGATGAGGCCGATCACCGTTGTATCATCTGCAAACTTAATGATGGTGTTAGATCCATGCATGGGCTTGCAGTCGTGGGTGAAGAGGGAGTAGAGGAAAGGGCTCAGCACACAGCCCTGTTGAGCGTGATGGTGGTGGAACAGATGTGGTCTGACCTAACATGCTGAGGTCTGTTGGTCAGAAAGTCCATGATCCAATTGCAGAGTAATATGTTAATGTCCAGGTCTCTAAGTTTGATAATTAACTTGGAGGGTATTACAGTGTTGAATGCTGAGCTGAAGTCAACAAACAGCATTCGTGCATAAGTGTTCTTATTGTCCAGGTGTGTTAGCACAGAGTGCAGTGCAATGGAGACTGCATCCTCTGTGCTCCTGTTGCCACGGTAGGCAAACTGGTGTGGGTCTAGTGTGGGTGGGAGACAGTCCTTCAGGTTTGCCAGGACCAGCCGCTCAAAGCACTTCATAATGATGGGCGTGAGTGCTACAGGGCGGTAGTCGTTCAGACATGTTGGGCTGGAGTGTTTCGGCACTGGCACAATGGCGGTGGATTTAAAGCATGTTGGCACAGCTGCTTGGGCAAGGGACATGTTAAAAATGTCTGTGAATACCCCAGTAAGCTGCTCAGCACATGCTCTAAGAACGCGTCCAGGGATGCCGTCTGGTCCAGCAGCCTTGTGCACGTTGACCTGGCTCAGTGCGGTGTAGAGGTCTGTGGAGGTGAGTGTGATGGGTGAGTGGTTGGTTGAAGGAGTGATTCTGGTGGCAGGGTCTTTGTTGTCTCCTTCAAAGCGAGCATAAAAGTCATTAAGCTGGTTCAGGAAGGAGACATTTGTGTCCGGGAGGGTAGAGTGGCTGTGTTTGTAGTCTGTGATGGCCTGGATGCCCTGCCACATGCGTCGAGGGTCAAAGTTGGAAAAGTGCTCCTCTAGCTTTAGTTTGTAGCAGTGCTTGGCCTTTTTGATGCCCCTCTTCAGATTTGCCGCCCTGGAAGTGCTGTAGGCTTCTGCGTCACCTGATCTGTAGGCAGCATTACGTGCCTTCAGCAGGAGGCGCACCTCCTTGTTCATCCATGGCTTCTGATTTGGGTATGTGGTGATCTGCTTCTGGGATGTAACACTGTCTATGGTGGCATTAATGTAATCCAGAACAGAGGAAGTGTAGCTGTTTATGTCCGCCTGGGAAGCAAACGTACTCCAGTCTGTGTGTTGAAACCTGTCCTGGAGTGTGAAGTCAGCCCCTGCTGGCCACACTTTGATGTTCCTCACTGATGGCTTCACACGGTTGATGAGGGGTGAATACTTGGGGGTGAGGAACAAAGAAAAGTGGTCTGATTGTCCCAGGTGGGGGAGGGGGGTCACAGCGTAGGCTTCGGCCATGTTTGTGTATACATGGTCCAGCGTCTTGTTTCCTCTGGTGTGACAGAAAACGTTTTGGTGGAATTTGGGGAGCACTGCCTTTAGGTTGGAGTGATTGAAATCTCCAGCAACAATAAATGCAGCCTCCGGGTGAGCAGTCTGTTGTTTGCTGATGGCCGTATGAAGTTCCTTCATAGCGAGCTTGGCATCAGAGTCGGGAGGGACGTAAACAGCAGTTATGATGGTGGAGGTGAACTCCCGTGGCAGATAGAATGGTCTACACTTAACCATGAGAAACTCTAGGTCAGCTGAGCAGTGTCTCCCAAGAGTGACAGAGTTCGTGCACCAAGCTTTGTTAACATAAATGCACAGTCCTCCTCCTCTGGTCTTACCGGATTCATCTGCCGTTCTGTCTGCCCGGAACACGTGGTGGTCAGCTAGCGTGATAGCATTGTCTGGTACACCGCTATTTAACCAAGTTTCGGTGAAGATTGTGATGTTACAGTTCCAGAGTCTCTTGCTGTGGTTGATGTTGAGTCGAATCTCGTCCATTTTGTTCACCAGCGACCGTACATTAGCGAGGAAAATGCTGGGCAAAGATAGCCGGTGTGGTGTTAGCCTTAGCTTAGCTCTTAGCCCTCCGCGTTTCCCCCGTCTTTGTTTACGGTCGCGACGCCGTCTTCGAGCACTTCCGCCCGGCCGGGTAGGGTGCGTGGCCTCGGGTGTTCTGGCGATCTCATAGTTGAGTCGAAGAATGTTGGTAAAAGTGTCGGAAATGTACAAACCAATATCCAGAAGCTCCTGTCGGGTGTACGATGTAAATGCACTACTGTTCTGAACGAACAGACCCGAGATGAGCAGGAAAAATACTGCAAAAATGCAGAAACTGGAGAGACACCGGGCCTCGCGATGTGCACGCGCCGCCATCTTTATGCTTGCTACCAGGTTTTAAGTGGGTGTGTATGAAATATGAATACTTATTGTCTTATGTATTATGATACACTTCGCTAATTTGAACAGTGCTGTTCCCTCTCTACAGGTGAGTGAGGCTTTTGATGTACTTTGTCTTTCATTCATAAGAACCATGATATTGTAACCAATACTATGGTGTCCAAGAAATAAAACGACACACTGTGTTACAAACCCAGGAAGATTTATTTGGGGTCTGGCAGCAGTTTACTACCTGAATCCAGAATTATAGAATTTCTGGACTGGAGCATTTCTATTCTCATCATCAGTAACAAAAGTCTTTACCAGTAACCACAGAAGCGGGCATTGATAAAAGGAATGCCTACCTCAAAGGAAACTTAAACAAAATGTAATTAAACACATGTTTGAATATAATCCATACGCAATGTAGCCTTATGAAAAGTAAAGCAAACTGAGGTAGTCCTGGATTTTCCAGGTGAGTGGCAATACTTACTGCAAAAAAAAAAAAAAAATCCTGTCACAGTTGTTTATAGCTGGCCAGCCAAAATAATAAAAAAATTAATGTGTAGAGTGTAATCAGGGTACTCAGGGCGTCCCAGCAAATCGGTCATCCATCGGTCCCAGCAGGTGAGTACAGCACTATGTCCTTCAGGAGTCAACCTAGCAGAAGGCAAGGTAAGCCGAACATATGAAGGGAAGGAAATGAAAAGTGCAGCAACAACTTCAGGAGCCTCGCTCTGACCCAGTCTACCATCTGAGCCCACGTTGTCTCCTGCAGGTGCGCTTCTACCGTAGGTAGACTGTCGCAAACTTCTGCCGCAAATCCGAACTGTCGTAACCCTTAAAGGAGCCTTACACTCAAACAAACCACCAAAAGCACAGCTGGGTTACAATATCACAAACTTAAAGTATGTTTCTTTGTTTTTATCGTCTGTACATTATTTATTCGTGTATATTGTTTTAAGTTGTGAGTACTTCTGTTGCCGTGATACTACGAGTTGTCACTCCCTTTCAAAAATGAAAAGTAACATTTTTAAAAACTCTCAACATCTGTTTTGTTCATTGGCATAAAGAAAATTGTTGTAATATTATTTTTTAATCTGTTGAACTTGCTTAAGATCAACTTGTCATGACTGCAGCCTGTTTTGCTCATAAAATCTTCGTGGATCATTTGGTAAACAAGGGTCCAACAAGCATTTTCTTGCACAGCCCCACTAAACTAAAATGGCCCAGATTCACATCCTCAGCTACATGTCAGAAAAAGGGAACATGCACCGTTTCCTCAGCGGGATGAAAGCAAAAGAGAAGAAGTGAAGGGGTCTCCAGAACTTACAAGGGCCACCATAGAAGAAGAACTGGAGAAGGAATGACTCATATAAAGGTCTAAAAACACATTTTGTGTAATTAGAACAAAAATAATATGAGACCATGTTACACAGAGATGGAGACTTTTTGTTTAAAGTAGGATAAAAATATTTTTGGAATGTGACTGAAATAAAATGTTTAGATGTTTTTCCAGCTGCTGCTAAATCCCAAATATCCCAGAGATATAACTTATTAAAGTTTAAACACACTATCAGCTAATGAAGAATTAACAGGTTGATGAATGTTGTGATGTTTGTTCCATTAAATTTCGTCCTGACCCCGATGAAGCTTTAACGGTTTGTTCTGTGTCTTTATCAGGTAAACACAGTGTTTAGAACCTGTTTCCTGTTCCATCAGCAGGTGAAGCTCAAGTTGGATTTGGATCTTCTCTCCTTCAGTTCTGCTTCGCTTTATTAATTCGTCATGTACATTCCTGTTAATACTTGATGTAAATTTCATGTTTTATAATGATGCCTCAGTTTTACCAGAGTCACATTAGTTACCTAATTAAATTAATAATAATGATGATTATATTTTTTTTAAATAAATACAGAACTGTTTTTATCTTAACACCGCCTGATGTATTTATTATGTTAAATATAGATGAGCTTTTCCGTATTCATAGTCTAACATGTTCTGGTTGCTGTGGGCTTCCGTACGTCAGTTTCGTCTGAGTTACTTTCACTTTTGTCGTCGCTCTGTGGCGCAGGACGAAATTCATCTGGTGCGTGAAGATAAACTCGTGAAAGTGACGGATTAAACATGAGTTCATCGGTGGCCTTTGGTAAGAAATCAGTCTAACTGCTTATTGAATTAAAAATCATTTTGATCCGGAGATTTCAGTGAGTTCACGGATTTTTCTGTTAGTCCGAAAACGACCGTCCGAGCTTTAAGCTTGAACGTGACCCTGCAGCATCTGGACTGTGTCTTATTCCAGCTGCTGCATGCTGTTCTCGGCAGCGGTTCGTCTTTTTACGTATTTAAAAACGGGCGTTTGGTCGAACCCGGTATTCCGGATTAACTGGTGTTGGATCATCTGGTGATGTTGCCGTGCGTGAGGCTGTGGTAGAGATAGCGGTGGACAGACAGGTGACTGTTGCGACGCCTGTTCAAAACTCCGCAGACATTAACATTCGCTGTTGCTACGAGTGTTTAATGTGTCTCATAAATCACATTTCCCGGGTTTTAAGTGAAGGACGCAGTTACCCGTGTGGTGTTGGCACAGTGACTAAACGCAGCGTGAAGACTGATCGAAGCTGTGGGATCGTGTTGTAGCGACCCGGCCGGTGGGCCAGGGGTGGGGTCGCTGGGGATTGTGGGTGTTTGGGCTTTTGTGTTGTGTTGGTCGGCGCCGGGGGAGAGGGAGCGCCGTAGGGAGTGTGTTTCTCTGTGTGTGGGGGATATTGGTTGTGTCTGTGTGTGCTTGTGTGTACTGGTGTTGACCAGCATTGCACCGTGAGGGAGGTTGTTGTGTGTGGGAGTGAGGCTCACGGTGACCGGCCTGTGCAGTTGCGTCTGTTCCTGTCTTATGTGAAATAACGCTGGCTGTCTCTGGTTGGAGGTAGCCAATAAAATACAAGAACTGTGTCACGTGGTTGTCTGTCGGCCAGTATCAGACACGAGTGACCTCTCTCCACCTGGGGTAGCTTCAGGGTCGGGTTAGCCTGCTAGCGCCTGGGTTAGCCTGCAAGCGCCTAAGCTAGCCGCTAGTTAGCTGCACTAGTTAGGCCAGGCTAGCGTAGCTCATGCTCCACCACCCGCAGTGGATGCCGCACACCCTGCCACGGTGTCCGGCGCTACAGTGTGATCGACCCAGATCAACTTGTGATCCCTCTGCATCCACGGAGCGTCATGTCCCAGTTAGAGAAGTGAAGAGGTTTCCTCTGAACGTTTGTTTTATCCAAATGACATTTGTACGTGTCCTTCACGATCTGTGTAGTAAACTAGTTTAGTGTTGGTGTGGGACGCTGTAACCTCGGCAACAGTGAACATTAAACCTTAGTCTTCAAACCTGAACTGTTCTTTTTCTTCTTCTGTTGAGTTAATCTACGTTATTCTGGTGACGTCACAGCAGCCAAACACACACAAAGCTTCAGACTGAGGACAGCGTGAATCCAGGTAAAGTGGGAAACTGCCTTTAACCGAAGCCATGAGCAAATTCAAGCATTTTTCTGTTATACAGTAAATGTTGAGTTTGTAATGAAAAATGACGACACTGCTATTTTCTGAACAGCCTAATATTAATGTTCACTTTCTGTAAAACAGTAACAGATTTGATAGGTTTTTCCGTCGTGTTTTGATTTGGAATAGGATGTGCAGTGTTCCCAATGCGTTTGCGTGTATATGTGTAACACATAAGCTATTGTACAGATTTTACTTATTTTTTGATACACACGGATATTACTTTGAACACACGTGTAAATGTTAGATCTGGTGAAAAGTGCAGCTGAACCAGATGGAAGGAAAGACAAAATAAAAGTGTATCTGCACAAATCTGCTTTCATTTATGTACTGTACTGTCCTTCATTGTAGCTTCTTTTAGCATCAGATATTTGATTAAATCAAACCTTATGTGACATTTAGTAAATAAGACAATGGGCCAGTTGTGGGGTTTTATATTGCACTTCAAAAGCTTTGACAGTTTTTTAAAAAACATTTTACTTTTAAATTGTATCTTTACCAATTTGAAAAATGTCTTAAGTTCAGGACATTAGTAACATTTCCTTCTGAAAGTAGATTACAAGTGTCCTACTTCTAATCTTTACTTTAGTGTTTGAGTGAATGTGCTCTGCTTCTATCAGTCACACTGACCAGTAGTGACTGTGTGAAGCTCCTAAATGTGACTGAGATACAAACTAGAATATTGTTTGAGATATGATCACAAAATCATTTTAAATATTGTTTAAACTTATTTTCTATATGTCTTTTAACCGCGGATGACACTGTGCTTATATGTGTGCTAAATAATATACTACTAC
This sequence comes from Channa striata, assembly GCA_033026295.1. Taxonomy (NCBI): domain Eukaryota; kingdom Metazoa; phylum Chordata; class Actinopteri; order Anabantiformes; family Channidae; genus Channa; species Channa striata. Next base: position 26,084,217 of record CM065178.1, read on the forward strand.
TACTACTACTCTTTCGGCTTTTCCCATCAGGGGCCGCCACAGCGAATCATCCTTTTCCACTTCACTCTATCCTGGGCATCTTCCTCTCTGACACCAGCTAACCTCATGTCCTCTGTTAGGACATCCATATATCTCCTCCTTGGTCGTCCTCTCGCCCTCTTGCCTGGCAGCTCCATCTCCAACATCCTTCTACCAATATATTCACTATCCCTCCTTTGCACATGTCCAAACCATCTCAATCTGGCTAAATAATATACAGCACAGGAATAATGTAATTTATATGGCTTGATTATTAAATCTAGCCACAGGGGTTGCAAGCCAGTAACCTCTGTGCCGGTCCCAAGCCCGGATAAATAGAGAGGGTTGCGTCAGGAAGGGCATCCGGCGTAAAATTTTGCCAAGTACAACCATGCGAGTCATCCATAGCACTTTAATACCGGATCGGTCGAGGCCCGGGTCAACAACGACCGCCACCGGTGCTGTTAACCTTCAGGGTGCCGGTGGAAATTGGACTACTGTTGGTCGAAGAAGGAGAGGAGGCAGAAGGGTTCGTGGTCAGAGAGAGAAGGGGAAAGGCAGGAGCTTAGATCTGAGAGTAGGGACTCTTAACGTTGGCACAATGACAGGGAAAGGTAGAGAGCTGGCAGACATGATGGAGAGAAGGAAGGTAGATGTACTGTGTGTGCAAGAGACGAGGTGGAAGGGCAGCAAAGCTCGTAGTATTGGAGGAGGTTACAAACTGTTCTACCATGGTGTGGATAGGAAGAGAAACGGAGTAGGAGTGATCCTGAAGAGGGAGTTTGTGAACAATGTTCTAGAGGTGAAAAGAGTCTCAGACAGGGTGATGAGCCTAAAGCTAGAAATCGAAGGTGTGATGGTGAACATAGTCAGTGGGTATGCTCCAGAAGTTGGCTGTGAGTTAGAAGAGAAGGAGAGATTCTGGAGTGAGTTTGATGAGGTTGTAGAGAGTATCCCCAGAGGAGAGAGAGTAGTTGTTGGAGCAGACTTCAATGGGCATGTTGGCGAGGGGAACAGAGGTGATGAGGAGGTGATGGGCAGATTTGGTGTTAAGGAAAGGAATCCAGAAGGACAGATGGTAGTGGACTTTGCTAAGAGGATGGAAATGGCTGTAGTTAACACTTACTTCCAGAAGAGAGAGGAACACAGAGTGACATACAAGAGTGGAGGTAGGAGTACACAGGTGGACTACATCCTATGTAGACGAGGTCATTTGAGAGAGGTTAGTGACTGTAAAGTGGTGGTAGGAGAGAGTGTAGCAAGACAGCACCGCATGGTGGTGTGTAAGATGACTCTGGTGGTCAGGAAGAAGAAGAGAAGAAAGACAGAAAAGAAGACCAAGTGGTGGAAGCTAAAGAATGAAGAAACTTGTGAGGAATTCAGGCAGAAGTTGAGACAGGCTTTGGGTGGTCAGGAACAGCTTCCAGATGACTGGGAAACTACAGCAGAGGTAATCAGGGGAACAGGTAGGATGGTGCTTGGTGTGTCATCTGGAAAGAGGAAAGAAGATAAAGACACTTGGTGGTGGAATGAGGAAGTACAGGACTGCATCCAGAGGAAGAGGTTAGCTAAAAGGAAGTGGGATGTAGAAAGGACTGAGGAAAGTAGACAGGAGTACAAGGAAGCGCAGCGCAGAGTGAAGAGGGAGGTGGCAAAGGCCAAACAGAAAGCTTACGATGAGCTGTATGATAGGTTAGACACGAAGGAAGGAGAGAAGGACTTGTACAGGATAGCCAGACAGAGAGATAGAGATGGGAAAGATGTGCAACAGATAAGGGTGATTAAAGACAGAGATGGAAAGGTGCTAACAAGCCAGGAGAGTGTGCAGGGAAGATGGAAGGAGTATTTTGAGGAGCTGATGAATGAGGAAAATGACAGGGAAAGAAGGGAGGAAGATGTGGATGTTGTGGAGCAGGAAATAGCAGAGATTAGAAAGGATGAGGTGAGGAAGGCTCTGAAAAGGATGAAGAGTGGAAAGGCTGTTGGTCCTGATGACATACCTGTGGAGGTGTGGAAGTGTCTAGGAGAGACAGCAGTGAAGTTTCTGACAGGTCTGTTTAACAGGATTTTAGAGAGTGAGAAGATGCCTGAGGAATGGAGGAGAAGCGTTCTGGTGCCGATCTTTAAGAACAAGGGTAACACGCAGAACTGTAGCAACTATAGAGGGATAAAGCTGATGAGCCACACAATGAAGCTGTGGGAAAGAGTAGTGGAAGCCAGGTTTAGGAAGGAGGTGGAGATTTGTGAGCAGCAGTTTGGTTTCATGCCCCGTAAGAGCACCACTGATGCCATTTTCGCTTTGAGATTGTTGAGGGAAAAGTACAGAGATGGTCAGAAGGAGCTGCATTGTGTCTTTGTGGATTTAGAGAAGGCGTATGACAGGGTGCCGAGGGAGGAGCTGTGGTACTGTATGAGGATGTCGGGAGTGGCAGAGAAGTACGTCAGAGTAGTTCAGGACATGTATGAGAGAAGCATGACGGTGGTGAGATGTGCCGTAGGTCAGACAGAGGAGTTCAAGGTGGAGGTGGGACTACACCAAGGATCGGCTTTGAGTCCCTTCTTGTTTGCTATGCTGATGGACAGGTTGACAGATGAGGTCAGACAGAAATCTCCCTGGACAATGATGTTTGCAGATGACATTGTGATTTGCAGTGAGAGTAGAGAGCAGGTGGAGGAACAGCTGGAGAGGTGGAGGTTTGCTCTGGAAAGAAGAGGTATGAAAGTCAGTCGTAGCAAGACAGAATACGTGTGTGTAAACCAGAGGGAGAAAGGTAGAAGTGTGAGGTTACAGGGGGCTGAGGTGAAGAAGGTGCAGGAGTTTAAATTCTTGGGGTCAACAGTTCAGTGTGATGGGGAGTGTGGAAAACAGGTGAAGAGGCGAGTGCAGGCGGGTTGGAGTGGGTGGAGGAAAGTGTCAGGAGTGTTGTGTGACAGAAGAGTGTTAGCAAGACTCAAAGGAAAGGTGTACAGGACAGTGGTGAGACCAGCTCTGCTCTATGGGTTAGAGACAGTAGCAGGGAGAAAGAGACAAGAGGCAGAGATGGAAGCAGCAGAGATGAAGATGTTGAGGTTCTCCTTAGGAGTGACGAGGTTGGATAGAATAAGGAACGAGCTCATCAGAGGGACAGCACACGTTTCCTGTGTTAGCAACAAAGTCAGAGAGGCCAGACTGAGATGGTTTGGACATGTGCAGAGGAGGGATGGTGAATATATTGGTAGAAGGATGTTGGAGATGGAGCTGCCAGGCAAGAGGGCGATAGGACGACCGAGGAGGAGATATATGGATGTTCTAACAGAGGACATGAGGTTAGCTGGTGTCAGAGAGGAAGATGCCCAGGATAGAGTGAAGTGGAAAAGGATGATTCGCTGTGGCGACCCCTGATGGGAAAAGCCGAAAGAGAAGTAAATATGGCTTGATTATTAATAAATAAATTCATAAATCCTTGCTATCAGAAAAATTATTTCAGGAGTAGTGGACCCTCTTAGATCTAGCTCTGTGTTTAAAAGTATGCATTTAATGATTATAGTGTGGCTCAGATGATAGAGCCTGATTCACCAACCATGGAGTCAGTGGTTTGAACCCTGGTCCATGTTTAATACATTTAGTCGAAACCAATGTCAGTGCTTCGACAGACGTTTTTGTTGTTTAATTTTAAGCAATGCAGAGAAATTAATCTGATCAGAAGAATGAATACGGAATGTTTATTTCCTGGTTTGTCGGCAAGGGGTCCTGAAAAACCACGCCCACTACACATCTGGCTCACGCACGCTAATATCACCAGACAATCTGATTCACCAGTTAATCTTCAACACCGGAAGTGCAGCTAGTCAACGTGGAGGAGCGCGGGCGCGGAATCACAGGATATCGGCTCGTGCTGTCCTGGAATTTACGCAAATTGTTACGATTCAACAGAGAACTTGGATCTAAACAAAAGACAGAATTTAATAATTAACGTGAAATATCATGTAACGTTTATATTTGGTCATTTGGGAGATGACTGGAACCAGAGTGACTTATAGGTGAGGAACAAAGCAGCAAAAAGTCATGGTGAAATATGTAAAGTTCTGTGAGAAGATTCATAAAGTGTAACAGAAAAAATAAATATGTTTTAGTCATTTAAATTCCTAAGAACTGTGAGCACTGAGCTGAGACTTCTGCTTGGGATCTTTTACTGTGTGGGGATGAGACCTGGACGAGGGAGGTTGGTTTGGAGTCTGTAGTTGAGAGTCAGAGATTTGAATCAGAAGGAGCCAGCGCAGATTCAAACACTGCTGACTTATGTTCGTTATGGCTGATTGAGACAATTCAATGAGAGAATTAGTTTTTTACCCTAAAACCAGCTCTTGTTTTTTTCTGGAAAGCTGGTTTCACTTCGTCCTTTTCGTCATTTTGAGATGAAGCTGGTTTCTGTGAGTAAACACGGTCAGAGTGATCTTAGCTCAGTCCGTCTTAATAACTGGTGGTTACCAGTGCAGAACCAGGTTCATTTTCTTCTCTCTCTGTTTCTAATTGTGTTAATGCTGTCAATGTGAACAAATCTCATCTTAGCAATACAACTAACTCACGCTTTGCCTTAAACAAATTAATAAAGTTGTATGTAGCACAGCAGTATTACTATGACCCACTGTCACTGAATACAGAACAGAGAGACAATAATAAAGCTTTAAAGTATGTGAGACAAAGGCAGCACAGTGGTGCAGTGGTTAGCGCTGCCATCTCATGGCTACAAGGTCCCCGGTTTGAATCCCTGCTGTTGAATGGGTTTCAATGGGAGACTAAGACAAAGTAGAATTAATGTCGTGTTTTTATGTTTTTATGAGCTTTTAAGAAGTTGTTTTGTTTTTTAAGTATAAAAGTGACTCTGCAGTGACGACTCGGTGTCTGGAAACTCTACAACCTTCCCTTTGCCTCTCTGAGACCATCCCCGGATGTGAGCTTCACTGTTGGACCCTTTTTGCCAGGTGAACAATTTTTATTTTTTGACTCAGTCACTTGCCACTTTAAGACTTGTATTTGTACTTTAAGGTTTTCATTAGCTCCAAATAAAAATGTACAGCAAGTTACAGAAGTCATACCGGTAAAACAAGTTGTAATTGTTATGATAATAATAATTGATGATGATGATGATGATGTTGTGGTTGTGTAATGTAAAGGACCGTGCTGCACTTCCTACACTAGTTCCGTCTCTGTGTGTTAAGAATACTCCTGCTGTCACTTCAAGGCCGTAAATAATATTTTGCACTTTTCTCTTGCTCCAGCTGTTGGTCTCCAGTAAATCGACATTATGGCGACTTCAGAACCAGGTAAGTGAAATCGGACTTTAATAGTCCAAGTCCTGTAACATCTGCTTGTACCATTAAAACTGCCTCAGATCAGCAGGTTCTAATAGTGTGTGTTGGTGTGGGTGGAAACACCAGATTAAATGATTTTATGAATGTGGTCAGAGGCATCCAGCAAGACTATGGATGAGGCTAAATAATCAAGGCACTTAAGGTGAATTACCTTCTAGTGTCCTGCCATGGTTTCCCTGCCCGTTCAATGCTTTGCATATGAACAGAGATGTTAAGTGACTTCAATGAATCCTACATGAATTAAGTCTTTAGCTGTTCTCACAGAAAGGTCAACAGCAACATTATGTTCCAGAAACAGGTTTATTTTAAAAATTTCATATGAATGTCTGACTGAATCCCTGTTCTTTGTCCTCACAGTGACAGTCGATACACAACCACTGAAGCGCAGCAGCAATTTTCCTTTCCTGCCACCTAACTGTGAGTTAAAGCAAATTAAGTCTCTGAATATTAACATCTACAATCACATTGTTTATATGTGGAGGATACGAAGTCAATATATGGAAACTAAAAGCAAAAATATGAACCTTAAAAACTGTGGCTTCCTCATTGGCTTTAAACACATAAATAGATGTTTACTTCTTTTAGAAAGTCTGAACAAATTTATTGTTGTGATTCCAGTGTCTGAGCTGAGGCTTGTTTTGCTGGGGAACAGCTGGTTTCAGAGGAGCTCAATGGGGAACTTCATACTGAAACAGACTGTGTTCAACACTGAGGAAGAACCAGATGATTGTCTGAAAATCGGTGGACAGCTGAAGGACAAACACATAGTTGTCATCAACACCCCAGATCTGCTGCATCCTGATATTTCTGAAGACAGACTGAGAAAATATGTAGAAACCTGTGTGAGACTCTCTGCTCCTGGACCTCACGTGCTCCTGCTGGTTCTTCAGCCTGAAGGCTTCACTGAGGAACACGCGTCAAGGCTACAATCAGTTCTTGAACTGTTTGGTGATCGACCATTTGATCACTCGCTGTTACTGATAACAGCATCAGGAGAGGAAGAGCAGAGTTCAGCTTCAATAGACAAATATAATGATCATCCACCGTTAGGAAACTTTATCAGGAAATGTAAACACAAGTTGTCGTGGCAGAAAAACCTTGAACGTCAAGAACTGTTAACAGTCATGGGTCGAATAGTGAAGAACGATGGAGATCGTGAAGACTGTGAAGTATTTGAGGACGCAGTGTCTGATTTACCCAGTGGTCCTGGAAGCCTGAAACCTGAAGGAGCAGTTCGTGTCAACTTGGATCATGTTAGAACTCTTGGTAGGTTTAAAACTAAGTTTGTGATGACAAAGATGTTTAATGAAGCTTGAATTCGAGCTAAAAATGACTTTGGTTCATTCTTATGTTTTACAGGAATTCAAATATTGGATTCTGCAAGAACTGGAGGTAACTGTGAGAAAACCTTCACATTATGTCAGGATCATGGACTTTTGTTTGGTTTTCCCTGTTCACTTCCTGTTTATGACTTTTGCTTTGTAGAACCTCTGCTCCACTTCCTGCTTGGCCTTTGGTGTTTTTGGTTTTCTTTACTTACCTTATTGGTGGTAGTGCTAGTTTCCCCCCCAGTTGGTTGCTAGTTTGTCTTTGTTACACGCCGTCTGTTGGTCTCAGGTTCTGTTTCCACTTGGTCTGAGCTTTGGTTCTTCGTTTGTATCCGTATGTGTAGTTGGCTTTTTGATCACCTGTCTGTCTTTGTTAGTTTAGTTCTTCATTTTGTTCCCTCCTTTCCTCCTTTGTTGTGCTCTGATTATTAGTCAGTCTGTATTTGTTTCATTCTGTTTCAGTATTTAGTCTTTGGGTTTATGTTCATTTTCTTTCCAGTCTGGTTTTATCATCATTCATCCCCATTTGTTACTTTCTGCTTTAACCTTGGTTCCATTTATGTTACAGCTGTTATAGGCTTCAGCTTTGGTCACTTGTTTTCTCTTGTTTTAGTTGGATTCTGCTTTAGTACTTGATTTGCTTCTTTGTTTGTTCCTGTCAGTTTGTTTCTGTGCAGTCACTTTATTTGTGATTTGCCCTTTTACTTTATTTCAACTTGGATGCTTGTTTGTCGCTTCCCTCCTTTGGGTTCTTCATTATTTCCTTGATTAGATAATTTGCCTGTAGATGTGTTATAATTTTACCTTTATTTCTATTTACTACATAGTTCCTTTCCCTGGTTAGTCTAGTTTGTTGACAGATTGTATGTGCGTGTCCCGTCCTTCCTGTTAGTGACTTTTTATCATTTTAATAAATCCTTATTTACACACGTTGGTCGTCATCACCTTCAGGTACAATGCAGTAATTCAGAGTTTTTTCTTTTAATAGGGGGAAAGTCACAGATTACATCAGCAAAGCAGAATAAAAACATCCAGTGTAAGTAAATTAGAGCTGTTATTAAACTCAGACCAGATCATTTGAACTTAAAAAAATTAATTTCACTATATGATTAAATTCTCAGTGTTTTTACACATTGTCCTTCAGTGGGGAATGTTCCCACTGTTTCTTTGCTCACTTCACATAACTGCTACATGTGTTCTTACTTTTTTATTTTACTTTTAAATGTTCGGTCACTGTCAAACTGTATTTTGTCTGTCTGTGGTCTCATTGTAATATAATTTTTAAATATACAAGATAAAACACTGAAAGTCACTGAAGACGTGTTTGTAACAGAGTAAGTGACACAGTTGTGTTATGAATGACAAAAGAGAGTTTAGAAGAAACTTAAACCTCAAACCACAAACTCACTAATCATTGTGTAAAGTCTCAAAACCTCCTTCTCACAAACACGGCATCTCTTGTGGAAACGTTCAGGCCTGTCATGTCTCATCTGTCTGCTGCTCCTGGTCATGTTGTCACAGCTTTGCAGTAATTATATCATTATCATCCCTTTACCTTCCATTGTCAGATTTAACAAATTCACAGGAAAAACATGGATGTTTGTTAATCACAGTTGCCAGTCGCTCTCTCAGACACATAAAAGTCGTCTGTGAATTTGTAAGTTATACAGTGTAAAAAAATTAAATAAAAGGAGCTTGAAAAAATAGGAACTACTTCAGTCCATATTCCACTGTTTGGATCCATATGTGCCGTGGCCTGTAAGACAAATTTATAACAGTGTAAAGTAGCCGACATGTGTTAGTGTCTAATGTTGAGGTAACAATGTCAACCATCCTTAAACTTTATTAATCTTCTCTGGTTTTGTGTTTCAGTCTCTTCACTCAGGATTGTTCTGTTGGGGAAAAGTGAAGAGAAAAAAACAAAACTTGGTAACTTCATCATTGGAGATCAAGTTTTTCATTCATCAATAATAAACAGTCACTTTACAAAACACTGTGTTGCCGCCTGTTCCGAGTGGAGGGAAAAACCTGTAACAGTGGTAAAAACATCAGACATGTTCAGTCTGTCTGAGGAGACCCTGAGAAAAGAGGTGGAAAGATCCATGAATCTTTGTCCACCAGGACCAAACGTCCTGCTGCTGTTAGTCAAATCATCTGAGTTTAATAGAGAGGATGAACAAAAACTGCAGTTAATCCTGAGTTTCTTTGGTCAAGATGCCTTTAAATACGCAATGATCATAATGACAGACAAGAAGAAGGGAATAGGTTCAACTATGGATCAGCTGATTGGACAATGTGAAGGAAGATACTACTACATGTCTGAGAGTCAACGTTATCAGTTATTGGAGAAGATTGAGAACATTGTTCATGGAAACAAAAGAACCTTCCTCACCTTCACTGAGGAGACAAGGAGAAATATGAAACCAACTTTAAACCTGGTTCTGTGTGGAAGGAGAGAAGTAGAGAAGACGTCAGCAGCCAGGTCCATTTTAGGCCAGACACACTCATCCGAGTGTGTTAGAAATCAGGGAGAGGTGTGTGGACGTCGGGTTTCCCTGGTGGAGCTGCCTGCCTTGTATGGAAAACCTCAGGAGACAGTGATGGAGGAATCATTCAGGTGTGTGTCCCTCTGTGATCCTGAGGGGGTCCATGCCTTCATCCTGGTCCTACCTGTGGGTCCCCTCACTGATGAAGACAAGGGAGAGTTAGAGACCATCCAGAACACGTTCAGCTGTCGAGTCAATGACTTCACCATGATCCTGTTCACTGTGGACTCAGATCCTACAGCTGCAGCTGTTGTTAACTTTCTACAGGGAAACAAGGAGATCCAGGATCTGTGTCAGAGCTGTGGAGGAAGATTTGTTGTTCTCAATGTCAGGGACAAGAAGCAGGTCTCTGAGGTGTTGAATTCAATACTGAGAATCTACGAAGAACAACAGTGGTGCTACACAATTGGAATGTTTGTACATGCTCAAATTGAACAGATCACACTACGTGACAAAAAAATTATCAAACTACAGGCTGAACTTAATGATATGAAAACACATCGAATTGGCATCTGTAAGTACCGGAAATTCTTATTGTCAAATATAAATTTGTATAAATTTTTTTTTTCTGTTATAAACTGGGCATTGACTTACTGTCCATTCACTCTGTTTGAGCTAACTTAAGTTATTATTATTTCACAGGTGATGATGAAGAACAGAGTCCAGAGTGTCTCAGGATTGTGTTGATCGGTAAGACAGGGAATGGAAAGAGTTCGTCAGGAAACACCATCCTAGGAGGAAGAGAGTTTAAAGCTGAACCAAGCCAAACATCAGTCACCAGATGTTGTCACAAAGCAACTGGAAAGGTGGACGGTCGTCCTGTTGATGTGGTCGATACTCCTGGTCTTTTTGACTCAACCTTGTCCCATGAAGAGGTTAACGAAGAGATGGTGAAGTGTATCAGTCTACTGGCTCCAGGACCACACGTCTTCCTGTTGGTGGTGAAAATTGGGAGATTCACGCCAGAGGAGAAGGAGACGTTAAACCTAATCAAGAAAACATTTGGGAAAAATTCTGAAAAGTTCACCATTATTCTTTTAACGGGAGGAGATGATGTGGAAGATGCTGATCTGTCAATCGAAGATTACATCCAAACAAAATGTGATGATTCCTTTAAGAAGCTGATCTCTGACTGTGGATACAGATACCATGTGTTTAATAACAAAGATAAACACAATCAGACACAAGTCGCTGAGCTGATGACAAAGATTGACACCATGGTGAAAGAAAATGGAGGCAACTGCTTCACCAATGAGATGCTGCAAGAGGCTGAAGCAGCAATAAAGAAGGAAATGGAGAGAATCCTGAAGGAGAAGGAGGAAGAGATGCAGAGACAGAGAGAGGAACTGGAGAGAAAACATGAGGAGGAAAAGGAAGCGATGAAAAGAAGAATGGACGAACAGGCAAGAGAAATTGAAGAAGAGAGAAAACAGAAAGAGAAAGAACTTCAGGAAAAGGAGGAAAATATAAAGAAGGAGCGAATACAGAGAAAGAGAGAACAGGAAGAGAGAGAAGATGAGCTTCGGAGAAATAAACGGGAGGAAGAAACTGAGCGACAAGAGTGGAGGCAAAAAATTAAATGTTTGGAGGCTCAAATAAAATTTGAGTCAGAGTCAAAGGAAACAATTGACAGCCAGCTGGTGCAGCTTAGAGAAACCATGAAAAAGAAACAAGAGGCATGGGAGAGGGAAAAAAGTGAGTCATGGGAGAAGAACCTTAAAGAGGCAGAACAGAGACGACGGGAGGAACATTCCAAACTCAGAAAGCTTCAAGAAGAATACGAGCGAGAAAAGGAACAATATGTAAAAAAAGGGAAGGAGGAAGACAGACTTAGAAGAGAGAAAGACGAGAATGAGCGAAAAGCACTAGAGGAAAAATATAAGACTCATTTGGAGGAGATAACAAGGAAACATAAAGAAGAGGCCAGAAGTCAAGCTGAAAAATACAATGAATTCAAAAAGAAATCCGAAAACGACTTTGCAGCTCTGATTGAAAAACACATGGAAGACGTGAGGAGTATGAAAGAGCAGCATAAGAAAGACATGAAGGAAAAGCAGAAGGAATACAAAAGGTTAACAGATCTGTCGGAGCACAAAGAAAAAAATCTGATACAGAAAATAGACGAACTGCAGGACAAACATAAAGAAGAACTGACTGACTTGGTACTGCTACTTCTTACCCAAAAGAAAGAATACAGGAAAGAAATGAAAGCACTGCAGGACAAACATAAAAGAGAGATGGATACTCTGGAAAAAGATCTTGAAACCCAAAACAAAAAAAGAGAGAGGGAACAAATTGATAAATTAAAACACAAACACAGTGAAAAAATGAAAACCTTGGAGAAGAAAGATCAGACCCATGAGCAGCAGATAAAAAGGGCTGAGTTGTCCATCACACAAGACAAAGAAATAAATGATTTGAAACAGAAACTTGTGACACAGCATAAACAAAATCGGAAGGAACAAACTGACAAATTAAAGAATCATCACAAACAACAAGTGGATGAACTCAGACAGAAAATTTTAAAAGAAAATAAGAAAATACAGAAGAAAAAAATTGATGAATTACAGAAGAAACATGATGAAGAGATGAAGGAACTGAGGAGCCAATGTGGGATCAACCAGAAGGAACAAATAGATGAATTACAGGAGAAACATAATGAAGAGATGAAGAAACTGAAAGAAAAACTTTTGACACCAGAGGAGGAAGGGAGTTGTATAATTCTATAAGATATTGTCATGAAAACACAGTCTGAGCTATAGTTTGTGGTCTTTCTTCTTTATTAATGGGTATTGTTGGTACCAAAGTGCTGCTTTGGAGCAATGACATTTTTATCTTTATGTCTTTTATCATTTGCATACAAATATATATAACGTAACAGAACAAGCCTCTATATACTTCACATAATATGGCATCTAATTCTGTCGTTAGTTAAATGCTAACAACCAAAATATCTCTGCTAGTGAACATTTTAAAATGCCAACATTCATAGATTCCTACTTTGAGATGTAATAAATTGTACCTGCTCAGTTTTTGCAAAAGACATTTCAAACAGGTAATTAAGTGACATAAATTCCTAAAGTACAGATTCTGTAGAGTTGTGTCATTTGTTTGCAGTTGTTTATAACTTACTGTTTTAGTATGTTCTGCATGTCCATGTACATCCAGATGCTTTGTGTTTTATTTTTGCAAAATTAAAGCCTGTTTCACTCTTTTAACTGCTATGAAAATAGACAATAAATCTATGATCCTCTTACAGTCATCCTACCAGCAAGAGGTGATACGATGGGATTTATACTGTAGCATGCTAGTCAAAAAGGTTCCCATTGACTTACTTTGCCCATGAAGTTGTTTTATAATTATCACATTTTTTTCTTATCATGGGTTGTATTCATTGTTTTTTTAAAGTTTTGTAATATGGATTAAAAAATGACCTGCCAAATAAATCTGCACAAGAGCTCAAAACTATTCTGGCCCTCAGATTTATTTTATAATTTTTTTTCAATTCAATTCAAGTTTATTTATATGTCGCCAATTTACAACAACGTCATCTCAAGGTACTTTACATAATAAAGTCATGTAGAGAAAACCCAACAAATCCCCCTTGAGCAGCTACAGGCAACAGTGGAGAAGAAAAACTCCCTTTATCGGAAGAAACCTCCAGCAGAACCAGGCTCAGGGTGGGCGGACATCTGCCTTGACCAGTTGGACTGAGGGGAAAGTGGAGAGAGAAAAGAACAGAGCAACAAAAGCAACAACAAAACATTGAGCAGGTTAATAGGACCAGTAGCTGCGCACTGGAGGACAAACATCGCCAAATCCGGGGACACCTGAAGACAGGGACAGAGAGAGGGAGACAGAGAGGGAGAAAGACGACTACGGGACGAAGATACAGAGTTAATGTCTTACAGTGGTGACATATAAATGTGGGCTGAGTGAAAAGAGAGGAAAGTGTCTCATTCCATCAGGGGTTGGTCCCCCAGTAGTCTAAGCCTATAGCAGCAGGACTAGAACTAACTATAAGGTTTTGAGCCTAGTCTTCAAAGTAGAGAGGGTGTCTGCTTCCTGAATCTGGACTGGGAGCTGGTTCCACAGGAGAGGAGCTTGATAGCTAAAGGCTCTGCCTCCCATTCTACTTTTGGAAATTCTGGGAACCACAAGTAGGCCTGCATTTTGGGACAGAAGTGGTCTAGTAGGATGATATGGTATTAGGAGATCTTTTAGATATGATGGAGTTTGACCGTTTAAAGCTTTATAGGTAAGAAGAAGGGTTTTAAATTCTATTCTACATTTATGGGAAGCCAATGGAGAGAAGCTGATGAAGGTGAAATATGATCTCTCTTTCCAATCCCAGTCAGTAATCTTGCTGCAGCATTTTGGATTAATTGAAGCTTTTTAGAGAGTTACTGGGGCAGCCTGAAAGTAGAGAATTACAGTAGTCCAATCGAGAAGTAACAAATGCATGAACCAGTTTTTCAGCATCGCTTTGAGACAGGATGCTCCTAATTTTGGAAATGTTTCTTAGGTGGAAGAAGGCTGTTCTAGAGATTTGTTTTATGTGTGAGCTAAATGACAAATCCTGGTCAAAAATGACTCCGAGATTCCTTGCAGTACTACTGGGGGCAAGAGTTATGTCGTCTAAAGTAGCAATATGGTTAGAAAACATGTTTCTTAGACTTTTAGGCCCAAACACAATAACTTCAGTTTTATCTGAGTTTAGAAGAAGGAAATTATATTAATCTAGCCAAGGGGTTGCAAGCCAGTAACTTCTGTGCCGGTCCCAAGCCCGGATAAATGGAGAGGGTTGCGTCAGGAAGGGCATCCGGCGTAAAACTTGCCAAGTACAACCATGCGAGTCCTCCATAGCACTTTCATACCGGATCGGTCGAGGCCCGGGTTAACAATGACCGCCACCGGTGCTGTTAACCTACAGGGTGCCAGTGGAAATTGGACTACTGTTGGTCGAAGAAGGAGAGGAGGCAGAAGCGGGCAATAGACCAATCTTATATTATAAGATAAAAAACAAATCCTCATTCTATTGAGACTTAAGCAAAGTTACTAAAACATATCTATGAACCTGGTAAAATTATGTCATAAATGTCAGGCTTTTAAAAAATATAATTTTTTGTAAGGCTAAAATTACATTTGCACCGTTTCAAATAAGAATATTTCTCCAAAGTGTTAAACATATGCTGTCCAAATAAAACATCCAATTTAAGACTTTCAAGAGCTGTGAAATGAAATTTATCAAACAAAAAACATTGATTTTCACATTTGAGTGAATAACAGCTTGTTATAGATAAACAGTTTTTACTCTTCTTTTCTCTCAGCTGAAATAGTCTCTGGTTTTCACAGTAGTGACATCATCGCGTCTGCATCACCAGGTGAGTTCATTCACTTAAATCAGGTGTGTGAGTTCCAGCGAGTGAACGAACAAAATATCAGAAACACCAGAACCTGGAACAGTGACAGAACAAAGCAGAGACTTTTCAGCTGGACCACAGTCAGACCCCACTTTACATCACAGAGATGAACTGATCTGTATCAAAAGGAATTGATCCATATTTTTGTGCATTATAAAGGAAAAGTTCTGTATTAATACATTATTCAAGTTCAATTGTGCATTTGACAGCAAGACTTTCACCCAGAATGTGAGTGAGCTGTAAGAAATCGGGGCCAAAAGAAGCGATTGCCAAGTTTAGCTGAGACTTCAACATTCAAAACTTTATTGCCACGTTCACACTGTCAAATGGTATTTGGTTTAGTGGCACATCAACTGACAAAACACTCACTGGTCTTAATATTCTCATATGTCACATTACAATAGAATAATAAATGGATGGATGACTGTATATTTCTGTATTGTCTTTGTTTCAGGTAATAAACCTCTACAGCGCAGCAGCAGCCTGGAATTCCTGCCACCTTACAGTGAGTAAAAATACTAAGTGAGAATTATTCTTCTGTAATCAGATTTGAATTTCCAGTGTATCCTACAGTGATTTCACACTGATCCCTGTTCGTTAACTCATTAAAATCCCTGCATTTGTGCTACATGAGTTCTTTCCTTTTGAATTTTACTTTTCAATGTCCCACAGTTACTGTCTCTGTAACCCAGTGCTTCTCAATTATTTTCTGTTACGCCCCCCCCTAGCAAAAAGAAAACCATTCGCACACCCCCAGCAAAAAGAAAACAATTCGCGCCCACCCCGGCGACTATAAAGCCAAGCGCTACATATGCTTCTTCATATTTCCTCGTCTTAGCTTTCGGGTGACTTTTTGTCTCCGCCTTTCTTTTCCTCCCTGTAAAAAATGTCTTCATGTTGTCTTCAGGTTCGTTTACTCACTTCTTTGCTCGGTGCAAAATAAACCCTACACCATAGAGCTAATCCTCCCTGCGCACACTCTGACAATGAGAGCGCCACTGCCAACTACTGTCGTGGATCTGCAATTACACTTTATTCTAGTACGGCAAAAAAAGCAGGTTCCCCAGGGTCACAGCAGTGCTTCTCAAATAGTGGGGCCCCACTATTTGAGTGTGATCTGACAATCTGGCAACGTGACAGGGCTGCTAAAATAGAACAGAGAACACACATGTGAAATCAATGATGTTGATTGTGAAGGTAGAACTAGAACTATAGTCTAGTTGGTGAGACAGGAAATGATGCTAAAACCATAACAGCAACATACTTAATCGGGCATTATTAACTCCTGCATGAATAATAATCTTACTGCATCTACGTTTATCCTTAGACAGGAATTTCAAATATGATTCGATGTCGCCCTCTCTGGCCCCAGGGTAACACTGGACTATGGCCGCTGGCGTCTCTAAGTTCACGTTTCTGACTATGGAGTCGCCAATTACCAGAGTTCGTTCCTCAGCGGGTGTGTCGCTGAGTGGGGAAAATCGATTAGAAACGTGAACCGACTGGTGGTGAACTTCGGGTGTCTGTTTATCATTAGTCCTCTTACGAACCGTCACCCGTCACCCAGCCAGCCTGGCTTCCCGGCTGCTCGGGTACTGCTGGGGAACAGCTAACAGTGGCTATGCTAGGTTGGTCCGCACCAGCTACCGGGGCCTGACTAGCTGGATTATTTGTCATGGTGCGGAGCCGAGCCTCCAATTCAGAGAGCCTCGCCTCCAAAGCTGCAATAACCTTACACTTATTACACGTACCGTTATCACTAAAGGAGGCCGAGGAAAAACTAAACATGTGGCAGACAGAGCAAGTCAGAGGAGAGACAGAAGGAGACGGAGAAACCATTGTGAAGCCTAAGTGCTAGGCTAGGGAAGCTAAGATTGGGTGAATTTGACTTTAGTTAAAGTTAGCTAATTTTATTATTCCAGAGTGCATTTGTTTGTATAAATAGATGCAGTCTTCATGCAGGGAAATCACTTAGGTAAGATCATTAAAGTAAAATAGGCGCTGCAGTTAATCAGCAGAAAGCCAACACGGTGTGAAGAAATAGGAAGTAAAACAATACGCTTACCACCGAAGGAGTTATACAACGCAATTCCCAAAAAGTTGGATGAGTAAAAAAATTACGAAAACAGAATGCATTGATTTGCAAATTTCATCCAACCCATGTTTTATTCTCAATAGAACATAAACAACATAACATATCAGATGTTGATTTTATGGGAAGTATTAGCTCATCTTGAATTTGATGGTAGCAACACAAAAACGTTTGAAGAGCCACAACAAATGGAGGAGCATTTGAAAACTAATTAAGTTAACGGGCAACAGGTCAGTAACATGACTGGATGTGAATTGACCATTATGGAGATTGGCGGAGCCTCTCAAATATAAAGATGGGCAGAGGTTCTTCAATCTGCAACAAACTGCGTCTAAAAATAGTAAAACAATTTTAGAAACATTCTCCTCAACGTAAAATAGCAAAGACTTTGAAGATCCCAACATCTACAGTATATAATATCATCAAAAGATTTAGAGAATCAGGAGAAATATGTGTGCAAGGGACAAGGCTGAAGGTGAAACCGATGTCATGTGTGATCTTTGGGCCCTCAATCAGCACTGCATTAAAAACAGGCCTGATTCTCTACTGGATCACTGCATAGACTCAGGAACACTTCCAGGAATCACTGTATGTGAACATGGTTTACTGTTCAATCCCCATTTAAACGTCAGTTAAAGCCGTGTCATGCAAAGAAGAAGCCACATATGAACAGGATCCAGAAACGCCGCCGTGTTCTCTGGGGCAAAGCTCATTTAAAATGGTCTGAGCCCAAATGGAAAACAGCTCTCTGGTCCGATGAATCAAAATGTGAAATTGTTTTTGGAAACCACGGACATGCATCTGTGATGGGGGGGGGCGCATTAGTGCCTGTGGTATGGGCAGCTTACACATCAGTGCATAGAGGTTTTCGAGCAACACATGCTCCCATTCAGACCAAGTCTCTTTCAGGGAAGGCCTTCCACGTGTCACTAACACAGAGCTAAACCACATACTGCATCGGACACAACACTGTGGCTTCGCAGGGGAAGAGTCCGGGTGCTGAACTGGTCTGTCTGCAGTCCAGACCTTTCACCACCAGAAACCATTATGCGCATCATAAAACGGAAAAACCCGGCGTCAAAGGCCCAGGACTGTCGAGCAGCTAGAATCCTGCATCACACAACAACGAAACAACATTCCTCTCCTAAAACTCCAGCAACTGGTCTCCTCACTTCCCCGAGATTTACAGACAGTTGTTAAAAGTAGAGGGGATGCTACACAATGGTAAACATCATCCTCTTATTGCTTCCATCAAATTCAAAATGATAAAAAATTCAAATTCAAAGCTGATATTTTCCATTAAATCTGATATGTTTATGTTCTATTGTGAATAAAATGTGGTTTGATGAGATTTACAAGTCAATGCACGTATATCCTCCCAACTTCTTTGGAATTGAGGTTGTCCAACTATACACTAATCTGTCTACTGTTTGTGTTTCAGTCTCTTCACTCAGGATTGTTCTGTTGGGGAAAAGTGAAGACAAAAAAACAAAAGTTGGTAACTTCATCGTTGGACATCAAGTTTTTTATTCATCAAAACTAATCAGTCACTTTACAAAACACTGTGTTGCCGCCTGTTCCGAGTGGAGGAAAAAACCTGTAACAGTGGTAAAAACACCAGACATGTTCAGTCTGTCTGAGGAGACCCAGAGAAAAGAGGTGGAAAGATGCATGAATCTTTGTCCACCGGGACCAAATGTCCTATTGCTGTTAGTCAAACCATCTGAATTTCATAGAGAGGACGAACAAAAACTGCAGTTAATCCTGAGTTTCTTTGGTCAAGATGCCTTTAAATACTCAATGATCATAATGACAGACAAGAAGAAGGGAACAGATTCAACTGTGGATCAGCTGATTGAAGAATGTGAAGGAAGATACTACTACATATCTGAGAGTCATCGTGATCAGTTAATGGAGAAAATTGAGAACATTGTTCATGGAAACAAAGGAACCTTCCTCACCTTCACTGAGGAGACAAGAAGAAATGTGAAACCAACTTTAAACCTGGTTCTGTGTGGGAGGAGAGGATCAGGGAAGACGTCAGCAGCCAAGTCCATTTTAGGTCAGACACACTCATCCGAGTGTGTTATAAATCAGGGAGAGGTGTGTGGACGTCGGGTTTCCCTGGTGGAGCTGCCTTCCTTGTATGGAAAACCTCAGGAGACAGTGATGGAGGAATCATTCAGGTGTGTGTCCCTCTGTGATCCTGAGGGGGTCCATGCCTTCATCCTGGTCCTACCTGTGGGTCCCCTCACTGATGAAGACAAGGGAGAGTTGGAGACCATCCAGAACACGTTCAGCTGTCGAGTCAACGACTTCACCATGATCCTGTTCACTGTGGACTCAGATCCTACAGCTGCAGCTGTTGTTAACTTTCTACGGGGAAACAAGGAGATCCAGGATCTGTGTCAGAGCTGTGGAGGAAGATCTGTTGTTCTCAACATCAAGGACAAGAAGCAGGTCTCTGAAATGTTGGACACTGTGGCAAATATCAGATCCAGAAGCTTCACTAAGGACGTGTTCACCTGGGCTCAAATGGAGAAGATTTCAGAGTATGAGAACACTAATGCAGGACTTAAAGCTGAGCTGCAGGATCTGAAACAGAGGAGTAAGACGGTAGGTGATGAAGATCTGAGCAGAGAACCTCTCAGGATGGTGCTGATTGGTAAGACTGGCAGTGGGAAGAGTTCAACAGGAAACACGATTTTAGGTGCAAAGCACTTCAGTCCCAGAATCACCCCAAAGCCTCCAGTCAGGTCCTGTGAGAGAGCAAAAGGACAGATTGATGGACGACATGTTGCTGCGGTCAACACACCTCCACTGTTTGACCCGAATCTGTCTGAGGATGAATTTCAACACCAGATTGAGAAATGCATCAGCTTGTCGTCTCCTAGACCTCATGTCTTCTTACTGGTGCTGCAGATCAGAAACTTTACAGAAGAGGATAAAGACTCTGTGGAACTGATCAAAAACACTTTGGCAGGAAATCTCAAGATTTCATCATTATCGTCTTCACCAGAGGAGATGAACTGGAAGATCAGTCGTTTGAGAGTTATATCGAAGACTGTGGTGGGTTCGTCAAACAGCTAATAAAGGACTGTGGGGCAGTAGTACAAAAGACAAAGGAGGCTGTACAGCAGAAGGAAGAAGAGATGCTCAGACACGAGAAAGAAGAACAGAAACATCGTGAAGAAATGGCAGAGAGAAAAAGAACAGAAAAAACTGAACAGGAGCGAAGACTGAGAGAAAAACAACTGAAGGAAAAAGAAGAACGCATCAACAAGGAGCGAGAGGAGAGAAAGGAGGAACAAAAGAGGTGGAAAAAAATGGAAGAAACTCTGCGTCAGGATTGTAGAAGGAAACTAGAAGCTTCTGAGAAAATAGTTCAGTCAGAGAGAGAACTAAGAGAAAACGCTGAGAAGAAGCTGGAGCTGTACAGAAAAGAGATGAAGCGAGATCGAGAGACTTGGGATAAAGAAAAGAACGACATGTGGGAACGAACAAATCAGGAGCTAAAATGCCTCCTGGAGGAGGAGAAGAGCAGCTACAGGAAGCTCCACGACGAGTACTACAGGAAGAGGAGGAAGTGGATGTTTTGTCTGTTTGGGCTGTTGTTTCTCTTATTTCTGTCATATCACTTTATTATAAATTATATATACACTGAAAACTCCAGAGGACTCTAAAGACTTTATGTCTTTATCCAGGTGAATGTCTCCATCTGCAGTTCACACTATTAGCTCAGATAATTAAACGTACTGGAGCAAAGGTGGAAATGAAAAGAAAGGTCAGAATGTCGGTTTATGTTTCCTGGGTTTTCCCTGTGAAAACTCTATTTACTGTTCAAGAAGATCAATGAGCCGAGGGAAACGACAGCAGCTCAAGATGGAAACATCACGAGGGCTGCGAAGGAAAACCGACAGACCTCCACAGACCAGGACTAAAGAAAACACGATCCACCGTTTGAAGCGAACCACAAGGAGGCTGCCGAAAAACCGGTGACAGAATAATAATAATAATAATAATAATAATAATAACCTGGTGTTGAGTCACAGAATTGATGCAGTTATTGCCAACATCATTGTAATTTTCGTTCATTAGGATCAGGATGTTCAGTTCTGTTTAATGTTAGGTGACTGTATTGCTGCCTGTTTTGGCCAGGACCCTCTTAGAAAAGGGATTTTTAATCTCAGTGAGGTTTTCCCTGCTGAAATAAAGGTTAAAATGAGAAATAAAAAGTATCTAGATATAAAAACTGCCCTTTAACATCAATGATGGAATTTAGATTTGGGAACAAGCTGCATTTATATGAACCAGCATATTAACGGGCTGGGTTCTTATTTCCAAAAAGTAATTATGACCAACACTCGACCAGACACGGGCACGTTTTATTAATTTGCTGCTGTGAACGTTCATTTTATCACCTCGGTGCATTTTTCACTGGAAGCTCGACAGTTTGCTTCCATCAAAAGTCAAAAAACCTTTTTTATTCAGGAGGAAAATGTGTTTGTTCTGAGGTTTGAATCTGAATAATGGAGAAATAATGTTCATATGCAGCTGCAGCAGTAAATGCCACAAAAGTTCTGCAACTTTGATGAAACCGTTTCCCTTCACTTCCACTCTTCGTGCTATGCTAACATACACGACCACATGCTGAAACACGAAATCATCAAATGGAGTCAGACACAGAATCTTTGAAAGAGGCGGGTTTGTCGAAACCACCGTGAACTAATATCGTGTGTTTGACAAGTTTATTGCAGTTGAAAGATTTGAGGTAAAGTTGGAAACACGTACTGAGATGATTTGTGCCTTGTCCTTTATACGACAGCTGGATGTTTTAATTACAGTTACAGCTTGTAAATGAAGCTGGATCATGTCAGTTTACATAATAATAACCAGCTTATACAGTCTGCACTGTAAATAATAATGTTTCGTGGATGTAAAATATTGATGCATTAGTTCAGTTTGTTTGGACTGTGGATGTAACAGCAACATATAAAGTGATTTCAGTGATTTCCTACATGTTGTGTTGGTTAAAGTCCGTGGATTATTTTGCTGTAGAAGACGGGATTTAAAGGTCACAGCTTGTTATTTAGGAGGGTGTGTTGTTTCTGACAGGAAATGTTTTTTTCCCTGGATGTTAAGGTTTAGTTTTTAGTTTTCTGCAAGACCACAACCAACACTGTTCACCTTAACAGAGACCAAGAACAAGAAGAAGACCACAGCAATGAAAGTAAAAACACAGCAGCTCTGCCATGAATTTTGCTTTTACAATGTTATAATTTCTCAGTTTTTAGGTTAAAAGTTGATGATTCTACTGTGTTTATTATTGAGGTTAAAGTGGGTAGTGGAGTCATACCTGACTGGGTTATAAGAAGAGGTGGTTAATGGATAATAATAATAATAATCATAAACATGTTATGATGCTGTGAACGGTCGAAGCTGTCAGCCCGACTTCACAAAGTTCACACTGCAATGGTCCCGCCCTTCTCACTCTTAACTAACTCTATGTTAAATCAGGTCACATGGAACCAGCCAGGTGACAAATAGCTGCCGAACAACTGAAACACTTGTATATGCACAGCTGGATAATATGTGGAGCTAATACAAATCTCTTTGGCTAAGAAATGAAAAGATATTTTTAAGGGTTTTGCTACAGAGGCACATTACTTTAATATATCTTTCAGACTAGGTTATCAGTTTTCCTTATAACCTGCTTCTTTGGTTTCTCTGTTTAGTTAATAAATGAATCACTGCAAAACTTCTGACTGACTGTCATGGATATTTACTGTCTATAGAATTGGAAAACACTGTTTAATTTACTGTAGTTTAAATAGTATAACAGCTAAAATATATTTTTTTAAATATTCATATTATCAGCTGACTTCTTTGTAGTCACAGTTATGTCTGAATCTTCAGTCTAATGAGCTCTGTTCTAGGCTGCAGCAGTGAAACGCTGATGTAAAGGGTGGAGATGACTACCTGTTTAAGCAGAGACAAGACACTCTCTCTCTCTCTCTCTCTCTCTCTCTCTCTCTCTATATATATATATATATATATATATATATATATATATATATTTAAACTTACAGTCTTATAACTAAAAACGCACTGTGGTGTAATAGCATGTTTAGGTCGGTGTAAGACCCCTGTGGATCTAGTAGAGGGACTATAGCTACAGCCCTAGTGCATGTGCCCTCAGTAATAAACAAGCGCTGGCATTTGGAAGTTACTCATTCCTGTCTCCTCTTCATTGATCCACTGTGCATTTTGGCCTGTGTATCACTTGGTCTGGATTTGGTTAGTGCAGCTGCTGGTGAATTGTGCTTTACAACGACGTGGGCCTGGGTCCAAAGCTTTAGGGCAGGCTGCTTTTTTGTCCGTCATCCTGAGAGAAGAAGCCAAGTGTTGTAATGTCATAATGGCCACTGTCACTCCACGACGGATGCTACTGTTCAGGATTCAAAAGAGACTTTCGGATTTGAGTACAAGTCATCTGCAAACAGTTGCAAACACAATTACCGAGAGTAGTACTTTAAGCAGTGTTGACGATTTGAGTGAGCCAGAATTGTAGGACTGGATTGTTGGTTTCATCAGGGGTGAGAAATTGAGAGTCCTAGAAGATGAAGGCATGGCTCAACTCCTGCTCCTCAGTGACATGCTGCATGACCTGCTACCAGTTCCAGACACTGGGACTGAAAAGTCTTCACCCATCTTGATGGAACAGCCACTACTTTACCAACCTGGAGGCCACAGCCCACGCCAGTGGGTGTTGTGAGGGTGAAGTAAGGAAAAACAGTAACTATTGTGAGGTAGTAAGAAGTAGCATCCTATACAAGTATCTTTATTTATGTTTTTGGGGAAACTAAATTACTTTCTTCACACTGACATTGTGCTTTGTTTTAAGAGAAAAAACCCACTTCCAACTTTAACCTGTTTCTGCACCTACGTCTGCAGATCTGGAGGGTCAAGTCAAGAGCTTAACAAAAAGTTCTACCAGCTAGAGTACAATCCGATCTATATATATGTATTTTTTTTCTGTTATTTTTTTCACCTCATTAGAGTTGATAAATGAGGAAAATGAAAGAACAGAAAGTAGAAGAGGTGACTGGTGTGGAGCAGGAAGTAGAAAAGATTAGTGAGAGTGAAGAGCAGACAGACAGTTGGTCTGTCAGGAGGTGGCAGTAGAGTTTCAGACGAGTTTATTGAACAAGATCTTGAACAGTGAGGACGTTTTTAAGAACAAGGGAGACGTGCAGAGCTGAGGCAGCTACAGAGGAATGAAGCTCATGTTGTGGGAAAGAGCAGGTGAAGCTAAGCTAAAGTCGAGCGAGAGACGAGCTATTTGTATGAGGACGTCTGGAGTGGCAGAGACGTATGTTAGAGCTGTGCAGGACATGTCTGAGAGCCGTAAGACAGAGGTGAGGTGCTGTAGGTGGGTCTGCATCAAAGGACCGGCAGAAGAGGACAGAAAGACAGAATATATGTGTGTGAATGAGTGTGAGGTTACAGGGAGCTGAGGGACAGAATGTGCAGCACTTTAAGGGTCAAAGGTTCAGAGCAACGGAGGGTGTGGACAAAAGGTGAGTGCAAGCAGGTTGGAACAGGTGGCCAGACTGAGGTGGTTTGGACATGTCCAGAGAAGAGACAGCAAGGAGTTAGATGGAGGCAGATGATTCGACGTGGTGACTGCTAAACAGGAACGAAGACTTTCTTTGTCTTTCTGTGTCTTATAAGAAATGTTGAAGAAAAGACAAGTCATTTCACTTTATTCAATACAAATCTCAAACATCAGACATCTTGTTGTCCATCCAGCCATGATTTACACCTTCTGTCCTGCTGAAGTCTGTCCCAGCTGTAACTGGACACACGGTGGACGATGAGGAAGTTCTCTTTGACAGTAGAAACACAGAGTGTCTGTTTTCAGTGATCAGGCTTCGCTCACGGAGTCTGAATCCCGTCAGTGTTTTCCTCGGATTTCTGTCAGCTGTTGAAATTTGTGTGCAGCTGTTTTGTGTCAAATAGAATCTGAGTTAATGTTTTGTTCTGTGCAGTGAGTTTTTCTCCATTTGAATAGGATTTTTGTGCCTGTCTGATCTCCTGATGCTCTTTAGGGTTTTTGCATTAGAAGCTGCCAGAGTAAATAACAGCAGTTGGTTGAGGACACTGATATCAGAGAATCACACCAGCATTTCCTGCCAAGTTGACAGTCCCTGTTCCCCCTTTATTTTGTAGTCACGCTTCTCACCTGTCACCTGTTCCTGTTTTCTCCAGATCATCATCCTCATCAACCCTGATTATTTTCACCTTTGTCTCTATCTATTTAAACCCTTCGTGACTCATTCCGATTAGTTGTTCTTCATGTTGTTGTGTGCGCTCTCATTAATCTGTTTTATACCTGACTGTGGTTGTTCTGTTGTACTCGCTCGCTTTTATTGTTTTCCTGCTGCCCTGATGCTCCTCATATTAGAAGCTTCTATTTTCTGGTTTCCTCTCATTTCTTCTTGTATTGCGACTTGTTTTCTCACGGTCTTGTTACCGTTCCAGCGTTGGCTTTCTTTTCCTTAGTTCACTATCCAGGTGAGGTTTTTATTCTCTTGTTCCAAATGAACAGAACTGCCATTGTTCACTTCATATGTCTGGATTTATGGAAGACCAGGAAGTGAAGCTGTCACATTAATCATTGTGTTTAAAAATATGCTTTTATTAGAGTTAATAATAACTACTCTGCAGATTTGGTCACAAAATGTTTTTTAACAAAAGAAATGTACGAATATCTGAAGAGTTTCACAGTCTTTAAGGTTCCACCATTGTTTTTAATTTTTAAATGTTAGTGCACAGAATGCACACACACACACACACACACACTGGACTAATGCAGGTGAAGAGGTGACCTGGAATAAAGATCCTTATATTCTAATGTTACGGAGCATGAACTTTAATGATCCCATCAGGGAGTGATTGTGTTAACGCTCGTCACCACCTGGGTTCTGTAACGTGTATGTTAAAAGTTCTTTTTAATGCAGTTTTGGGTTAGACAGGCTTTGCTTTGTGGAACAATGAGAAAACAATAATGGTGGCTCTAACAAAGATGTCAGCTTCACCTTTACCAACAGTGAACTATGACCCTTTGCTGTATTACTGTGCATGTTTTTCCATAATCCCCATTGTCAGTATTAATTAAAACAAGTTTCTCCTACTTTACCTGGTTTACTTTTAAGTAAAATGTAGATCATCTGCCCACCAAAGCTCATCCTGGTCCTCCATGACTTTATGAAGACCCTCTGTTCTGGCTGGTTGCTGTATAATGTCTTGTACAGAGTGATACAGTAACTGAGCAGCCTCACTGCATTCTGAAATTTACACTTGATCCTAAACTGCACTCGTTTCTTTCCCTGGATCACTGGTGCTGATCAGCAGAGCTCACACAGTTCTGGACCGTTTCTCTGGGTCCTACTGTTAAAGTTATGACTTACTGAACTCCAGGAATTCAGTTTCTGATGTACATCAAAGTCTGTTGAATTATTTACCAATTTTTGCAGCTCATAGTGGGACATGTGCACCAGTCTCTGGTGGAGCTCAGTCCTTTAAACTGAAAGTTTCTGCAATGTTGCCCAACAGGTCAGTGAGTGAAGTTTGACAGAGCTTGTGGCTGTAGTTTAACATGTCGACAGTAACCTCAGATATTTTACCATATAAAGAACCGTTTATATGAAGGTTCTTATTAGTGTTCAACCTGTGACTTGTTTCAGTTTGTCATGAAGTCAGTGACAAACCTGTATAAAGTTACTTGTGGGGCCTAAAGTGAAGCACATTTGCCTAAATAAAAGTCACGTACAGGAGGAAGCAGCATGAGTAGATTTCTAATAACCTGTATGAATGCTGTGAATGTCTGAAACTGAAGTTTTAAAGTTTCAGAAACAGGTTAAAATGTTGGAGACAAATATGAACTGAGCAGGAAGTAAAGGAGACATCAGAGCAGCTGTAAACAAATGTTGACATTTTATTGACATGTGCAGACACTCCTGAAGACAGATGCAGCTCGAGTGACAGCGAAACTCAAACCTGTTACGGGGGCAACAGAGGAGCAGTGATAATACTGTTTGCTCGCATCAGTAGTTTATCACCAGAAGGAGGAAATAAAATAAAATAAAAAAAAAAAAAAAAGCTGTGAGCAGAGTTAGACTAACATTCAGAAATGTTCATAGGAGGTTCAGGAAGTGGCCGAGGATCTGCTCAGCTGAAACATTACAGTTGATCGACTCATGTTTGTGGGTCTCACACCTTTTGGTCTGTTCGACACAAACCGGAGCTTTGTCTAGTTGGTGGAACAGTTTCTCCTACAGGGCAGAGGAAGGACGACGTGGAGCTTTTAGAAGCACTTGCGGTGGACGATGGCGGGACCGGACTCATCATACTCCTGTTTGCTGATCCACATCTGCTGGAAGGTGGACAGGGAGGCCAGGATGGAGCCGCCGATCCAGACAGAGTACTTCCTCTCTGGGGGAGCGATGATCTGCAGGTGAGAGAGTTTAAACATGTTCAGTTCACTGGGGCTGTAGAATCGGTCAGAAACAGGTTCAAGGCTCCTCAGGCTTTAATCTGTACCTTGATTTTCATGGTGGGTGGGGCCAGGGCTGTGATTTCCTTCTGCATGCGGTCAGCGATGCCTGGGTACATGGTGGTACCACCGGACAGCACAGTGTTGGAATACAGGTCTTTACGGATGTCCACGTCGCACTTCATGATGCTGTTGTACGTTGTCTCGTGGATTCCGGCCGACTCCATTCCTGAGCACAGACGAGACATTTCAGTGATAATTTGAACACGGTCTTAAGCACATGCAAGACCACAAACTGCACGAGTCATTGCAGGTAACAAACCGAGGAATGAAGGCTGGAAGAGCGCCTCAGGGCAGCGGAACCTCGTTGCCGATGGTGATGACCTGTCCATCGGGAAGCTCGTAGCTCTTCTCCAGGGTGGAGGAGGAAGCTGCCGTGTGCATCTCCTGCTCAAAGTCCAGAGCCACGTAGCACAGCTTCTCCTTGATGTCACGCACGATCTCACGCTCAGCTGCAGGTCAGGGATTAAAAGTTCAAGTTAGAAAATTGAGCCAGGAGCAAAAGTTTGTGAACATAGAAACTAGCAGTTTGACAGTACCGGTGGTGGTGAAGCTGTAGCCTCTCTCAGTGAGGATCTTCATCAGGTAGTCGGTCAGGTCTCTGCCAGCCAGGTCCAGACGCAGGATGGCGTGAGGCAGAGCATAGCCCTCGTAGATGGGAACGGTGTGGCTCACACCATCACCAGAGTCCATCACAATCCCTGCAGGACAAATCCAGTTAGTAAAGAAACCGCCATCATGTTTCACCGTCAGTTCACATGTCAGACACTAGATGGCACTCCAGGGATTCAATTCCAATTTTAAAATCAGTTATTAAAAAAAAGTTAATTAGTTCTGAAGTCGGTGCAATAACATCTTAGAGGTAGGACATGTTCGTGTTCTCACCTGTGGTACGACCGGAGGCGTACAGTGACAGGACGGCCTGGATGGCAACGTACATGGCTGGAGTGTTGAAGGTCTCAAACATGATCTGCACCAGAAAGAAAACATGGGTCATTGGAGCCACAAAGACTGAGGGGAGGAAAAAACTCGGCTACATTTATACAAGTCAAACTATAAAGAAGTTGGAATCAAAATTCTATTTGTGGCAAAAAACTGATGCATTCATCATATGTCAGAGGAAGCTGCATGGGTCTGTGCCTTTGAGTTTATCTGCAGGAGGATCAGGACTCACCTGGGTCATCTTCTCCCTGTTGGCTTTGGGGTTGAGTGGAGCCTCAGTCAGCAGCACTGGATGCTCCTCGGGGGCCACACGGAGCTCGTTGTAGAAGGTGTGATGCCAGATCTGGAGGACAGGAGATGTTGGATTAACAGTGAATTTAATGTGTCATTTGCATCTGAATTCATCTTTTCTGCAGGTTGTTAGAAAAAAAATTAAACGCCATTTCTAAAATTCCTGTCATCCAACAAACTGCTCTGATCCTGTACAGCAGATTCCTCACCTTCTCCATGTCGTCCCAGTTGGTGACGATGCCGTGCTCGATGGGGTACTTCAGGGTCAGGATGCCCCTCTTGCTCTGGGCTTCGTCTCCTACGTAACTGTCCTTCTGTCCCATTCCCACCATCACACCCTGCACACAAACACGTGAACGGTCACAGCGCTGCATTCATCTGCCGCACAGAGGTTCTAACACAGACGGGTGGCGTCGGTACCTGGTGTCTGGGTCGGCCGACGATGGAAGGGAAGACGGCACGGGGAGCATCGTCTCCGGCGAAACCGGCCTTACACATGCCGGAGCCGTTGTCAACAACGAGGGCAGCGACTTCATCGTCCATGTCTAAAAGGAGACAATTATGTTGAGACGTGTTGTGATGTTCCGCCATCAAAACCAGCGTAAACTTAAATTTCCTCATGAAGTCATGTTTAAAAACCCTTATTTCAAAGGTCAATACAGTTTAACCAGTTTGTCCAACATCTCCTGGAATGTGTTTTAATATGTAAAGTAAAAGTTTTGGTCTAAGCTTTGACAGAACCTGGTTTGTCCTGGTTGGGTGTGTCACTCAGTCATCGAACCAGATCAACTTTACTTGTGACCTCAAGGCTTCAGACAAGCTGAGACAGGACAGAAACCACTCCTGTTTAACTACTGCTCACTCTGCAGGATTAACATCCTCCTGCAGCATGAGCCAATAGAACTGAAGGGACGACTTTAACCAAGGTAAGAAATCTGGAGGTTTTAATTGTTGAGGGAAGAAACAGGAAGTGACTGATGCAGAACGGACCAGCCCTTCAAACTCTGACACATGTCATTCACGCCAACACCAAGTCAGGAAAAACTTACAATAAGAAAACTGATCACATTTCACCAATAATTCATTAAACCAGGTTTACAGAGTTAGTTTCATCAGACTCAAATTCATGTTCTGGAGACAGTCTCCTGCCTCATTACTCGACTTTAAGCTGAAGGTTTTTCTTAAAACACTCTGATCTCAAATCAATTTGGTTTGTCTTGAAAACAACTAAACTTTGGTTAAACTTCAAGCTCCGCCTGAAACCAGCTTCACATGACCGTTTGTTTCTGTGTAAAACCCCTAAAACCCGGTTTGTTCCCACCTTTCTAAAGTCAAAGCTGACATCAGCGGCTGGACTGACGCTCAGTAAATCCCGTGCGGCTCTTACCTGTGCAGGTGAGTCCCGGGTGTGTCTGCGAGTTGGAGTCTTGCAGGTTTCGCTCTGCTCCAGCTGAGATCGATCAATGCAACATCACACGTCAAAGCGCCGGTTTTATTCGCGTTCCGCGGGCTCCTCGCGTTGCCCATAAAAGGTAAGGTTCTCTCAGCGCGCGCTCTGATTGGTGCATGTGAGCAGGAGCCGGCAGGTCGCCGCAGCTCGCGAGCCGATTGGCCGCAGCGGGCATTCGTCACTGAGGGGGCGGGCGAAACTCCCCCCGCAGGGTTTTTACTGAAACGAGAGATTCCGCCGGGGACGCTGCGCTGTGATTGGTCCGTCAAACCGGAAGGATGAGTACAGGCTCAAAATGGCGGCGAAGAAGTTGTGAGTCAATCCCAGAAGCAAAAAGCTGAGATGAGATTTGAAAATAAGCTCGTGTTAGTCGTCAGAGAAACTTGTGAACGTTGGTACAAAGTTTGTGTTTGTAGGACGTTTGTTCCTCGTGTTTCGCACACGTCCTCCTTTAATGGACGTTAAAGACCAGGAAGAGCTTCAGAGCCTCCTTCACCTGCTTTAACCGATAAATTTACAACTGAAACTGTGTGAATTAAATTTTCTCCCACTTTTATTCCCGATGATCTGATTTCTTCGTGCGTTTGTCTCGCGCTGCTGCTGTTTGTGTCTCTGTGGACACACAAAGACATTTTAATTTATTCTCTTTTCAAAACCTGCAGTTTTTGTATTATGAATTTGGATCAAACCACTTTGTCGCTTCGTGCTCTGTAGATTTGCAGCAATTTCCAGATTTCTTTTGTTTTTCTTATTTTTGTGAACATACAGTGAGAATTTCCGACGTGTTTGTGGCAGATTCATTCACATTCATTCTACATTCAGTGAAGCAAGAGCCGTTTTTATCCAGCTTTTTGTTAGGACACAGTTTGTGCTGGTACAATGTGAATTATGTTGAATGTGAATGGTGTTTGACTAACCGGCTCATCTGTGTCCAGCTTTTCTCTGTTTCAAAATGTGTGAATATGTTTGACATTTTGATGACGTCGTCTTCAACTCATCGTGATGAACATTTCACTGATCTGTCACAGACCAAACACTTAAACAGAAAATAACTTAAACCACTGTCCTCGGTTTTGTCTTCAGACTGACGCAGGTGTTGCTGCTTCAGGACTTTGTCTCCAGTTCAGCGTCTCCGTCTGTTCAGCTGCCCACCGAGAGTGAAGGTAAGGACACGTCCCTTCCTGTCCACTAACTGCAGCCTGTGATGCTCCAGATGTTTGATGATTGGACTGAATTAGTGCAGCTGCAAATCATTTTCACCCTGAACTGCTTCTTTACAAAATATCAGTTTCATGTCGGCACAGTTTCAGCTGTAAAGGTGATAAAATAATCGCCGTCGCTGGAGACAAACTGAGAGACTCACCAGCATTTGGACAAACTGAATCAACTTTGAAATGGTTGAGCTGTGACTCAGGAGCAGTTTAGTTTTCTTACTCCTCCTCGTCCACTTCAGCTCAGGTTTAAAGGTTTTTGCTTGTGGTTCTGACTTTGCTGTGCGCAGCAACGTGTGGACAAATGTTCACTTCCCTGATTTCAAGCGGATTTAAATTGTGCTTTGAGGTGGAAGTTATTGTTTCTACATCACATCAAACACGAGTGACTGGCTGTTTCTTCCTCTGCTCGTCTTTACTGCCAAAGATTTAGATGAACAACACATGCCAACAAAAGCCAACAAATGTCTTTATTCATGGGAGAATAAATCCAACTTCCTAATTTCTTCTCGCATTTGTTAATTTGTCTTTAGAAACGTTTAAATTCCCGTCAGTAGAAATCTCGTTGTGTTTGTGTGGGGGAGACGGGTGGGATTTGTGACGCCGTGTGTCGAACTGGTGAATACAGATGCTTGTGGTTTCGTGCTGGTTTCAAGCTGCTGGTAAATCCTGCAAATCCAGACCAACAGTGTCAGTTTACACGTGCAAAGTTAAAGTCATTAACGCATTTCCTCACTGCTGACTTCATGCTGATGATGCTGATGATGCTTTCAGTCTTTATCGTCCTGCGGCGCAGTGCATCGTTAACCGTTTTCTGCAGAGATGTGTTTGTGTTGCCGTGTGTTGTATTCGGGTTTATTTAAGTCTCTGCTTCACACTCAGTATATCAGACATCAGCAATGTGCTCAGGCCACATCTTTATCATCTTTACCCTCTGAAACGTTTCTCCTCATCCCCTGTCAACTCGGAGCCTCTGAACAGAAACGTGTTATTTCTGCGGATTGTCCTCTGTTGGACGTCTGTCTCTGTGCTTGTTTATTTCCAGCTGCTCAGACACATTTCCTCAGAATTAGGACCCAAACTTTATTTTTCTGTTTCTGTTGTTTCTCAGCGAGCTCAGACAGACAGACAGACAGACAGACAGACAGACAGACAGACAGACAGACAGACAGACAGACAGACAGACAGACAGACAGACAGACAGACAGACAGACAGACAGACAGACAGACAGACAGACAGACAGACAGACAGACAGACAGACAGACAGACAGACAGACAGACAGACAGACAGACAGACAGACAGACAGACAGACACACAGACACACAGACAGACACACAGACACACAGACAGACAGACACACAGACAGACACACACACAGACACACAGACACACAGACAGACACACACACAGACACACAGACAGACACACACACAGACACACAGACACACAGACAGACACACACACAGACACACAGACAGACACACACACAGACAGACAATGATAAAGCTGGACAAAGATCACTGAACACACCGTGTGTTAGGTCCAAAGTGTAGCAGGGTGTGTGTCTTTATAACCTTCTGCGGACACATTTTGTTGTGGCTGGTCCACACAGCTTCAGAGTTCCTCTTTGAGGGTCAGACTGGGTTTTAGGGTCAGGGTTAGAATTAGGATTTGTTCGGGTTAGGCGTTATGTCAGTGAGTGTCCTCACATGTATAGAAAGTATATAGTTTCCTATAAATGAAACTAGTCATCTTTATAGCTCAGTACAGCTCTAATCTACAGTCGGTCTGTGCAGTAGCTGCGTTGTGATGTCACACACACACACACACACACACACAGAACCAGTGATGCGTGTAATTGTTCCTGCCTCTGTGTTGAACCTGAACCTGCACAGATGTGTCGACTGTATTTCAGTTTAAAATAGAACTACGAGTCCTAGAGTTCACGTCTTTCTTGAATCGTGTTAATTTATTCTGGTCTTGAGAATCTTTAGACTTTTTCCTTTATTAACGCTGCATTCGACCAATCACGAGTCAGCGCCTGAGCGTGCTTGTCAGATTTCCGGAGGCGTCGCTCACCAGGTGCGACGACGCCCTCTGTGTGTCACACTCGAGCGTCTTCCCTTCTGTCCTTGTATGGACTTAACTGCAACTCAGATTCCAGCAGAGGAGGAAGTCGGGCCACAGACGAGCTGCTCTGCTGCAGGTTTTACTGTCTTTAGATGAAGCTCAGCGACGCAGGAGCAACAATCACGTTTTACTTTCGAATTAAACAATAAGCTGCTGAAACGCGACACAGCCAAGAAACACAATCCTCAAGACTGTGAACTGCCGAGGTTTAGAGGCTCTGCACATAATCAGTCGGTGTCTTTAAACTAGGGAGGAGTGTATTAAATCGAGATACTGCTCAAACTTTAGTTTACGTATTTAAATCAGCTAAATCTGAATCTGTGAGTTCTGGACGTTCTGCTTCTGTCCTTATAAGGGTGTAACTGCAGCTGCATTTCCACTAAATGGCAGCGATGCAGGAAGCAGGACTGTGCAACCAACAGCGTGTGCAGGGTTTAAAATCCTGCGTGAGGAGGAAACAAAATCCTCATGACTTTTTATACCCGACCTTTTCTTACACCCCAGTATTTTGTTCCTTCTTGTGCTCGAGTGAAGGATCAGAATATTTCATGTCCTGTGTTACAAACAAGGAGCATCAGTATTTAAAGTGAGTAAAGGTAAATTAAAAGGAAAATAATATTTACAGTGTAAATAATCTGACCATGTTTTTCTATCTAAGCTAAAGTAAATACAGGAGTGTTGCTCGTCTGCGGCACAGGAAAAGTAGATTTAACAACATTTTAAAAAGTTTTCCTCAGCGCTGGTTCAGGTCTCTGACCCGTGGTCGTCGCCCCGCAGTCAGGCACAGTCGACATTGTCCACATTCTCTGGCTGGTTCAGGCCTGTTCAGGGAGCCGGAGGAGTGTCAGCCAAAACCACAGGCTCACTCTGAAACTGGTTAGCGAGCAGCAGCAGCACAAAGACCAAAAAAGGTGAGGGAGCAGGAGGAACGTCCTGACTGGGTGGAGATCCGAGTCTGTGGGAATCCTCCGCGCTCTCTTTACACCAGACTGCTTGTCACAGTAATCAACATGCACGGGCTTGAAACCTGCAGCACCGAGATGACAGTCGACGTCGT
The DNA here is from genome assembly GCA_033026295.1 of Channa striata. NCBI lineage: Eukaryota > Metazoa > Chordata > Actinopteri > Anabantiformes > Channidae > Channa > Channa striata. The sequence continues at coordinate 26,118,677 of CM065178.1, forward strand.
GTCACAGTTGCAGGTTAGTTTGTTTCAGGAATGCAGAGACAAATCAGGCAGGAAACGAAGCTGACGGGGATTAGTGCAGCTTTCTCCGAACAACGATTTTAACAGTAAGGAGCCAAAGCTAATGACTTGAAGAAGGGGAAAAACAGTTCAGTCAGAAAACGGGAAACATCTTTTCAGTGTCAGTGATTAAATCTTTGTTTTCAGCAGCAGAAATTAGAAACGGAAGAAGATCAGAAGAATCATTTTGCACCAAATTAACGTCTGCAAGTTCTACAGACGTGGACATGTGGCACCCTTCCATTAAAGAAAGAAAAAGCCACAACGGTCACTGGAATAACCTGAACCTGCAAACATGAGTCCTCCCAACAGGATAATGTCCTAAAACACACGGCTAAAAACACCCAAGAATGACTTGGAACAAAACCCTGGACCACTCTGAACCACAATTCAAAAGCAGTGTCGGACTTTCATTAGTTAATGTGGATTCATTTATTCATTTATTATTAATATTGTCAGTTTCGTGTTATTCCAGTGAGCATTGTGGGAGGCTGCAGCTACTAATTAAGTTTAGGATGAATTATTACAAATTTGAAAAAGTGAAAAATCTCAGGTCTACGCCGACACCTTGTTTCTTTAAAAAAAACAGTCAAACTCAGTCAGTTGTCGTAATGAGCTACTTATAATAATTATTATGACTGTTGACGTGTGTGTGAACAGTAGTAAAATGTTAGTAAAATGTTTTCCACGCTGATTAATGTTATTTGCAGTCTGGACGCGTCTCCTGCTCTGACTGCAGCTGGGAGGGGCTGCAGCAGCAGGACTGGGCCGCCTGTCAATCATCGAGGACGCGGGAGGGGCCAACGGCGGCACCCGTGGGAACGATGCATGATTTACAGAGTCTCCAATAACACCAGGAAAAGTCACTAGGTTTGTCACTAGTTCATTTGTTGAAACTGAGTCAATAGAAGGTCTTAAAATTCACTAACTTGGCAACGCTGATCATCGCAGTCCACACTGAAGAGATGTACCTCATCTCTGGGCAACACCTCCTTTCTCCAACAAGATGGGTGCTGGAATATTGTTGCCTCAATCACCAGACCTGGAGCTGGACCAGTAAGTCTGAGAACACTGCACTGCTTTAAATTTATATCTCCTCTGCTGCGCTCTACCAGTGAAGGACGTGTGCTGGTCCCAGCACCACACAGAAGAACCCAAGCCAAACTCTTCAGCTCAGTGATTCCACGATGGTGGAACGAGGTTCTGAGCTCTTCAGCTCAGCGACCTCACTCCCAATGGTTTAAGAAACTGCTGAAAACTGAACTCTTCCGTATCTTCCCATCTTGTTTTTTTCTTCTCTTTGTTGTAAACGTTGGAATCATTTCTTCTGACAGCACTTTGCTTTTATGTTTTCTCCTTGACTTAGATTTGTGCTGCTGTTTACTTGTAAGTCGCTTTGCATAAAAGCATTTTACCAATTTACATGGAAACGTAAATGCCCAACCAGCACTGCGGGTTTTAGGGAGGTTCTGCAGAAGGACTGTGAGGAGGTCCCACCTGAATGAAGAAGTGATCAGTTAAAAGCCACAGATCACTCTGTTCACTTGCTTTTTTTCAGTTTTCATTTTTTTATGTTTTTAAAGAAAATAAGGTTTAACATGCAAATTTGATTTGACCACTCTTTTGCAGTGCTCAAACGTGCGTAACAATGAATTCTTTTATTTTATTTACAAATATTGCTTGAATAAACAGGTAATGGAAATCCATGCATACGCTCAAACCTTTTTCTTCCCAGGGAACAGGTAAAGGAAACACCACGATGTAGAAGATGTAATTCACTACATCATCATGTTTGACTGTAACCTGGGTGGATGCCACAGTAACATTACAGTATTTTTACAGTTCTGTGACATTAGTTATTAATTTTTATATCAGTTTTGCTTCAGCTTTCCACAAATACCAACAGCAGCAGAAACGTTTAATGATGAAGCAATATTAGCTAAAGTGTATGTAACGGGAACATCAGTTTCTCTCGGCCCATTAGGGGAATTTGCTCCTTACCTGTTCAGTTAATGACGTTCAAGTGGAGGCGGCGTCACTGTCAGGTGGTTCAGGTGGTTGAGGTGAGTCTTTATGGACAGAATCAACAGCCCTTGTACTGCCCTCTACTGGCAGAATGCAATCATGACTTCATGTGCAGTCACAACGAGCAGAACAATGTAATTTTGTCATTTAAACTCTTCTTCTATAAATTGTTGTAACTGGTGGGAACATTAAGAAACACTAACTTATGTTGGATACAACTCTTTTGGAAGTCGGTGGTTTTGCTGTTTAAAAATGAAGACCAGTTCATTTTGTACATAACATGTTAATAATGATAGTGTTAAAGGTTCCATATGTAGGATTAATATTTCCCATGTTTGTCAACTTTGGCACGTGATCAGGCTTATGGGAATGTCACTAGTTTGTCACGTTATAGAATTTTATAATTATTAGGCACGTGAAAATATTAACCTGATGATGACGCTAGAATCTGCCAAGTTGTCATATGTGATGAGGGTATTGTGAATGTCAGAACCACATTTCATTATGTTCTAGAGATATTTCAGTCTGCAGACACATCGGCACCACTCCCAGTCCAATTACAGCCACAAACCTTTTATAAGCGATGAGGCAGAAAATAAAGTGGATCCATCGCCTCTTGATTCTACACCAGTATTTCCTAACATTCTGGATTATTTCAGAGGCTTTCAGCTTGTCCCTTCAGGGCTCACGGAAGCGGAAAGTGTTGATTTGGCGTGATTTATTTTTATTTTTATGCTGATTGCTACATCCTGCCACAACCCTCTGTTTATCTGAGCTCCGGTCTGGCAGCAAGGTTGCCCTGGGTGGCTTTGCGGGGCCACACCTGATGGGGTAAATCTTTACCATATACTCTACTAATGCTGTTTCTGGACAGTGTCTGGTTTTTAAGTGTTTATTCAGGACGGTTGAAGGCAGAAACTGTGGCTTTAGACTCAAAGTAACATGTTATTTCCAGTTGTGTGAAAAAAACCACACAAAAACAAGTACAGAACAACCTCATTGCAGTAACATTAAAAATTTCTTAAAATAAGTAAAAGGATTGATGAAAATGACAAGAACAGAAATAACAGTTATGTTTTTATATACAGAACATACAGTGTTGTTAAAGTAATTAACCAGTATATTTAAGAAAATGAACATTGACATGAGAACAAGTCCAAATGTTAGACCTGGTGAAAATCTCTGAGCGGCTTTTCATTTCAATCATATGCTGGACTTGTACTGTGGTCACTGTCCAGTAAAATCCTGCATCATAAAAAATGGTAAATGGATGATTTGAAGCCCTGTAAGTGATGCAGAGCTGTTCATTTTGTCAGACATTAAAAGATTATTTCCTGAATTGGACACATTTAAATGTCAGTCACTCAGTCTTTAAAGATCCAGGATCTGCAGGACGATTCTACGAATTCACAGTGTTGGACAGTTAAATGTTTGGTTTCTTAACTCGGGTCAGTGGGGAGATCACAGGATGATGCATCTGCTTCTCTGTTTTTGCTTAAGTTCATTTGTTTCTTCCTCGTGCCTTTTCTTCATGTTCTCCATCGTTTCTGGACTTTTTTCTTTGCGTTTGGAAAAGTTTTTCCGTCGTTCCTTCCTCACATCGTCACTCCTGTGCTCCAACTTTATTTGTGTTTCGTCAGATTCTGGTGTCATTTTTGTCTCCACATCTCCGGGTCTTTGATCCCACCCCTGTCGCTGAGTGTCTTCCTGCTTTTTCCTATTTTCATCATCCTCTCTTCTCATTTCCTGTTCTTGCTCTTTGTTTTTCTCAATGTCTTTCAGCAGTTCGCCCATTCTTTGTTTCATTGCTCCTATTTCTTCCTCGTGTTTTCGTTTTAGCTCTTCCTCCTTCCTCCTCATCTCTTCTTCCTTCTCCTTCAGGATCTTCTTCACTTCCTTCTCTATCGCTGCCTCAGTCTGTTGGAACATCTTGCTGGTGTAGCAGCTGCCTCGATTTTCCTTCACCATTTTCTTAGTCACTGACAGTAACTCTCTGACTTGTGTTCGATCTGTCTGATTATTATTATTGAAGACCTGGTATCTTCTCCCACAGTCATTTATCAGTTTTTTCAAGGATTCCTCACTGTCATCTTCTATGTAACTCTGAAACGTTTGATCTCGTAGTTCATCTCCTCTGGTGAAGATAATGATGATGAAGTCTCCTGAATTCTTACCAAAGTATTTCTTGATCAGTTCCACAGTTTCTTTTTCTTCCTTTGTAAATCGACCGATCTGCAGAACCAGTAAGATCACGTGAGGGCCAGGGGACAACAAGCTGACGCACTTTACAAGCTCCTGTTGAACTTCATCATTGGACAGATTTGTGTCAAATAAACCGGGGGTGTCGACCACAACAACAGTCTGACCATCAACTTCTCCTGTTGCTTTCTGGCAGAATGTAGTCACAGACTGGACTGGCTTTAGACTTAAAATGTTCTTTACCCAAAATTGTGTTTCCAGTTGCACTTTTCCCACAACCAGTTCGTCCAATCAGCACCATCCTTAGACAGTCTCTGCTTTGGTTTTCATCATCACCTCCCAGCTGATTCTTCTGAGTCTCCAGTTCAGCTTTCAGTCTTATAACCTCCTCCATCTGAGCCCTAATGAACATGTCCTTAGTGAAGCATCCGGATACTTTAGCTCTGACCTTTTCCACAGTGTCCAACACCTCATGGACCTGCATCCTGTCTTTGACGTTGAGAACAACAGATCTTCCTCCACAGCTCTGACACAGATCCCGGATCTCCTTGTTTTCCTGTAGAAAGTTAACAACAGCTGGATGTGTAGGATCTGAGTCCACAGTGAACAGGATCATGGTGAAGTCGTTGACTCGAGAGCTGAACGTGTTCTGGATGGTCTCTAACTCTCCCTTGTCTTCATCAGTGAGGGGACCCACAGGTAGGACCAGGATGAAGGCATGGACCCCCTCAGGATCACAGAGGGACACACACCTGAATGATTCCTCCATCACTGTCTCCTGAGGTTTTCCATACAAGGCAGGCAGCTCCACCAGGGAAACCCGACGTCCACACACCTCTCCCTGATTTATAACACACTCGGATGAGTTTGCTGGAGGACCAAACGTTGTTTTTCCCAGAATGGTGTTGACTACTGAAGTCTTCAGCGCTCCTCTCCTTCCACACAAAACCAGGTTTAAGGTTGGTTTGAAGGGTGCAGCCTTTAGTTCTGTGCTTAACCCGGCTTTCGTATCACAGATCAGTTGTCCTTTATCTTTTGGAGTCAGATGCAATTTTAACATCTCTGCATATTCTTCACAGTTGATTACAATTTGGCTCAAGTGCCATGGCAGCTCTTGAAGGTCAAGGTTTTCCAGTTTTATATATTTGTATCTGCACCTCTGATCAGGTCTTGTAAGGGCTGATGTTGCTTCTTGTCCCATCTGGTTGTTGAAATCAGATTCAGTGAACGATCAAATGATTGATCACTGAAGAGTTGAAAGACTCTGCAGAGCTTCAGCTTTTGTTCTTCGGTGAAGTGTTCAGGTTGTAGAACCAGCAGGAACACATGAGGACCAGGAGCAGAGATTCTCAAACAGTTTTCTACATATTTTCTCAGTCTGTCTTCAGACATTTCAGGAAGCAGCACATCTGGGGTGTTGATGAGCACGATTTCTTTGTCCTTTAACTGTCCTCTGACTTTGACATAACAGAATGTTTTATCCTCAGTGTCAAACACAGTCTGTCCCAGTATGAAGTTCCCCACTGAGCTCCTCTCAGACCAGCTGTTCCCCATCAGAACAACCCTGAGCTCAGACACTGGACAAGAACAAAGATTTAGAAAAGGTGACAAAATGTGAACTAACGTTAATTAACCTATAATTTCCGTCAAAAGGAACCTTCATTCGTTTGTGTTTTAATCAAATATTATAAACCTGAATAATTTAAACTGCAGACTCACTGAAAGGTGGCAGTAAATTAAAGCTGCTGCTATGTCTTCGGACATCCTGATCACCTGTGACTGTAAAACAGAAACACACACAGCACATGTTCAGTGATTTATAGTGGAGCTTCTCATTGTCTTATAGTGTCTTCACAAGGTTTTCAGACCCCCTTCACTTTCTTTAAATTTGTACCCTATAAGTAAGTAAACCCATTACTCTGCACTTTGCTGCCAAAAGTGCTTTAACAGTCATATTGGTTATGACCCAACATGCTTTCCACACCTGGACTGGGAGGATTTTGTCCTGTTTTTCTTTTCAAATCCTGTGAAACTCAGTCCAGATAATTGGGGACCTTTTGGTAAACAGAGATTTTCAAATCATTCCAGAGATGTTTAATAAGGTTCAAGTCAGGGCTCTGCCTGGGCCACTCTAGGACTTTCACTTTGCTCTATTGACTTGTTCTCCCTGACTTAGATTTTTGCTTCCTTTTAACACTTGTAAGTTGCTTTGGATAAAAGCGTCTGACTAAATGTCAATGAAAACATCCCCACACTGTGATGCTGCCACCACTATGCTTCACCGTAGGGATGGAATTGGGCAGGTTTTAAGTGGTGCCTGGTTTAGACAAGTTTAGAACTGAGGCTAAAAAGTTCAATCTTGCTTTTTATCAGAGCATAGAATCTCTTTCTTCACAGTCTGACAGTCGTACAGGTGCTTTTTGCAAACTATAAGTGGCTTTCTTATGTTTCTGTGGACTGACCAGAGGCTCCCATCTAGTCACTCTGCCATAAAAGCCAGATCAGTTGAGAGCTGTATTGGCGGTTGTCCTCATGGATCTCAGTCAGAGGGAACATCAGGTTTTTGGTCAGCTCTCTTAATAAGGCCCTTCTCCCCTGATTGGTCAGTTTACCCAGGTGACCAGCTCTCGGAAGAGTCCTGGCTGTGCCAAACTTCTTCCATTTAGGAATTATGGAGACCACTGTGCTCTCGGGAACCTGTGGATCTGCAGAAACATTTTGCAGCCTTCCCAGATCTGGTATTAATACGATTTCTGAGCTCTGCAGGCAGTTTCATAGAGTTCATGGTTTTTGTTCTGTCTGCTGTAAGGTCTCCTATACAGAGGTGTGTGGCTTTCCAAGTCATGTCCAACCAATTGAATTTACCACAGGTGGACTCCACTCAAGGTGTAGAAACATCTCAGCAACAACCAAGAGAAAATGGAGGCACCTGAGCTAAATTTGTTGTGGTAAAGTACTGTGATTTAAAAAAAAATGTTTTTACTTCCTGAACTTTCCGGTTTGCAGTTACAAGAAACCATGAGGAAAGAACCAGGAAGGACAAACAAAAGCAGTAACTCTGGCCTCATTCCAAAGTGACATGAAGCTGTTTTCAAGATCATACCTGAAACTGTCTTATGGAAAACTGCCAGGATCCAACACAAACAAACGAGAAACAATTTTAAAGTAGTTCTCGGGCCGAGTCAGGCGGCACTAGCAAATGAAACCATATAATCAGGTCATATAAAACAAGAATTAGTCTGCACTTATTCTGCACTTTCTGTCTTATTTCCTCTGATTTACAGAATGTGTCTCATGGTTGTTGTTGCTGCTTTTTCGTGTTAATGGTGGAAACTGTGAAGCAGAAACGTTACACGGCAGCAAACTGACACAACCTGCTTGTAAATTCGTCAAAATATCATGGTTTACCAGCACCAAGTGGGAAAATGTCTTTTAATAAACCAAACTGGACTAAGAGGAAACAGGAAAGTTTAACCCAAATATTATCCAGTGTCTAACTTAAATTTAGCTGCATCTCTAATGCTAAACAGAAAATATATTTCTGACCAAAAGTGAGAATAAGACAATAAAATAGCTGATTCATAAAAAGTTGTAGCAAATAAAAGGAAATAAAAATAAGTAAATAAGTTAATTAAATTGTAGTAAATAAAAAGTGTTGATTATAACATATAATCTTTAAAATGTGAATGTCTCACCTGACGCTGCAGTCGCCATTGTGTCACTGCTGGAAACGTAAGAGACCAAAAACATGACAGATGGTGGATGAGGTGTAAGTTATGCTGCCTGTTGACATATTTTACCTTTGTGAGCTCAGGACAGGTTTGTGCTCACAGAGTGTGACTGGACAGTAAAAATAAGTCCTTGTTACAGATGATAACAATCTGAAGCTCTGTGTGTAAAAATATAACTTTAACATGAATAATGCAGCCTGATATGACTTTTAGCAGTCATATATATAATACGTTCACTGATCTTACAAAGGGTTTCTGGATTTCAGACGATGTGCAAATAAAAATCTCACACTGACCTAAATAATTACTATCTCTTTGAAATTAGTCTCATCTCGTTAAACGTTTAGTGATCCACAACACTCTCAGATTAATAAGCTTTATGTAGTGTGCTCTCATTTCCCTTCAGTTTAGTTGAAGTTCAGCTGATATTTCCCTTCTTGTCATCACGGGAGTCAAGTCTGAATGAGGAAAAACAGCATGAAAAAATCTCTAAAGAATCCAAACCATCAGCATGTCGTTCTGCCCTGTCGCCGTGTTATCTGCAGATCAACGTGTCATTTTAGAAATACTGGCAATAATTTGTTCAGCGCTGCATAATGTGATCTGTGTCCTGTAACAATGACAGAGTCTAAGAATCCACTGAACATTACATATATTCATTTACTGTTTAAACGCTCACTGGTTTTCTCTTCTGTGACTTTGGTGCCATGGTGTGGACGCCCTGAAGAATTGACCCGAACTTGTTGAGTTTGAGACTGACAGAGACCTGCAGCAGATTTGAGGGACACACACACACGTTTGTACCTCTATACTTGTGAGGACACTCTTTGACCCTAACCAAAACCTAATTCGAACCTTGACCCTAAAAAATCCCTTATTTAGGGTCAAGAATTGTGAGGACCGGCCAAAATGTCCTCAATAAATTTGGTCCTACTAAGTAGAATCTACAGGAACACACACACACTCTGTCTTCTAATTTTACCTACTTCCCTTTGAGTTGAAACGTGTCGTCCTGTGGCTGCAGCTCTTCCTCTGTGGTCAGCATGTGTAGGACAGGACAGAAGCTGCAAATGTTCCTACACTCCCCTCAATAATAATCACTAAACAATAATCAATCCTGATCCCTGTTCTTTGTCCCCATCAGCTGCTCCTTCATTTGTGTTGAAGCTGAACGTAACCAGACTAAACTAGGCACATTTTAGTGTCTGAAGAACCAGACACCGAGTGCATAGAATCTGGAGAAGCTCAGTCCCTAGATGCAGAACAACCTTGGCCTGTGGAATTCAAAGGCTGGCTGTAAGTTGTATTGGGATTGTTCTACAAATACGTGCAAGAAGTAAAGACGTGGACGGAGGGGTAACGTTACAGAAACGGCATGTTTTGTCTTTCTGCTCCCATGAAATCTGTCCTGACGCCTCCATGTGCAAGACAGAAACGTCCTCTTAAAGGGGCTTAACATTTACTGTTAGACAAAATATGTAGGTGTTAACAGGAAAACTGCATTTGTTCCCTGTCACAGATCAGGAGGTTTAGTGGCTTATAGTGAACAAAGTGATTGTTCTTCTTGTTGAATGCAGAATCTCGCAGGCTGTGAATAGATTAAACCACATGAGAGATAATGGGAGGAAGAAACTAAAAGTGAGAAAGGCCCGATACTGGTATTGGCACTGGGACATCCCTAACTAACTGGTGTGAGCACGACATGGTGTCTACAGCAAACTCCATCTGCCTGGAAAGGTCACGTATGTACGTCACCCACTAAAACATTTGATGAAATTTGTATTTCCTTTCCAACTATGTGACTGTGGCCGTTTTCTGTGCAGGGCCACAACACAGACGTAAAGTGTTTTTATTAAAATGTTTGTTCAGGAGGGTTGAAGACAGGACATAAACCGCAGCTTTGGTTTAATTTTGGATCGTGTTTCCGTGTGTGTGTGTCTCTTTTTGTTTCAGCTTGTCACCGCCACAGCAGAACGCATGTGATTTTACACCAGATGCGCTTCATGCCGCAAACCTCCCATATTTCTAAAATAATAATAATTAAAAAATAAAAAACGCCTAGAGAAATGACAGGGACAGCAGTTATACGGTGTATTTGGACTCTGAACTAGAATCGCTTTGGTACAACAGGAAGAAATATGCAGCTTTGTACAAGTAAATGTAATGAAACACAAAAGTGAAACATAGCAGTAATCACATTACTAAACTAATTAACCAGCATATTTACAAAGAAAATGAACGTTGACATGAAAACAGGAAATGTCCCAACATTAGGTCTGGTAATGTTGTCTGAAATTCTTCAAGCTGCTTCAAGCAAGTATATGCTGCAAATGTTAATGTTCATTTTAACAGATGGGGAAACTGGGTAACGTTCAAACATCGGTCTCTTGGTTTGTAAAGATCCATGATCTACCGAGAGGGAACAGATTTGGAAAAAGTAGGACACACAGTTTTACTTGTAGCGTGTTCAGTGTCAGTGGTGAGATCAGAGGATGATGCATTTTTCTTTGTACTGTAGTTTAAGTTGATTTATTTCGTCTTCGTGCTTTTTCTTCAGGTTTTCCATTTCCTCTCTTACACTTCGGTCTTTTTGCTTTGACAGATTTTGTACCAGTTCATTTTCTCTGCTGTGTCGTCCCTCGGCCTCCTGCATTAGTCTCTCGTGCTTTTGGTTCAGGTCTTTTATTTCCTCCATGTGTTTTTCCACCAACATTGCAAAGTCTTTCGTGTACTTCTGTCTGAACTCATTAAATTCTTCAGCTTGTCTTCTGGCCTCCTCTTCATATTTCGTCTTCATGTCGTCCAGTCGTTTCTTGTAGTTTTCCTCTAACTCTTTTCTCTCCTTCTCCTCTTGTTCCCGTCGAGTCGATCTTCTTCTTTTCTTTTCCGTTCGTATTTCTCTCTCTCTTGGTTATATTCATCTTGGAGCTTTTTCAGTCTTTCTTGTTCCTCCTGACGTCTCTGTTCATCTTCTGTATAACGTCTGTCCCACCACTCTTTTCTTTGGGTTTCCCACTTCTCTTGTTCCTTTCTCATCTCTCCTCTACTCTGCTCCAGCTTTTTATCAATAGTTTCTTTCTCATCTGATTCAGACTTTATTTTTGTCTCCAGATCTTTAAGTTTTTGTTCCCACTCCTGTCGCTGAATGTCTTCCTGTTTCTTCCTCTTTTCATCGGATTCTCTCCTCTTTTCCTGTTCCTTCTTTCTCTCTTCACGCTCTTTGTTAATGTTTTCCTCCATTTCTTTAAGTTGTTTGCGTCTCTCCTTTTCAATCTCTGCTTTTTGTTCTTCCATTCTTTTTTTCAGTGCCCATATTTCTTCCTCGTGTTTTCGTTTTAGCTCTTCCTCCTTCCTCTTCATCTCTTCTTCCTTCTCCTTCAGGATCTTCTTCACTTCCTTCTCTATCGCTGCCTCTGCCTCTTCAAACATCTTGCTGGTGTAACAGTTTACTCCATTTTCTTTCACCATTTTCTTAGTCACTGACAGTAACTCTCTGACTTGTGTTCGATCTGTCTGATTATTATTATTGAAGACCTGGTATCTTCCCCCACAGTCATTTATCAGTTTTTTCAAGGATTCCTCACTGTCATCTTCTATGTAACTCTGTATTGTTTGTTTTTTGAGATCATCTCCTCTGGTGAAGATGATGATGATGAAGTCTCTTGAGTTCTTACCAAAGTATTTCTTGATCAGTTCCACAGTCTCTTTTTCTTCCTTTGTAAATCGACCGATCTGCAGAACCAGTAAGATCAAGTGAGGGCCAGGGGACAACAAGCTGACGCATTTTACAAGCTCCTGTTGAACTTCATCATTGGACAGATTTGTGTCAAATAAACCGGGGGTGTCGACCACAACAACAGTCTGACCATCAACTTCTCCTGTTGCTTTCTGGCAAAACGTAGTCACAGACTTTGGACTGGCTTTAGACTTAAAATGTTCTTTGCTCAAAATTGTGTTTCCAGTTGCACTTTTCCCACTTCCAGTCCGCCCAATCAGCACCATCCTGAGACAGTCTGTGCTCCATTTTTCATCATCACCTCCCAGCTGATTCTTCTGAATTACTTTCTGTAGTTTAGCAGTAACTTTTGTTACAGTCTCCATCTGAGCCCTGGTGAACATGTCCTTAGTGAAGCTTCTGGAACCTTGACTGATATTTCCCACAGTGTCCAACACCTCAGAGACCTGCTTCTTGTCCCTGACGTTGAGAACAACAGATCTTCCTCCACAGCTCTGACACAGATCCTGGATCTCCTTGTTTTTCTGTAGAAAGTTAACAACAGCTGGATCTGTAGGATCTGAGTCCACAGTGAACAGGATCATGGTGAAGTCGTTGACCCGAGAGCTGAACGTGTTCTGGATGGTCTCTAACTCTCCCTTGTCTTCATCAGTGAGGGGACCCACAGGTAGGACCAGGATGAAGGCATGGACCCCCTCAGGATCACAGAGGGACACACACCTGAATGATTCCTCCATCACTGTCTCCTGAGGTTTTCCATACAAGGCAGGCAGCTCCACCAGGGAAACCCGACGTCCACACACCTCTCCCTGATTTATAACACACTCGGATGAGTTGGAGGCTGAATGAAGCTCTGTCGGACCTAAAATGGACCTGGCTGCTGACGTCTTCCCTGATCCTCTCCTCCCCCACAGAACCAGGTTTACTTGGGGGGTGCCGAGATGTTGTCCATTGTTCTCCTTTGCAGTTTGACACAAGCGTGTTAACAGCTCTGCATGTTCAAGATTTTCATTCTTCAAGTATCTGTATCTGCACCTTCTAATCAGTTCTTGTAAGGGTGGATATTGCTTCTCCTCATTTCTTGATGTTGATATCAGAATCAGTGAACGCTCAAACGACTGATCACTGAAGAGTTGAAGGACTCTGCAGAGTCTCAGTTTCTTGTCCTCAGTGAAGTCTTCAGGCTTTAGAACCAGCAGAAACACATGAGGTCCAGGGGCAGAGAGACTCACACAGATTTCTACGTATTGTCTCAGTCTGTCTTCAGGAATATCAGAATGCAGCACATCTGGGGTGTTGATGAGAAATATTTCTTTTTCCTTTATCTGTCCTCTGACTTTCAGACAGTCGTCTGGTTCTTCCTTAGTGTTAAACTTGGTCTCTCCCAGTATGAAGTTTCCCACTGAGCTCCTCTCAGACCAGCTGTTGCCCAGCAGAACAAGCCTCAGCTCAGACACTGAGAAGAACAAAGATTTAAAGAGGGTGACTAAGGGTAAACATTAATTAACTCATAATTTCATTAATTTTTTACATATGAATTTTGTGTTATCTATTTAGAATTTGTTTTAATGAAATACTATAAACTTAAATCTTTTAAACATCATATCAGTTCATTTTGACTCACTTGAAGGTGGCAGGAAATCGTTGCTGCTGCTGCGCTTCCGTACATCGAGTTCATCTATGACAGAAATACGCACAGCCCTTGCTGACTTATTTCCTTATTTTACTTATAGTTATAACGTGTGTAGATTAATTTTTTTATGGAAAGAAATTAATAACATGCATGCAATTATGCAGCAATGCTGCAGCTGTCATCTTTGTTTAGGAAAATGTAACACACAATATTATTTATAGCATTTAATTAAGAGAAGATTCTGAACTACATTAAAATCAGCAGCATCTATAATGAAATCATAGTTCTGATCAGACATGAGAACAAGACAATACCAGAGATTAAAAGAAATGAACATTGAATGTGGTGGTACCACACACGGTAACAAAAAGAGAGCACAAATTATTTTTTTGACTCACCTGATGCTGCAGTCGCCATTGTGTCACTTTGCCGGAAACACAAGATAATGAAGTATAGAAAAAAATAAAAAATGAAAGAAGATGAATGATGCTATACTGCCTGCTGACATACTTTGTGCATAAAAAAAATAACTTTAAAATAAATAATGTAGCCTTTGATATGACATTTTGCTGTTATATATAATCTGTTTACTGATCTTAAAATTAGTTTCTGGTTTTCAAAGGATATGGAAATACAAATATGTTAATTGTCTAACTCAGTCATATGTATTACTTCAATATACAGCAAATGAAACCTAAGTCCAACTCGTCTGACTGGGTTTTCAGCTCGACGCCTGGAATCTAGAATGGCAACGTCAACATATGATACGACATAAACACACAACTTTTTCTGTTGGTTTTATCAGCTTAAACTGAAAATCATCTGCAGAAAACACTCAAGAAAAAAAATCTTATTACGCTGATATTGTTTGTATCACCTCAACACCTGAACTGAGCTGAGATGTGTTACTGTCCGCTTACTAATCTCGCACGGACCTGAATAACAACTTTTTCTTTGCAGTCACTGTCCTCCTGTTAAATCTTTCATTGATCCACAACACTCACATTAATCGGCTTTATCTAATTTATTCTTTACCTTCAGTTTAGTTGAAGTTCGACTGACATTTCCCCTCTTGCCACCGATGGAGTAAAGTCTAATATGAAAGTAAAGACGATCAGGGAAGGTGTGTTTGAAAAGAATCCCAACCATCAACTTTTCATTCTGCCCTGGTGTCGACTGTACAAGTGCAGTGTTAAAGTGAAAGTTCACTGCTGAAAAGCGCATGTTTTATAAAAACATCTTCAGCTGAAATGTGCAAAAACTTTAAAACTTGATGGTCTATGTCCAGAGACTTATTTTTGGTCAACCCCCATTGAAAATGAGTGAAATGTCATTTTAAGATAGTGGAAATAATTTGTTTAGCATTGAACAGGTCCACTGAACATTTAAAATATTAAGATTAAGATTTGATTGTTGTATTTTACTCTGCACTAATTATAATCCAGTAATGCATAATAATTACTTGAACATATTTAGTGTGTGGCGATCAATTCACAGAATTGTCAATTAGTAAATAGATGAAGTTAAATCATTTAGTTGCGATTTGGTTCCATGTTAATAACCTAATTTCAAGGCACTTTACAGAGTCGGGCTCCAAACCTGCTCAGCACTAATGTAGTCGAGTGTCGTTGTTGCGCTGCATTATGTGCAGGATTTGTCATATTGTTTTACAGCTCGTGCAGACGGACTTTTGTTTTCACGGGCACAGTGTCACTTCCGGTGTCGTGCAGTGACGAAGTGTATTGTTTCTATTTGTATTCCCAATAACCCTTGTTCTTCTTCTGGGGATTCTCTTATGGGACCATGGGGTGCACACACTTGTAGGGGGGAGAGAGGTCCTCACAGGAAGTGCCGTCACAATTTTATTTTGAGGTCGGCTGTATTTACTGCGTGTCTGTGAGCTGTACTTCCTCTTTCCCTGTTTCTTTCGGGGAAGTTCTTTTACTTGACTGCCGAGTGTGTGTGTGTGTGTTTCTGCCAACTCTGCAGGAAGTAGCAGCACAATACACGGTAAACTCTGATTCGTTAACCTTAAGAAGAGCATGACAACCAATTGCCTTGGGAAAAACAAACCTGGAATAGGAATTGTACAGGAAGTGTACAGGACATGAAAGTTTTATTGATTTGTTCTTGTAACGCGGTATTACTGTTTTGAACAACAACATTATTTCAAGATAAATATTGTGGACATCAGTTCAAACAACACAATGAAATGTCACATATTGTTAATTATGACTTTTTTGTCCATTTCTGTGGGTTTGGGCTGCCTGAAAACACAGAGAAGGACGGTCCGATGAGAAATCCTTCTCATATCTACGGCTGTCATGTCCACAGTCCACGGCGTCTCTAGGACCTGAGCGCAGCTGATTCGTATGGTAGATTGTTAGTGTTTTTTTTGTATATAACAGAAGATTTTATAATCTTGACTTTCACTCAGTTAAATGTTTTGTTCAAATCATTTTTAACACACACTTCCTCTGCCTTTTAGCATCTCATGAGTTCTACAAGCTGGAGAAGGTGCGAAACCAACAAAATGAACCTGAGCTCCCCCCACCAGACTTTTCACAGCGTCATTATGTTTGTCTTTGCATTTTTTGGAAACTCTGCAGATAAATTTGACTTCATTACTTCTGACTTATGAACATGGTCCATGTTCTCTATTACTTAGACATTTGATTATTTTTTAAAATCCTCACCGTCCTTTAAGACTACGCCTGGCTGTTACACTGACCCATCACCACCTGCTGGAGACACCGTCCTCCAGGAAGCGATTGCTGAGCCCAGTCAGTGGAGACTGAGCTGTCATTCTGTAAGTGTTACATCCATTAACCAGCTGTTATCTTCTGCTTATCCAGAGTCGGCTCGCCGTAGCTACAACAGTCCGGCTTAGCACCTTCTTCAGTAGAACGTTTGTATCACTAGTGATGCCAGTTTTTATGCATTTTACGCTTACTCATTAATAAAAACCCAAAGACTCATTCCCAACCCAAAGGGGACAATCCAGCATTTTCTGGCAGAGAACCATGGCCTCAGACTTGGAGGTGCTGACTCGCATCCCAGCCACTTCACACTCTGCTGCAAACCTCCCCACTCCCTGCTGATGAACAACCTGCTACAAGCTCAAAAACCTTCACCTGCACTTTTGTGACCTAAAGAGAATTTGATAGGGTGTTATAGTGTAACCTGGGAAACCTGTGTAGGGGATGTGGACGTCCTGGTTCAGACGTCGAGGCTGTAGCTCATTAGCATTTTCAGACCTGCCAGAAAACATGATCGGATTGGTTTTTCAGGTGGGAAAATCAACACACATTTAGGAGACCTGCAAGATATCGGAAAACCTCTTAAATGAGCTTTTGGGCCAACTAAGTGACATTTCTGCTACTACTGAATGAATGAGTTACTAAAATTAATGAGTTACTGAATTTTGTTACTAAATAAGGTAAGTTGCTGTATCGCTGTTGGATTTTACAGTGTAATCATACTGACATGAGTCTAAAAGTGATTCACTGACCACAGCCTACACTAAACATCGGCAGCCTACACTACTGGCTAACCTTCGGTGCACGTCAGATGTAACCAGATGGGAGGTTTCTGTTTCCAACTCTCCCGCTCAAACAGTCGTATCAGGTGAACAGTTCAGGTCGAAAGTGAGATTTGTCTACGGGATTAAAGTGCCACCAGCCCTCCTGATTCTTCCAGCTGTTAAAAGCACTCGAAGCCATTTAACTGTCGATCAATAAGAAAAGAATCTAGATTCTTTCGATAAATGAGTTTGACGATCTCGTCACTGTGGTTACATTTGACGTGTTGTTTGTCCAGCTGGCCGCCGTCGTCTTCTGTTCATGCCGGAGTTCAATCAGACGTGTCTTAACAGCAAAAGAGAAAAAGCTGCATTTCAACTTTAGCTCAAAGGTCTTTTGTGATGAGGACTGCCGTGTTTCCTGGATGTAAATGACAAAGGTACAAAAACGAGACACAGTGCTGCTGCGCTAAAAGCTTCGGCCTGTAAATACAGGAAACAGCGGGAATGTAACGAACACGTTACGCAGACATACAGTTTCACCTGAGTTCAATGTCGGAGCTGCATGAACAGTAACGTCTGTCTGTGGGAGTCATGCTGCTAATAATAATGACGACGACTGGAGCTTTTTCACAGGACGGCACATTTGTTGTTGTATTTTTCTTTGAAATGCATTAATTCTTGCTCGTGTTCTTTCTTTAATGTCTCCATTTCTCTGAGTTGCTCCTCGCTTTGTTTGAGCTGTTCTTTCAGCGTAGTTTCTTTGTAATTCGCGAGGTCGTCCATCCGTTTGAGTTCTTTCTTGCGCTCCTCGTCGGTCTCCTGCAGTTGGCGGTCGTGCTTTCGCTGCAGCGCCTCCTTTTCCTCCGTGTGCTCTTCCATCAGACCTGCAAAGTTCCTGATGTATTTCTGCCGGAACTCATTGAATTCTTCCGCTTGTCTTCTGGCCTCCTCTTCGTACCTCTTCATCATATCGTTTATGTTTTTCCTCTAACTCTTTTCTTCCTCTCTCCATCTGTTCTTTTCTGTTTTGATCTTCAATTTTCTTTTGGTTGTCACGTTTGTCTTTCAGCTGCTCGTATTCCATTTGCAGCCTCTTAAGTCTCGTTTGCATCACCTTTTGCCTCATTTCTGTTTCTCTTTTGTGTTTCTGACGACTTTCTTTTTGGTTCTTTCTCCAGGTTTCTTGTTCCCTTCTCATCTCATCTCGTCTCTTTTCTAAGTCTCTTCTCTTTTCTTTATCTGATGAAGAATCGATTTCTCCCGCCAACATGTTGAGCTTTTCTTCCCACTGCTTCTGTTCACTTTCTTCCTCTTTCTTTCTCTTCGTGACTTCGTCTTCAATCCTTTCTTCTTCTTTCTTTCTCTTCTCATTTTGCTTATTAATTTTGTCCTGAATTTGTTTAAGCTGTTCCCCTGTCATTTCTTTCTCCCATTCATTTTCTTTTTGTTCTTCAATTGTTTGTTTCATTTCTTCCATTTCTTTTTCATGTTGTTTTTCCAGCATCTCCTGCTCTTTTTTTATCAGTTCTTCTTTGTCTTTCAGAATCTTGTCCATTTTCTTTTGTATTGCTGCTTCAGCCTCTTGCAGCATCTCATTAGTGTAACAGCTGCCTCCATTTTCCTTCACCATGGTGTCGACCTTTGTTATCAGCTCGGTGACTTGCAGATGGTTTTGTTTATCGTAGTTATTAAAGACATGGTATCTTCCTCCACAGTCATTAATTAAATTCTTAAAGGAATCATCACATCCCTGTTGAATATATTCCTCTACAGCATCTCCTCTTGTAAACAGAATGATGGTGAATTTCTCTGAACTCTTCCCAAAGACTTTTTTGATGAGTCTTAACGTCTCCTTCTCCTCTTGTGTGAATCGCTCAATCTGTAACACCAACAGGAAGACGTGTGGTCCTGGAGCCAGAAGACTGATACATTTCCCTAGCTCCTCATTAACCTCATCATGAGTCAAACTTGTATCAAACAAACCAGGAGTATCGACCACAGCAACAGGACGACCGTCAACTTCACTCTTTGTTTTGTGACAACTCTTGGTGACTGATCTCTGGAAAGCTGCAGCTCTAAACTCTTTTCTTCCTAGGATGGTGTTTCCTGACGAACTCTTTCCGCTGCCAGTTTTTCCTATCAACACGATCCTCAGACACTCTGGACCCTGATTATCTTCACCACCTGCAACGTAAAAGGAACTAAAGTTACTTTACAGTTGCTAGAGTGACCAACAGAATAAAATCTGAACAGAGAGTCATTAAACATGTACTTACCAGTGGCCACTTTCACTTTGTTAAGTTCAGTCTGCA
The DNA here is from genome assembly GCA_033026295.1 of Channa striata. NCBI lineage: Eukaryota > Metazoa > Chordata > Actinopteri > Anabantiformes > Channidae > Channa > Channa striata. The sequence continues at coordinate 26,137,893 of CM065178.1, forward strand.
GCAAACAGATGTGTTTTTCTTGTTCAAGTAGGCTGTGCACACGGGTCGACAGCTGGGGGAGTGAAAGCCGTTGGGACACTAGCTGCAACCGCAGAAGACAGATTCAGTCAAACATGTGGCAACATTCGTACCACATAATCTGCACCCAGCATTATTATGGAAAGTGCAACTTATGAATAGAAAATGACGTGTTCAGTGAGAATATCCGGTGAAAGAGGAAACAGTGAGAGTGAAGCTGTGCGTTTACACCAGGAGCGTCTCACCTGTAAGTGTGAGCTGCGGGCGGAGAGGAGCAATAACCGTGTGAGGACGTGACCTTCGGCTGCAGGTGGCGCCGATGGTGGAGCAGCAGACGTCCTATGACGCTGTTTTCTCACCCACTGCACGTGACACCAAGAGACACGCGTTTACAGCTGTGGACACGCCCATTTTCCGTTGGGTTCACTGCCGCCGCCACGCCTGACACTCGGTACAGGGAGGCGCCGCCTCTCCTGTGCATGAGCGCCGAACCCTGCCAGCCTCTGGTCCTGGATCCGCGCCTCAGCGGCACAGCGACTAGTCACGGCCTTCACCACGTCGAGGGCGTCCTTAAAGCCCATCAGAGGAGAACCTGAGGTGTCCCCCGCTGTCCCGCTCCTTCTGGTGGGACCCCAGCAGCAGCCACCGGAACGTCTGCCCTCGGTACTGGCCAAACTGGAGCTGACACCACCGAGCACCAGCGGCTGGCTCTGGAGGTCTCCTCCGCCCTGCTGGATGCGAGCCTTTGGCTGCTCCATCACCTGTTCAGGCGTCCTTCCCCTCCACGCCTCAGATGAGCCGGGCTGTGATAGGCCTGGGCCACCCTCCATCCAAGAATCAGGACATGTGCAGACATATGGACGTGATAAATGCAGTGAGTAAACTTGTATTACCGTTTTTTTTTGCCCCCTCCGGTCACACTCTGTGAGCACAAACCTGTCCTGAGCTCACAAAGGTAAAATATGTCAACAGGAAGCATAACTTACACCTCATCCACCATCTGTCATGTTTTTGGTCTCTTACGTTTCCAGCAGTGACACAATGGCGACTGCAGCGGCAGGTGAGACATTCACATTTTAAAAGATTATATGTTATAATCAACACTTTTTATTTACTACAATTTAATTAACTTATTTACTTATTTTTATTTCCTTTTATTTGCTACAACTTTTTATGAATCAGCTATTTTATTGTCTTATTCTCACTTTTGGTCAGAACACAGAGTTGCTATTAAAGTTGTCCTGAGTTTCCTAGATATGAATATTTCATGTGCTGTTTACACAGTCAGATAAAAAATAAATGTTTTCAGAGACTAGAACATGGAATCGAGATTAAATGAACTGCACTAAGTTGGTTTAAATCTTATCTATCAGATAGATTCCAATTTTTTCATGTTAATTATGAAGAAAACCTGACAGTTTGAACAGGAGGAATGAATTCAAAGCTGCTTCTGAGCTTCATGGGACCTAGAAAAGTAGAAATGAAACATGAACATGTCAAACATTTCATTTTTTGTCAGTTCTTCCTGTCATTTGTAACGAGTCCTAAACGTTGTTGAGGTTCAGAGAAATGAAGCTGAGTTCAATCCGGACAATCCTCGTCTGTTTCACCCCATCTGCCTCTTTCCCCTTTTTCACTTCTTCTCTTCTATGAACCAATCAGGTGCTGCCATGGTCCCAGTGAGCCAGTCGTCCCAGAGCTGCTGAATTTTAAATCTGTTTCTCTCTGTCAGTGTTGGATTGAAACAAGCCTCCAGTTTCCATCAGATCCTTGTTCCTCTGCTCCATCCACATCTTCCCACCACCACCAGTGTCTGTCAGGTGAATACTGGGGGATGTTCCCATTCTCCTCATTTCCATCAAATAACGTCTATTCACCAAAGACACTGATCACCAGCCTCCTCTCACTTCCATCACACAGACTCCAAGACAATTTCAAGACAATCTTTTCCTGAATAAACTAATGATGTTAAATAAAAACATAATTTTTTTTTTACATTTTTGTTTCTAGCAGAGTGACCAGTGAGACCAGATGTGAGCAGGACTTAAAGTGGCCCAGTACACACCATCCTGCCAGAACCGACTGTGACCTGCCTGCTGAGATCTGACTTCACTGAGCAGCTAAAGCCAAAAACCCTGGACTAACAGTTTCTGTGCAGCAAAACCCTCCATCAACTCAGGTGCAAACAACAAATTCATACACATTTACACTCATGTTTTCTCCTTCTGTGGCTCATTATTTCGGATCTTATTTGCAGCTTTCTTCACATTTATCAGTGCTCCGTGTTTTCTTTTTGAAATACTGCACGACGTGATGGGACAACATGAGTAGAAAGAAAAGTGAAAAAAAACAGCTTCAACAATCAGTTTATGTCTATGAAGCAGGAAAGACACGATTCCGCTAATACCCACGATCAACTAGAAACTCGCACATTCGTAAGTAACGTGTCCTAAATAAATTCTTCACCACAACACTGCACTTGTCTGACACAACCAAACAACAGACACAACATCTGTCGATGAGGGAGTAAAGGCTGAGGAAATCCTGGGATTCTTCCCCTGCTGTTGCACAGATGTGAGGCCACAGACTGCAGAGATCAACCTGCTGGCAACACTTGCAGATCAGGGTGACGTGTCCGTTACACACACAGTTTGGAGAGTGAATCAAACCGGAGTCTTGTGATTTGCTTTCATTCTCAGATATTAACTGTGATGTTTATATAGTAAATGAAACAGTTTTGTGCCCTGCTTTATTTGAATGTGTTAGCATCAAGTTAGAGGAAGTTGTTGTCCACAAGTTGTGGAGATGCTCCAGTCAGATGGAATATTTAAAAAAGCCAAAGTTTTATCGTCTCAGCAACTTCAGTCATTCATAATTAGTTCACACTTGAAGAGGCGTGTGCTCTGGAGTTATAAAGCCGCAGATGTTCTAAGCAACGTCAAGTTGCGGAGGCAAAGTTTTGTAGCTGGGAAGAAGAAAAAGGCAACAGGACGCAGCGTGTCCCCCACTGACAGCTGTGACCCTGAACATAAGACGAGGAAAGTACAAGGATTTTTCACACATCTGTACTTTACTAAAAAAGATTTAATTGTAGCTACTTTGACTTTGACTCCACTACATTTCTAATCAAAGCTGCGTTACATATTACAGTCACATTATTTACATATTTTATAATAAATCACTTTTTTATGAAAACGAGTCACAGTCGACACGATCTGCTTCATTAAATCAGGCACAGGCGGGTTCGGGTCGGTTCCTCCTTCCGTGGTCTAAGTTAAAGTCTTATTTGACACACTAGCAGTAATTTGACTCTTTGCCGAGTTCAGTCTGTCCAGCGACGCGCACAAAACCCGGACTAATGGTTCATTTTTACACATAAGATTAGATTCAACTTTATTGTCATTACACATGTACAAGTACAAGGCGACGAAATGCAGTTTATGTCTAAGCAGAAGTGCAATAAGCAGCAAGTGCAGGATACAGGTTATAAGTTCCTCTAGGAAATATGTACACAAGAAATTATGGATCATATTTAGAGATGCTATGAACATACTATACAGGGTGTTGTTAACTATAATGATTTACAATAGATGAGCATAGATTAGCATATGTACCGTTGCTATAGTAGTCAGGGGTATGCAAATTGACAACAGGTTGCTATTAACTGATCAAACATTTACAGATAGATAAAAGTAAATAGTGGCTGCTATAGTAATCAGGAATATACAAGTAGATATGAATAAAATATGCAGTTTGCAATTTACTGGAATCAGGAATCTACATATGGAAGCGTATAAACAATTGGATGATGAACTACTGAATTCATAAACCAACAGGATCATTGAGCGTCGTGTCAAAGTCGATCAAACAATATACCCAGGAAGTTCCAACGTTTCCTCCGCGTTGCCTCCTTCTCTCGGTGCCAGACGCACAGAAACCGGGAGATGTGAAGCAGAACTATCAGGTTCTTGGTGCTACTGAGCTGAGAACTGGGACAGAACCGGTCCCTGCTGATTCACACGTAATATGAATGATTGACTGAAGTGATTAGTTTCTTTATGAAGGAAGCGGCCACGCACGGCCGTCCACCGTGTTCACGAGGATGAAATCAGGTCTGAATCAGCGAAACTGAAAAAAGCATCAGATCATAAAACAGCTTCAGCACATCATTTATGTTCATCTGCTACCGTTAATGAGTTAAATCCCCCGTCCCAAAAAATTACTAAGACTTATAATATTATTAATACTTTTAGTAGTTTAAGAAAAATTTAAATCAATCCTTTTTTCTTGCACAGCCTGATGCCGAGTGACTCAGCTCCGCTTTGGGGGTTAACTCTGAATTATTCAGTGTTGGTCATCGTACCACAACCACATTCCGCCTAAAAGTTGATATGTTTAACTTTATGTAAACGGTTATGTGACATCTTATAATTAGGTTTAATTTCAGAGTTAAAATCTTAATATTTAATGTAAGGTGTGAGTGAAAGAGAATCAGAGGGAGGAGACAGAGATTGAATCTTCAATATTGTGACGGTCTGTTCTTTCAAACAAACAAAACTGAAGTAATGTGGCATTTACAGTCATGTTCCAAATATATTCTTATACATACTTATATATACTTTTTTTAATGCCGACAAACAAATCTGTTAGCTATTGTCAGTGGTGAAGTTTGCTCAGTCATATTAAAGCTACAGTCTGAAGCTCGAGCTAGTGCTGACGTCAGACTCACAGAAGGCTGGAGTGAGGAGCGGCGACTGAGGCAGTTTCCTCCTGCGTCCGGCTCCGTTCACCAGGGTAAAAAAGTGTGGAGTACTCATTTACTTCACATGTCACGTGCTCCCCGTTGTTCTCTTTCACGATCTGCTCTAAGCGCGTTAACAGCTCTGCGTGTTCGAGGTTCTTCATCCACAAAAATCTGTATCGGCACTTTGTGATCATGTCTTTTAAGGGTGGATGCTGCCGTGGATGCTGCCGTTCCATAAATCCTGAGCCCTTCTTTCTGGGTGTTGATATCAGAACCAGGGAACGATCAAACGATCGATCGCTGAAGCGCTGAAGGACTCTGCAGAACCTCCGTTTTTGTTCCTCGGTGAAGTCCTCAGGCTGTAGAACCAGCAGGAACACGTGAGGTCCAGGAGCGCAGAGAGTTGCACATTTTTCGACATGCTCTGTCAGTTTGTCTTCAGAGAGGGTGGGAAGCAGCAGATCCGGGGTGTTGATGAGGACGATGTCGTTCTCCTTGAAGAGTCCTCTGACTGCCAGAAGGTCTGGTTCTTCCTCTGGACTGAACACGGGCTCTCCCAGTATGAAGTTTACCACAGCTCTTCTCTCGGACCAGCTGTTCCCCAGAAGAACAAGCCTCAGCTCAGACACTGACAGGACAGCAACAATTAGTGACGACACGGACACAAGCAGTTCAAAGACTTGTGTTTCGTTTCAGCCCCCCAGTTTTTACTCGGGGCTAAAGTGGGTAAATCCTAATAACCTAAAGCCAATAACCGTCACATGTGAACTTAATTTGTCTGTATCTCAACGTTTGAATGCAAACGTTCAGAGTTCCAGGTCTCTAACAAGGGGATTAACTGAAAAATATCACGTGGTGATTCATGGATCACACGTGATCACCGCCTCCACTGCTGGTGATCCATGAAGAAGGTACTTTCACAACGTGAACTTTTTACAGATTAAATAAATTTCCCCCTGGAGTCAAGCTTTTAGTGACTCGTGTATATTCAGGGCTTTAGTGACTTGCCACCAGCAGCTGGACAGACAGACGTTGTTTCTGTGTGTGGAACGAGGTGATGTCGGTTCAGCTTGGATGGAGCTTTAACTCTGTGGACAGTAAAACCCTTCACTTCCTGCTGCAGACACACTCTCACTCACTGTCGAGCGGCTGCACGTTACCGTCGTTGCTGCTCTTACGCTGCTGCACGTTGTCTGTGAAACAAACACACACACACGTTTATTTTGTGCAGGTTTTCAACGTGGCCCCCAAGGGTCCGATGGTGGTTCAGTTGAACTTACTGTGGCGCGGTGGGATGTTGGGGGGTCGCACGCCAGGAGGACCTGTAAGAAAAGCAATGGACAGCACGTGTCCGTGAATCTGTTGAGCAGCAGTCACATTTCTGACCGTCAGTGTGTGTGACATCACTCACCAGATGTTTCAGACATAGTGTCAGTCTGACACAAGCCGCCAAGTTAGAGACGCGTGGACGAGCTGTAGTTACAGGGAATAAGCACAAAGCACCAAATTACAAAATAAACTATGTTCACGTTGCACTGGTCACTAGTGCAATAATCCGTGCGACCGGACGAGCGTCTCTGCTGACACAATGATCAGTGTGTTTTCTGAAATCTAAGTTTTAATGGCAGAGAGGAAGTAACGTTTTATATTTGTTTGTTTGTTTTTTATATGTTTGTCGTCTTTTTTTTTAAATCTTTTTTCATATAAATTTCAGCTAAAAAATGACCCTATTCACTAAATCAGCCAATCCTAAATATTTGTGCACATTCTTCCTTCAGAGCAGCTTTAAGGCACGAACTGCCTCCTTCTGGTCCACAGCAGCATCTCACTCGTTTCTTTGAGCGTCACACTTGTTCTTCTTTTCCTGTCTGATCCACGTTCTGTTGCGCTTCAGTTCACATGTGGATACTCGGACATTTTCTTGTAGAATTCGCTTGTTCAACTCAAATCAATTATGGCACAAAGACTCTGATTAAATTCTGAAGGTGTTTCACTATAAACGTCTACTACAGTATCATGTTCAGTGCTTTTTCTTATATTCTGCCCCCTCAAAAACACCTTCCTAAATTAGTCTGATACTTCACCACCTTTATGACAAAATAGACTTTCTGCAGGTTCTGCAGATCCTGAAATTTCTCAGAAAGTTAAAATGTTCGTAGGTCTTACAACTTTGTGACAATTTTGGTTGATTATTTTAATCTAACGTTGATGTGTCACATTAATTTATGTGTTTTTGAGAAAATGTTCACTCTGGACTCTGCTGTGCCGTCTCTACCGACGTTTTTCACGTGAAAAACTAGAGGGAAAATTTTGATTCCCGCGTGCAGATGAGAAAACTGTGTCATTGTGCATCTATCAGTGACTATCGACATACATCAATTCATCCGAGTTAATATTGAAAATGTTACCTGGTGGCTGCTGCACAGACCATCTCGTCTCGACAGTCTCATCCCACGTGGATCTTAAATTGCATTCAGACTGAATTAAAGCAGGTCTTAAAGTCTGAAATTGGACTTGTTAAACCTCTGGGGGAACGTTTGACTGACAGCTGAAGTAGTGCAGATGGAACAAGACGTGTATCCTGAGGGGGAGAAAACGAGGGACTGGCGATGAAACACCCACTTCAGATCCTTTGCCCCCCCGTCCCCCTGTTACGTGCTTTTTAAAAATGATACATTAACCCACAACTAACAACTAGTGTGATTAATCCGTCCGTTATTTTCCTTGTTCCGTCTCTTTTGCATATTGTCTCTCTAACTCTGTCCCTGTACGTGACCCAGGACTTTGTGTATGTTGGATCCCGATGCTGATGATGCTTCTTCTTCCAGATGTTCCTTACAGAGTTAAGGGGTTTTATGTTGGACCTCAAGGCAAACGTGACATTTGTAATATTGGGGACAAATGACCGTGATGTGGCTTTGTGACTGTCGCTGGTCACTGAGCTGGAACTGAGCTGGTCCAGACTGAGCCTCAGTGTCGCTTTGTCTTCTTCTGTCCTCTGCGTTTGGGTTTTGAGCCCAGCAGTGACTCCTGGTGGACTAAACCACGTGGCACATTCAGAACAGCTGCTTTCCCACTTTCCCAGATAATGGCACCGTTTTCCGTGTTTCATTCTTGGATTTCTGTCAATCTGAAGCCATTTCTAGCTTGGATTGTCTGGAAGTTGAAATAAACCATGTGAAACATCCTCAATCATGGAATCATTGTCCATGTTGACCAGTTAGAAGTTTAAACGGTCTGTAATGGGATTATGTGGGATCTGTATTAGTTAAAGCTATTGTAAAATACTTCAAATTACAAGCTTTTAGTGAAAGACAGAATCATGTTACGTTTGAATTAGAGGGGATTTGTCCATTACTAAACATTGAGGAACAAAAAAATCTGATGGAGAAAAACTACAAACAGATCGAGAGGAATTTGGGTCGATAAAAACGCTCCAAATGCTGGAAAACACAGAAATGTTACTTTATTACATTTAGTTTATTAGAAATAAGTTTTGGTAAAAATGATACTTACAAACAAGAGAGTAAAAATAATTAAAAACAAACTACATATTATAATGAATAAAAAAATGATTAAACCAGTCAGTTAAAAAAACATAACTTTAAGTAAACGCGTAACTTTTTGAACTCTGTACAAGCGTAATGTCTTTAAAGCCTGCAAAAACCTTGTGATATTTTCAGGTTCTAAGTTCATTGTCCAGGTTCTAAGGGGAGCATACAACCCAGCAGCTCCACTCTTCTGGAACTGTTCTCCCTTTTTTCTGGTTAGAAAAATTAATTCTGTTGATTTCAGAGGATTTTCTTTTTTACTACATATAAGTATCGGGATCTTTACCAGTCAGATTTCTAGAAGTGACTCTCAAACACAGTAACAAGTGACTGGCGGACGCCATTGCTGCCATCACCAGGCTAAAATATGAACATTGTATTAAACTATGGTTAAAAAAAAAAAAAAAAGAGTTACTCCCGGACCGTCTGCTCTGTCGTGACTTCAGGAATCGTTCCAGAAACAAAAGATGCCGTCAGGTCTCCACAGAATAGCCGTAATTTAAGGACTGTGAGTGTCTCATGAGCCCTTGTGTTAACTTGTCTGAGAAACAGATACTTGTCAAGACATTTTACACTTGTTTTTGATTTTCTTCTCTAATTGGGTGATTTCTTCTTCATATTTTGCTTGCAGTCCTTTGATTTCTTCCTTTAGTCGACCTTCTTTGTGACTGGAGAGATCCTGTAAAAGTGAGTAGTCAGTTTGATGTTTCTGCTTCTCCTGCCGAACCTTCTCGTACTTCTGCCTCAGATCCTTCAGTTCCTCATCGTACTTTTCTAACAGTCCTTCGACATCCTTGGTGTATTTGTCTTTGAAGTCATTGAATTCTTCAGCGTGTTTTCTGGCCTCCTCTTCATACTTTGTCTTCATATTCTCCAGTTGTTTCTTGTAGTTTCTCTCTAATTCTTTTTGCTGTTGCTCCTCCTGTTCTCGTCTGGTTCGTTCCTCCTTTATTTGGTTTTCATATTTCAATTTTTCCAGCTCGTATTCTTCTTGGAGTTTTCTAACCTCCTCTTGTCGTTGTTCATCCTCCTGTTTTCGGTTTTCCCACCATTCTTTACGTTCACTTTCCCAAACATCTCGTTTTTTCCTCATACGTTTTCTGCTCAGCTCCAGCTTTTCTTCAATTGTTTCTTTTTCGTGCGATTGTAATTTTACTTGTTCTTCCAGAGCTTCTAGTTTTTCTTCCCACTCTCTTCGCTTAACTTCTTCTTGCTCTTTCCTCTTTCTTTCTTCTTCTTCTCTCTTTTCTTGTTCTTTTTTCTTCTCCTCACGCACCTTCTTGATGTGTTCCTCCTTCTCCATGAGCTCTTGGCTTCTGCGTTTTTTATCCACCTCAATCTCTGCCCTTTGTTCTTCCATTCTTCTCTTCATCTCTTGCATTTCTTCCTCGTGTTTTCCTTTAATCTCCTCTCGCTCTTTCTGCATCTCCTCCTCTTTCTCCTTCAGGATCCGCTCTACTTCCTTTTGTATGGCTTCCTCAGCCTCTTGAAACATCTCAGTGATATAATAACCAGCTCTGTATTTTTTCACCATGGTGTCAATCTTTGTTATCAGCTCACTAACTTGTGTGTAATTGTCTTTATCGTAGTTATTAAACACATGGTATCTGTCTCCACAGTCAGAGATCAGATTCTTAAAGGAATCATCACACCCTTCGTTGATGTAATCCTCAATACTTCGCTTCTCATCTTTCAGTGTGTCTCCTCTTGTAAAAAGAATGATGGTGAATTTTTCTGAATTTTTCCCAAAGACCTCCTTGATGAGTTTAAACGTCTCCTTCTCCTCTTGTGTGAATCTTCCAATCTGTACAACCAACAGGAAGACGTGTGGTCCTGGAGCCAGAAGACTGATGCATTTCAGCAGCTCCTCTTGAACCAGTTCATTGGGCAAAGTTGTATCAAATAAACCAGGAGTATCGACCACAACAACAGGACGACCGTCCACTTCACTCTTTGCTTTCTGACAACGTTTGGTGACTGATTTTTGACTTGATTTGGCTTTAAACACTTTTCTTCCTAGGATGGTGTTTCCTGACGAACTCTTTCCGCTGCCAGTTTTTCCAATCAACACGATCCTCAGACACTCTGGACCCTGATTATCTTCACCACCTGAAACATCATGAGAATATAAGTTGTGTAAAATGTTTACTACAGTACAGTCTGAAGAGTCTATTGTAATTTGGTTTAGGAAGGGTAGTTAGTACTTACAGGTGACCGCACTTTTCTTTCTGAGCTCTGTCAGTTCAGTCTGTAGTGTGATGATTTTGTCTGTTTGGCAACGTATAAACGTTTCTTTTGTATAACAACATGATTTGTCTTTGGCAAGTCTGATTTTGTCCACACATTTCAAGATCTCAAAGCCCTGCATACTGCCCCTGACGCTGAGAACAACAGATCTTCCTCCACAGCTCTGACACAGATCCTGGATCTCCTTGTTTCCCTGTGAAACGTTAACAATAGCTGGATCTGTAGGATCTGAGTCCACAGTGAACAGGATCATGGTGAAGTCGTTGACTCGAGAGCTGAACGTGTTCTGGATGGTCTCTAACTCTCCCTTGTCTTCATCAGTGAGGGGACCCACAGGTAGGACCAGGATGAAGGCATGGACCCCCTCAGGATCACAGAGGGACACACACCTGAATGATTCCTCCATCACTGTCTCCTGAGGTTTTCCATACAAGGCAGGCAGCTCCACCAGGGAAACCCGACGTCCACACACCTTTCCCTGATTTCTGACACACTCGGACGAGTGTGTCTGGCCTAAAATGGACTTGGCTGCTGACGTCTTAATAACTTCATCTCTCCCACAAAGAAGCAGGTTTATGGTGATGTTGTGTTTGGACTTGGTTCGTATTGTTAAACCTGGATCTTCTTCTTCATGTGCATCACAGATCAGATGTTGTCCATTGTGTTCTTTTGCAATTTGACCCAATCGCGTTAACAGCTCTTCACGTTCGAGATTTTTCTGCTTCAAGTGTCTGTATCTGCACCTTCTGATCAGGTCTTTTAAGGATGGATGTTGATTCTCATCCTCTCTGGCTGATATTAGAACCAGTGAGCGATCAAATGATTGATCACTAAACAGCTGAAGGACCCTGCAGAGTCTCTGCTTTTGTTCCTCAGTGAAGTCTTCAGGTTGTAGAACCAGCAGGAACACATGAGGTCCAGGATCAGAGAGACTCACACAGTTTTCTAGGAACTCTGTCAGTTTGTGTTGGGAAACTTTGGGAAGCAGCAGGTCTGGGGTGTTGACGACAACTATGTCTTTCTCCTCCCACCGTCCTCTGACTGTCTGACAGTCGTCTGGTCCTTCCTCAGTGTTGAACTTGGTCTCTCCCAGTATGAAGTTTCCCACTGAGCTCCTCTCAGACCAGCTGTTCCCCAGAAGAACAAGCCTCAGGTCAGACACTGGAATGAAAAATATAGAGGACAGCCAGGTGTAAAAGTCTCTCAGTGTCAGCAGCATCTCATCTGGTTAAATTAGAGAATCAGGTGTTAAGAACTTTCAAACCCTCATTTAGTTTTGTGTATTTCTCTGTGATATTCTGTCTGTTAACATCAGTTTAGATCATATTGAAAATGAAATACCAGAATAATTTAGACACAGATCAGAATTACTCACTGGCAGGCGGCAGGAATTCAAAGCTGCTTCTGCGTTTTAGAGGTTTCACACCATCTGTAACTGTAGGAAACAGACATTTTATTCATCAATCAACATTTTTTATTCCTGTTTGTTCTGTCAGACAGCTGATGATGTTGATGATGACAGTCAACAACTGTATAAAGCCTCATTATTGTTTTTTTCTCATTATTTCTGCAGTATAAGTGATTATTTGAATAGTTGTCAAAGGGTTTAACTTTTGATCAAAATTCCAAAAAATGTTTTTGTACATTTCCAGTTAATGACTGTGGAGAAATTCTGCTTTGGAAGATTGGTTTGAAGAATTATGAAAAAGAGTATTGAGGCCTCCTGTGACACCAAAAGGGTGAGTGAGGCTCAGTCAGAGAAAGTCAGTGGTTTCTGTTTAATCTACACATTGTACAGCTTCCTTTTCTTTAAACGTCGTTAGAAACAAAGATGGGTTATTAAGGGGTGAGGGGACATCGGTGCCGTATTGAAACCCACAGATAATCCACATGAATGTGGATGAAGAGACATGAAGTGTCATCACGTGAAAAACATTAACAATTAATCTGAGACACAAAGTGTGAGTGGACTCACCAGATGCTGCAGCCATAGTGTCACTGTGAGATGTCCACAGCAGGAACAGAATCAGGATCTGGATGCAGAGACATTTCATTAGACATAAAGACTAATGTGGTAAAGTTCCCATTTATTGTAATGTCCTGTTAACTGCTGCAGTTTGGCCGACACACTGATGATAACGCTCATTTTGTTTGTGACGTGATTTCAGTTTTATTTCTTTTTGTATTTTACACGTGCAGTCAGCTGTTGTGTTTTTGTGTTTTCACACTTCACTTCCTGCAGCTAATTCATCATCAGTGATTCTGACCTCGGTTCAAGTTTCTGTCTGTTCATGTTTGTGTTGAAAGTCCGATTCACTGTTTCACTGTTTGCAGAGACGACTGACATTACCGGGTTCACAGACACTTGAAGATGGTGTTTGGCAGAATTAAATAAATGTGGCAAAAACTTAGCATTTTATCTTCATAGTTCACATTCAGTTTCTAGGTCAGAGCAACTGGAGAAAACCTAAAGCCCTCAAATAATTTCTCTGGATTTAGTGAGATATTAATTATGTTTTAACCCATTTTAACATTTGCATTTTGGTGAAAGCTTAAGGTCTCTCACTGCTTTTTCCTACATACAGTCACAGTTTTAGGAGAAGAAGCAACAGCAGCAGTACATTAGTATTTTAATACTGTACATTAATGTTAATGTCTGAGTCATGTGACGTTTCTGTCTTCCGTGTTCACCTCACGCTGGACTTTGTCCTCAGTAACAGGGAGAGGTTGGATGTGTAGACTGATAGAGGCCTGAACTACTCGATGCTCCAGGGCAACAAACATCACAACATTTCAACAGTGTCTCGGCTAAAAACGTTTGTACCATGTTACAAATGAAACAGACTGAGATGAAGAACTGGAAACAGTTCTGTTAAATGAAATTTAACAAGAGTAAAACCTGAACTCGTGGTTCATTTGTCATTTTTGCAGGTCGTGACGTCTCATTAACATCAGCTGTGCTGGGATCTCACACTGGACCACAGAGTAAAGTCTTTAAAGTATCTCAGCACACGGAAAATACACGTTTACATCCCAGCAAACACTGAACTTTCAGGTGAGGTTCTGTCATTTCGTATCGTACTGCATCAAACTGCTGAGCTGTACCTAATAAACCGGACAACAAGTGCATATTTCTATTTATTCCCATATTTCTTTGATAAAAGCTGCTCACCTGATTCAGTCACTGCGTCATTTCACCTCCATAAAAGAAAGTAGAGACTCGACACTGACGGACTGAGAGCTCAGGCAGGTAAAAGGTGTGTCAGCAGAAACCGAGGAAGCTGATTGGACAGAATAACTGTGACTTTGACCCCAGATCGTGGACGTGCTGTAACTCCGTCTGCTCGGAGTCGGTGGTTCACTTCCCTGTTCCGCACAAATGCCCCCGTGTGCGTTTGTCTTTTACCTGAAAGTCACTTCACAACATTAGTTTCAACCCCACCGTGGGTGACGCTGAAGGATTCACCGCTGTGATGTGGTTTACGGTGGATTTTTACTTCCAGTTTGTGTGATGATAACAAAGCGGTTTGGTTTCGTTGCCTAAATTTAACCCAGAGAAAACAGGAAGGTGCACATCAAGTTGTCGTTCGTGTTGAACTTTTGACGAAGGTGAAATTCATCAGTGCAGAACGTTTCAGAAACACGTCAGTGCATCAGTTTGATGGTGGGTTTTTACGAAGGTCAAACTGCAGGTCAAACGTTGCTTAACTGTCAGTTGTTCATTACCAGAGAGTGAAACTCTGCAAACCATCAGCTCAGGATCAAAGTTCATATGTTTCTTTGTGTTACCGGTTAATGTTTTACATTGTTTCTCACAGATACAATAACCTGACAATAAACGAGCTGAGCGTAAAGAATGACTTTTGTCAGAATTTGAATGAATCCCTGACTGTCCCTCAGTGTGTCATTAACGTTTCCTCGTGGACGTCGCCGGCTCCACGCTGTCCTTTCATTAGCTCCTGACGGCTGAATTACAAGCTGCTGCCACCTGGAAAACGCTGCCGATGCGTGTCGGGACATTTCCTGAGTCCTGAGCTCACTGTTCTCTGAAAAACACTGAGCAGGTCGTTTCATATCAGACCCACTTTTTATGATTAATACTTTTCTTCTTCGACTAAGGAGCAAGACTTTGGTTTCCTGTCACACTGTTGTGAACCGTTGGATCAGAAATTCATGAGCTCACATTAGTTCTTATTTAAATTCATTTCATACTGTCACTGAGAAGAAACTTCCAACTCCTGAAACTGAATTTGTGCAAAGAGAAACGTGGATTAAAAGGTTTTTAATTAGTGGCTGCTGCTGTTCATTAAAGGCAGCGGTGGACTCAGTGTTTACTGAAGGAAAAGTGTCGCCAGTGTTACTGAAAAGTCTGACTTTTACATTAACATATGACACAAATGTCCTTACTGAAGTTACTCTCCTGTTTCCACTTTCTCTCTCAAGTGAGAGTTTGATGTTACTATGGCAACATGCTGATTGTCTCCTGGGTTTGGACAGAAATGAAAAAAAGAACGTTTCATTATTTCTACATGAAATGTGTTTGTGTTTCTCCCGACAATCAACCCGAGCAGCTCCAACGTCTCATCATGTCCATTTGTCCCTGAGGTGCAGAGACGACGCCGTCCTCCACATTCCTGCCCACGAAGCTGTGGGATTGGATCGGTGAGAACAAAACCAGATCGTCTGGGAGTGTTGACAAAAGTCTGAACCCGGGTTACTGTGGCAGCTCTTCATCGCCTGTCTGCGGGGACACTTGTGGGACGTGGATTCAGAGTTTGACTTTAAACAAAGACGACAGCCTTTCGATGTACATGTGGAGTGTGGTGCCCTCACACACCTCAGGCTTCTTCACAACATGCTCATTTAGTAAATGTGGGCCTGTTAGCGAGCTCGGCTTCCCCCAGGTAACAGGTCCAGATGTTTCCAGCCTGCTAATGAGGAATGTGGAGTAGCAGGACCTGAAACCTGTGGTTTGATCTCCTCCCTCCTGCGGCTCCACAGGGTTTTACGTGTTCATCACATCTGGGTCGGGGGGCCCCACATACCGGGAGCTGGGGGGGCGGGGACAGGCGTCTGCGTGTCTGCTGTCAGGACAGACGCATAAATGCCAGGACGTGCAGATGCTGCTTTCACTGTCAGTGCCGGTGGAGGACGGAGGCTGTGAGACGCCAACATGGTCCCAGTGAGGCTGCTCGTCTTCGGCTGTGAGTATTTCCTCTGCTCGTTCAAACGTGGCACATTATCAGCAGGTTAGTGAGTCCGACACTAGAAGAGTCAGATACACGTTTCACTGGTGTCCCAGTGACGCGCGGGAAGACAGACACTCTGTGGTGTAACTTCAATGTAAAGAAGAATTTTATTCTTTGCGACGTTTTATATTTAAAACGATGAAACTGTGTCTTATTTTGAAGATGACCTGATCCAACAAATTACAGATTTACAGCTTCACCAGAACCATAAAACTATTATCGTCCGAAGTTTAATGTCAAGTTTTTATAACATTTGAGCAAAAGCATCAAACAATTAAACTAATTTGAACATTGTTAACTCCGCAGTGTTTCATTATGAGTTTATCATAAACCATTTTTGTCCTGATGGAGCCAAAAATCTTCATCTGCATGTTTGTGTTAAAGTACGAAGCTGATCAAACTTGTGTTGCGGTTCCAGTTCTGGCTGCAGTTTGGTGTTTCCCTCGTGCTGCTGGTAAGTCACTCAGGTCACTGATGAAGAGGAGGATGACGGCAGTGTGAGCTGTGTGTGTTTTCACAGAGGCTGAAGTGGTGTACGCCTGCCACAACGCCACCGCGGAGATCTCCTGTGGTAAGTCCTTTCACTCCTGCATGTGGCTGCTTCCTTCAGAGGGACAGGAGGACAAAGCATGTGCAGAGACGACGCCGTCCTCCACATTCCTGCCCCTTCCTGTCCGGTCTGCAGAGACCTGCGTCTCTAAAGTGCTGTGTACCTGCTCCCTTTGAGTACCGCCGTCTAATGAGACCCCTGAATTATTTTACTGTTCCGATATGTGAAAACTTGAGTATTGGACTTTGTTTCTGTCACTCTTAGCACACGGGTCCAGTTAGTCCTGCTGAGACTCTGTGGGACCAATGTGCACGTGGGCTCATTAAACCTGATCAATGGATAAAATAATTATCACCATCAATCAAGATAAAACAAACGAGCGTTCATAAAGTCTAAGCCTGAAACGTGCTGCCGTCTCCTCCTGCAGATGTGGGCGCAAGATAAAGCTGGGACACATCCTGTATAAGGTCGGCATGGGGACGAGGTGTGGGGAGGGGAAACCGCACCCGGACGACGGACGCGGCCAGTACTGCAGCTTCCCCTGGGCCGAGATGGTGGTGGAGGATCTGTGAGAAAACTCGTGTTCACGTTGTGTGTGTGTTCTGAGTGTTTGACGCTAAAATGTTTTTCAGATGCAGTAATTTGTAACTCAAAACGTGTCTCATACTGACGGTTAATCACATTCCTGAGGCCTCGCAGCTTGAGGCCAATTACACACGACACGAGGACGAGTTAGTTTCTGCCGCAGGTTTGAAGGAAAAACCACAGTCAGCAAGTGAAAAGCAGCTCGTAAACACACGACGACACAGAAAGTTTCAATCTTCTGTCTGTGAACATTGTGTCTGTAAATCTGAGTGTGATGGATGTTTCTGCTTCATAGTGGCCGAGTTTTATTCTCAGCTCAGCACTTGGCTTCTTAGACGTTTAGCTTCGAACTGAGGGGCCTCCAAAATGAAGTGACTCTTTCATAAATCATGATTGACCTCCGATAATTTTTTTATTTTTTAAACTAAACTTTAAAAAACTGTTTTACACTGTTTCTCATGTCATTCTGTCCAAACTGTCCAGCAAAGTAGGAGGAAACGCCCAGTGTTAAAGTGTGTGTGTGTGTGTCCAGCTGTGCTGACAGGACGTCCTGTAAGTCCCCGTAACTGAGCATGTCTTCGGTGAATATCCCTGTAAGGAGCAGACCAGGTACCTGGAGGTGTCCTACACCTGTGCCAAACCAGCTGCTGCCCCCCCACCAGCTCCAGTCAAACCCGACTGTACGTACACACACGTTCTTCTGTCTCCTGCACGAAGCTTTTCATCCTCTAATCCCCTACGAGCTGATGTGTTGACACGTCCTGACAAAGATAAAAGTGTTTGTGTTGGACGGATTATGAGGATTCCGTCTTTCTTCTCTCTGGGGGACTAGCACAAAATATCCCGTTTACATTGTCCTGTGTCCAACCATGTGCTCCTCTGACTGGTTTGTGGTCTCTGAAGACCCAGGTCGTCCATCAGTGAAAGGAGCTCACAGTGAGAAGTGTCCGTCTCCCAAAATCACAGTGGACATTAGCTTTAACTGCATATGTCCAATAAAAGACACACCAACAAAAAAGTCTCTCACTGAGTCACTTTCCAGCCAAACTATTTTCCCCACATGAAAACAGGGGAACCAGGTCCAGTTTCTGCTGTGGACAGAACACGCCGACGCTTACACCATCAGGCTGTCCCGACATGTTTTCCACATGTCCCACTGCAGTTTTCAGGCCTTGTAGAAGGGGACAAACTCTGAGACGTCCTCACACCTGTTGTTCAAATACCAATTAGGCTTTTTTCAGTCAAACATCTGCAGCCGTCAGCAGGAATGTGTGTGTTACATCTGCTTTGAGACGGACCTGGACAAGACAGAGGACTTATCGTCCCAAACCAAGGTCTTTCTCTAGCCCTAGCCCCCATGTGTCTTAAGGTCCACAACATCTGCCAAATATTGGCTCCATCTTTGTCCACAACCCGGTCGTCCTGAGTTTTCAATAAACTAAGTCCACGTTAACACAAGGTTTTTTCAGTGACTTTTGAAAATGTCCTTTTTCCTCTAAGCACCCGTCCAAACCTCATGTCCTCTGCATAGTCCCCATGGACGTCTGTGCACAGGTCACTGCTGTCGTCTTGTCGTCAGATCCAGTAAATGTCCTCCTGTGTCAGACGCAGTTTGAATCTGCCTCTCGTGGTCTGTGGTGGTTTCAGTTTCCTGCTGAAGGTCCTGACGCTCGTCTCTCTTCATGTTTGTCCGCAGGTAAAGACAAATCAGCCGGTGAAGCCTGATCTTCAACATTCAGCCCTGCAAACCTTCTTGTCAGTTACTGTGACCGATGAAAACCATCATCATCATCATCATCATCATCATCATCATCATGTCACGTCTCCAACACAAAGGCCTCTGACTAAATTTGAGATTCTAGAATCCACGTGTACGAGTTCAGACACAAGTTTGGTTTTCCTGTGTTGACTTTTCTCAAAAGAAAATGTTGTTCAGTGAATTTTATAAAATATTATCAGGTTATGCTTTGTCCTTTCTTCTTTCACTCTTGTAAAGGTCCCACTTTGTCTGACACACTGTGTGTGAGCTGAGGTCTAAATAAAAACCTATGTCACTCTGATTTTTTTTCAAGACCGTGTACCTATCCAGGTTTTTATGTGACACACTGCCATCATAAAACGGGTTATTGATTTGTGAGTGAAAACCCTCCCGTTTATACTACCAAGGTCTAAATAAACCTTTGTTTTCCATGTCACCGAGAACATCAGTTTCTCGGACCCAGTCGTCCAGCTGTTTGTCCAGCTGTTTGTCCCTTGTCGAAGTCAATCGAATCCTCACACTTGTCACCACATGCTGCCACACAATCACTGTGATTCACCTCAACTGTCACTGGTCTAAAAAGTGTTTTTTTAATCAAATATCATGATATTGATACTGTCCAATGTTCAAAAGCCTCAGGTGACTTTCATGTTCCTGTTGATGAAGCCCGTGGACCCAACATCCGAACTCCATTGTTCTGCCAACTCTCACACTGAGTAAAAGCGAAAGTGAAAGAGCCGAAGTCCCCGCCCCGCCTCGGAGCCTCAGTTAGTCCCGGACTGCCGGACGCACAGGACGGACAGGATGGACCGCTGCTTCCCGCTGACCGTGGAGGGGGACTGGAGTCCGGATCAGAGCAAAACCGTGAAGAACAAACTGCAGCTTCACTTCCAGAACAAGAGGAAGTCAAACGGAGGAGACTGTCGGGTGGAGGTGGAGGACGGAGCCCCGAGAGCCGCGGTCCACTTCAGATCCGAGGAGGGTGAGTCTCCGTCTGCGGGTCTTACTACAGAACCGGGCGGGTCTTACTACAGAACCGGGCGGGTTCCTGTTTTTCCAGGTTCACACGGTCCAATAAGGCGAGAAACAGCGAGTTCGTCCAAGTTTTCGATGCAAACGAAACGTGAAACGGACCCGGTCTCAGGGATTTCCGGCCCCGTCCGAACCCTCCGGAACCAGAGACTCTCACGGTCACTTGGTTCTAAGTTGTAGCTCCAGCCTCCCGTTGTTCAGGGGAAATTTGCAGGTGGATCAGAACCACGGACCTAAAACCTGCTTCAGGGGTCAGACTGTGGTTGTGCGTGAGGAGGCCTCTCATTGAATCTGTGCTGTTTCATCAGTTATGAAATTAATACCTCCACAGTTGCAGCTGACTGAAATTAACACTTTGTTCCGTACAGACCCACATGTGCTGGTTCAGGCCTCACACTGTGCAAAGTGAAACCTGTGCAACTGTTTCCTGTGGGTACATGTGATGTTCTGTGCCATTGCAGTGAGAGCTCGAGTCCTTCAGAAAGAAAACCATGAAATCGTTGTGGACGGTGAAACTGTCAAGTTACGTCTGATTTCAGAAAATGTAAGTAAATTCAGAACCTGGTCTTTGTCTCATTCCTCTGCACAATTTATCCGTCAGTTAAAACCATTGCTCCTCTCTGGATTCATGACCTCATGACCTTCATATTCACACCTGATGTTGTGTTAAATCACTCTAAATTAATTTGTCTGTACAGGTTCTTCTAAAAACGTGTTTCTCTCAAGCTGTGGGGTACAGAGGGTTAAAAAAAATAAATTCATAAAGACAATAAGAAAGTGAAACTGAGCCAACTGCCAACGGACAGGCCACATTTGGTCCTGACTCACATCCGGCTAAAATCTTTAACCGCTGGAACAAGCTGCACTGGAGTCAGAGATTTACAGTTAAAGTTAAGTTTATTCTCACATTTTAATGTTGTTTTTAATCCCAAAGTCCAAAAAGAGAAAACACGTTAGTGAACAGGAACTTTCCTTCCCTTTACTCGTCTGACGGCCCCTCGGGTTTTTCTTCTGACCCTTCAGAGGACTCTGAGCCTGGACTACGCTCATTCTCATGCTGCTTCCACTGGACTGATTTCCAGAAGTTGTATATTGTAACTTTAAATCATTTGCAAGTTTCTTTCTCCACTGATCTGCTGAAATCTGTACCTTTTACAGTTCGCAATTAAAACTGATTGTTAGACACAATTTATGATCATTTTAATGTGTCGTTGATGAGTTTTGTATTTTCTCCTCAGAGCCCAACAAGCAGCAGCAGCGTCTCAGGTAAAGCTCGATGTTAATGGTCAGTCTGCTCATTTCTGAATTTCTCTGGTCGACTTTCCTGCTCGGTTTTTCTCGGCTCAAAGCCGTCTGCTTCTTACTGAAAATCATAAAAACATTTTACATTGTTCTACAAATGTATGAATGTCTTTATTTTGTCTGAGGAGAAATAAGTTTGTTTCAGTTATAAAACAAAAGAAGTTAATGTGCTGTATCAGGTTCTGTTTGGAATGAACTAACATTACCGGTTTGTGGCGATAATGAACATTGATATTAAAACAGACGTTCATTATTGTATGTCTCTAACCAAATACTAAGCTGGACAAACTGGATTCTTTTATATTTGACAGATTCAAAGGAAAGTCTGACTAAGAAGTCAGAAGTTAAACCTGGAAATGGAGCCGCTGCAGGGAAGAATGATGGTAAAAACTAACAAGACTGACTGAACAAGATTCACTGTCTTACTAATATATAACGTAAAACACGACTGCTTCAATAAAGCTCAATAAAAGCTCAGCTTTCATTACCTGTTAGCTTAAAATAAGTTTAAATGACTGTCTTATATAAACCTCAGCATGGAAAATAAACCAAGGTGAAATATTATTTCAGTACTTGGTTTTCATATTTTGTTTTATTCATTCTCAAACAGAAGAGTCTCAGCTCACAGTCCTTTACGAAGCATCCACCGTATTTATCTCTGCTGACACAGACCAGCTAATGCTAGCAAGCAGCTAACCGCGGCTAACAGCAGCTTTCCGTCACGTCAGTCCACTCACTGCAGAACTGAGCTTTAAGTCACGAGTCTGGACCTTTCCGTGTCAGTTTGCATCAGTGCTGAGTGAAATCCTTATTTTCATAGCTACTTCTAGCTGCTAGCTAATGAAACCAATCAGCCCAGGACCTTCAGGGCTGAGCTGAAGCTGACCTCTGTCAGCGGGCGAGACACAGCGCAGACGACACAACCTTAACCACAATGTACGTGTGGACGTGTAGATTGTCCTCAGTCAGAATAGTGTCTCTCTGCCAGCTAGCAGGAGAAAGATGACACAAACCTGTGAAATATACTAGTAGCCCAAATTTGTGCTCATTCATTTTAGAATTGTTTCCGTTGTCTCGTTTTCTGAACAATTTGTTCAGATTCCAGTGAGGCAGGTTTTCATTTTTCCCCTCTCAGACTCGGAGTCCGTTCAGAGCACCGCCGTGCTGCTGGAAAACGTGCCGGACGACATGTCCAGAGATCTGCTGTCCATGCTGGTGGAGAACATCTCAGGGTTGGACGCGGCTGGCTACACTCTGGAGATGATCCAAGAATCCAGGACGGTCGTGGTCACTGTCCGGAACCCTGCAGGTAGAAAATGACACACGTTAAATCTCCAAAACGTAAACAGTCATAAACAAAACACGTTATTCGTAAAACCAGACTCCAGTTTTTGAGCTCAGGTTTCATTTCCCAGGTTCAAAGTGAGAGTCCACCAAAAATATTTCATCTCAGTAAACCTGAAATGTTGCTGTGAAAAAGTCTGTAATTTCAAACTGATTTATGAACAGATAGAAATATGCTTATTATCCGTTTCTGTGCAGATAAGTCAACTTTGGCTCACAGATTCAGGGTTTCTGTGGAACAAAGCTGTTTCGTTCACAATGACGTCATCAAAGTTGTTGCTGCATTTACCAATTTAAAATGAATGAGGTAGCCAAAACATTAAAACCACCTCTTCTTACAGTGCACTCCACTACCTAATAATGAGACCAGTGAGTGTATATTTTCTGCAAATTACTTGTATCCCGTTGTGTTTTGTATTATAATGCACACATGTTAAGTTAGACAAACAGACATTGGTAAGCTCATGTAAATCACAAGACTTTTTTCTGGCTTTGGCTAAAAATCATCACCTGAACTATGCAAGTTGTATTAATGACTGAGGAAGTGGAGGAAGCTGTTCCAGTTTTAAGAGAGTAATCTGGAATATTTTTCAGATGTGGAGAGGTTCCTCACTGTGAGTCAGACCAACAAAAACATGCAGAGATATGGACTCACCGCTCGACCTCTGGAGGCAATAAAGAGCGTTCGCGTGGAGAGTCTTCCTCCGACTGCGGTGAAAGGTACAGAAACTGTTTGAACGCTGTTTATCGGTGACATTATTGTAACATATCAATGATCTGATATGTCAAAAGTGTTGAACAAACATGAGTGCAATTTGTATTTCAAGTGAGATGCCATAGGAATAATGCTTTGAAAATACGTCCATACTCCTAAGAACTAGTGATTGAACTGAAAAATTACATGTATAAGGACTCATAATTATATGTAGAAGTGTGAGCTGGAATCTGACACTGCCTTGACATTCAAACTTTGTTGTTACACAAAAACTGTCCTGTCATAAGATGGTTACGTCCAGTTACCAGGTGCAGTGGTTCAAGTTATGAAAAAGCAAGTGTTTCCTGCTTTTGGCATTTATGCTATAGTAAATAAAATTCTGTATCTTAAATTCTGTTTCTAAATTCTTTCCAGACTTGTTGGAGCTGTATTTTGAGAAAAGTTGGGCTCTTCCAGACAATATCATCATGATACATGATGAGCAGGCTGCCATCGTCACATTCAGTGACCCTAAAGGTTTTTTAGTTTGGCTTTATTGCTGATGTTTGACCCCATGTTATGTGTTGAATTGTGTTCTAACTTAAAAAGAATGTCTGGAATTACTTTATTAAACTGGAGTGTTGATCTCTACGATCAAACAAGAATCAGCCACATGGACATTCAAACATTTCACTCATATGTGACATAGTAATGTGATTACATCATTGGTCAACTGCTCGAAAGCTTCTGGTTTTACTTTTAACACCAGATCTTGAAGTAGCTGCAGTAAGTTTTACTTGATTTACTTCAAGACCATTAGTGAATCTTACAGTGATGTTTGTGATAAAGCGTAGGTTAAATTGTCTTCAATGAGGTCAATGTTCTGCAGTCCAGACAACCTAACCATTTGCTGATGGAGCTGGTTTGTGGACAGGAGTCTTGGTCTAGCTCTGAACTCTAGGCAGACGTTTATACCTTAGCATGAAATGCAACCCCCCCCCCAAAATGAAACTACATGCCACAGAAAGGCAAACTGTGATTGGTCCACTCAGTCCCTTTGCCTCAGTCAGCTCAGTAGCCCCATAGACCTTGTTCACAGTGGCATAGACCACTTTGTAGCTTTTCCGTAACTTAAATGGATGAACATAAATCAGACTTTAATTTCAATGGAAACATTCTCCCTTCTGCAAAACCACGAAAACAAACACAGTCAAAAAGCAAATGCAAGAACAAGGGTTTCTAGAAAAAAGCCTTTATTTTATTTACTTTCCTTGCAGCCTCAAGTAAAAAAACCTCTTACCTGAGCTTTTCTTTTTCTATTTCCCATGTGCACAGTTGTGGAAAGCATTTGCATGAAAGACCACGTGTTGAGCTCAACCGCTGTCAATGTGTATCCGTACTGTGAGTCTCTGGGAACAGCCTTGTATGGCAACGAACGTCCAATGTGGAAGATGCCTAAACCCTTAATACAAAATGTTCACCCGCTGTCTGGAAATTCCTCCTGATGAAGAAATTAGTGAAAAGCATCAATGATGAGATGTGCCCGTACTTCTGCAGGGTGGAGTTATCTGTGGATAACCCTGAGGTGAAGCTCAGCCCTCTCCCGAGTTTTCTGAAGCAGAAAAATCTGACTGCTGAACATGTGGATAACTGGAGGAGCACTGCCCAAGAGGCCTTTCATCAGCAGATGTCTCAGTACTCAGCCTTTGAATGTCCAACTGACACATCCGCATGGAAAGCAGCAGAGAAAGACGTCCGTTCAGTTGTCCAGGAAGATGCTTTCCTAACACTGGATGCTTCCAGGGGGGCTCTGACTGTGGCCGGCCGAGCTGATGATATAAAACGAATCAAAGCTCCTGTGGAGAACATTGTTCTTAAAGCCATTAGTCAGATTGAACGACAGACGAATGGTCTCTCTGAGCAAATGGATTTGTCCCCTGCAATGTTCTACATCTTGAAGCAGGAAGGGTTTCAGAAAGCAGCATCAGACATTTCCCCTGAGATGAACATCTCCTACAGTGAAGGCAGCCAGAAGTTAACCATTACTGGACTCCCAGGAGAGGTTTTCAGGCTTAAATCTTGGATCTTTGAAAAGAACATGCACATGAGTAAAAAACAGCTGGACTTGTCCACATGTCTTCTAGACTTTCTCAAGACAGTTGATCCCATGGACATGTCCCAAGACCTGTTCACCTCCCAGGGGATCAGTGCCTTCTACAGCATTGAGAGTAAAGGAGTTGTCTTGATGGGGAGTTCTGATCGTGTCCTCGCTGATGCAGAGAGTAGGCTGAAGACAGTTTTATCCTCTCAAACTCTGGACGTGGAAGACCAGAAAGTCCTGAATCTTCCCAGCTGGGCTGACCTGAATCAACAGCTACTGGACCACAACTCCTTAAAGAAGAGAACGGTGATTGTTCAGATCGACCCAGACCGAAAAGACAAAATAACAGTAGCTGGTTTTGTTAATCAAATGAACGAAGTCAGCCGCAGTCTGAAGGAGTTCATCATGAACTACTCACAAGTTCAAGAAACCCTTCGTGTTGAGTCCTGTGCTGTGGTTCAGTTTATCGACAAGAAAAAAGTGACAGAGACCAGTATTGCTGAATTGTATGATGTGACAGTTCATCTCGATTCAGAGAGACCAAGAATCGGCATCAGTGGGGCTCGTCTTCATGTCCGCAAAGCTAAATCCTCATTACAAGAACTGATTAGTACCTTCTTCACTGACACCTTCACTGTGGACAAGCCTGGAGCTAAGAAGTATTTCCTGTCTCAGGGAAGTCTGTTCCTGGCTTCAATAATGACAGAGTTAAACTGTGTGGTTGTTCTTCATCCAGAGAATGAATTGGAAGAGGAGGACGACGACGAGAACGCTGAGGAAGAAAATGGCCTGTGTCACTGCAAAGTGAAAACTGCCAGTGGAGTTCTGGTTTCAGTCATCAAGGCGAACATCTGCAGGTTCAGTGTTGATGCCGTGGTCAATGCGGCTAACGAAGATTTGCAGCACATCGATGGCCTTGCTTTAGCGCTGCTCAAAGCTGCAGGACCACAGCTGCAGAAAGTCAGCGATGATTATGTCTCCAAAAATGGACGTCTACGCCCTGGTGACGCCATCACAACAGATGCATTTGACCTGCCGTGCAAGTTCGTTGTACATGCAGTTGGTCCACGGTTCTCTGACTCTGACAAGACGACATCAGTGTCGCATCTGAAACTTGCTGTCAAGGAAAGTCTGAAACAAGCAGAGATGAACAACTGCTCCACCATCGCCCTGCCAGCGATCAGTTCAGGTGTGTTTGGTTTTCCTGTTGACCTCTGTGCTGCGACCATAGCCGAGGCAGTGAGGGAGTACTGCGACAGTCCACACAGTCTGAGGACGCTGACTGAGATTCACCTGGTGGACAACAACGATAACACCATCAGCGTCCTGGCTGCAGCTGTCAAGGAGCAGTTCAGCGACCTTTTACCTGCCGTGACAGAACCACCCCAGAAAGGCAGAAAAGGTGCCGAGGCTTCAGGGTCAGTTTAAGAAACATTTGGAATCATGTTTTTAAAATGTAAATAAAAATGAATATATAAATGGATAGGATTGTGTAAAATTACCTTCCTTATATTTTTTTATCTATTTTTTTTCTTTTGTCTGTACCCCACGTATAAATCAGCAGTTTTAAATTAGTTGATTAGAACAACTTAGCCGGTAAAGCTAGATACTTCTAGTCCATTTAAACAGATTAATCTGCGCTCATGTGAAATGGCTTTCTTTGAAAACTGGTACAAAATAAAAAGTCATAATAAAAAGTAATTTTGAGCGTTTTAGCAACAATCCTGATGAACTGTTTAACGGTCTAACTCTACAATGCAGGAATACATATTGAAATGTTTTTGACATCTATATTGTGTTTAGAAATGAACCAGTGATTTTGTTTTACAAAGACTAAGTTGAAAGGAGCCTGTCTGGTTCTGTCTAAGGATAAAAACACATTCTGCCAGGTAACTGTTTTACTAGGGGTAGTATGTTTTTGGACTGTTTTTGGACTCCTAACAGACCATAAGAATTTACTGCTGCCTGATACATCAGCACCTGTAAAATGACCCAAAAACTCATTAAAGTAATGAGGTTTGATGCCCTAATTACTGAGCTTTCAGCTGGAAGATGAACTTGTCTTTCAATAGAGACAGGTCAGCCATAAAGCTACCAGTGACTGAACAACCGTTAGATCTTACGTTAGGCCGAACTACAGATGCAACAGTGGTGTCCAATTTCATCTACTGTAGCTCCCCAAAGAAGTGAATGAATACCAAATTGTCAGACTGTTTCTTTGAGCAAACATCTTCGGAAACTCTGCTTTTACAACAAAATCCGTTTCTCTACAATTCAATTACTATTGTTCAGTCTGAATTTTACAACATGTATATCAGACATGCTGGAAGGGTTTTTACATGATCTACTTTGTTGTTCGCTTGACAGTGGATGTAAGTGGGGTGGAGGTCGGGGTAAGATCAAGTCTCCCAAAAGCCGGGGAAGAGGAAAACGAGGAGGAAGAGAAGAAAGAGAAGGACGAAGAGGAGGAGGAGGAGGAGGAGGAGGAGGAGGAGGAGGAGGAAAGGAAGGAAGAGCTGAATTTCAGAAAAGCCTGCAGAGGAACATAGAGGCTCAGAGTCCCTGGGGATACTCCGGGCCTGCAGAGGCTGGAGGGTAAGACTCTTTTTTTTATTTTTCAAATTGTTCTTTATGTTGTCTTTGTTATTCCAGACCAAATTATTGGACTGTTTTCAGGGTTCCAGGTCCTGGAATATATCATAGATTTCATTTTGAGTAGAGGTGGGCGATATGGCCCAGATATGACTTTACTGATCCCACAGTGAGGAAACAAAAAACCAGAACACAGGAACGAGCAGAGCTGCCGAAACGGTCCTGTCTCTGATATTAAGATTAAATAATATCACAATATTTTTAGGTTATATTGCAATACACAATATATATCTCAATATATAAAATACTGGATTTAACTATTTAATGTTCTAATTCTAGTAACATTTGTATTAATTATTGGTTTCTACTAGAGAGTTTTTAAACATGTAAGCTTAATAAGGTGAAAATCAAAACTATATTTATTGTAGTTTTCAGTGTTTATTTCAAAATATCTCAGTCAGTTTATGGAAAGTTCCAATCTTGAGTTGGACCTGGATATGATTTTTAAAATCAGTAATTTCCAACATTTTCTGCCTGTTCACCTACTTTTGACCATTTTCTTCATGTTCCTGTAGCACAGTAGATTGTGGAACCACCATTATGAGACCGCTGCTGTAGGATGGGAGGCTCATGTTACCGAGGATACAGCAGATGGACTTTAATCCTGTCACCTTGACTTTTTAACATTTTGTGTATTTGCATATATTTGATTATTCACCAGTAATAAGGAATGTGGTTTTAAAAAAAAAAAACATAGTTGTCCACAGAGAAAGTGCATCATTGAATATGTGGCCAGGGAACAACTGGAAAAGCCTTTCCAGACCAGCAGAGGAGTGTGGAGCACTGGTTGGGTTTATCCCCCATATCGTTACCTCCTCCCTCCATTACACACAGAAAAAAAACCTCTAAAAATTCCTCAAGCTGCAGTCCACCCTGCAGCGTGGATCCAGGTTAGGAGCTGTGGAGTTTCAAATGAAACTACAAAGTGTCACGGATATGTTTTTCTTAGGACCCAGAAGTACAGGAAACAGGAGGAAGAGTGAATCTTTATTGATAACAGAAATAAATGCTGTGAATGATGAGGTGGGTTTAAAAGAAAAGTTAAAAACCTGATAGAAGACAGGTTGAGGGGGAGTGTCAGAAGACAGGTTGAGGGGGTTGGCAGAAGACGGCTGTATCAGGTTGAGGGGAAGTCTGTCAGGGGTGCAGGCAGGTTACCGGAAGACAGAGTTGCAGACGAGTTGAGACTGTGCAGGCAGGTTAACGGAAGACTGAGTTGCAGACGAGTTGAAACTGAGCAGGCAGGTTACCGGAAGACTGAGTTGCAAGCGAGTTGTGGCCGAGGACTAAATTGTAGACGTTTGGCTGAGCAGGTCCAGGAACTGGCAGGCAGACAAGCAGGCAAGCAGAAAGGGTCCAAACGTGAAATCCTTTGGGCAAGAAATTCTCTGGAGGACTGCAGGGCAGTCATGTGAAGAGAGGATCTGGCAGTGAGCTGTGGTGAAGTCCCGGTATAAATAGACAGGGGGAACAGGTGAAACCAATTGAGGGCAATCAAGGGTGGTGAAGTTGTCTGAGCTGTAGAAGAATTGGACAGGAAGTGGCGGAGAGCGGGTAACAAAATAAAAGTGCAAGGGAGGAAGTGGGGCTGAGGAAGTGAGTCATGACACAAAGACACAGCGTGACGAAGTGAACGGCTCAACAGTGACGTTCCGTTCCCTCCCAAACACACGTCTCATCTGCGTCGCACACTCTCCAAAGTGAAACAAAGCAAGTCTCAGGCCGACAGCTTAAAAATATGTGATATTTGAAATAGTCCACTGAGTGTTCTGAGACATCACCCTCCCTACTTTTGATGACAAAGTGAGAAATGAACCAAAGCTTTGTCTGCTGTGTTTGGTGTTTGAGCCTGACTCCTGTTCTCTGATTGGTTGTAGGTCAGGGAGGATGGAGCAGACCACCACTGAGGGTGTGAAGATTGTTTTCTGCAAGGGAAACATCCAGAACCAGACTGTGAGCACTGACCCTGCTGCGCCCTGTGTTAGAGCATAATTCTGACTTGAAGTGTATTATTTTAGATACAAAGATTGTTGGTGGTATAAGCAAAATCTTACTGGGCAAAAGTTTTTATCAGAAGTTAACATTTGGTTAAAGGATAATTCAAGTAGTTAAATGTAGGTCTTACTTTCATGACACTGGTTATAATCACATTATACAATCAAAGTATCTGTCGACATGTCTGTGAGCACAAAGATGTTGTGTTTATAACATAACAATTATTATTTACTGTAAGTGTGTGTGTGTGTGTGTGTGTGTGTGTGTGTAGTTTCACCATCCGTCCTGACCCTGTTTACAATGCTGTGCTTCTGCTCCACAGACTGACGTCATCGTCAACACCATCGCAGACGACATGAACCTGAACCAGGGAGCTGTGTCCAAAGCGCTGCTGGAGGCGGCGGGGCCTCGCCTGCAGTCAGCTGTTCACGCTGAAGCCAAAGCGCCAAAGCTGCAGTTCGGTGACGTCGTCATCACCAAAGGCTTCGAGCTCTCGTGTCAGAACGTCTTCCACACCGTTTGTCCTAATTGGGACAATGGAGCAGGAAAGGCAGAGGAGGTGAGAGGTTTTACTCAGAGATTAAAGAACACTTTCAAAATTATGACTTTTTATTTTGCTGAGCTAAAACTAAACAAAGGTAACACTGGCTGGTAAAAATATATATATATATATATGAAAAATAAATGATGTTCTGTAAATTGTTCCATTCAGGAGAGTGTCCCAAAGTTCTGTGCAGCTGTAGCCTCTGGAGGATGATAAAACCCCAGAACATCCATTTGTTTGCAAAGGAAAAAGTCAGGCAGGAAATGGCAGAAGAACTATGTCGGAGCATTTTTAACTGTGAAACTAGTACAAGCACATGTCGAGTCAGTTCAGCGAACAGATAATGGGAAAAGATCCCGAGAGCAACGACAGAACTGAAAGCAGCTCCTCCAGAGAGCAGCAGACCCTAACACGGCCATTAAACCAGAGAATTAACCCAATCAGCTCCTTTGTTAATTGTGGCTCTTTATTCACACCCGCTGGTGGCACAGTTACAATATCAGGATCAAAATATGACTACTAATATTACTATCATTACTTTTCTTGAAACTACAATGAGTAAGAAAGTCAAATAGTTTTTACTGGAAATTTGTTACTGTCTGTGTTGAAGCTTTACTTCATTGAGGGTACGTTTTCTGACAGCCAGAAGGCTCATGTCACCTTCACATAATTTTTAACCTTTTATCGTATATTTACTTGGGGACAACGTTGTTTATGTTACTATCTCTGCCGTCCAGCCTTAATTCTTCCTTCTGTTTCTACTCTCTGTCTCAGGCTTTAATAAAAATCATCAGACATTGTCTGGAGGAGGCTGAGAAGCTGAGGATGAAGTCTCTGTCCTTCCCGGCCATTGGCACCGGAAACTTCGGCTTCCCCAGAGACCTGGTGTGCAGAGTCTTTTTGAAAGAGATCCACTCCTACAGCGGCAGCAGAACTGCTGGTGACCTGAGAGAGGTGGCCATCGTCGTCCACCCCAGTGACAGCCAAACTGTGGAGGCAAGTTAATGGTTTACATTGAAGACTGTGGTGTGATTAACCTCCAGTTAGAACCAGCAGAGAACATACAACATCCAGAGGAAGGAACTCGCAACACGTTTGATAATTGATCATTAAGTTTGGGGTCGGACTGCTTCTGTTTTCTGCTTCAGTTTAACTTCACACCTAAAGAGAAATAATTTTAAAGCTGTGCAGCTTTTCTTAGACACCTTGTGTATTGTTCACCTGAATTCATGTAATTTGCCACCATGTTTCTCAGTGTTTCACCACAGAGTTTAAAGGTCAGACTGCTCAGAGAGAAGAACGGGATTTAAACCAATCACCACTTCAACCCAGGAAGACACCGCAGTCCTCAGGTAACGACCCCTTTCACTGACACCTTCAGTTATGCAGGTGTAAATCCAGGCTTTAAATTTGGACTTTCACTTGGCAGCGAAGCCTTTTATCTGCAGGACTTACCCTGGTGTGATCAGATCTGATGGGGAGTTCAAACATTTAGCATTACCACAGTTTTGGCAGCTCTGCATTGCTGCCAGAGCTGTTCTGTCTGTGTCACACGTTAAGCTTAGCTCGGCTGAAAAACCTGCAGAATCCCCTTCACACAGTCCGAGATGTTTGTGAGCACCCGGGCGTCTTCTGTTTGGCTGCAGTTCAGTCTAGGTTTGCTCACAAAAGTGGATTGAACCTTAAAATAACCTCAGTGTTTGTCTTTGTCAGCCTTCTTCGGTCCAGTAACGTCCCCCTCCCTGGGTGTGTACCACATGCAGATGGGCCAGCTCTTCCTCGAGGTCTCATCAGGAGACATCACCAAGGAGACCAGTGATGCCGTCGTCAACTCCTCCAATAAGGACTTCAACCTTAAATCAGGTGATTATCTTCTTCAAACTGGGGTTGTCCGTTTAGTTTTTGTCTCATTTGTCCAGTGATAAACTAACTACCTGAAATTCCAAATGTTTTCCATAAAACAAATCATATTTTTTAAAAATCCTCCTGCGTTGTTGGTACACAGAAGACAGGGAGTTAGACATATGGAAACATCCAAATGTACTTTATATTTAAACTTGATGAAGAAAAACTGCTTTTGTTTGTCTTTTCCTGCTAGAACATTAGAACATTAGAAGCATAATTTCTGGAACCTGTTGTCTCTTTATCATATTTTAGGAGTGTCCAAAGCCATTTTAGACGGCGCTGGACCAGCAGTTGAGCAGGAGTGTGCAGAGATTGGTACGTAGCTGGAACTCAACCTTCATTAGTCCACACAAAGTTTGTCACACCAAATCGGATTTTAAAGATCACAGAAAAGTGAGGAGAGGAAACAGGTGAAAATGTTGCTGCATGAGGACTGATGTCTTTTTCCACATGCATGTTCTTTCTAGTGAATGCTCCAGGTTACCAGCATCATCCAATGATCGTGACATCAGCTGGCCAGCTGCCCAGCAAAAACATCGTCCACATCGGCGGCCACGATCCTAAACAGATTAGGGAGGTTGTTTATTCAGTGCTGGACGTCTGCGAGGAAAATAAGTTCAACTCCGTCTCCTTCCCTGCTCTGGGAACAGGTCAGTCACAAGGAAAAACTAGACATTCTGTAAATGACAGATGACTCATACAGTTTAATCCTTTGTTGATTTCTTTATTTCCATTGTTTGGTCGATTCACTGTAGCCACGTTGTTTGGATTTACAGCCAAAGGTTTCAGGTTTCTTGGGTACTGATCTCAATGTCAAAGTCAGAATTTCCCATCCAGCATAAAAATCTATCAGCCATGTGCCCCATTTTTAACCAAGAGAACTAACAAACACTGAATGAAATTGCTTTTCTGCATTTTTGGGACTCCACAGAAAACGTATCAACTAGAACAGCTAAAGGCAAAAAGCACAATGAATCACGAATCACGATGAATCATTTCATCCACAGAATACTAAGAAAACCAGTCTGTCAAAGGATTTGAGGTCACGTCTTCAGATGTCGGGTTTGTCCAACTCACAGTCCAAAACCTAAAAGAGAGTCGCTAATAGTGACAGAAACCAAACAAAAACCGAGAATTCTTGGATGGAGCCTGGTGTGGTGACAGGAAGAGCTGGCCAACAATTGTTTTGTCTTTGAGTTAGCAGGTTTTCTTTGAAAATCAGCTTCCTAGGTTCATGATTTACATAATAAGATCTTATTGCTAACCTATAATAAGAATTATTATTCTTTAATCTCTTTGCAAAATCGTTCGTTTTGCAAAGATGTGCGTCAAACAAACTGTTTGGATAATGTTGGAAGTCAGCATAGAACTGCTATTAGATCTACTTCCTACCCGTTCAGATGTTCACACTGATTCTATGTAACATTTATATATGTTGTTTATGATGCTCTGTTGTTGTACTATCGCACATACTTCATATGGGCCACAAACTACTTGGTTAATGAAAACTGAAGTTGTTTCACGACTCACCAGTTGGTTTTTGACATGACCACTCTGGTTATTCTTGAAAATCTTCACAAAATATTCAGGACTGGACATTGTAGTTCACTCTGTCTGTCAAATTCATCACATTCTCATGTGAGCAATGAAAGCTGGAAACATGGAACTCCAGAGGCTTCACATACTTTCTCCTCTGTTCTTCTGTGAAATTCATTTCAGTACAGTACACCTCAGCAGAGCTTCCTGACAAAGAACCATTTCTACAGTGGTGTGGAAAACGTTCATCAGGTCCATTTTACCGCTAAAATCCACATTTACCTTTACAGACGCTGTAGAACATGTGCATTTAATTTCCATTTCTGGGTTGTTTCCTCATTTTCAGTAAATTCAGGTTTGTTAACCTCTTGTGGACATGTACTTTTACATCAAGTGTAAAAGAAACATGTGTCAACATATCGACACAGAGATCCGCTACATTAATGTTTATGTGTATCCACAGAGAAGAATAATTCTGCCTTAAGTCATCAACTCATGGATATCATGGTTGAAATAAACATGGATCACAGATCATCACTGTCATCACTTGTTTTTGTCGGCTCGTTAGGTCGGGGAGGGGTCAAGCCGTCAGAGGTGGCGGAGGCCATGGTCGGAGCTGTGGTGGACTTTGTGAGGAAGAAGCAGCCAAAGTTTGTTCACAGCGTGAAGATCCTGATCTTCCAGACAGTCATGATCCCAGAGTTCCACAAGAGCATGAAGAGCAGAGAGGGACAAGGGGTGGAGGAGAAGAACCTCCTAACCAAGATCAAAGGTATTTTAACAAGCCACAACCACTAGATGAATGTTTTTTCTGTTCATTTTGTTTAATATTGTTCAGAAGTTTGACCAGTGACAAAAACAATCTTTACATGATGCAGATGTTCACTTGATAATTACAACTCTGCAGCTGAGACCTAGAAGTGTCTGACTTTACTGACGCACAGATGTTTTGCAAGATACTCCAATTTTGACTGCGAATTTATTTCATTTCAGACAAAATCTCTTCGATTTTTGGAATCGGGGAGCAGCGGCCCGACACTGAGGTGTTGGTTCTGGAGAGGGAGGAGTTTGAACCTGCGGTTTTTCACCTGTGTGCTGACAATGAGGAGGTTAACACACACTTATTTTAGTTCCTGACTTTGAAACAAATGTCACTCTCTGGACGCAAATTAACAAACAGAAAAGGTTTCCAGTTTCATTAGCCGCTATATAACATGATATGCCTTTCTCTCTGTCGAAGACCTTCAGCAGCCTTTCAGTGTTAATCATATTAGTGACAAAATCCCTTTAAAGTCAAAAGGGTTTACTGAACTTTGAACAGTAAATCAGCAAGTTTCTACCACTTTCTGGTAGTGAAATTATTAATATGCAACAGTTCATGCTTGTTCATGACCAAACTCTGCAACCATTTCCTCATCATTACAGGCTGTGAGTCAGGCTAAAACAAAGATCACTGACCTCATTGTGGCCGAGCACGTGACACGAACCATCACAGACCCGTGCATCAGTCAGCTGTCGCAGGATGACATGGAGCAGCTAATGTCCCTTCAAAGGGAACTGACGGTTAGCATCCGTCTGGATCAAGGGCTGGAGGACCAGGAGCCCAACATCCACCTGGAGGGCCTGACCAGGGACGTCTTCACTGCTGAGTCTACTATCAGGTCAGCAAACAGGGCAGGTTAATTTATGACTAAAAAAGAACCAGTTTAGAGAGTCAAGGGACAAGAATCTCCTTCTTTCCCTTTCAGGTATCATCTGCCTCCATCTAACTCTGTCCTCTAACACGAACTACCTTCATGTTCTCTCTCACTACATCAATAAATCTCCTCTTTGATCTTCCTCTAGTCTTCTTGTCTCTTCTCTGGACATGTCCAAACCACCTCAGTCTGGTCTCTCTGACTTTATCTCCAAACCATCTAACGTGATCTGTCCCTTGGATGTCCTCATTCCTTATCCTGTCCATCGTCGTCCCTCCCAAAGAAGAACCTCAACGTCTTAAGCCCTGCTACATCTCTGTCTCCCGTCTATACTTCAGTGACACTGTCTCTGAGTCGAACAACATCACTGGTGTCTCCACTGTCTTGAACACATTTCCTTTCATTCTCATACTCTTCTATCACACAACACACCTGACAATTTTCTTCACATGTTCCAACCTGCTGGCACTCGCCTCTTCATCTCTTGTTCACGCCCTCCGTTGCTCTGGACCTTTGACCCCAAGTCCTAATAAAAAACAGGCAGCTTCATCTTGAAGCCAAATTGATCCTGCCACAGTTCAAAAAAGCCAGGAAACCACTTTTTCTCCCTGTTTCCATTTGGAAAAAGTGTTTTTTGCTGCT
This sequence comes from Channa striata, assembly GCA_033026295.1. Classification (NCBI taxonomy): domain Eukaryota; kingdom Metazoa; phylum Chordata; class Actinopteri; order Anabantiformes; family Channidae; genus Channa; species Channa striata. The sequence goes on from CM065178.1 coordinate 26,174,040, forward strand.
ATCCATCCACAAAGGCCATTCCTGACCTTAGAGTTTGGTGATCAAAGCTAACTGAACTTGTCCATCCCAATATTGTGAAAGTGATATCACATGAATGCAATGAGGGAATATCTATTCCACAAGTAACATACTACTTAATAAATATGCCCACACATCAACAACTCCATAGGGTTGGGAAAAACTAAGTTAAAATTAATCACCTTCCTTGTTCTAATGATGGCCCGTTTTCTATTTGTTATTAAAAAATGTTCCATCAATATTGGGTTAATTCTTGTCAGTGCTATATTGTTAGCTGGTCTAGAGAGAGTTTCATCACATTTGGCCCAAATATCCACTTGAACTCATAGTAATAGTCTGCACAGACATGCATGTAAACTTTGACTTGGTAAAACCTTCAAATAAAAATAATTCCAACTTTGTATTTAATTTATTTTCATCAGGGACATCATCCTGAAGCTGGAGAGGTCAGAGAACTTGAAGAGCAAGGCCTTGTTTGTGAGCGGTTTGGTACAATGGCAGTATGAGTGTGATGGGGCTATGGCGCCCTGTGACAAATACACCAACGTCCAACTCGAGGAGGCTCTGGAGAAAAAACAAAGCGTGAAAATTAAGATCAACAACCAGGCCTACATTGCCAATGTAATCCTTAAAAAAGCTATTCGAGAACATGGGCATAAAGAACTGGAACTGTATAGGAAAGACCTGAAGAGGCGAGTGAATTTTGCATAAACAACACTCTTTTGGGAGTTGGCGCTATGTAAATATGCAGTGTATTTTAAATTCCAACGGGTTTTTGCAGACGATGCTGCTCTGCCGAAAACTGGGACGACATGAAAGGTGACGGCTTGAAGCTTTTCCCTCTGACTCCAGGATCTAATGAATATAAAGATTGTGGAGACAGAAATGACAAAGACCACACTTTCTGCGAGCGTCATTAGTGTATGTAGTCATTTTAATCATTTCAGGTGAGAATAATTTCGAGCATAAAATAAAAACCGTTGTATTATCAATTTGTTGGCAGGTCGAACGGGTCCAAAATCTGACACTGTGGAAAAGCTACCAGCTCCTGAAGAAAGAGCTGGAGAAGAAGAACCAGCACACAAACAACGAGAAGCTGCTTTTTCACGGCACCACCTCAAAAGCCGTTGACTTCATCAACAAACAAGGCTTCAACCGCAGCTACGCCGGAACGGAAGGTAACCAAAGGCCAGCACGTCTGTCAATGGAAATACTGGACGGTACAATGGGGCAAAATAGCAGCCCGGTAAATTTGTACATACTGAATGATGTATTGTTACAGAACATTTAAAACACAGCCTACTTCCTGTTAGGCTTTTACTGGAGAGAGATATTCTGAAGTTTTGGCCCTGATCAGGGTCTTTTATTATTACCTACAACAGATGTTTATTAACCACACAATAACATAACGTATATTTTTACTATATCCTGCATGTTTTTTATTTGTTACAAATACAGAGTTTATAAGCTTAAACATTTTCATATGAAATAATCACACTCCCCCTAACTAGAGGAACTTCTGGATCCTCAAGAGTGAAGAGACGTTCCACTGCTGAATCTTTGGGAGTTAATATTCACATTTGCCTCAGATGTTGAGCATTTATCCATTCAACATTACTCAGCTATTATTGGAATTTTTACCGCAGTAAAGGAGATTGTTTTATTGGCCCCTGAGTGGGATGGCGCAAAGCACAGTTACATGACATCACAGAATTTGAAGTTTGAATCGGTAAATATGAGCTTAAGATACGGCACAATTACGATGCTCTTCTCTTTTGCTTTATGTCACATTCAAAATGCACTTTTACTATTTGAAGTCCCAGTTTTCAAAATTACTTTTGCTTGAACATATATGGGTATATAAAATATTACTCACCTTTTCCGCAGACAAAGTGCTTTTATGTAGGATTTAAATGCATGATTTCTTGTTTTGTGCTGTTTCGGTACTTTTCTTTCATGCAGATAATCAGTAAGATTTCTAAATGTCATCACACCCCTGATTACATTTGATTATTATTAATGTGTTCAGGTCTTACAAACACTGTATCGATGCATGTAGTAAGTAACAAAGCCTGTACTGACTGACTTTTTTCCTTCTTTTTTCCAGTGGGTGCGAAGTTCGGCAGAGGCTCTTACTTTGCCGTGGACCCTGTTTACTCAGCACAAAGCTTCGCTGCACCTGACGACAAAGGGCACAAACGGATGTACCTGGCTAGGGTCCTGGTTGGAGACTTCACCCTGGGAAAACTGAAATGATCACCCCACCCTCCAAAAACACTGGAAACGCTGCAGATCTTTATGACAGTGTCACAGACAACCCTGCCAACCCAACCATGTTTGTGGTCTTCAGTGACATTCAGGCGTATCCAGAATACCTGATCACATTTACATAACCTGTCTCTGGTCCAACTCCATTTTTGTTCTAGAATAACCTAACAGCCTTAAACAGAAAATAATGGTTATAAAATAATCATGTAAGATTAAAAAAAATGTATGGTATCAGCCTTTATCATGGTTCTTTTTCTGGCGTTTTACACTGCATTGGGAAAATCTCACAGAGCAAACACAGACACGTGATTTGCTTTTGAGCAAATTTTTTCGATGTGCTCATGTTCTGGAAATTGGGCCTAACTTATTATGATCACAACAGTGAAGTTCCAAGTCAACCTACCAAAGCATAATTTAAGGTCTCAGGGGCTTTAGGGACAAAGGGTTTGGTTTACTTTGTGGTTTAAGAAGATTGGTGACATTGTGCTAAATCAATGAATGTGACTTGACTTGAACCTTTTACATCTTCTGACTTCATCGAGCACCGTCACTGGATCAAATGTGTTTGCAATTATCACTTTTAAAAGAATTGTCTATAATTAATGTTTGATTGCAGTGGGTGTGAATAACTGGGTAAGCCTAATATTTAAATGATCTCCCAACAGAACAAAGGTCTCTACCCTGTAGTTTTAGTAGCCAATTAAATGATTAATTTAAAAATATGACACTAAGCATTTAGCCCAACTTGCAAGTCTTCCCTTGTCCTAGTGTAAACGCTCTTGTACAACTGTACAACCTAATCCAATACAGCCGCTCTGCCATGAACTCCACTTTTACAAGGCTATAATAGTTAGAAAGGGGATAATTCTACTGTCTAATATTGAGGTTAAAGTCGGTAGTTGAGTCTTATTGGAGTGGTTCTAATGTTTTGGCCCCCTTGTTCATTTCACACATCAGGGACCAACAGTTTTTCTCAAAGTTACATAATTAGTGATGAGTGGAAACCACTTACAGAATCAGTTCTATCCTGCCGGGCGGCCATCTTTTCAAGACAGTAACTAGTCTCTAAATCGAGCTGATACTTTATCATCCAGGTGAATAGAAGAGAGTCTGTGGCTGATTTTATAAACATTTTTACTACAACAGTAACTGTTTAAAAAATTGGAGTTTTCAAACATGAATTCACTTTTACAGAACTCGGTGGCTAACGTTATTGCTCTGGGATCAAAGCAAAGTGGTGTGAGAAGAAGAGTTTCTGTTTCATGAGATGGACGCACAAGGAAGGGCAGATTTTTGTTCAGTTTTTTTTAAGTGCATAGGAAGATGTGAAAGACATTCTCTGGAGGAAGTTCTGTTTCTAGCAGTTTTTTAAATATTACAGACTGAGTTTAAGTAGCCGGAGCTGTAGAGTCGACCAACCCTGTGGGCAAGACACAGAACTTTGAACTTAATCCCTACAGCCCCAGGAAGCCAGTGCAGAGATCTGAAGAGCGCCGTGACCTGAGTCTTTCCCTGCGCCACTCAAACCTGAGATGGTGTCCACGTCTCTGTCCGATTAAAGACGTGAGCAGCGACAAAAATCTCAGCAAATGTCCTATAATCACATCTGAGTCCAGATGGAGTCACGTCAACAGGAACGTGTGTTACGTCTTCACTCTGCAGCGTTTTCAGACATGCGGAGACGAGATGGTGGACTGCTGCTTTCTGGAAGTTCGTTTCTGAGACTTGAGGTCCAGCTTCTGCTGAGATGAACAACTCCAGCAGTTCTGCATCTTTGTCCGCGACCAGGTCCTGAGTTTTCTCATAAATATTGGACAAGTTCACACACAGGTCCCTTCATGAACTCCTCGTAAAGAACCTGTCCAAACCACATTTCTTTTAAAGGTCCAGCAAAATGTCCATCTGTTCAGAGGTCACTGTTGTTGTGTTGTTAGATCCAGTGAAAGTCTGTGGCTGTTTCTCATTCCTGCTGATGATGAAGATCCTGTAAATGTGATGCAGTAAAACGTCAAGAATAAAATCAGAGAAAGTTAATCATTTCATGTTTGAAAGGTGATTGTCTTTATTAATCGGGGGTAAAACCACATGTTTGGTCAGATGTAAAAATGTGCTGCAGAGTCAAAGTGACTGAACTGAAGAGGAGAAACACGAGCTCATGATCTTCACCCACGTTCAGCTGCAGCTTCAGTCACATCTCAGTGTTATTTCACAGTGAGACACGTTCTGATCATGTCCTCATATTAATGGGAGGGATTTTGCTCCTTTGTGCTGATTGTTGTCCCCCGATGACTTCATGCATCAGAATTTGTCTGGATTAAAGTGCAGCCACCATCATTTTAAAGGTGAACTTTGTCGAATCCAAACGCCCCTGCTGGTTCCGGTTGTAACCAAATAAAACCCGAGTAAAAGTCAAGTGCTTCAAGCCCGGACCGAACTCACATGGAGCAGGTCTACAGGGAACGGTTTTTGCTGTGGCCACGCTCGGACCCGGACTCTCGGCCTGTTTTCATGGTCCTCTGATAAACTCGGTTTCGTTTCTCCGTCTTTCAGCAAAAGCGAAAGTGAAAGAGCCGAAGTCCCCGCCCCGCCTCGGAGCCTCAGTTAGTCCCGGACTGCCGGACGCACAGGACGGACAGGATGGACCGCTGCTTCCCGCTGACCGTGGAGGGGGACTGGAGTCCGGATCAGAGCAAAACCGTCAAGAACAAACTGCAGCTTCACTTCCAGAACAAGAGGAAGTCAAACGGAGGAGACTGTCGGGTGGAGGTGGAGGACGGAGCCCCGAGAGCCGCGGTCCACTTCAGATCCGAGGAGGGTGAGTCTCCGTCTGCGGGTCTTACTACAGAACCGGGCGGGTTTTACTACAGAACCGAGCGGGTTCCTGTTTTTCCAGGTTCACACGGTCCAATAAGGCGAGAAACAGCGAGTTCGTCCAAGTTTTCGATGCAAACGAAACGTGAAACGGACCCGGTCTCAGGGATTTCCGGCCCCGTCCGAACCCTCCGGAACCAGAGACTCTGCCCCTGCCTCACTCGTCCCATCACTGTCACACGGTTCATTTAAACCCGACAAACAGCGTCTGAACTTACACGTGTTCGGATTCAGACGTTTACAGACAGACACGTTTTACTTTAATTCGACGTCTTCTGCTTCTAGTTCAGCTCAGGCTCTTTAAATTAAGATATTTTCAAAGTGAAGGAAATGTATGAAATATTCCTGCACTTATATTTACAATTACATATAAATCACAGACACAAAACAGCATGTCAGGTTTTTGTTCTTTGGAGCCAGGAGGAAGATTGTGAATGTTTATTGATATAGAACAGAATGAATCCAGTGAAGCAGGAGGTGGGGAGTCTGTTACGGGGGCAGGATGGGGAAGGACCAGGCGGGTAGAGGCGAACAGGCTACGGGCGACGAGGATGAGCAGACAGATGAACCAGGCAGTAGACAGGAAAACAGGGCAGGTTACCAATATACCGGTTAGCAGATGACCAGAAGATGTGACTGTGCAGGCAGGTCACCCGGCAAACAGGCAAAGAAGCAGAGTACGAAGGTCCAACGTGAAATAATCCGGTGGGGCCCGAAAGCTTCCTGGGGAACTGAAGAGCAGCCATGAGGAATGACAGTCTGGCAGAGAGTTGAGGTGAAGTCCAAGTATAAATAGACAGGGGGGAACAGGTGAAACCAGCTGAGGTCAATCAAAGGTGGTGAAATTGGCCAAGCAATAGTAGAACTGTGACAGGATATGGAGAAAAATGGCTAACAAAATAAAAGTCCAGGGAGGAAGTGGAGCTGAGGGACTGAATCATGACACAGCAGAGGTGAAGTATTAATATGAATATGTGAGGTCTACTGTCATAGTAGAAGCTAAAACAAAGTTCATTCAGGCCCCTCCCTGAAACGCAGAGCTCGTTATAAACCTCATAAAAAGTGTGTGAGTCAGCGAACAGGGTGTGTGCGTCCCGGTTTTTTATTATTTACTCTCAGTCTGGTCGGTGCCGACATGTTAAACACCGTTTCCAGCTTCAGCTGCAACCACACAAATCCTCCAAGTCACAGGAAGATGGAACGTTTCGTTCGAAGGACAAAATAAAAGCACAAATGTTTCTGTGAAGGAATCAAAGTTACCATCAAACATCATCCCGAGCGCCTGTTTCTGCCGACGGAAACAGAAACGTTTATTGTCTGGTTTTGTGTTTTAGATGAATTCAGCAGAAATACTGTCACTAACCTGGAGACGTTCAGAAACAGTTTTTTCAGTGTTGGATGAAGCTTCATGTCAGAGACGAGCCACAGTCCACGTTCACTGCTAGAAACTCACTGACTGTGCTGGTGTGTCTGCAGTGAGACAGCGAGTCCTGGCCTGTGAAAACCACGAAATCTTCGTGGACGGTAAAACCATCACGTTACGTCTGACTTCAGCAGCAGTAAGTGACGATTCTTCAGAGTTTCAAATGACCTTAAACTTCCCTCCACGAGCTTTTTTTTTTGTGTGTGATCAGCTGAGAACCGTGGTCGTCAGCAGTTCTTCAGTCCGCACTTTTGACTGTAGATTAAATGGTAAATGTCCCCGTTTGTGGCTTTTAATTAAAGCGCTTTACATTGTCTTTTGTTATTGACCCAGTAACACACACACTCACACACCGTCGGCAGTGGCTGCCATGCAAGGTGCTCCCCTGACCCACCGGGAGCGGCTTGGGGTTCAGTTTCTTGCCCAAGGACACTTCGACACATAGGCAGGAAGGGTGGGGATCAAACTACTGACCCTGTGGTATTTAAAAACTGCACTACACCATAGAAATGTCCTCTCCATCCTAGAACCTTTAGGACACAAACACTCTGATCTTTATACAAAAATACATTTGTGCTTATGTGAAGGCAGCAGGAAGTTGGACTGTTAAAAGTCAGCTGTCCGTCTGTTGTTTTGAAGGCTGCAGTCAGACAGGGTTCTGGTTCAGGTCCAACTACACGATGTTCATAGTGACACAAAGTCAAACTCCAAAGTCGGACAAACCGTGAAATGAACGTATTCATTCATTGATCACATCAGGCTGAAACCGCCTGCACGAAGATCAGAGTTTTATGGAGTTAAACATTCACAACTTTTACTACATGTCACACATCTGTGTGCACATGTTGGTTCCTTATGACCCTTGTTCTCCTTCTTCTTGATCACTTTGGATAGCTTATTAATTTATTAATTTCAGGTGATTGCTCACTAATTAAAACTGAATTATGAATATTGGATTCTGATTCCTCTGAATTCAACCATTTAATGATACTAAAATTATTACGTCATGTTCAAGATCAGATCCATGTTTGTCGACAAAATCAACTCCAAGAACTAAACTCAGTTTTTAGCGTCAGATATTGGTTCCTCTCTCGTTAATCGTCTGAGGACCCTCAGCTTTACCTGGGGACTGTTTGGAGGGACCTGAGCCTCCTGTGGCTCGGTAATTAGTGGACGGTAAAATGCTGCTGAGCTTTTACTGCTGATGCTTCGAGAACATGTTGTGGGTCTTTAGTTTTTCTCATAAAATATTAAATTATCTCAATGTTTCTTCTGAGCTAAAATCCCTCATTTCTGGCCTTGAGCAGTTTTACAGTCTGTATGTGAATCATATTTTACACAAACATTTTCCTCTGTGACTAACGTGTAATCTTTGTACTTTCTCCACAGAGACCAATAAATGATGACGACATTTCAGGTAAAACACACTTGAAACATGTGCTGCTTTTGTTAGGGACTATTTTCAGCGGTGGAATAATCCACGTTGGGTTTCTTCATGAAACAAATGTGGGACTGAGTCAAACGAACCAGAGCTTAATGTGTGTAGTCATGGTTTCACTGAATGTCTTGCAGTTTTTCTTCCAAACTAATTTTTAAATAGTTTCATAGTTTGGTTTGTGTCACTGATCAAACAATGAACATCACAGTATGAGCTTATTTTTGATTTAGTTATATCAGATTTGACATGATTCATTGTATGTCTAAAGGTGAAAAGTCTTAACTGGACAAACCTGATTCTCCTGATCCCTAGACTCAAAGGAAAATCAGACTCAGAAGTCGGAAGTCAAACCTGGAAATGGAGCCGCTGCACCGATCAAACAAGGTAAAAACTAGTTGTGTTCAAATGTTCAAAGAGAAACTACAGGAAGTTTTTACTGCCAAATTCAAATTCAATTTATTGATGAACCACATCTTATTCTTTATTAGCATGAGAACTGCTACACGATCAAGTGTTCAGCTAAGATAATATCTCAGCTAGAACCACCTGCTGTGTCTGTTAGTTACTGTTCAGCAGTTCAGAATGAAGCTCCATTCATTAATTAAAATAAAGATGGAAAATATACCGCTACTGTATTTTTCTTAGCAAATTTTTAGATCGTTTGGGTTCGAATAAATATATTTTAAAAATTGTAAATTTCGATTCTTTAAAACTTCTCGTCTCAGACTTCGAGTCCGTTCAGAGAGTCGCAGCAGTGTTGGAAAACGTGCCGGACGACATGTCTGCAGACGTGTTGTCCATGCTGGTGGAGAACGTGTCAGGGTTGGACGAGAGCGATTACAGTCTGGAGATCGTCCCAGAATCGCGAGCAGTTGTGGTGACCTTCAACAACTCTGCAGGTAGGACGGAGCACGGCTCTGTGGCCTGGTCCTGGTATGTTACTGTGAAGTTGTCAGGACAGCTTCGAGGACTAACGCTTCGATGTTTAAGGTGACGTCCACGGTGCTGCTTCACAGAGCAGGTCTGGTTCAGATGCTGTGCAAAATACTAATTCAGCATGTTATTGATTATAGTCACTGATTCCTGTGAGCAAATGATTTTGGAGGAAAAATTGATAGTCCTCTGCTACATGTCATACTGGTCTTTAGACCGTCTTCAGGAGGAAAAACACTGGTGTTTGATGGCAGAACGAACACGTCATTAAGCGTCACTCGTCTTTGGCCACGATTCCTTTGGAATAATGTGTGAATGTCTGTGTCATTGTGTAGTAAAGCGCCTCTGCCCTCACCTCAGGAGCCTGTTTCAGTTTTAAAGCCGTAATGTGGAGTGTTTTGCAGATGTGGAGACCTTCCTCACGAAGAGTCAAACCAACAAAAAGATGCAGAAACGGGGACTTCGCGTTCGGCCTCTGGAGGCAACAAGGAGCATCAGACTAGAGAATCTCCCTCCGTCTGTGGGTGAAGGTACATGAAATGTTTGAACGACGGCTCGCTCACCTAAAACACAGAAACACACTCGTTCTTTGAATCTTTACTGAACGTGTTCGTTTAGAGTTTTCTTTCTTACTTGTTGCTGTTTCAGTTGAGTTTTCTTGTTTTGCTTTCACAGCTCAGCGTTTAGATGTTCGTTGTAAAGTTTAAGCAATTTTTTGTTAAAAATATGTTATTGTTATTGTGATAACACTTTCCAATTCCAATAACAATTTCATTGTTATTGTCCTGTTAAGTCCTAGTTTGCTTTTATTCTTCATCATTTGTGGTACTTTGATCTTCCACAAATCTCCACATGAGACATGGAACTACATCTACTGTATGTAATGAGTTGAATATTAGACACATTTGCTGGAAACTCCTGCCAGATGCAAGAAAAACTCCTACAAACATCTAGAAATTACACGGGGTCCTGGAATTGTTGTTTATTCACAAAAGTAGTGAATGAAACTGTTTCTGAAGGCACAATCAGACATTAGCAATGCAATCAGTGACGTGGTGCAAGGCAGAGAGAGTTCCTGAGTTATGGTGGAACATATCCACAGGGTCCACACAGCACAGCATCAACACAGGATCTTCACTGACCGTCCCAAATAGGTCGGCCAGAAATCTGGGGGTCCCTGAGGTTTTCCCACCACAACACCTTTGGCCTCTCGGGCAGTGAATTTGCCCTGTAGAACATCACAAAGATCAGACTCTACCTTTCTAAATTTGAAGCCCAACCCCTTGTTCAGGCACTGGTCATATCTCTTCTCAACTACTGCAGTGCCCTGTAAACAGAGCTACGCAATCAAACATGATCCGAAAGGCAGCAACACTTCTAAGTTCTGATAGGTCAAAAAGGACACGTGTCAAACCAATGTTCAGAAAACTGCACTGGCCCTCACCTACAGAGTGTTTGACTATACACCCTCCTACCTGAATTCCCTCATTAAGGCCTATGACCCCCCACCCCAGTTCAACTGCAAGTTGGCTGCTAGTTTCTTCACATCCTAAAAGGCCCTAAGCAAAACCCAGTAGCTCAGCGGTCCCACGGTGGTGGAGGCTTTACGTCCTACAGGTGCCTAAACATTCCAAATGACTAAATAGAGAGTAGAGCCGTGGATGATCAGGGGGTCACTGTTCTCCTCCTAACCCAATGAATCTATAAATGAAATGAGTGGTATAATTACAGTCCAGATGTGTAGATATAGCCACAGAATTTAGTTATAATTACACACCCACTGTATGGTAAAAGCAAAGAAAGCTGAAATCTAACACTGTGCTTACACTCAAACTTATTGTTAATATGCAGAGATAATATTATGGAGCACCTTATTCCTTATTGCAGCTATTGATAGGCCAAGCTTTGGACTCCTTTAACGTTCCCGTTTGCTTTCCTGTATTTCTGGTTCCTTTTCAGACTTCCTGGAGCTTTATTTTGAGAAGAGATTGGATGAGCCAGATAAAATCCTTGTGATACCGGAGGAACAGGCTGCCATCGTCACTTTCAGCAACCCTACAGGTTTTTCATTTCTGCATGATGTCATTTGTTCTAACATATCTATTCAAATTACCTAATCGAATGGAGATTCAGAGAGGTGATCAAAGAAAAAACTGGGCTGAAAACAGGTGAATGCTTCCAGTGGGTATAAATCTGCAGCTGTAACAGCTTCCACCCTTCTGGTTTGGCAGGTATTTAGTCCCATTTAGAGACAAAACCATTACTGAGGTCCAGTGTTGGTGATAAGATCTGCCTCATACAGGATAGAGTAAAGGTCATGGCTCTGTGCAGGCCAGTCCACATCCACAGCAACACTGCTTGTACAAGACAATAATATAACTTTGTTATTGTCTTGGGATAATAATGAACCTATATGAACCTTCATAGACAATACCACTAGTACCTCTGGCTAAAAGAAGAGATGACACCTGATCTTTGTTTTTTTATTCCCTGTATTGCTGCAGTTGTGGAAAGCATCTGCATGAAAAACAACGTTGTGATTCGGTCCATCCCTGTCAAGGTGTATCCGTACTATGAGTCCTTGGGAACGGCCTTGTATGGAAAAGAACGTCCAGCATGGAAGATGCCAGAGCCGTTCACTGAGCACATTCACCACGCTGTCTGGAAATTTATCCTGAAGAAGAAACACTTAGAAACCATCAATGATCAGATGCGTTCATACTTCTGCAGTGTGAACATCGATAACCCTGATGTGAAGCTCAGCCCTCTCCCGAGCTTTCTGAGGCAGAAAGATCTGACTAAAGAACATGTGGATAACTGGAGGAGCACTGCTCAAAAAGCTTTTCGTCTGCAAATGTCTCTGTACTCAGCCTTTGAATGTCCAACTAACGCATCCGCATGGAAAGCAGCAGAGAAAGACGTCCGTTCAGTTGTCAAGGAAGATGCTTTCCTAACACTGGATGCTTCCAGGGGGGCTCTGACTGTGGCCGGCAGAGCTGATGATATAAAGCGAATGAAAGCTCCTGTGGAGAAAATTGTTCTTAAAGCCATTAGTCAGATTGAACGACAGACGAATGGTCTCTCTGAGCAAATGGATTTGTCCCCTGCAATGTTCTACATCCTGAAGCAGGAAGGGTTGCAGAAAGCAGCATCAGACATTTCCCCTGAGATGAACATCTCCCACAGTGAAGGCACCCAGAAGTTAACCATTACTGGACTCCCAGGAGAGGTTTTCAGGCTTAAATCTTGGATCTTGGAGAGGAACATGCACATGAGTAAAAAACAGCTGAACTTGTCCACATGTCTTCTAGACTTTCTCAAGACAGTTGATCCCATGGACATGTCACAAGACCTGTTCACCTCCCAGGGGATCAGTGCCTTCTACAGCATTGAGAGTAAAGGAGTTGTCATGATAGGGAGTTCTGATCGTGTCCTCGCTGATGCAGAGAGTAGGCTGAAGACAGTTTTGTCCTGGCAGATTCTGAACCTGGAAGACCAGAAAGTCCTGAAACTTCCCAGCTGGGCTGACCTGAATCAACAATTGTTGGACACCTACAACTCCTTAAAGAAGAGAACGGTAATCGTTCAAATCGACCCAGATAGAAGAGACAAATTAACAGTAGCTGGTTTTGTGAATCCAGTAAACGAAGTCAAGCCGCAGTCTGAAGGAGTTCATCGTGAACTACTCACAAGTTCAAGAAACCCTTCGTGTTGAGTCCTGTGCTGTGGTTCAGTTTATCGACAAGAAAAAAGTGACAGATTGGACCAGAATTGCTAAATTGTGTGATGTGACAGTTCATCTCGATTCAGAGAGACCAAGAATCGGCATCAGTGGGGCTCGTCTTCATGTCCGCAAAGCTAAATCCTCATTACAAGAGCTGATTAGTACCTTCTTCACTGACACTTTCACTGTGGACAAGCCTGGAGCTAAGAAATATTTCCTGTCTCAGGGAAGTCTGTTCCTGGCTTCAATAATGACAGAGTTAAACTGTGTGGTTGTTCTTCGTCCAGAGAATGAAGAGGAAGAGGAGGACGACGACGAGAACGCTGAGGAAGAAAATGGCCTGGTTTACTGCAAAGTGAAAACTGCCAGTGGAGTTCTGGTTTCAGTCATCAAGGCGAACATCTGCAGGTTCAGTGTTGATGCCGTGGTCAATGCGGCTAACGAAGATTTGCAGCACATCGGTGGCCTGGCTTTAGCGCTGCTCAAAGCTGCAGGACCACAGCTGCAGAAAGTCAGCGATGATTATGTCTCCAAAAATGGACGTCTACGCCCTGGTGACGCCATCACAACAGATGCATTTGACCTGCCGTGCAAGTTCGTTGTACATGCAGTTGGTCCACGGTTCTCTGACTTTGACAAGAGGACATCAGTGTCGCGTCTGAAACTTGCTGTCAAGGAAAGTCTGAAACAAGCGGAGATGAACAACTGCTCCACCATCGCCCTGCCAGCGATCAGTTCAGGTGTGTTTGGTTTTCCTGTTGACCTCTGTGCTGCGACCATAGCCGAGGCAGTGAGGGAGTACTGCGACAGTCCACACAGTCTGAGGACGCTGACTGAGATTCACCTGGTGGACAACAACGATAACACCATCAGCGTCCTGGCTGCAGCTGTGAATAGGGAGTTCTCTGACCTTGGACCTACCATGACACAACCAATAAGCACCAGGGCTTCTGGGTAATATTTGTAGTTACACCTTTACTGTTGTCAATATTAGAAGATGGGTGAAAATGTAACCAGTTACAGTAAAAGTATGAGTACGGTGAGAAGATTGAAGTTATTTCCATGACTGTAGACTAGACGCTGCAGACACCAGCCGGTTACTTGAACTTTAGCATTAGAACTAAAAAGAGGAGCCTCTTCTTAAAGCAGAGTGAAAATAACTGATACGAGAACGTTGTCATCTCAATCTAACTTTGGCAGCGGAGATCAGTGGGGCCGAGGTCGTCGTTGTCAGAGCCGGTCTCCTGTGGGTCCTAATTTTAGAGGAAGAGGAAGAGGAGGAAGAGGAGGAGGAGCTGGGAAGAAAGGAGGTGGATTTCAGGGAGGCCAGCAGGGGAACCGAGGAGGTCAGAGCCCAGGCCACACCAGGCCTGGAGGAGCAGGGGGGTAAGGTTCTTTCCTCCTTTTTTATCTTTCAACCCTCTTCTGTCTTGTCTCAAATAGAAGGAAAAAAGTCCCATTGTTATTATAAAACTTTAAAATGATGCAAATTATATGTGGTTGAAATGGACTTAAAAACAACACTTTTTGTTAAACACATTTATCCCAAATTCTTTCCTTCTAATCTAGAACCAGATCATCTAATTATCTTTTTTGGCTCACCTGAATCAATGATTAATTCCACATCTTAATTTTCACTATTATTCTTTTACCTATGAACCACTTTTGAAGGATGGAGCAGACCACAGCTGAAGGACTGAAGATTGTTCTCTGCAACGGAAACATCCAGGGCCAGACTGTGAGTACTTCAAAGGTTCACTCGAATACTGGGACTTTTCACTGCTGACATATGTGATATTCAAGCACTAGACATTAGAGGATTACGTCTAGACTACCAAAAAAGAAACAGACGGGTCAAGAAACACAAAGAGTCAGAGGATCAATCACCGTATTTTAGTGTTAAAGTGAAAGTTTACGTTCATTTACGTGTGAACATGGTGAATCTCCAAGTCATGTAGCCGTCAGGTGACTGCGTGTTATTGGTACAGACCATGAAAAATCTCTCTTTCTGAGTCTGCATCTTGGCCCAGACCCCGTCAGTGAAGCCTGAAAGTAGAATCCAGCCTCGGTTCATCGTCCTCCATTTGACATTTGGAAGCTGAACTTGGCTGTAGCTGGTAAAGGTGGAGCAGGAAGTGGATCAAAAAAAACCCAGTGACTGATGTTTTCAGTTGACAGTCTCTGTCTCTCACACTTCAATGTGTGATCTTCAGTAATTTATAAATGATATAATTCAAAGACATAACACAAGTTCAAGAGAAGTAAAGTGTTTTGCTGATTTGACACAGTTTCCACACCCACTTGTTGCTGTGTTCACCAAAACTCAGCTAAAACTGACACATTCCAGTTGCCCTGTGATAATCTTTCTGTTGTGGCACATGCTCGTCACACATCTGCATTTTGTCCTTTAACTTACACAAATGTGAGGAGCCCATTTCTTATCCCACTCACCAATCTTACAATCAAAGATGAGTTCAGACACTTAACACACCCAAACCTGGTGCATCTATTCTAGCGAATACTCAGGGCAGGTTTAGCGGAACGTGTCGTGACTGCTGACATTTTTGGCCAATAGCATAAACTCCTCTGATCAACTTTTTGTGTTTTAGCTTGAGATGAAGAATTCAAACTAAAATCTCTTGTCCTACGTACAAACTCGGATCTGTTCAGTTGAAGTCCTGGTCTTACTGTGCTTCTGCTCCACAGACTGACGTCATCGTCAACACCATCGCAGACGACATGAACCTGAACCAGGGAGCTGTGTCCAAAGCGCTGCTGGAGGCGGCGGGGCCTCGCCTGCAGTCAGCTGTTCACGCTGAAGCCAAAGCGCCAAAGCTGCAGTTCGGTGACGTCGTCATCACCAAAGGCTTCGAGCTCTCGTGTCAGAACGTCTTCCACACCGTTTGTCCTAATTGGGACAATGGAGCAGGAAAGGCAGAGGAGGTGAGAGGTTTTACTCAAACATAAGAAAAAAAGTTGAGGGCTGTATTTTCAGCTCCATATAGCGCAGTGTTATCATCAGCAGCTCATTTAAATGTCTTCAAATACTGCTGGGTAAACGGTTCATATTCAGTGTGTCTGATGTGAAAATAACTAGTAATGTTATTAACCACATACATCCTGTGGGGATTTCTTGTAGGCAAATAGAAGTAAATGAATAAATTGTATTACCACAAAAAGGAGCTTCAGGTAAAGTACAGGCACATTCCTGCAGCCTCACCTGGTCTCTGTCCATCTACTTTCTGTCTCAGGCTTTAATAAAAATCATCAGACATTGTCTGGAGGAGGCTGAGAGGCTGAGGATGAAGTCTCTGTCCTTCCCGGCCATCGGCACTGGAAACCTCGGCTTCCCCAGAGACCTGGTGTGCAGAGTCTTTTTGAAGGAGATCCACTCCTACAGCGGCAGCAGAACTGCTGGTCACCTGAGACAGGTGGCCATCGTCGTCCAACCCAGTGACAGCCAAACTGTGGAGGCAAGTTTAAGGTTTATACTGAGACGATGGCTTGACTCGATTTACTTCAAAGATTTGACGTGGGGCCCTAGTGACTGTAACTGCCGAGAACTGACCGCTGCTCTAGAGCTGAAATGATTTGTTGATTAAGTTGATTATGACCAAATTAGAAATGGAATATGTAAAAACCGTAAATGCAACATTGTCATATTTTTGACAGATGATCAGACAAAATGGAACATTGGAATATGGTAACTTTGGCTTTATGAGATAAAAGATAAGATAAGATCAAACTTTATTTGTCCCACAGTGGGAAAATTTCCACGTTACAGCAGCAGAGAATGTGCAGCAAAAAAGCATATCAGAATACAGCATGTACAATCTAAAAATAAAAATATATCACACATGTGGACAATCATACAGACACACTCAGTTGCACCATGGATCATTGCATTGCACAGAAAAAAACAGTTTTAAAGTGACTAACGGTGATACTGGGAGCAGCTCTGATTGTGTGTGATAGAAATGTGAAGTCAGCGCCACCTGTCTGTTGACCTTGAAGTAGTTTGGACGAGATGTCTTCGGAACAGGCATCAAGCAGGATGTCTTCCCAAGCTGTGGCACCTTCCCCAGCTTTAGGCTCAGACTAAACTTGTAGTGCAGTATGCTGCACAGTTTGTCTTCACATGTTGTAAGCAGCCTGCAGCTGATGCCATCTGGGCCAGCAGCCTTAATCGCCTTGGCCCTGCTGAGCTCCTTCCTCACCTGGGCTTTTGTGAGGGGAACTACAGGGTGACTGGAGAGAGAGAGGGCTGAGGGCCGTGCTGAGGGAGGTGCTGCTGGAATGACTCACTGTGGGGGCAGAGATGGGGGATTGCAGCCAGGGGCAGGGGCGAGCACTTGGTTAAATCTATTGAATCTACTGTATATCACCCACTCTGGATTCCCCTCAGCGTGGGAGCTGGGCTTCCTGACCAGTAATGGTTTTGAGGCCCCTCCACATTCCGCTGACATTGTTCTGCTGCAGCTGCTCCTCCATCTTCCTCCTGTAGCACACCTTTCCTTCCCTGATCTTCAGGTGTTTGTGCACAGATCTCAGCTCCTCCTTGTTACCTGATTTTAAAGCTCTCTTCTTCACCTTTATGTCAGGGTTAATCCATGGTTTGTTGTAGTCTCTAGAGTAAAGGAGAAGGGCGTTTGGACTCTGTGTCAGTAGCCTGTTAACAACAGAGTGCAGGAAATCTCGTGCTTCTTTAGCTGATGCGGGAATATACGCAGCTATCACGATAACATGCAAGATTTCCCGGGCGGCTAACAGCTCAACATCACTGCTACAGATCCCACCACACACACACACACACACACATTTCAGGTACCAAAGGAACCAGAAAACAAATGTATTAACTTCCATCTTGTTGTTTTTTTAGTGTTTTACCCGGGGGTTCAAAGGTCAGACTGGTCAGAGAAACTTGAAACAACATGAAGCACAGAATTTTAACACGACACCAGTTCTGCAGTCTCAGAGCAAATCCCAGCTACAGGCCTCAGGTAAGAAGCCGTCACTTTGTACGTTACCTGAAAATGGGGAGATAAGATTCAGTCAACCATGAGTTAGTAAGCTCAGCTGGGACTGATTAAGATAAGATTAGATATAGTCAATCAGCCCCTGAGATTCTTCTTGGACTTTGTCCAGATGCAGTTTTTATAGAGACAGACAGACAGACAGCAAAACACAGAGAAAGACCAAAGAAAGCTTATAGGACTGGTATTGATTGCGCTAACACAAGATAAACTTTTGTGTTTACTAGTATTTATGTACTAATTAGTTTAAAGGACGTTGGCACAAACAAATGTTTACACCTGTTCATTGTGCACGGAAACATCCTCAGTCTCTTGTTTGATGGCACAAGCTGCAACACCTGATGTGAGATGTGGGTTGGCTTCTGATGACTGACTGCTCATGAGATCCTGGGGGGCAGCTCATTTTTCAGCCCATAATCTTCATGGCCGCCCCCTAAAGACGAGCCATCTGAGAGCTGCGTTGATGATACTCTCCAATGCAGCCTGCTAAAAGAGCAACATGACTTCCTGTTCTGCCCGTAACACCCTAAGTCTGTGGAGAAAATCCATACGCTGCTGGAGCTTAGAGCAGAGATTCCCAACATGTGGCCTCCAGCTGAGACTCTTATCAGACACCAAAGTACCTGTAAACGTGGGAGATGTGCACGTCTTTAATGACGACAGGCTCGTGATCACCGGCAGCTTTTCATCAACTGTTTTTACTGTGATTATTTATTTTTCCGTCTGTCTGTCCGTACCAGCATCATTCGGTCCGCTTTCGTCCCCCTCCCTTGGTGTTTACCGGATGCCGATGGGTCAGCTCAACCTCGAGGTCTCATCAGGAGACATCACCAAAGAGACCAGTGATGCCATCGTCAACTCCTCCAGTCCAGACTTTACCCTTAAATCAGGTGATCGTCTCGTGACTTGACGATAAATTAGAAATGTCGCCTCTAACATAAAACAAGATGTGTGTAAAAGACTAGACTAAAAAACTTTGCAAGCTGCTCATGATAATAATAATTTGTTGCTTTTTAAAGCTGTGGTATTGTAGATGTTTTCACAACAGCTACACTATAAACATATTGCATCATCATTTCTTCAACCTGTTTATTCCTCTGTCTCAGGAGTGTCCAAAGCGATCTTAGACGGCGCTGGAGCAGCCGTTGAGCTGGAGTGCTCACAGATCTGTATGTATTCATCCACACAGTGTCGTGCTGCTGCCAATTCACAAGGCGTATTTGTTGTGGCCGTTAATGGGTGGAAAGTAATGAACTATGCTCTATACCCAAACAAATATTCTCTCTGTAGTGAGTTCTCTGGGTTACCAGCCTCCAGTAATCGTGACATCAGGCGGGAATCTGCCCAGCAAAAACATCGTCCACATTGCCGGACAGAAAGATCCTGCAAAGATTAAGGAGCTGGTTTTCACGGTGCTGAACATCTGCGAGGAGAACAAGTACAACTCCATCTCTTTCCCTGCTCTGGGAACAGGTCTGTTCTAAACAAATCTATGTACAGCAGCACGTGGAATTTTATGAATCCTTTAGAATTTTCTCTTTTTCACCAGGAATCTGAAATCAGGTTTTGGTGCAAGTCCTACATCTAAATAAATGAAAACTGTAACAAAACTCACACCTAATTGATTTTTGTGAGATTTGATAAGGTCTTAAATATCTGTGTGTAGAAAAATCATTTGACATTTAGGATGATCAGTGTTTTTTTAAGGCGAAATCTGAACCAGGTTTTAGCCAGTGAGCCGAGAATCAGGTGTGAGTCTGATTTTGAAAACACTGGTTTCTAGAAGTGTGTTATTGCTTCAGCAAAGAAGATTTCTGAAGAGTGAAGGCTCCTCCAGGCAGCTTCAACACCACTGTTAGCCTCCCCAGGAGTGGTCGACCAACACAGATCACACCCACAAATCCAAGGGGTGGATTAGTCCAGGAGGTCGCAGGAACCCCAGAGTAACAGCCTTTCCTGCAGTGGCTAATGTCAATGCTCACAAGTCGACCATCAGGACAGCGGTGAACACTTATGGTGAAAATGGAAGAGCTGCAGGAGGAAGCTGCTACTGTGTAATTTGTTTGAGACCATGTGGATAAACCAGAAGCTTGTTGGAGGACTTGGGTGAGAAGGGCTAGACCAGAGTAGAACCTTTTTGCTTTAATGTGGAGCTAGATGTTTGGCGACGACCAAATTCTACCTTCCAGCATAAGAGTATCCCATCTGTGAAACACGGTGGTGGCAGGATCAGGATGTGCACCTGCTCTGCTGCCTCTGGACCAGCTAGAACTAAAGCTCAACAGAAAGTGGAACCACAAGTATTTTGAATGAGTGAATAACGGTTAAACACCTCTGAGCTGAAGCTCTTCTGTGAGGAGGATCCGACTGAAACACTTCAAGAAGACGTGCAAGGGCTGATGAACAGTTCGTGGACCTTCTCATTGAGGTTATTGCTGCAAAAGGGGGTCACAGCAGATACTGAAGACACAAACATATTTAACATTAAATAATGTTTTACAGTGAATTAACACATTAACTGTCTCAGTTGTTTCCTTCATCTAGTTTTAGGACTGATCACATTAGATATGTTATGCAGAAACAGAAATTCTAAATGTTTTTTTGAAATGCTTCATTCTGTTCACTTGTGGTCATTATCATCACGTAACTGGTTTGGTTTTTAACCTTTGGTGAGTGACCCAGTCACTCGCCTCAAAGACTGCGGATCACAGATTACAGCAGATTGTAAAGCGGATTATGTCAAATCAGTAATTCTCACAAACACGAGTCAGAACTCAAAATAATGGAAGTACACAGAAAATCAACCAGCTACATTTTGTAAACCTTAGAACCTGCGGTCTAATAATAATTCATATGATGGAGAAAAAAAAGGCATCAAGCATCTTTATGTTGACATCTTCAAATCATATTTTTATCCAGAATAAAAACTACTCTGTTCTTCATGTTCCAGTTAAAGCTTCACATTTAATAAGTAAGAGAAGAAGGTTTTTTAATTTCACTATGCTCGTCTGTCCAGGTCAGGGTGGCGCCAACCCATCAGCAGTGGCGGACGCCATGGTTGGAGCGGTGGTGGACTTTGTGAGGAAGAAGCAGCCAAAGTTTGTTCGCTTTGTGAAGATCCTGATCTTCCAGACAGTCATGATCACAGAGTTCCACAAGAGCATGAAGAGCAGAGAGGGACAAGGGGTGGAGGAGAAGAACCTCCTAACCAAGATCAAAGGTAAGAACGCCACCTGCTCTAGAAGTGTCGTTATTTCTTTGTTTTTCTTCCTGTTAAACGAAATCAGAAATGCTCAGACAAATGGTTCTGTAACGATCATACCAGCATCAGCTTCTTCTTTTCTTATGAATAAAATAACAGTCCGATGCTTTTGGATTTTAGTCTGTGATTCCTCTCATCGTGATCTGAATCGTGATCTGAATCAACCTTAACCTACTCTCGAGTCTTCGGCTCTAGCAGCTGTGATATTTTTTGGTCAGGTGTGTTCTGAAGCCTCACACGACCATCTCAGCCTAACCCTCACAGCACACAGTGTCAGTACAATTCAGGTATCTACACCTTCTTCTGGATGAACCACAGGACCCCACAAAGTTCTGTTGCTTAGTTTAAACTTACTAGTAAAGTTCAGTGAACACACAATTTCTCCAAACTCCCTGAGTAAATATGTCAAACAATTGTGGTTATAATTTATGCCACTGCTGTTCACGCCCGATTCCTGTTCAACCTGACAAGAACATACAGCCGATCACAAACAGCTTACATACTTTTATTTCATTGACTTTGCTTTGCAGAAACCTGTTTTCACTGTGACATTAAAGAGTTTTTTTCTGAAATGTTTTTCTCAAAGTCTCAAACTTTTTTTCTTATTTTATTAATGTCAATAAAAAAATTAACATTCAAGCGGGTGAAAACTTTTATATGCGCTGCACCTATATCATTTAGTTTCTTTGCAGACTTTTTTTCAGGAAACCGGGAGGATCGGTCCAACACTGGCGACTTGGTTCTGGAAAAAGAGGAGTTTGAGTCAACAGAGTTTCAGCTGTGTGCTGACAATGACAAGGTCAACATGCATTTCTTCATTCTGTTTATTTGGATGTAGATTATGGCTAAAGGAAAGGAAATCTGCTTTTCTGATCATTGTGCACAAAAAAACTCAACTACCAAGGAGGAAAGAAACACGAGGCCCCATGTTTCATACAGTTTCAGTGCTTGTTTCCATTTAAACTAAAACCATTTCCCTCCACTGTAGGACGCACGTCAGGCTAAGAGAAGGATTATAGACCTGATCGTATCCGAGCAGGCGAAGAGGATCATCACTGACCCGTACATCAGTGAGCTGGCGCAGGACGACATGGAGCAGCTCAAGTCCCTGCAGAGGGAGCTGACGGTTAGCATCCATATGGACAAAGGTCGGGAGCCCAAAATCCACCTGGAGGGTCTGACCAGGGACGTCTTCACCGCTGAGAGTGTAGTCAGGTCAGCAATCCATCACCAAATTATTTTAAAGCAAAACAACATGAACATTAATGCTTCAGTGCAAAGAAATATTACATTTTCTCTGTGCCGACCTTCAGGGACATGATCCGGAAGATGGAGAGGAAGGAGAACAAGAGGAGCCAGGCTTTGATGGTGAAGGGGATGGTGGAGTGGCAGTTTCAAGACAGCAGCGGGACACTGGTGTCCTTCGACATGTACACAAACCACGACCTCGAGGAGGCTCTGAACAGAAACGTAAATGTCAAGATCGGGATCGACAATGAAACGTACATGGCCATGGTCACCCAGAGAAAAGCCGTTTCAGAAAATGGGCGGAAACAGGTGGAGCTTGTCAGAAAGGACCTGAAGGGTGAGTGGTCTTTGTGGGATCTTGGTACAACTGTTGCCCAGATTTTCGTGCACCGTCCGGTTCCTTATGGGCTGAACCATCAAACTGGACCGTGCGTGTGAGTGTCTGAGCTTGTGTTTGCAGACGACGCTGCCACCCTCGCTTTGCCTGCACACTGGGAGGACATGAAAGGCAGCCTCGTGAAGCTGTTTCCTGTGGCGCCAGGATCGAAGGAATATCAAGACGTGGAGAAGGAAGTTAAAAAGAACGGGCTTGGTATAAACATCACCAGTGTATGTGTTTCACTACCTCATTTTTAAATTCATAGAAAACATGTATTTAATTTCCCACTTTCGCTGCGTTGAAGCTGTTGGCATGAAAGTTGCCATGTGACCTTCACATTCAGCCCAGCCAATGGGAACATGAGCTAATGAGTAATATGAGTGGGGATATTCAATCCCATGCTGCAACCAGCAACACCTTAGTTTTGGCTTTGGCTCAGTGTGAGCTGCGTGTTCAAATGCTGCAGGGTCAAAGAGTCTGTCCAGCCATCGTGGCCATGTGAACGTAATATTCGTATTAATTTTACCGTAATAACAATGCAGGCCTGCAGAACTGTGCAGGCCTGTTGGAGTAAACACGGCAGAGCAGAGCGAGGGAGTAAATGTGGTTTACGAACAATGATTAACGAACAGTGGAATGTTTTTTAACCGTTCCGTTTCCAGTAGATCATAAACTATTCAGGTTAATATCCCACCATACGATGACATTATATTAAAACTGCATCTGTCACAATTTGTACAACATT
The DNA here is from genome assembly GCA_033026295.1 of Channa striata. Classification (NCBI taxonomy): domain Eukaryota; kingdom Metazoa; phylum Chordata; class Actinopteri; order Anabantiformes; family Channidae; genus Channa; species Channa striata. Next base: position 26,197,382 of record CM065178.1, read on the forward strand.
TTTCAAGTTATATGCTGGAATTAACATGGACTGAAATTTGGTCCATTCAACCACATCATACTGTGATGTGAGGTGGTAGATGACACATTTGAATTGTTCCACTGATGACATTTCAGAAACAAAGAAGTAACGTTTAGGAAAGAAAAAACTGCAGATTGAACAAGCAAACAAAGGTGACAGAAGGAACGACGTGTTGTGTTGTGACTGTTGCAGATTGAACGGGTCCAGAATCCGTCACTGTGGCAGAACTACCAGATCAAGAAGAAGGAGCTGGAGAAGAAGAACAACCACACGAACAATGAAAGGCTGCTCTTTCACGGCACCAGCCCAAACGCCATCGACCTCATCAACGATAAGGGCTTCAACCGCAGCTACGCGGGAGGAGCGCACGGTAAACTCTGGGACAAACTAGGTCATCGATAAGCTCACATCATAAAACTGATTCATGCACACATTTGTAACTGATGAGGGGGATGTTTTGGTTTGATTCAGTCAGTCGCCAAATACGTAGGAAACGAACAACATTCCCGTCAGCCTCAGCTGTTGCTGACTGTGTCGGTTTGTGAAGGTACATCAGTGACCAAGACTTACTTCATGAAGTGACCAGGGTCTGTCGCTGGCACTGATGTGTTCAGCTCACTCACTTCCAGGTCTCTGGGCTTTGTATTTCCTGCAGGTGCAGCGTTCGGTAAAGGTTCTTACTTTGCCGTGGATCCGGCCTATTCCGCACAGGGCTACGCCAGGCCTGACACCAGCGGCAACAAGCGCATGTATCTGGCCAGGGTCCTGGTTGGAGACTTCACCTCTGGCCGAGGTGGACTTATCACCCCACCGCAAAAAAACACTGGGAATGCTGCAGACCTCTTTGACAGTGTTGTTGATAACGCTGCCACGCCCACCATGTTCATCATCTTCAACGACATCCAGGCCTACCCAGAATACCTGATCACGTTCAGATAAAGTGCCGGGATCTCTGCAGCACCTGTTCTACTAGAGATTCAACCCACTAAAACAAACCTTATACTCTTATACTATAACTGCCTATATTTAAGATTCAAGTCCAGTAAAAAATGAAAAAACGTAAAACACAAATATTTTACAGCTGCAAATATACTCCTTTAGTTTTACTTTACGCTACATTGTTTTGGAACATAGATGTAGAATAATGATTTATGACAATAGCTAGTTGCCGGAATCAACGTTAGATTGGATAAATCCAAAAGGTGTTTGAGCTCTTTTATTAACAGCATTTAATTCTTGCTGCCACCACGACTCTGCACATGGCAGAGCTGTTCTGTTTAAGTAAAGACATTTGTGTCTCTCACAGGATGGATCCTACTGTCATTGGTGATCGTCACATTTGTCCTGTTGTGCCTCCTTAAGGTTCACGTTTCAGCTTTATAGTGACGTATCAGATGGATGGAAATTTGAATCCAAAATGAATGTTTCTCCCCTTTGAAAGAATCATAGTAACTTCATCGCAGGTATTTAGCCACCGTGAAGAAAAGCTTTTACTGATGATAAGAAGAGTCAGAAGAGACAAAATGGGAAAATGCAACTTTAAAAAACCCTATAACTAAACAAATGGATGTGAAAGCTGCATGTGGATCAGACTCACTGGATTTGAGAGTAAAGCTGCTTCAGAAGGAGACGTGCCATTTTATTTCACCCCCACAGGCCCCACTGACAGTTGAGCTTATCTGCTTAATAATAAAGGCAAAATATTCAAACCAAAGTTCACAGCACACACGACAAATGTCAACTACTGTACATAGACTGATAAAGCTGTTCATAATACAGTGGTGGGATATGGAATTATCATATTGCCAATCAAATGTCACGCACTGTTCGCTGCTACTGCATGTGGTTAGTGCTGCAGCCCCTTTGAATCTAATGAGCACAGCCGGGCTTAGAGATAAGTAGTGAGCAACTAGTGAACTAGAAGGACCCCTACAGATGATTCCAATTTACCAGTAATCAGTTACCTTCAATTACCAATGAAGACATGTCGAAGAAAACTCACAACTTCTGGCCAAACCAGCCAATGAAATGTGCACATCGTGCATAGACACAGAGCGACGAGCTCATCCAGGCTGAGACGTGAAAACACTGTTACCGTCACCAAAGTCGTCCTTTAAATGAGGACTGTGGACACAAAGTCCACACGTGTGTATTATTATCAGCTAAGGCAGTAAAAAGTGGTCAGCAGCTGCTATTCAGCACAAGCTCGAACTGTGGAATCTGATCCCAGACTAATCATCAGTTCAATGAGAGATTATAAGTTATGGTCTGTCCAATTAAAGGACTGTTTCTCCTCCCTCGACACCTGTAAACTACTCGTTTGCAGCTTATGTCAAACAGCAGCAAAGATCATCCCACGACTTTGATTAATGAAATCTTTCGTCTCGGCTAACACGACACCACCGTCCGTAGACGTGTGAGTCTGAACCAGCCACATCAGTCCATTGAAATGGATTGATTTACAAAACATACAACATCTGAGATGTAATATATACACACATACATATATCTGAAGCAAACTAATAAAGACAATACATCAGGAAACACGGTTGAAGTTAATACTTTGTGGAGCTACATTTTGCAGCAAGTCTGTTTGGGTTTGTCTGAGCTTAGCACATGTAGCCACTGGGATTCTTAGTCATTCTTCCATCCAGCTCCTTCAGGCTGGATGGGTTCTGAAGTCAGACCACAGATTCTCTGTGGGACTGAGGTCTGGGCTTTACCTGGGCCTTCGACACATTAGCGTGTTTCTCCCTAAAAGTTGGCTTTGTGCCACACTTTGCATTTTGTTTGAAGGCCAAAAGTTTAGTTTTAGTCCCATCTGACCATGGCACCTTCCTCCAGATGTTTAGGGAGTCCGACATGTGCCTTTGGGCAAGTTCAAGACATTATTGTGTATTTATTTAGTATTTGTTCTTTCCATCTCCTTCAGGTTTATTGTTGGGCTTTTGGATCTTTCTCTAATTATTGCCCCCCTTGTCCGGTCTTCACTGCGGTTCCATATGCCTCCACCTTTGCTACGATGGATTTAATGGGGCTTTGTGGGATGTTCAAAGTTTGGGATATTTTGTTTTTTTAACCAAACCCTGATTTTATGCTCTAAAATTGTGTCCCTGAAACATTGGTCTTCAAGCATCAAAGTCTGAAAAAGTCAACTCCTTTTATTCAAACAATTGGACAGAACTCGCCTGCAACTATAAAACAAAAATTCAATCTCCTCTTTCTTGCACGTGAATATCGTCCAACTGGATAATTTATTCTTGTGGTTCTTTGCTTGTTGTTTTCTCCTCAAGTCACTTTGGATAAAAGCATGTGCTAAATGACATAAGTAAAAAAAGTACAAATTTATTTTGCTGCTCAACGATTAATATTTTTAAAACATACATTTATATATTATAAATTTAGTTTACTCAGTGTTGACTGGTTATTTAAAATTACTTGATATAATTCAGATACTATCAATATTAATCAGATCTTAATTTCAGTTTGTTACATTTGTCTCTCATTTGTTATCATTAAATAGTCTATGTGATGAAAAAACAGCGAGAGAGAAATCGGCCTGTCTAAGATCAGACTGGCTTCGATCCGGTCTCCTGCTCAACAAGCATTTGACCTTATGAAATGTATCAAACAAGAATAAAAAAAAAATCTTCATGTTCTGTCTTTGAAATGCCACCAGAGTGAAGAGAAGCTGTAGCTAAGTGAGCCCCCCCTTCCTGACTGTTGTTCCCAGAAGTCAGTTTAAGATCTGCTGGTGCTGAGCAGAGGGAAACTCCCACCAGAACTGCACTTTACTTTCATTTTTGGAATAACTTTCAAACTGCACAGGACCTGGATCACAGCCGGGTGAGTCAAATAAAACTACAGTGTCTTTGTGTGTCCACGGCACCGGCTCAGCGACCGTCCACCTGCGGATCGTGTCTTTTTTTTGCCTGAAATGCTCTAAAGTGCAAATACTGCTGTTAGCAGCGTAGCACAACACAAGGGAGCAGAATGATAACGATCATCAGAAAACCCGACGTGTTGTTTTGTGGTTTTTTTTGTGCCAAATCACAGAAAACATGTGAACACTGTCACTCAGTGATGGAAAAGAAGTTTCTCCAGGAACATAGATCAGTCTACAGCCGTTAGCTGATATGTATATATATGTATATGTGTGTGTGTGTGTGTGTGTGTGTGTGTGTGTATACACAGTGTTATTGACGGTAATTATTGTTGTTATAGCAAACAGAATTTAAAACTAGAACATCACATGAAACATTCACTGAACTGTTCTTTGAATAAATGTATTATGTTGCATTTCTACATGTATTTCTAACGTAAACATACATTACATTTCTACATTTGGCTAAAACAATCTTCCCGTCCAACCGGGGCCTTTATTGTGCCCCGAGGGTCTAAACCAAAGGAATTAAATAAATCATTACTATTCATTACTGTGCACGTGCTCCGATCCAACGGGCTGTTCAAAGAGGGAAAAATCTCTTTGCTTTAACCTTTTGTTCTTCAAACTACTCCTGCTCTTTCTCACACGTAGAGCTTTCAGTTACTTGGCAGAAAAGATTGTCCCAGACGACACACAGCGTTTAGACTGTCTTCACATGAACTCTCAGTGGGGGCAATGCCACCTGTTTGCCGAACAATCTTTTGATTTTCATCAAAACTGCCAGAAAGAGAACGAAGGCACAGAGTTAATGTCAAACAGTGGTGACATATAAAGTTGGGGGGTCTCAGTGCATGGGGGGGTCCTATAGTTTTTATAGTTAAGTTTGTCCCATCATTCGTCCTGCTAAATATTATAATGAACTAAAACTTAAAGGAAAACTAAAATAACATTTGAATATTTACTCACTTTAAGGACTAAAATAAAACAATGATGCGTTGCTTCGAAATTAACTAAAACTTATATTTATTTTCAAACTGAAACCCCAAAGTGGTGAACAAGAAGTTGAAGTCTTTAGACTCATCAGTTCCACTTCTGCAGAGCGAGGGAGGCTGATTCCTTTCGAGGAATGAGTGTTGAAACTAAACGGGAACTAACAAGCCCAGTCCAAAACAGCTAACGCTAAACTAAATAGTGGAAAAAGACAGAAAAACTCGAATAAACTTTGAAACTACAATGCAAAGAACCTTTCAGACCCCTCCACACAGCAGTGCTGCATGTTGCAATCACCAGGCACTTATTTTTTCTAAAAAAGGTGCTAATTTACATTTACATCTTTTGGCAGGTGCTTTTATCCAAAGTGATTTACAATAGACATGAGAAGATGTTTCGGTTCCATGAGACACAACCGCAAGATAGAATAGGAATGTTTTTTGTATGTTTGTTTGTTCAGGTGCAGAAGAGTTCTGTTTTCAACAGTTTAGCTACAGGTTTGGCAGCCTCCTCCACAGTTGTGGTGGGTGGAAGGGTTGCAGACCTGGAGTTCTGGTCTGCAGAAGCTGTTGAGTTGACCACCCTGTAGGCAAGAGTCAGAGCTTTGAAACTGATGAACAGAGATTTAACCAGTGCTGTGACGTGTCCTTTCAGGCTGATCAAAAATGAGACATGCTGCCGCATTTTGGATCGTGTGCAGAGGTTTTATTGTGCGTGCTGGTAGCCCTGTCAGCAGGGCATTGAGATGAGAAATGACAAGTTCTTGCACAATTCATATTCGGGTTCCTTATCCAGAAAGGGGTCTGATCTTTCTGATGTCGTAAAGGTCAAATCTGATCCCCCAGAGACAGCGTAGAAGTGGTTGGTGAAGCTCAGTTGGTCACCAATGATGATCCCCAGATTTCTGGTAGAGTTAGTGCGGACAATTACTGAAGCTCCTAAATTGATGCTTATGTTGTGTTGTATTGAACGTCTAGTTGGGAAGACGAGAACTTCTGTCTCAAAAAGGTTGAGCTGAAGTTATCTTTGTCTCATCCAGGCAGAGATGTCAGAGAGACAGAAATATGTGAGGTGACAGTCAAGGCATCAGATGAACGGACAGGAAGTGTTGTGTGTCGTCATCATAGCAGTGATAGGAAAAGTCGTCAATGGATGATAGAAACCAGGGATGTAGTATAGATGGAAAAAGAAGAGGACCAAGAACTGAGCCCTGGGGTACACCAGTGGAGGGACTGAGAGTTGGAAACACGCCCACCCCTACCAGAAAACTCTGAAGGTAAGTACTAAGTTTCAGTCTGGAGCTGATCCAGAGATGCTCAAGTCAGAGTGTGGACAGGAGGATCTGATGGTTCCCAGTGTCAAAGGCTGCAGACAAACCAAAAAACAACTCAATGCATTACTGCTCCTTTGATCAGTCGCGTATTTGTCCTATTTTGCAGCGTGATGGCAGGTTGGATGCAGAGCTGGAGGTTCCTGATCCTTGCTGGTTTCCTCACTCTCACCGAGGCATTTGGTAGGAAATTCTTTGCATTTTAACTACTTTAACGCTCTATGTCTCTGAAGTTGTAACTTTAATATTCAACATTGAACCATCTCAGTATTCCAAGTGTCCTAAATTCACGCAAGTAACTAACTTTGATTATAATTACTGGGAACACTCAGCAGCAGAAAGCAGCCGGTGTGTCTGTTAGCAACATGTTTAAACGAGGAACTCTGCCTGAAGGTTGGGAACCACAACTGATCCTTTGGACTGTTAAATATAAGGTTTGATTTGAATGTACAGAGGTGAGAGATGACGAGTGGGAGGAGCTCAGTCCGGATATCGCAGCAGTGCACCGCCTCAGAGGACTGTCCGAGCACATGTTTCATCAAAGCTTCAGGGACCCTCCCAACCAAACGTACGTGTGCAAACGTTTTCCTATCAGCACATATATAATATGCATATGTTGTAAAGTATGTAAAGTATCAAGATGCGACTTGTTTGTCCACAGAATTACAGTTTTCTGTGGAATGGGACGAAGTGATGTAACTGACCTACATGAAAAATATTTTACATCCAGGATAATGGAAACAATTATTTTTAATCTGTTCTCACCTGGATAATGAAGATTACTTTTAAAGTGATTTTCAATACTGGATTATTAGAGAAACATTATTATTATTAATGTATTTTTTTCTTAACATATTGTTTACTACTTAGACACGATTCTGCATCTGGTTGTTTTCATATTTTTTAATTTAGGGGCAAATTACTTTATGTTTTGTGTTAGAAACACGTCCAGGCATGGAACCAGAACTGAAAGATCCAGTAGCAGGTAAGAAAAGATTTGTTCTAACTTCACAGCTGATACTGGGTGCTTCTAGTGAGAACTGTCATTCAAACACCTCATGTAGACCCAACCACTGCACTGAAAAAATTATCACTGTAGCTGCCGTTTCTTCATTGTAGTATTACAACTTGTGGTCTGGACGATACTGGAGCTACAAAGATTGAATCTCTTGTAGCGAACTCGTTATATTTGGGTGATTGGATATTACTATAAAACATTAATTTCCTCGAATTAGGGCACCAGGTTCAATTTTAAGCGGAACCACGCTATAATTATTATATTATCTGAACCGCTGATGGTCCAAAGTAACAATAGAATGAAGTAACAACAATTTAACCCAAAGATCAGTCTCTTGTTTATGAGTTCTTTTCGTTCCAGTGACTTCTGTCTGCTTAACTGAAGAAAGACAAACACAGAACCAGTTTTAATTATTTATTAACCTACAACTACTGAGAATATTGAGGTATGGGTACGTATATGGACATATGGAATAAATGGAATCAACGAATAGACAACAAAACATGAAACAACCAATTCTAAGTAAACAGATAAATTGTGCAGGTATGCGTGTGATGAATTTGGGCTAGAGGAAAGGATTCCATAACCCTCCCAGTCACTATTTACCTCTAAGTAACGGAAATTATATTTTAGAAACTCTACAAAGAAACTTCATAAAGGCTCCAATGGTTCATTGGCTTTATGGACACCAGCCATTTTCATAGAACATGAAAGAGATATTTGTACTTGGCCTGGGAGCCGCTGGAGGTTGTTCTGCCAGGTTAGCCGTCAATCGGTACCGGTTCTTTTGTAGAGCAGGAAGGACCGTCTCGGGTCTGTTAACAGGCGAGCTATCAGAGCGAGGGTCCGCTGGGGCTGCAAAGATTTCTCCGCCCACAGGAGCGCACCATCTTACCATTGGAAGGTGGTAATCCTGTGATGAAATCCTAACGAAATGTGTGACTTCACCTGGTCAGATGGCAGGCTCCAGTAACGTGGTCTGGTTCTGCTGGTGGCTGAGCCGACTGGTTGTCCGGTCCGGAATGGAGCCGAAATGTTGAATTGAAATAATTCAACAAAACTGGTTGATAAAAATATGGCTATTCAATAAAAATCTGGGGCTCGGTCTGGACTAACTTTGACGGGTTTTCTAGTTACAAAAATGGAAGTTTGGTTTGGAGTTCCAATCGTCACAATAACTAATACAAAAATAGGCAGCAAAGACGCGTGCCTTAACAAACAATTGCTTTAAAAATAGTTCAAGAGTTACAAACGAGAGAATTGACGACAAAAAGTAATTTGAACAACTTCAGCTAAGCTTTTCTTAACTGAGGCACATTTCTTCTTGAGGATGGAGCTCGAAGTGGAACTCCTCTCCTCCAACTTCTTGGAACTTCTAACAAAGGAATTTTAACTTTATCTTTTAGCTTTGTCTAATACCTATTAATACACAGTCAGAACACACAACAACAATTAGAAAGTCATTCACGCATTATCTGGACATCGCAGCGGATTAATATAACAGGATAATGCTTAAATTTACATAACTAAGGTGTGCATGAATATGTAACATGTATGTGTAATATACTGAATTAACAGAAGAATATGACATTGCGTTTTAACTTTCAGACAACAAATTAATGCAGTTTTGTTTCTTTCCATAGACGAGTATCTTCGGGATGCATTTATAATTTCCACCCAAGGGTGGCAATGTTATGCCGTGTTACTCTTTCACGTCATTCTGAATTAAAACCTTTATTTTATAACTCCGTCATTTCTCGTCGTAGAAAGGACGGTATCATGTCAGATTGTTCCAAATTTGCTTCTGAACACATTGGTGTGAGTTTTATAAAGCTTGATAGATGATTTGTCCCTGTTTTGGGTTTGAGTTCAAACAAAGTCTTTCTGTCTCAAGTAGTTTCACACCTCAAGTTTTATGGTTGTTTTGCAAATTCCTTTTCAGAGAGCTGGTACCATCTCGATAAGAACGTCATTTGCAAGTGAGTTAGGAGACAGTCTTGGGTCTGGTAGATGAAAAGACTCATGGCAAAATTTATGCTAATGGCATGAGTGTCAATTTGGGGCTTTAAGCCAGATGTGGTTTGTTTCTTTTACTCAGTTCTTTTTGGTGTTATCTGGTCCTGGGGAGGATAGAGCTGGATTGTTTTATAAAGAAAGTTTATTGCCGGGTCAGTCTACCTCCCCCTTGCTTTCCACATGGAGGTTGAATTCCCAACTCTGTCTCTGGATGCTACACTCTAATCATATTTATTTGAATCTAACTGAAGAAATGTTGTCCAAGTAACAACAGCTGATGGGGGTTTGTTCTTTTGTGAACCTGATGTAAACCCATCGTATGATCACTTCTCTTTTCTTAATCGTGTCTTTCTGCTTGTGTTTTTTTTTTTTTTTCCATTTCTGATGAGCTGTAAATGTTCTCCCGCTCTCTCCTCCTGTTTAAAAATGTCATGGTTGTCCAGTGAGACCGCACAGCATAACACCATATTTCATGAATGCAAATTTTAAACTACAGCTTAACTTTACAAGTAGTATTTGTGAGGTTTTATTGAATCTGTGATATGAACACATTAATCTTGTTTTAGGGTGGATATTGACCAAAACCCAATGAGCTTGCAGGATGACTTACATGGGTGTGACAGTTTCACAGCTTGTGTCTTTCAGAAGGAAAAGGTTGGTGGATTTTAAGAAAACTGAACTCAAACACACTGAATCTTATTTAATTTTTAATAATTTTTAATTTTAAAAATTTTATAATTTTTCCAATGTAAATATGTATATATTTTTAGTTTACCCTCAAATTTTAAATGCCTTTTCAGTTAAACTAAAATGTACATTGTTCTGTGCAGCTTCTGAGTTCTTTGTCTATGGCTGCTAAAGCACAAGAATGTCCCCACTGTGGGATTAATAAGTAAATTATTAAGTTCTATTCTATTCTATTCTTAATTAATAGAACTAGTAACCAAAGGGATTATATGTGATACCACATGTTACAAACACATGCATACACACAAATAATATAATGTCCAAACTACATATGACTGTAGTAATGACATCAATGTGCTCTGTTCTATGATAATCACCAAAATCTGAAATGTATCTACCTGATTTTATTCTCATGATAAAGTCTGTTTTTATTTTGCTGTTATTCTTCAGGAATTAGACAGCTTCTTAGCAGCTATTGATGAGCAGAAGACACACGACTGGCTGCTAAGCGCTTCAGAAGTCTCTCACAGCTACAGTCAAAAACTTCTCATCATGACTGACAGTGAGAGGTCCACAAATGACAGAGTCCAACATGAATACAGCTTGGATCCTCATTACTCCGTGATCATCAGTAACGAATGTCTGTATAACGAGTCCTGCCTCCCTGAAGCAGACAGCTACACTGTGGTGAAAATATTTGGGGGCGTTTCAGCAGACGGACAAACTGTGTCTGGCCTCTCTGGTTCATCAGTCGCAGAGCTCATGATGAGCCTCTTTTGGAGGCAGCTCCAGTGTTCTCCTTTGATGGAAACACAACAACAGATTTCCAACGTAACTTCATGAGGGTTTTTGTGGTCCGTGGTGTCAAAGCAGTCCTAGAAACCAAACAGGAGGATCACCAGATTTATCAGGTCATGGATCTACCTGAGTCAGTTTTCAGCTACCGAATTCCGCAAAGATCGGTTGATCACAGCACACAGTACGACCACCAGCAGATCCTCATTATGGAAGATGACCCTGTGGTCAGAAAAGCTGCTACCTATCTTTATGAAAAGCACCCATCAGTTAGCTCTATCTATGTTCTTGATGAAAACCAAAACCCCAAATTGATCCATGGGGACCCCGTCCCTCTGTCAGAGGACAGCAGACTAGTGCTGGTAGGTCACGGGGTAAAAGCCAACTCAGGAGAAATGAGACTGGGAGGACACAAAGCACAAGATGTTGCTGAAATTGTTCAAAGAACCTACAGGATCAGCAATAAAATCAAAACGACCAGTGTGGTTGCCTGTAATGTTGGATCCGATAAAGTGTTTGTTGAAACTCTGCTAAAACAGCTGCGCGACACTGCGCACATCGAGACAGAGCTGCACCTGAGGAACAGTGTCCTTCAGGTCAGACACACAGGAGAGAAGATCACACAAGAAATCTCTCCAGAAGGTCTGACGTGGCGACATAAAGATGACAGCAAGAAAGTGGTGGCAATGTTTGGCAGGAACGGAGCTGTGATTTCTAGAGAGGAGCCTGGAAGTAAAGGAGAAGCTGTTTTTACCAATGAAAGAAACTTTCTAATGGACAACCTCCCAAGAAAACCCTTACGTGGAATAAAACCTATTACCAACAAAATAAACAAAACACCAAATAATCGTTTTCTGACCTACAGGCACAGCTGGCCAGATGAGCCGAGGAGCTTTATTGACTCAAATGTTTTTGAGAACAGAAGAAAAGACCAATCTGCAAAGCTGAAAGAACTTGAAGCTCTGACCTGGGCATTCTTTCACCAAGAGCTAGACCCTCCAACAGGAATGAAAGTGCAAAACGTGAAAGACTTAGAAGAGCAATATTTGATAATAAAAGAAACAGAAAAGGCAAGTTTGCAGGATGGGCAGGGCATAAAGAAAATTCTTGAAAACTGTTACGAGATTAAATCTGGGGAAGATGTTCGAAGTATAATTCGTCACTATGCAAAGACTGGGGAAGATGAAGCCACGTACCTGATGGTCAATGACTGGATATATGAGGTTGATCCTCAAAATCTTTATGTGTATCTAGTTGGAAAAAAGCTTGACAACAATCAAAGAAGAAATAAAGTTAAGGAGTGTATTACTGAACAGATAGATAAAGAAAAGTACCCAGATATGAAAGAACACATTCTTAACAAAAATATAAAGAACCCCAAAGAAAATATGCTAAATTTGTGAAAGACATTTTTCATCATGCAGACACCAGAAGCCCCTCACTTTCTGTTGAGGCCTGGTCCACCACATATTTCACTGCATCAGTTATTTCTGAATCTGCTAGAAACTTCCGGACATTCCCGCTGACTCTTATGGCCCTGGATATGGTTGGAAGTTCAGACAACAATGTCCGAGAACAAGGACTGAGATTCTTTTTTGAGGGCCATCCTATGGCGAGAGGAAATAGTTGGATAGACCCAAGCAGGCGTGCATTCGGTGGTTCGGCAACGCCTAAAGACTCTAGCAAATTACAAAAATTTTTGGAAGGACAATTAATGGAGCACCTTAATAAGGTCATAGAAAATGAATTTAAACTGTTTGACTCGTGGCTTAAAATAAAGAAAGGGGATGTTTTGCCTCGGCTATTAGAGTCTGCTGAAAAATACAAAATAACTAAAAGAGATTCCATTGAACGAGAGACCATTAGCAACAAATACAAAACTTTTAAAGAAACGTTAAAGCAACATTCTTCAAATACATTTGGAGATAACAATAAACATCCAGCATCTGGAACACTAGGAGGCTACGGCGATGGCCACATAACACCCCAAGATGTAAAATCTGCCTTAAAGTGGGAAAATTCCTTCAAACTTGAATCATATTTCTCCAGAGTGAAAGCATTATCTGGCGAACAAATCCACAATGAGCTGAAGTCAAAGTACGGTGAAAATCTGCAGCTCCGAAGGGACAGTGCCAGAATAGAAAATGGACAGTTCATATGTCAGCTTGTGTCTGAGGGTGCTGATTCTAAACCTGTTGAGTTTAGGGTTGATTTATCTCCAGAGAGTCAACACTTCAATGAAAAGATGTTGAAGAACATAGAGACAGCAGTTGTTGACATGGAAAGTCATGTTTCACAGTCCTCCCATGAAGTCAGCAAGTTTGCAGAGCATGCTGGGACGGCTGTTGGGACGCTGGGACTCATGCTGGGGATGAAAGGAGCCGTTCGTGCTTTTGAACAGGGAGACATTGAAGACGGTGTGATGGGGAGTTTGCAAACAGCTCACGGAGTTACAGCTATGACAACGTCAGTTATAGCAAGACAAGCTCTGTCCTCAGAGACCAGGATCGCCAGAGCTGCAGCAACAATCATGAGAAGTCCTGCAATGAAGGGAACTATGACAGCTATACCAATAGTAGGAATTGGATTTGGCATTTACAACTTAGTCCAAGATTTAGAAAGAGGGGACACACTGGGATACATTGATGCTGCCTTAGATGGTGTTATGCTCGCGTTGGATGTTGTTGAATTTGCTGCGCCTGAAGTGGCACCATTTCTAGTGCCTATAAACCTGGCTCTATCAACATTTCGTATCTTCTTTGATGATGTTTATATGGGAATCTTCGATGAATTAAAAAGGCTTCCAAAGGACGCTAGTGTCCTGGATAAAATAGAAGCTGTTTTTCTCGGTTTTGGGAAGGGCATTTTGCATTTTGCAATTCATGTTTTCAGTTTCTTTTATGACTGGCGCTATGATGAAATTGAGGAGGGTCGCAGACTTGTTGAACAAATATCAGACTATCACAAATATTACAGAGTTACGAAGGAACAGGATGGAACACGTGCCGTCGATTTTACTAGTAGTGACTCTTCTTGGAACGGAGGAGGTATTAACTTCTGCCTCGCTGAGCAGGGTCAGTCCAAGTTCTGCATGGATTATTTTGTATCTAGTGATGAGAGTTTTGGGAAGAAGTGTTGGTACATCGATACGCAAGGAAGTAAAGATATAATTCTTGGCCTGGGAGAGTCTCATCAATTAGAGTATAAGACTCTACAGAAAAAAGTATTCATGTTCATACCCGTTGGCTCTGTGACAGTGGTGTCAGGTTATTCAGCTGTGTCACATTCACGATATGGGATTTACAAGGGCAACAGAGAGTCAAATCGCTTTTTTGCAATTCAGAAATCAGAGGACCAACATATGATTGAAGTCATGTTTAGTTACTATTATAACCTTTATGGGGAACCAGGGGATGATATTTTCTTCCTCGGTCCACAGAGAAGTTATGTTGAAGGAGCTGGAGGAAAAGACACATACATGATTCCTGAAAATGGAGGGAAAACCGTCATTAACAACTACGACCCTTCAAAGGCGCTGGACACTCTTCATTTCAGTGTGGATTACAGTCACATTTTTGTGTCTAAATCTGGAGATGATGTTGTGCTCATTTACGAGAACAGCCATACTGTGATCATAAAAAACTGGTTTTTAGGAGAATCGTATCGTCATATGAGCATGATGTCAGGAGACGGAGTCCTGTTTGAGATTTCCAGCACTGTCGTTTCTTCCGTTCAGCTGGTGGCCAGAGGGATAAACAAGATGTTTCAGACACAAGGTCAAACTGTGAACGCAGCACAGCCACTTTTACGTACCGTTACAAACATCTTAGGGTCTCCGTACGATGATGTGCTCATTGGAAATATGGAAAAGAATCTGATAGATGGTGGAGGAGGTCGAGATCGTTTGATTGGGGGTGAAGGAGAAGATCTTTACATAGTGAAAGACAGAAACCAGTCGTCAGTGTGGATTGAAAATGGCTCCAGAGACAATGAAACAGACGTGGTCATAATAGAAGCAAATCTTCACACTTTTACAGTCAGCGTACAAGGTGACAGTGTTATTCTGAACACATTCAGTAACAATCCAGTCTTCAGTGTGAATTTAGTGAACTGGTTCAGGTCACCAGCAGATAGACACTTGCTTGTTGTCACTAAGGATCTGATCACATTCACAATCTCAGATAAAAAGACTGACTGCCGGCACAGTGACCCGTTCATCAGGTGTATAAAAAGTCACAAGATTGACTACAGAATCTCCAAATCTCCTTTGATTGTGGACCTTCAGGGGGATGAGGCTTTCAACAGTGTGACAGAAGTCAGTGGCTCAGACTTTAATGATGTCATTAGAGGGAACAAAGAAAACAATGTATTTGTCCCAAGAAGTGGAGACGATTTTATTCAAGGCAGAGGAGGAGAGGACTGGTACATCATCACCCCAGGACATGGGGTGAAAACCATCAACAATCAATCGCCAGATGGAGCCTTAGATGTTCTTTTTCTCAAAGAACAATATCAGCAGGTCCAGTGCATGTGTGAACGACAGGACATCATTGTCTTTGTAAATGGGACCAGAAATGTTATTATAGAGAACTGGTTTGTTTCAAAGAACTATCAGCACCTGCAGATCAAGACCGGTGATGGAGTAACAGCTGCACTGAAGTCCAACCTCAGCAGCTGTGGGGGGCCTTTAATGTTGCCCTTAACTGTTGATTACAGAAACCAGAAACCTGAACCTCTTGATTCACCCATATTGCAAAAAAAAATTCATAAACTTAATGGAAAAAAATGGTTGGGTTTTTCAGGACCTGATGGGTGTTTTAGATATACAAACAAAAAATCAGACCACAAAGACTTTTGTGGCCTCCAAGGCAAAGTGATGATGATGGATGATACTGATTCCATCAAAGAAATGTACGGCTCTTCAGGCTTTGACATCATGGTTGGAAACAGCAATGAGAATTTGCTTGATCCCTACACAGGGGGTGCACTGATGAGAGGAGGTGAAGGAAAAGACACTTACATAATCAAACACGGCTACGGAGAAAACATTATGATCGATAACTTTGCAGAAGATCAGAACATTGATAGCGTGTTAGTTGATATGGACTTCCTTGATGGCAGCCAAATCTGTCTGCCAATGGTGAAGAGATCACAAACAGATCAGAATGTGATTATCACAACAAAAGGGGAAACATTACAACTCAGTCTGCTCAACTACAACAGTGGTTCCCAACACCAGCACCTAGAATTTCAGAGCTCGGATGGGGTGCATTTTAAACTGAAACCACTAAACTCGACTGAAAATGTCCCAGTCTTTGAGATTGAAGCTTTCAAAGTCACTCTGAAACAGTCACAGGTTGACTGCCGTCTAGACCTCAACTCTCAAAGAAATCTGTCAAAGGTCCATACTGTGCAAGGCTGTCCCTCCCAGTCCAACAACATACTCGGTAATGATCATGACAACGCTCTCATTGGTGGATGGAAGGATGATGCCTTGGAAGGAGGTGAAGGAGATGACACGCTGATGGGAGGAAATGGAGATGACCTCCTGATTGGTAGCATGGGAGACGACACTCTCTATGGTGAGGATGGAAATGATACCATGATGGGCAACTCTGGCAGGGACGTATTCATTCCTGGACCAGGGGCAGACCTAGTGGATGGAGGTCCTGGCAGAGATACTGTTCTGTACCGGGGCGATCACGAGAAGGGTGAAGGGGTTTATGTGAACCTGCTGACTGGACAAGGCCGCTATGCTGATGCTGAGGGCGACGTGTTGAAGGACGTGGAGACTGTTATCGGCACCATCTACTCTGATATCTTAGTGTCTGGGTATGAAAGTGCCCTTCTCAAAGGCTCAGATGGAAACGACATCTTGGTTTCCACTGGCAGTGATTACCTTGCTGGGGGTGACGGAAACGACATTTACATGCTGGCCTTTCAACACGGCTCAGTCACCATCAACAACTGTGCCAAGGACAATGCAACAGATGTTTTGTACTTGAGCTCACAGTCAACACCAATATTTGACTGCCAACTTCTACCTGACACAGTTCTCCTGACATTCTATGGACTTAATCAAACGACTGTTCGAATCATACTTCGGGACTGGGTCAGTGATGATAATGAGTGTGGCCATTTGAAGTTGGTTTTCAGAGATAAAGAGGTGTCAGTGGACAGGCTGCTACAGGAAGGTCAGATTAGACAGGAGGAAAGAGTTCGGTCACTTATCATAAGCTGGGTCATCTGCATCAGTCTTGGTCTCTTCCACTGTGCTGTCGTTTTACCAGTGTGTGCTGAGTCGGTTAGACGAGCACGAAAACACAAGGCACAGAAACAAACAGAAACTAATGATGCGGAGTCAGTCTCCGCTGATGCAATGGGAGGTACCATAGATGGAAATGATCTTTAACACTCTGCGTTCACTATATCCACATATTCATTCTTCATTTATCATTTGCAGTGTTCAGTTATTAGTTGTCGTGTAGTTACTCGTGTTTTACATGCCGTAGAGGAACGGCCACAGTTCACGAGAGGTAAAATATTTAGTCGATCGCAAAAATAAGCCTAGTGTCCAGTTTGTGTCGGAATTGTCAAACGTCCTGGATTTAGTGCCATGGCATCACAGTGTTGTTGTTGTCACTGTAATGAAGAATGATCCGGCTAAGATGGTAAAAACATAAAACCACAGGACACTAAAAACAATTTAGTTCAATTTCTCAAAACTGCATTTGGGGAAATTTGAAAATGTTTAATATGTAAGTAAATTTAAACTTTAGGTCAACTGTCAAAGCTGTGGACATCAAAAGTTACTTGGAGGTCTCAGGGAAAAGGTGAACACGATCTTCAAAGATCAGCCTGGTGCTGGGTGAACATGGTCGTGAGCTGGTTGCAACGATGACGCAGTATGATCGGACTGACTGAGTCATAATATTACGCTCAAAGCAGATTATTGAAGCCGATATCGACCGCTCAGAGCTAAAGTACTGTGTCAGAAAAGGTTGAAGTGTCTCTGAATTATGCTCCTCATTGTGCCACAGAATTTGTTTCTAAAAGTTATCGGCCTTCATCATAAAGATTTATTAAATAATCTAACAAGAAAAAAATCATGTGCCTGAACATCTGCCAGATAGAACCTGACTGAACCATTTGTTATTGTGTCAAATTTTTTAAATCAATTAACTCTTTTTCTGTCGTTTATTGTATTTGCTTTATACTGATTCGGTGATTTAGAAAAGGAACGTGTGATCCATGACTACAGCTGAGTTACGTTTAGATAAGAAATGCTGTTGGACTTGTTGTCACTGCTCTTCAGTAGAATTCGGTGCTAAAGGTTTTTGTTGTGACTGCAAGTCTGTCAAATCACGCTCCGCTTTGTCGTTACTCATGTATTTCAATAAAACCGTGTCATGAATTGTCTGAAAGACAGGTCTTTACAGCAAATAAAGCAGCTGAGCAGTTAAACCAGTCCAGTTATGACTGATGGAGTTCACAGGCAGACAAATATATTGTTGGCATCCAGGTTCTCCAACACCGAGGTGGGGATTCGAGTCTGCTACTTGGACTTCAGTCGCAGAGACTCATCCTCAGAAGACATGAGTCTTCGAGGAAGAATTTTATCACACAATAAGAAAATGTCTGGTGAATTATTGTTTCCACTATCAGAAAAAACTGAACAGAGACGAGAGGCGGATCTCACACATTAGCGCACATTAGTTTGGATATTTTGGAAAAACTCCCAGAGTTTGTCCTTGAGGACTTGGTGGAAAAAAACCTGAAGGTTGAAGTGCTGATGACAAACGGAAATCGTGTCCCACATCGCGGCTGACAGATGTGGACAGATACAGACGTGGATAAAACTGTTAGCACGGTTTTGTTAAAGAAACAAAAGCCCACAATGATCATTGACAAAGGTAATAACAATAAAATTGCTAAATATGAATTTGATTTTGTCTCGGGTTGGAAGGGGGCCTTTTCCCGACTGCAGGTTTCAGCTCTTTCCACAGATGTTCAGTAGGATTTAGATCACGCCTGCTAGAAGCCACTTCAGACTAGTCCAGCGTTTTGTTCAGTGTTTTCAGCTGTTTCTTTCGGGTCACTGGGCAGCAGATTTCACTCCAGAATGTCTTGATGTTCTCGACATTTCATTGTAGCCAGCACAGATTGAAGACACCCCCGAACAAAACCGAGCCTCCTCCATGTTTTTTCCTTTGTGCAGGTGAACGTGGAGCAGATCTGACCTGCCAAAAAGCTCCAGTTTTGTCTCATCTGTCCCAACAACATGATCCCAGAAGCTTTGTGACTTGCCAGGATGGATTTTGGAAAATTCCACGCTCACTTTTTTATGAATGGTGTCTTCCACTCAAACAGTGACAGGCGCTTGTTCAAGTTCCTTCAGTGACCGTTGTGGCTTTTTCTTTCTTGAACAGAAGGGTAACAACAATTTGGTTTACGTCTGTGGTAGTTATAGACGGGATCAAAATCCAACTAGTGCCCCGACTCTGTTAGTGTTGGAGGACCAGTTGGATTTTGAACTTACTCTTGAGTTTTTTACGTAAAGTCCATTGTCCATTGTTATTATTTTTAAACTAATAAATGCTGACAGGGAGACCAGGGACAGTGGGAAGACATTTTACATTTCCTTCAGTTTCTCACCGACAGTTTATCTTAGAAAGACAAAATTTGAATATATTAAACTCACATCTCTCAGCTACACACACACACACACACACGCTGCTTTAATATTGCTGTTTAATATATTTATACATGAACAGACAACTGACCTCATAACAGGGGACGGTTGCAACATTGATTAAAATATAATAACATCAGTCTTTCACATAACCAGCTACACTGGTGTGTGTGTGTCTGTCTGTGTATGTCTCTTTAGGCTCCTGGAAACAAATGAGGACAATTGTCCACATCAGCCGTGCCCAGTGGAATTGTTACGTTATGTCAAGCCTTTATAATGACGTAGACCTGTTGCAACTGTCCCCACACTGACAGCCATGACATCATTGTGTCCACTGTCTTGACACAAGGGCTTTGACACTCGCTAACGCTGCCAGTTAAAATGAATCTGGCCATGACACATTAACTGTCGAGTGTGTGAGGTCCCACGGGGCGGCTCCTCCTGTGGAAGGAGCAGCAGCAAACTGAGCCTCTGCAGTGGGAAAGTCGTGAAAGCCTGTGTTGTAACCGTCCCCCGCCCCCCCGAATAAAGGAGGGACGATGATGCAGTGTCCTGAGCCTTCTGGATGCACAGGTGAGAGAACGCTTACAACAAAACAGGAGACTTGAGACTCGACCTCTACATACTTCAGACCTGACTGGTGTTTGCAAAGACTGACATCTAAGACTCAGACTCAGACACTGGAAACTTCATGCTATCAAAGCAAACCTGTTATGCCGTTTAGAGGAAAAGAAAAATCTGCAAAGCTGTGACGGAAATCTGTAAAACCATAAATTACTTTTCGTACTTTTCAAAAGCTGAAAATATGTTTTGGCATTTATCAGAATGTGTTTAAATATGAAAGCACAGGCCAACCGGAGCCGCAGAGGCAGAAATTCAAAATGGAGTCTGATGGAAAAGGTGATTTTTGGCTTATTATTGCGATCTTTCTGTAACCTTTTGAACTTCCGCGTGTGGCGTATTGTTAAGTTCTAACCACAGACCTGGTTTAAACCAGCCTTGTTCTTCTTAGAACGGAGGAACAGAAACCGTAAACATGTGAGTCCAATGTTAGAGAAGAAATCCAGTTTCACTTTGACTTTGTCAATGTGAAAAAGAAAAAGATGAGAAAGATCGAGATTATTGCTTCCTCTTCCAACCAGCAGCACTTCTCCTGAGTGTTGACGGCGCTGTCAGCTGTCACAGTTTCCTTGGAGACGTCTGTTTGTGTGCTGGCTTTGTTAGTCAGTTACTGTGAAACTCCAATTGTGTAACTGGCACCACCTGTCGATCTCCCTGCTGTCGCCCACTGATTGGAAGGAGTCCGGTGTGTTTTCGTGGAGATACTTTGGACAGGAGGCTGGAGGGAACGCTGTGAGACTTGTTTGGTCAGGAATTTAACGGTGAAGATGTTTTCATTGGGAATTCCTTGAAAAAACAGTGTGGCCACACAGCATTTTAGGGGGCACGTACTGGTGTTGTAAGATCGTGTGTGAGTCTATTTAATTATGAAGACGTGATTTTTTGAGTACTAAGATTAAAATGAGTTTTAGTGTACAAATCAGATGTTTTTACTTGTGTTGCAGTGGTTGCCGGAGCAGCAGCAGCAAAGATCTGGGAGGTGGCTTGTATCACTTCCCCGTCATAACCCGTTGTGGGAATCATCAGCCTCAGTGAAGTGCTGTGGTTAACGCAAAGTGTGCGGTGGTTTGTCTGATGCTCACGTGAGCGTATTGGTCATTAGACAGGAGGGTTATTGACGAGTGTATGATTGACTGTGTACGATTGTGGCTAGAATTTTAATTATTTGTACCTGATGTAATAAAAATAAAGTTTTGTGTTAGTGATTTATTTCGCGTGTGGGATTGTGGTCTCGGATGCTATGTGTAGTAATTGATTATTTATCTCTTATGTTTTATGTAGGAAAAAGGATTAAAATAATTAAAATGATGAATCGCCCAAAACACAAACAAAATAAATTAAATAGAGATTTAATTTTAGGCCGCAACGCTCAGGCTGAAGTTGCTTAGATTCATTTGTTCCATAAGCCACAGCAGGACGTAGAAGCTAATTAGAAACTATTCTGTGCTTTGGTGGTTTAATTCATTTGCATAAAAGTTTACGTCCACTTATTTTAAAGGACGTGGTAGAAGGATGCAAACGTGACCCCAGACCCAACATAATGTCAAGGAATCAATGTTCCCTCATCAGAAGTAACAAAACTGGTCAAAGACTCTATACAAATGAACACGCTATCAGTGCAAAAGTTTGCATCCCCTCACTGAATTAATAAAGAAATAGTTCTCTTCAGTTCTCCATGCCTGTCACTGAAGGTGAATGATGGTGACAGCAGCAGTTCACTCACTCGTATACTGCAGGATTTTGTGTGCGTATGGTTTATGGTGTTTCCAGTTAATATGATTTTGCTTGATGCACATGTAGAACAGCCTCCTCCAGTTTTCGAGTGACACTAACTTAATCAAGTAGAGCTGCAGCAAATGAGGCAATGACACGACTTAAGCAGTGGGAGGCAGTAATTCACAAAAATGTGCTTAATCTGAACGTTTTTAGGAAGGTATTAATGGTAAAAGGTTTATTAAAGGTTTATATTAATAGGGTCAAAGAATCATGTTCAAATTCATAGTGCAATTGACCATTGACTTTTTATCTGCTGTCGGAAAATCCTCTGCTGATATTTGCAAAGCACACATGGAGGATTCCATTTTGTTGATACAGTATATCGTTATATATATGTTTCAAAATATTTTCCAATCAAAGCGCTTCGTGACATTCATCCGTAAAGTACAGCATCAGTCATATAACAAAGTAGCTCCCATCAGTGTGTGCTCACCTGTGAATCCTGTAAGTTTCACTGTTGCAGGAAGCAAAATGTCTCAGCACATCAGCCACCTCGAAGTCGCCCCAAATAAAGGCCAGGAGAGTGAATTCCAGACCAGAGGCTTCACCAAGGTTGATGGAGATCTGAACAAAGGGCTTGGAGATAATCCGATCTACCTGTGGTATGTAAGAAGCCAAGAGGAACCAATCACCAGAATTCAGTTTTCATTCAGCGATGACATGGCTAAAGGCCTGAAATCTGCAGGAAACCTGAAGAGAGAGAAGAACCTCGATGAAGGAACAGGTTGAGACCCGATCTACCTTTGATACTTCAGAGGATCCACAGAGTACGACAATTTCATTTTCAACCTTTACGTCACCACAGAAGCAGCTAAAGAACCTGGACAGTTTGTCTCTCACAGGTAGAGACTGGCCTGTGACCTGAACCGGAACGTTGGAGGGAACCAAATTTACCTGTGGGAGCAAAGACAACAGTACATCTGTGACGTCACTGCCACTGATGGATTTGGATCAGATGTTGAAAACTTCAAAAAAAACTTCATCCGTGTGGATGAAGACACCATGTGGTACCGTCACACTATTGCTCCCCAGTGGGGCCTGACTGATCTGCAAATCTCTATTGGTGGTAAAGTGTATCCAGGGTATAAAAAAGTAGAAGTGGATCTTAACAAGGGACCTGGAGGTAGTCCAGTTCATCGGTGGTTCAAACTCATTGACCCTAAAAATGTCAAGTCAACGAACAAAACCTCAATGCAGGAAGCAGCGGGATTCTCGAGTATCTGGGTTGTTATCTCGAAGAGTCGTCATGGTAACAGAGCTCAAGATGCTCACTTTGGAAAAAAACAAATCTTCTAGTTTTCTCCTTTTCCAATGAATCCGTTTAAGTCACAGAATCTATCGTGTTGTTCCGCTAATTCACTTTTTTTCAATAAAGGCTCATAAAACATTCTGTGTCTTCCTGAGACAATTCGTCAATGATTTCAAGTCTCTCGGTGTGACATTAGATGCTGCACTAAATTTCAAAAGTCATGTCAAAAATGTATCAAACAGAGTGAAATTTAAACTACAAAACAGATCAGGCCATTTCTAACAATGGCTGGTCCTTCAGCAGCACACAGCAGTACACAAAACGTACAGCCAGAACAGACAGGTACCACTCTGATCCACAGTCACGATTAACCACCGACACACAGCCGGGCCTCGGATCCCTGTGATGCAGAACACTGTAAACTGACGCACGTTACACCTGGTGATTTTCAACTGTTAAATTATACTCCAAATCTGACGGAGGTTTCTGCCAGGTGACTCTACGGTCCCGACACGCATCTCTGCCTGTCTCTCTGCTTGGATGAGAGAAAGACACCTTCAGCTCAACATCTCCAAGACCGAGGTTCTAGTCTTCCCAGCCAAACCTTTGACACAACATCAGCATCAACACTGGATCTGCAATCTGGGGACATCATGAACGACCAACTGAGCGTCACGGACCGCATCACCTCAGTCTCTAGGTCCTGTAGATTTGCTCTCTACAACATCAGAAAGATCAGACCCTGCTGAAAGGAACTATTCCAGATCTTCCTTTGCACTTACAAAAAACCAAAAAACTTTCTGCTATTTCTCGAACTTGCATCTGATAAAACAGAAACTCTTCTTAATGCACTTTGCTTTGATGTTTTTGACTTTTGCTGCCTTGTACCTTCACTTGAAAGTCGCTTTGGATAAAAGCATCTGACACATGACTCAATGTAAATGTTAATTTCTGATGAGGGAAAAGTTGTACTGGCTAATTGTTCTTTAAATATTAGTTTATTGCAATTTAAAGATATGCAAATTTTTGCAGCCAACACCCAACTGTACATACATAACACTATACCGTGTAGCTTTAGTCGGTTTATACAGACTGTGGGGAAAGGGAGGGGGAAGGAAAGCGTCTCATGGCACGGGAATGTGGCAGGGGCAGGTTCAACACAGACTCGATCTGTTGGACTGCAGTGGTAAAGCTTAATTTACAGCCCGGTTCTGGGTCCTGGCAGAACGACACCTTCACAGCTTTACCTGCAGACACACACGCAAGACTCACCTGCACAGGTAGGAAGCAGCGCTGATGGGTTTGGTGTTGTTTTATCAAACTGATTTTATACTATATAATTATTTATTTACTGAGGCAACTGATGATAAGAAT
Organism: Channa striata; assembly: GCA_033026295.1. Taxonomy (NCBI): domain Eukaryota; kingdom Metazoa; phylum Chordata; class Actinopteri; order Anabantiformes; family Channidae; genus Channa; species Channa striata. Next base: position 26,221,837 of record CM065178.1, read on the forward strand.
TTTTTACGTTTAAAAGAAAATCTTTGTCATTTTGGACTGTAAATATCAGACTACTTGTCAGTGCACAAATGTTCTAACATTAGGCTCGAACCATATAGTTTTTTGTGTTTTATACAGAGACATAAATTTAGTGTGTTTGGTCCAAAAAAATTCCCACACAAAGAAACATAGAGCTCAGAAAAATTGTGTGCTGACTAAAAATCAACGAGCTGAACCTGCTGCTGTAACTCAACATTAAAACAAACCCCAGTTTTGAAATACGATGAATATAATATTAGATTCCTGTATCCAAATGGTCCTAAATCTCAAACACAGTGTGCTCAACATGCACGTATCCTTTCACGTCTTCTTTGACTGGCTGGGCTTGTTACTGTGCTTTCAGTTCTATCAGACGTCTGCTGAAATAAGACTCCAATAAAATTGGATGGAACGTTGGCTGCATTTGGCATCAAATATAGTTTTTTTCAGACTGACCTTTATAGAAAAGGCCAGTAGCCTAAGTGAAAAAAACAGACACACATCAGATAAAAGCTTCATCTTTGCAAACGTCACACCCAACAAATAACTGTCGTTCCTTTACGGGCTGCTAAAAATAAAATATGAAAACACAGCAGCTGGTTTCTGTTTCGTTTCACTGTTGATGACACACTGGTGTCATCAGGCAATTATGAATTACTGATACACAGATGATGGTGTTACTGCAGGGGTTTCGGTGTAAAACGAACCATCGACCACCAAACAGTCAGTGTTGTTAAAGCTGAAGATGGTGTTTGAGTGTTTGTACTGAATTTCACGCTTCATTTTGTTCAGTTAACAAACAGATAAAGGTCATAAAAACAGAAGAGTGTGGACGAGGATTAAACACGTCTCGTTGCTCTAAGTGTCACTTTTCAGACATGGACACAGAAGCCTCCGTCCTCGTTGTTGACAACGGCTCTGGCCTCTGCAAGGTCGGTTTTGCCGGAGACAAGGACCCCCGTGCTGCCTTCCCATCCTTCGTGGGCCACTCCAGACACCCCGGACTTCCGGTGGGCGTCAGACGACAGATGTATAACAACAACACATACACGCAGAGTGAAATGTGATTAAAGACGTGTGTGTGTGTGTGTGTGTGTGTGTGTGTGTGTGTGTGTGTGTGTGTGTGTGATGGTGGGACTGGGACAGAAGCACAGCTACGTGGGAGACGAAGCCCAGAGACAGAGAGGCATCCTGACCCTGAAGTACCCCATCGAGCATGGCATCGTCACCAACTGGGACGACATGGAGGAGGTGAGGACAGTCTGAAAGCTGGAGATGAACCAGACAGAAACCAGCCTGAGAGGTTCTGTGAGGTGTAGTGTAGCAACGCCCCAGCGGTTCGGTCAAATGGAGACTTTGTAAGTCAGCTTTTGTTTTCCCTGTGAACCATATCCGAGGAGAAAATACCAGTTGCTACATGGATATTGAAGCGCTCGGTAATATGACTCTTCCTCTGTGTCTTCAGCAGTGCTGCCTTTAGCGTTTAGAATTTATTGTTCAGCTAACAGCTCTTCTGTCCTGCAGATCTGGGGTCACACCTTCCACGATGAGCTCAAAGTGGACCCGTCCAAGCACCCGGTGCTGCTGACCGAGGCTCCCCTCAATCCTAAAGCCAACAGGGAGAATTTGGCACAGGTGAGTTTGTGATGAATCCTCCAAACCTGTTGGTTGTTCGTGAGTCAACCGCTGTGAAAGAAACAGTGAAGGGAGCAGCTCTGATCCAACATTTGATCAAAGACACAAAAATTACTGCAGGGTTTTTGTCTGAACTTCTTTCCATCAGTTAACGCTTCTTGCATTGGGGACATGTTGTCTTTCTCTTCCAAAATGACAATTGTGCTGTAGACCATGTTTGAGACCTTCGGTGTCCCAGCCGTGTACGTGGCCATTCCAGCCGTCCTGTCCCTGCACGCTGCCGGTTGTACCACAGGTTTGTGTATTAACTCTGTATTTATCAGTGATTTATGGCAGATTGAATTATGACATTACTGAGTGGACTAACACTCTGATCTCAGGGGGCTTCAGTTACTGCAAAGAATAGCTCAGCAGAAAGTCCTTTGGAGGACACTCCAACGCTTTTGAAAAGATTCATTCGTTCACAATATCCATTCACCCTCAGGGTGAAGTCACCGGTCCATAACAGGTCTCTCTGGAACCACGGCTTAATGTCTCCTGCACTGGCTGATTCCGGTTTTCACGAGTCCACCATCAGAAACTACTTAAAATTTCATCTGATTTCATCAATTTATTACAGAAGAATAAAACAAAATCTTGGGCAATAAACAGCAGAAGACCATCTGGGGACATTTGCTGTTAAGCAGCAGGAATCTAGAGAGATTTTATTATTGGAAACTAAGATTATAAATCAGTACAGAGTCGCATTGTTTTCACAGGAGGGTCCACTTTCCTTCAAGTCTCTTGACGTGTTTAAGGACTTGTGTACTGTTGCTGAACCAGGGACTAGACCTCCAAGCCTTTCCAGTCTTTAAAGGAAGCAAGGCAAGAGGGTCTGGATCAGAGGGAGCAGTAGTCATGTACTAATCCCGGGGAGTTTTTTGTGTAACTGGGGTTGTTGCAGGAGTGGTGATGGACTCTGGTGACGGTGTGAGTGTCGCTGTCCCTGTCTATGAGGGCTGCGCTGTGCATCACGCCATCCTCCGTCTGGACCTGGCTGGCAGAGACTTGACCGACTACCTGATGGAGATCCTCAATGAGAAAGGCTACAGGTTCACCACCACCGGTAAGCTGCTGACTGGTTTTAACAACCAAAGAATTGGACTTAAATGTTATAGTCATGTTCTTTTCAATGACAAGCAACTTCTGAGCAGCAGATGAAGCTTGTTAGATTGTCTTTGTTCAGATTCGTGATGTGTTTAGTGTTTCTTTTTGTTACGTAAAACCTTCCAACTGTGACCTCCAGCTGAGCGTGACATCGTGCGTGACATCAAGGAGAAGCTCTGCTATGTGGCTCTGGACTTCGAGCAGGAGATGCAAACGGCAGCTTCCTCCAAACTTCCTGACTCGCCTCCTCCCGCAAACAACAGTTACGAGCTTCCCGATGGACAGGTTGTCATTGTGAGAGACGAGAGATTCCGCTGCCCTGAGGCTCTTTTCCAGCCTTCATTCCTCGGTTTGTTATCCACGCTGAAGATCTCACTAAAGAACTCAAAACGGACTGTGTGGAATATTTTCCTTTCTGAAGCTGCAGATCTTCCTCATGTCTCAGATAGTCCTTCTATTTATTCTCTAATTAGAGCGTCATTTCTGGTCTTCTATGTGCTCAAAGTCAGTTTTAATCTACAATGTCTCCCTTCTGTGTTCAGGAATAGAGTCGGACGGCGTTCATAAGATGCTGTACGACAGCGTTATGACGTGTGACGTGAACGTCCGTGACCATCTGTTTGCCCACACTGTTCTGACTGGAGGCACCACCATGATTCCCAGCATGGCTGACCGCATGCAGAAGGAGATCAACGCACTGGCCCCACCCACCGTGGAAATCAATGTACAGTCGTTTGGTTGTCAAGCGAATAAATGAATGGAACTGAACTCAAATTACTGCATCTGATCTGTCAAAGTTTGGCTCTGACTCTTGTGCTTGTCTGCCTTTGTTCTACTTCACCCAGTGGACAAACTTGAAACTTTTTAAAGTGGGACGTAGTTTGACACATTCCATTTCTTAAAACTTGAAATTGAAACTTGAAATAATTTCGCTTTCATCATAATGATGAAAACATCCGGCATCATCTCATCATGTCTGTTCTCTTTTCTCTCATCGCCCACAGATCGTTGCTCCGTCAGACAGGAAGTACTCGGTCTGGGTCGGCGGCTCCATGCTGGCCTCCCTCTCTACTTTCAAGCAGATGTGGATCAGCAAACAGGAGTACCATGAGTCCGGCCCCGCCATCGTCCACCGCAAGTGCCTGTAAAAGCTTCTCCTCCTCACCGAGCCACTGTTGTCTCTTGGGTGCCCTGAGTTCATGTGCTTTTTGATGAGCCCAGTCCTTTTTTTTCTTTTCATTTTTTTGGGGTATAATTAAATTATAATAATTTGTATTATTGTGGATACTTAAGGAGCTCCCTAAGGGTCACGGTCGATGGTCCAGCCCCGTCACCCTAGTATTCATAAAAACATAGCTCTAAAAAATGACTTTAAAACTAAAATTTCTAAAATAAAGTCGATTTCTCTGCAAATACTAAATATGAAAACATGTTGTTGTCGGAGCTGAACTGGTCCTGGCTGTCCTCTGTCCTCCTGGCCTCCTGTGGGTGGAGCGTGGGTGTCCCTCAGACTCATCCCTGCTCTCTGACTTCATGGTTCTAACTGTGTAGTTCATATTAATATACTGCTGAGAATTTCATAAACAAATGTTTGTTGTAAAAATACCGTGGCTAATGACCACTAGCCTGTTACTACCCCAGGTGTGTGTGCTTTTTAAATCCACCCAGCTGCAGTCTTATGACACTCCTGGTCCCGCTCGAGTTGGCAGCAACAGACGCACTTCAATAAAAGGAACCTTTCACCCGAATTTCATCACCCACGGACTTCAGACTGAATCCACAGGTGGCTTTCACAAAATGAGCCTAAACAACGAAGTTCCCGACAATAACTGCTGAATGACTGTAACTCAGATCATTTGTACCTCCACCAACACTGCTGTGTTTAGACCCTCACAGCACTTGGTTTTGCCCAGACAGAGTTTGCAGGTAATAGAAGAACAAAAAGAAAGTGTCAAACCTAAAAAGTGTCCCAACCTGTCTGTTAGGACTGAACAAGACTATCAGGTGAGAGAAATGTGACGTGAGCAACCAATGACCCGGATGAATGTGCGTCACAGCAATGATTTTAGGTGAGTAGACTTTAGTAAAGGAATTCCCGGAAATAAGATCCACAGTTTCTCTTTTGATCTGACTTTTTTTACACCCGTCCTTGTGGGCGTGGGCCGGACCAATACCTTGCCTTTATCGCTGTAATGTTACACTACTTCCTCCTGTGCCTTTATTTGGAAAGATGATTTCCTCTATCGAGTTTCAGATGACTAATAAAATGCTCATTGTTCCAAAGTCTTGATTCAGATTGCTCATTATCAGCACATATTATCACTTAGTAATTCAATAATCCACTGACAGTGTTATTGCAGTAGTCATTTCACAAAAGTCCGGTAGGTAAACTGAAAAACTACAGCTACAAAATAAAAAATAATAATGGAGTTAGACACAATTTATGAGTTGACAAAAGACAAGAGCCAGCTGAGCTAACTGATTCTGGACCGAGGTCAGAAACTGGTGTATGTGTGTGAGGGTGAAGAAGAAAACCGGAGAGCTTGTAACGTTCGGGACGGTTCTCATAACAGCTGGTGAGGGCGGAGCCTGTTGGACTGCAGGGACAAAGTCTACTTTACCTGGGCAGAGGAACCCCAGCAAGACAAGGCTCACCTGCACAGGTAAGAAGCAGCTCTACAATTTCTGTCTGTTTTTTTTTTTGCATTTTTCATCCAACATTTCTAATTACAAATAAAAAAGCCACTGCAGTCAAAACCTTTTAGCCTAACCTTTAGCAAAGAGTTATTGATTAGACCCCAATCAGCCATAAAGATGCTCCGGGGCACAGCTAAATCTGGCAAACGGTAACTCGACCACAAAAGCTTTTGCATCTCCCCCCCGGAGAAGGCCGACTTTGCAGAACCCACCGCCAAAACAAAGCACATGGGCCGGTCACTGCGAGGGTCGCTCCCACACACAGCACTTTACCACACGGTGCTGAACAACACATGCAACACCTTAAGGACACTGTTGTACAGAGTACCCATAATCCCCCGGTTAGCCTGCTCGGCCAGCTGGGTCACTACAATATATTTTAGACATTAGTGCTCGGATGTCACAGAACTACATCCTTTGACCAGGGACTAGCGTGTGGGGAGCTAAAAACACTTCAGTCAAGATCCTGAGAAGGTTCCAGGTAGTTCCAGGAGTTCCTGCTGTTGAACCAGTTCAGAGTGTGAGAGAGAATGAGAGGTAGAGAATACTAACAACTGTTTTCAATAATCTAAATGTTTCCTTTCAGAAATGGATGAAGACGTCCCTGCCGTTGTTATTGACAACGGCTCTTGTGTGTCCAAGGTCGGCTTAGTTGGAGACGATGATCCCCGTGCGGTCTTCCCCTCCATTGTTGGCCACGCCAGACAACATGAACAAAACGTGCGTGTTAGGACTGTCGATGTACAACTAACAAATAAATGCAGTGTCATATGTGACATTAAAGTTGGATTTGTGTGTGACTATGACAGAGGGACACCTTCGTCGGAGATAAAGCCAAGAGCAACAGAGACACGCTGACCCTGACGTATCCCATCGAGCACGGAATCATCACCAACTGGGACGATATGGAGAAGGTGTGGAGGCTTTACACAGCTGGAGCCGAACCAGAGAGGAACTGAAATCTCTGTAGCTTCTGTGAAACAGGGTCCAGGGTTCTGCACAGGGAGGCCTCAGTGGTTCAGTCATGTTACTGTGGACTGTCTTCTTAAAGGAGGAAATTATCAGGAACATTTCCTGTGTGGTCAGAGTTTTTATTCCATATATAATTAATCCAGCAACATAGGGATCCCTTTGAATTCAGCTTTGGGTCATTAGACATAAGCACATCATGCATCAGAACTAACCGGACCCCATCTCAAAGTTTAAAGAGATTACTTTTTTTTATTGACAATGAAAAATACTTTTTTATTTTTTTCACACTGCATTGTTAAACTCCCGTCCTGCAGATCTGGCATCACATCTTCTACAGTGAGCTCCGTGTGGCCCCTGAGAAGCACCCGGTGCTGCTGACTGCAGCTCCAAACAACCCTAAAGCCAACAGGGAGAAGATGGCAGAAGTGAGTTTGTGAGCAATTTGACTTTTCATCGACGATTTAAAGCTCCAGTTTGCAACTATCACTGCATTGTTTGGTTCAGTTTGGTTTCGTGCAGTTTTAAGGCTTTGCAGTGACATTTCATCTTTCTAATTTGTGATTTGATCGCGTTCCAGATCATGTTCGAGACTTTCCAGACTCCTGCCATGTTGATGGCCGTCCCGGCCGTTTTGTCATTGTACTCCTGTGGTCGTCTCTCAGGTGAGCGTCATAACAATAACCCCCAAATAAAGTTAGACCAAATCCAATCCCTATTTAGTTATTGCGTCTTGTTTTTGAGCAAATTAAAGCTCTGACCTGTGCTCTGCACTGTCCCTGAACACCTCGCTCATTACAGGCCTCAAGCTAGTAAATAAATGGGTACGTTGCATTAAGTGTTGCGGCCACTGGGCCAAAACCTTAAAACCACCTCTTAATATAATGAGCTCAGTACGACTTTCACTTCAATAGTGACAACAGCCCTGTTAATGTTTAACCATGAAATGCTGAGATGACTTCAGTAACCGCATGACGACTTGTCTTGCAGGGATTGTGATGGAATCAGGTGATGGTCTGAGCCACACTGTGCCCATCTGGCAGGGTCAGGCTGAGCCTAAAGCCATACTCCATCAGAACCTGGCTGGCAGAGATTTGACCGACTACCTGATGAAGATCCTCTCTGAGAAAGGCTACAGCTTCCGCACCGCTGGTAAAACTAATTGTTCAATCTCATTTTATAAAACTAGATAGATCATTTTGCAGAAAGAGAAACGTTTGTGGCTATTTTGTTACAAAAATTTTATCTCTGAACTTTAGCTGATCACGAGATCGTGTGCGACATCAAGGAGAAGCTCTGCTAAGTGGCTCTGGACTTTGACCCGGAGATGCACAAAGCTGCATCGTCCTCGGCCCTGGAGAAGAGCTACGAGCTTCCTGATGGACAGGTCATCACCATCGGCAAGGAGAGGTTCTGCTGCCCTGAGGGGCTCTTTCAGCCTTCAATCCTCGGTTTGTTACCTGCGTCAACACTGACTGAATCCATAATAATAAAAAAACCTCAAGGTTGACTCTTTCCATAAAAACTTATGTCTGAATGTGACTAGTTCATGTCATTGTTCTACACATTTACATTTAGTCATTTTACAGACGCTTTTATCCAAAGCGACTTACAGAGTAATTTGGTGTAAACATACACAGTGGTGATGGCTGCCACGCTGGGTGCTCATCCGACCCACTGGGAGCAACTAGGGGTTCAGTGTCTTGCCCAAGGACACGTCAACATTTAGCAAACAGGGACCGGGGATCGAACCACTGACCCTGTGGTCCATTGATGACTGCCTTACCAGCTGGGCATGCTTTTATTTTAAAGGACCCCTCTAAATCTTACACGCTGCACCTTTAATGAGAACACGAAGGAACGTTTCATTGATTTCACACCTGTCCGTCCTCCTGCTGTCTGACCATGATGGCGGCTTCACCAGATGACCTTTGACCTCTCGGAAGCCAAACGCACAGGACCAACAGCTGCTATTTGGTCACGTTAACATACTTTCTTTTATAAAAGAAAGTACAGTTTTTGAATCTTATAAATCTTGACTGGCGTCTTCCTGACACAGAACTCATATGTTGTTCCTGGAGTCTCCTGGAACCACTCTGCCAGTTTTGGGTGTCACAGCCCTCAATTACCACAGGGATCACTTTCACCTTTGCCGTCTATTCCAAATTTTACGTTGGCCCATTTTGAAAAAGATTTCCCCCATTGCACAACAAGGCCCAGAATCATCTGTTGGACATTACAATGAAGATGAATTAAACCACTAACGTTTTTGTGTCTGTGTTCAGGAATGAATTTGGATGGTGTCGATATGATGACGTTCAACAGCATCATGAAGTGTGATGCGAACATCCGTAAGGACTTGTTTGCCAACATTGTTCTATCTGGTGGCAACACCATGTTCCCTGGCACCGCGGAGCGCATGCAGAAGGAGATCACTGCCCTGGCCCCACCCAGCATGAAAATCAGGGTACATTCTTATTAAATTCACATTCCTCTAATGTGTCACAAAGGTGCTGGAGAGCCTTGAAGGATGTTGCACCAAATACATTTCCCATTCATTTGGCCTCCAGGTCTCACTTGTGTTCACGCTCTTTGGTTTAATTGGGTTCTACTGCCCGCAGGGGACAAACTGGGTGAACTTTGATGCCACAATATCAGTTCATTTAAATGTGGAAACACCTCAGTACGGCGTAACTACCATGTCAAGGGATTAAAAGAATCCAGAAATAGGAGGGTATATTAAGGACTGTCACCTTGTTGAAAGTCATAAACATGTCTCACCTCTTTTCTTTCTGCACTTTCAGATCATGGCTTCCCCAAACAGGAAGTACTCAGTGTGGCTCGGTGGCTCCATGCTGGCTTCTTTGCCCACTTTCAAGCAGATATGTATCAGCAAGCAGGAGTACGATGAGACAGGCCCCACCATTGTCCATCGCAAGTGTCCTTAAAAGCTTGACATTCTCCTCCTTTTCTTGTCTGGCACGAAAGGGCTAAAGCATGAAATAAGACGACTCAAACTCACTTTACATTGTAGAGTTTTATCTGAGCATATCCTCAGCAACCTGCTGAACCTGAAATATTTCTGAACATGAGACTTTCTTTCCTACGGTCATAGACAAATGTTTTGGAGCCCTTCAACAAACAACAAGCAAGTTTCCTTTTTAAAAAAATGGCAATAATTGATTGTTTCATGTTTAATTAAAACAAATCTGAATCTGGATTTGGTTTTTGATTCACCTGCACATTTTCATGTTCAAACAAATGAGGAGGGCGTGGATAAAAATGATGTTATCTTTAACCTAATATTTTGTTGCACAAATAAGTGATTTCTGTAGCTCTCAGTGACACTTGTGCATCTTCCAACTCTTCCTCAGCAAACTGCTCCACCAGTTTCAGGTTTGAAGGTTGCCTTCTCCAGACTGTGTCATTCCATAGATGTTTGTTACGATTCAGATCAGGGCTCATAGAAAACCACTTTACACCAAAGTCAAGAAGATACAGCACCAAATAATTCTATCAATGCCTACGTAAATTCTGTGCGGGCACCTCAGGTGGGCCCCATCTCAATGATAAGGTGATCGATGCCTGCATAACACCGTTAGTGAAGCATGGAGGTGGAAATGTCATGAACTGCCAAAGCTTTGGCATCAGGAGAGTGAGAGATTTAGACCATCACACATCAACAGTAACAGCCTCACAAACAGCTCTGTCATTAAAAGAATAAAACACTGACAAAATGTCCAGAAGGCTGGACACAAGCTGAGGACGCAAGGAAATCACGGTCCACAGAAATAAGTCCCTTAACAAGGAGGAAACAGGAGTGTTACGGTCTGTGGTTTAATCCAAGTAAACGCAGTGGGTGGTCGTAACCTCACTGGGCACTAGTGCATGTGGCTGCTTCCTTCAGAAGGAGACGAGACAAAACATGTCCTCAGTCCATCATACGAATGTGTGAATCAACATGGACCGGCTCTGTCCCAGTTCTCACTGCCCCTTTGTGAAGGAGACATTGTCTGAAGGACTTTGACATGGCACAGGTACGTAACAAACTGGCTGCTCGGTGTACAGATAATAGTTTTATTATGATCATAACCAGCACATTAATCTTGAACTTTGTTGAGATTTAACCCATTTTTTCCTGAGTTACAGAGGCAGCTTTTTAAAATCAGATGTGATGTTACAGGATTTCGACGCAAAGGTCATTCATAGTTTTATTACCCAATTTACTTCAAATAACCCATGAAATCCAAACCTTTTCAAGTCGTGAATGAGCAGGATCTCTGCTCAAGGATTAGACGTCTGTTCGGACCTTAGGAGTCAGCGAGGTTCCTTAGACGGTGAAAGTCTCTACACTCTTTATAACGTCCCCAACAGTTTTGTATGTTTGTGCCTCATAATTTCATTCTCATGTTCCTCTTTATTAAAAAATCAGTGCGTTACACAAAGTAGCACAATGAAATCATCAGGATCCGGGATGTTTTTTGGGAAAACACTGTGTCATTTAGATCGGTTGGATATAAGCAGCTGCCAAAGTGGGAAAAGAGAAGAAGAAACTACGGAGAAGCGGGAATAAATTAGAAGAAGAAGAAGGAGGTTTAAAAGAGCCGCGGTTCCTCCTCCGGCCTGCAGGGGGCGTCTGTGTTTGCGTGCAGCCGGGCTGGCTTCCGGTTCCGCTTCCGCTTCCGCTGTGCTGCGCAGCCCGGTGAGTTGAAGTAAATTCCATGAAACAACCGGCGCAGAGTCCGCGGAGACCGAACGGCAGCTAAAGGCTGAGCCACCCTGCGTTCACCCGGCTAACGTTAGCTGAGCCGCGGTGAGTGCGACGGAATCAGCGTCGGTCCGAAAACCAACCGCGCTGAGCCGGTGATTGATTCGTGTTCCGTGTGTTTCAGTCCGCGTGTGTCCCGTTCTTTTTTATCTGTGTACGGGAGCAGATGAAGTTCCCTGTCGTTCATGGAAGTAAACGGTGGACGGTGAAGGACTCTGCACAGAACCGCAGCCCAACGATTCTAACACTTTGTTTTCTTCAGACTGAGTCAGAGGGAAAAGCTGCTGGTCCAGAGAGGTCAAAGGTCACGTGGTGCAGCTGCCATCATGGTCAGACCGCAGCGGAGGACGGACAGGTGTGAAATCAATGAAACGCTCCTTCGTGTCCTCATTAAAGGTGCAGCGTGTAAGATTTAGAGGCGTCCTTTGCAGAACCAGAATAACCGTGGAAGAAGCAGCAGCGCACGGTCAAACCTGACACGGACTGTGGCGACACTCTGGTGGTGCTTCAAAAACGGTTCCCATCAGTTTTCATGCAGTGGCTCCGTGCCCATTATGTGAATAGGGAAAAAACAGCTCCGAAGCCACATCAGGTGACATTTTCGTCTTTCCTTCCCAGACTCCAGCTGTCCCAAAATATAAGTTTACCTTGTCAAGTTGGCGCACTGGTTCTGTGCAGTGTAACATCCTAATAGTCACAGAAAAGTTGATGCAATCGCTCTCACTGTACAGATTTTTCCGCTGACAGATCCCCCAGCAGGAACTGCATTAAAAGCGATTCATTGCACATGAGATATTCAATATTAATTTCAACTTTATTTGTTTAATGTCAGTTCACAACAGTCTTCTTAATGCCTTGGCTTTGCCATTTCACACATCACCACCCTGTGAGACACCATATGCATAGTGGTGGGGGGTGATGGTGAGATGGTGCACTCTTTAGTCTCATCGCTAAATGTCATAAATCTTACACGCTGTACCTTTAGTGTCTGACCTGAAGCTAGCGTCAGTGATGAAGTTTTCCCCTCTGATCGTTTTTAGGAGTGAATATCAAGCTGTTTGTCTCCCTGCAGGTGTTTTCAACCTGCAGCAGGTAACACCGTGACATGGGTTCAATTCCCAGTCTGCCCTGTACAGAGGAGGCCGCCTCCCCCTCAGCAGGTAAAAACAATCTCCTTCTCATTCTCCTCCAGCTCCTGCCGCTGCGATGAATCAATGTCCCTGTTTGTGTTTCTCTCCATCAGGCGTCAGGCAGAAAGCGGGTCGGACCAGGAACAGCGTGCGCTGACAGTCGGCCGTGCAGCAGCTCCATCACCACAGAAGAAGAGAGGGGAGACCTGCTACCTCATGGTGTTTCAGGAGAAACTGAGTCAAAGAGAGTCAGACTGGACGGGTCAGTCATAACTTTCATTTAGACTTTTCATGTAGCCCAGAGACAGCAGTGCTGCTGGGCCGCCGCAGACGTTTAAAAAAAAAAAAAGGAATTTAACATCAAAGCCATTGGGGCAGATTGAGTGTTTTCATGATTCCCAGAGATTGAATTGTAAAGAAAAATACCAAGTACTGTAGAGGCTACTTCCAATGAGTCAAATCGAGCTGTTTTTGTCAGTTTGGATTGAAAAGTTTAGCACAGCAGAACCATTGTTTTGCATTGCTACGTATGTGGTAATGAATTTAATAAACGCGCAGCATATTTCATATAGAAAGTTAATTTTAACATGGCCAATTGTGACCAATTTCTCTAAATAACCTCATTAAAATATCAACAGCAGCTTGAAACCGTCACCTGGGGCCTTTCATCCTGTCAGTGTGTCTGTTTCTGGGCTGTCAGGGTCTCGTTTTCACGTAACCTCTCAGCTTTGCACAGGAAACGTTTGCAGTACAATCCCAGTGCAGTGTTACCTCCAGTTAACCTGCTTTCAACAACTTTTCCAGTCACCCCACGAAACAAATGCCAGTAAAGGCAATGTGCTTCATGTAATGAACATAATATTTGCGAATCAGTCCCACTTGATATAAAGAGGTTTCAGTCTGGACTGAAATGATGGACAGAAACTGCAGCTCACCTGTGAAGCCAAAAACTTTGTATCTGTTTCTTTTAGAGGTGAGGAGGCCGATGCTCTGACCAATAGAGACAAAGTCCTGGGGTCATGTGGTCAATCAGCAGGTGAGACAGTCCAGATTGTCCTTTGCTCATGGATGCGATGACACGTGTTTACTGTGGACTTGAACTCTGTGTGTGTCTGATCAGAAGGTGTGTCATCCAGAGCTCCTCCTCCAGACCAGCAGGGGTCAGCAGAGCTCAGTGAGGTGACGGTGAAGCGATCCTGAATTCTCACTCTGTTTACCTGCTTTTCATTAGTCACACTCGTTACTTATGAACGTCACTAAATATCTGATAGCGGTGTGTGTGTGTGTGTGTGTGTGTGTGTGTGTGTGTGTGTGTCTGCAGCTGCAGAATGTGGGGTCACTCAAGGTCACCATCCAGCAGAGCAGCGAGAGCCGAGAGTTTGGAGCAACAGACAGAGCGACAGGTGGACTCCACTGTCACGTCTGTAACCTCACCTGTCGAACTCTGCAGGTGAGCAACACCCACAGTAGATCAGCCGATCTGTGAAAAATGGTATTTCCTGTGATGTCAGAGCATCTGCTGGGTGGAGTCTGGATATAAAACCAATCAGAAAGCAGGATTAGATGTTTCCCCAAAGCTGCAGTGGACGTTTTACTGCAGAGGGAAACTTTTATATTCGGCAGCAGTAAAACATTGAGAGCTACAGTGAATTTCAGTGAATCGACAATTAAGATTAAAATGTTTAGAAACTTTACCTGACACCATTTCATGTTGTGTCGGTGCAGAGCTGACATTGTTCCTGTGTGTGCGCAGGTGTTTCAGGAGCACATGTCAGGAGCAGAACACGTGAGGAAACTGCAGGAGATCACCGACTCCATCTGTATTAATGCACACGCACTGCAGGGCAGGTGGGAGCACACAGCGCCGTCCTGTTTGTTCACTCACAGTTTATGTATTAGCTTTAGAATTAGGTTGTCATTAACAGAGGTGGGGGTGGGAGACGAGCTGCACACGCTGTAGGTGGAACGTGTTTGGAAATTCTCGTCATCTGCTGGTATTTCTTCAGTAGCAGGAGAATCACTTGTTCAGGTGAAGACAGAATAAGTTGCTCTGTTGTTTTCTGCACTACAGCTGTTTTGAGCAGTCTCCATAGAGACAGTAAAACCAGCAGCATGGTCATTCGTTTGTCCAGTGGTCTGAAGTAAGCTACCGTCAACACTGATCATTTTAGCGTCTGTGTGGAGGTTTATTTGCTAACATGGATGCAGGCCCTTTTTTAACAACCGCGTTTTAGCATTTAGCTGGATTAACGTGGACACAGTCTGAGAGCTGGACTTGGTCCGAAGCATGGAGTCTAACATCCTGACAGCTGCCATCTTGTCCTGCAGGGGGTGTCGCGCTGACTCTCGGCGCTGGTGCGACACCTGCCAGACGCAGTTCAGCGGCGATGTGGTCGCTCATCGACGGACGAAACCGCACAAGGTGAGCGACGGCTCTGCTCCGTGAACAGCAGCAGCTGCAGGTTTGTCGGTGACTCATCGTGTGTCTCTGCTCCAGATGTGTAAGCAGCTGTGTCGGCCCTTCTGTCCCGTGTGTAAACGTCACTTCAGGACTCCCAGGAAGTTCGTGGAGCACATGAAGTCCCCGGAGCACAAACAGCAGGTCGGCGTCAGGCAGGGTGGGGTGTTTGAGGTTTTTTGCAACCAAAATGTAAATCGAATCTAAATTAGTTCGGTGGAATAATTACACTTCATAAAACAAATACAACGGCTTCATTTCACCTTTTATGCAGTAGTTGTTTATCTTGATCTTATCTTTATAATCTCTAAGACTAAATTTTTAGGCATTTTAAGTAGAAGTGTGAGATTTATGGCTCATACTAATTTTAGCTGCACACAATTCTCATGTCTTTCCTTCTGAGTAGAAACCTTGCGGTTTGTATTGTTTTGTACGTGTTTCTCTACACATCTGATCTGATCTGTTCACCACCAAAAGTCTAAAAGGCTGCAGATGCACCGAGTCACGTGATCCACGTACAGACACACGGTTCAGGTGTGAGTGTGAATGGTGCTTTGGAACAGAGCAGGCGGCCAGTTTGACTTTCTGTCTGTCTTCTCCCAGGTGCAGCTGGAGGAGGCTCAGGACGAGGAGCTGATCACTGTGGACGCCATCGGCTGTTTCGAGGAGGAGGAGGAAGAAGAAGAGGAGGAAGTGGATGTTGCTGATGAGGAAGATGAAGATGTGGGAACAGAGGAGGCAGAGGCTAAACAAGTGGAGGTACAGACTGGTGTTGACTTTCAGGGATGCCGTTAAGTTCAGAGGTGGATAAAGTTCACAGCGCTCGAGCAGGTTCGAAACAAACTTAATTAAAGTTAACGACGTTACTTTGTGTGTCCAGCTGGGACGTTTTAGGAAAACGTCATTTAACAAGCTATAAGCCCCAATTGTGTCATATTTCCGTATTTGGCCCAGGATGGTGGTGAAGTGAAAAGAGTCGGTGTTCTACAGGTTTTAAAGAGACTGATGTTTCAGAAATCCTCCAGCTCCAGGTCTTTTCTCAAGGGCTGAAATGGTTTGGACCGCCGTGTGTTACAGACGGAGAATCCCGAAGAGGCCAGCGGGGAAGAATGTGATGAACACGCCACATACGGTACGTTTCTGTACATTGTGAGAGGGCGTCATCGTCCTGTAGTCTGATTTGTACCAGAAAACGCTGATTGTATTTGAAATTAGAAAAATGTCTTTGACCACAACAAACAATAAGTCCACTAAGTTTAAATGGTGGAAGACTTATTTAGTAATTATTAATACGCTGTAATTGGGCGTTCTACTTGTGTTGCTGTAGCTACTTTTTGTAAGTAAGTATTAAAAAGAAATGTAATTTGTATTTTGCCCCCGCAAATATATATATCTGTTATAAACAGCTGTTACTGATCATCTTTAACAACAGAGTCTCTGTGACTCGTTTATCACAGGAAGTAGCTTTGTGGTTCCTGTGTCCGGCTTCCTGTGTCAACTCTGCAACAAGTTTTTCTACAAAGAGACCACAGCCCGACACACACACTGCAGGACGCAGACACACTACCGCAACCTGCAGGTAACACACACACACACACCTGATGGGGGGGGGGTCAGCCATTTTTGGAGTCTTATCTTAACCTCAGTCATAACCAGTCATAATCAGAAGTTAAGCTCAACCGTCAACCAGTGTGTTTGTGTTGTAGCAGCACAGAGCGCAGAGGAGGACCTGACCTGACCACACGGGATCGGCGGATGATGTCGTCCGCTGTCTGTGGCGTCCCCTGAACAAAGGACAAAGTTCAGGACACGTCCAATAATTTCACAAAACTGTCACTTCACATTTGACCACCACAGCTGGAACATAACTCCAGGCTGCTGTTTCCTGTCTGTGCTTTCTGAAAACACCCGAGGACACTGAAACCAGCACTACACAGTCCAGACATTTGGATTAGTTAGAAAAATGTTTATGCCCTGTGTTTGTTTTTCATGCATTTTCACACCCATTTTACGAAAACCCTGAATGATGAAGCCAGTGAGGAAGGAAAATAAAGGGGAAGTGTTCTCCCACAGCATCGAATGTAAACCAGCTCTTTATTGCCTGTTTAATTTAATGTTGCATAAAGTAATTAAAAACTGGAGGAAATGAATTAAAGCTGCACTCAGGTTTATTACATTCAGACAATAATTTCCACTTGCATTAATGCTGTTCAGTTTTATCTGAACCTCGTTGTGACGTTACACTTTTATTAAAGGGCATCTGGGTCCACGTGGCACCGCTCGCCCGCAGGGGGCGCCCCGCCCCCCCGCAGGGGATTGTGGGTCGGAGGCAGCGGAGCCGCAGCAGCATCACACCGGACCGGACCGGACCGGTCGGAACCGTTTGTCTGTGCACAAGTGCCTTAGCAGGAGACATGGGACACGGAGACGCGATGAGCCGGGCCGAGGACGTGGCGGATCAGGTGAGCTGCGGGCCGGGAGCCGCTCGGTTTGTTCGTGTTCACCGGGCCGCGGACGTTGCCAGAGTTCGGCGGAACGGAACGCTCAGGGGCTTTAAAACCGTGAACCGAGTCCGGCTGTGGTGAAGGAGGAAGGACACGCGCGGGCTGAGGTTTCCGGTAGCGGAGAGGAAACGCGCACGAAGCCGGTCATCGGCTCTACTTTTCTTTGGACCGGGACTAAAACGACACAGTTCTGGGGCTTAAACCAAGTCGGTCCCAAGTTTGTAACTAGTGAAGGAGGACGGGTCCAAGTCAGGGACCGGGTTCACTGCACGTGGGTGGTTCCGCTGGGAGTCATCGTCGGGGAGCAAACACACAGACACTGTGATTATTATAAGATGATTCTGTTCATAATATGTTTCTGTGACGTTTATCCGGCGCTAAAGTCCCGGAGCTTCACTTTGACACCGAAGCTGCGCCGGTCCAAGTGAGATCCGGACACACACAAGCAGCAGAACCGGGGCTGCAGTTCGACTAACATCAAAGTATTTGTTCATAGTTAAAGTTCGTGCGCACGTCTAAAAGGTTCAGGACGTTTAATTCATCAAATTAATACAAAACATTAAATGTAAGATGAATTCATGTTCAGATTCAGGGAATCAAAAACATCGGACGTCGTTCAGCATCTGATGTTTCCGAACTCGGACGGGTTCGTGCTCTCGGCTTTGAAGCTGAAGTGGAAAAGTTCGTTTCCACCTCAGCATCTGTCAGTGGAAGGGATTTGTGTGGTTACAGGGTCCACAGACCCGTCTCTGGTCCGGAGTCCGCAGACCCGTCTCTGGTCCGGGGTCCGCAGACCCGTCTCTGGTCCGGAGTCCGCAGACCCGTGGCCAGTTCAGTTCTGAGTTGTATATGAAATCATAAATTGAATTTCCTGATCCGTGTGTAACCGCAGAAGTTGGACACCCAAATGTCATCGCCGTGACCGGGGGACGTTCTCTGTTGGGAACGTCACTCCTGGAAAAGTTTAAAGTTTGTACTAACTAGGTTTGCAGTTTTTAATTGAACGTGTCTGCGAACAGCTGCAGGTCTTTGGAGGCTTGAAAGATGAGGGACAGAAAACGTTTAGAATTAATGTGAATCAATAAAAGACGAAATGAAACCAGATTTTAATAAAGATATGTAAATATTCACAAAATATATATAAGATGTGACTAAAAACCCTCAGAAGCTGTTGGTGTAAACCAGGAGCTGCAGGGACTAACCCGCCTCTGCCCCTCCTCTGCTGCAGTTCCTGCGGGTCACCAAGCACTACCTCCCCCACGTGGCCCGGTTCTGCCTGGTCAGCACCTTCCTGGAGGATGGGGTCAGGATGTGGTTCCAGTGGGGGGAGCAGAGCGAGTACATCGACTCCACCTGGAGCTGCGGACGCTTCCTCGCCAACGTCTTCGTCCTGCTCAACCTGCTGGGACAGCTGGGTAATACACACACACACACACACACACACACACACACACACACACACACCGTTTTAGACGGTATGTGTATGAAGAAGTGTATCGAAGTGTATATCTTCACAAAGACGTTTATGTAGCTCGGTGTAGACATCAGCAGCTTCCTGTTTTTAGCTGCGTTGCGCGTTTGTGTTTGCAGTTAAAGCCTCGTTGGTCACTGAGCAGACAGTGTGTGTACACGCACTGCAGTTACTCAGAGAAACCCACTTCCTCTTTAGAAACCTGGTTATCAAACACCGTCAGAACTGAGGGTTCAGTTCCTCAGTCAACCTCACGAACTACACCAGGAACCTGTTGCAGAAGCAGCGAGTTGTTCATGTGTAAATACATATTTAATCAGGAGTTACTGTTGCTACGCTGAAGCTAAATGGTAAATATTCTGCGCATAAAGCGCTTTTCTGTTGCTTCTCATTCACCCGTTGTCTCACACACACACACAGACACACACACAATGTAGGATGCTCAGCTGACCCAGCAGGAGCTGCTTGATGCACAGTGTTTTGCCTTTGGACCAAACCAAACTGATGTGAGATCAGCTGATCCAGCACATGCTGCATCCAGGACCTGGATTTACTTTCCCTGATCAGATTCAGATTCAGATTCATCCCTGTTAATATCTGTGTGTGTGTGTGCAGGAGGCTGCGTGTTGGTCCTGAGCAGGAACTTTGTTCAGTACGCCTGCTTCACTCTGTTCGGCATCATCGCCCTGCAGGTAACACACACACACACACACACACACACACACACACACACACACACACACACACACACACACAAGTGCAATGCATCATCTTTATCTCCTTGTGTATTTAAATTGAAAAATTAAAGTATCAAACATTGAATTAGACCCATTTTTTACGCTTAGTATTTTTACCTCTGTAAAAAAAAAAGAGCAGAAATTATATTATATATATCAAGTGTATGTTGTACATTTTTATTTCAATTTCAATTTATTTCAATCTCCCTTTCTGGGATGGTGAAATGGACGAAATGTTGAACCAGACAGATAAATTTATTAAATGATCTGCCACAAAGTGAGTTTATCTTTAACGCCAGATATAAACCTTTAAGCCAGAGACTTACTGTAAATAACTTGACTATAAAAAAACAGGTTTCACATGAATTGCAGCTTAATGCATTTATTTATTTACACAGTCCAAAATTTCTTTAGAAAGAACTTGTTGATAAAGTTTTGTACAGAAACATCACCTGTTTTTGGGTTTGTTTCTGATAAGTGTTTGTTTCCTGCAGACAGTGGCCTACAGCATCCTGTGGGACCCCAAGTTCTTAATGAGGTGAGTCGGGAAAAAACTTGACACAGCAGGAACATGTTGAACAGAGGTGTGAGATTTTCAGTAGTGAATCATTTTGCAGGTCAAATCCAAAAAACGCAGTTTGCCACGTTTTTCCATCAAGGCCAGTTCAAAAGTGATAATTATTACATGTATTAATCAGCACCTCCGTTACTGAGATGGGATAGAAATTATTTTACAGCAGGTGAACATTAACTATACGAAGAATCAGTAAATGCTTCATAACAACGCTCCTCGTCTCCGTAGGAACCTGGCGCTGGGAGGGGGCCTCCTCCTCCTCCTGGCAGAGTGCAGGGGCGAAGCTCGCACCGTCTTTGCGGGCGTCCCTTCACTGGGTCATCAGAGTTCGCCGAAGCACCTCCTGCAGCTGGGCGGTCGAGTCCTCCTCGTCCTCATGTTCATGACGCTGCTGCACTTTGACCTCAGCCTCTTCAGCGTGAGTCTGCACACAACAGCACTCGGGTTACTGTGCACTAGACAACATGTCCCACTTTAATGAGAAGGTCAAGACAGGGGATCAGTGACCTAATTCAGATTCTCTGAGTTTCTCTGGAACTACGACCCCACAGTCGCTAAAAGAAACAAATGAGGCCAAATTACACTTGTCTATTACACGTGGAAAATGCTTGAGTCTTAAATAAAATACATTTCACACAGTTATTGCCTCCGTAGTTTTAAGGGCTGGAATGCTCCGGCGTGTCAGCGTTATAAGGCACAAGATACTTACGATCCTTCTTTCTTACGCAAGCTTTCCTGCACATTGCGGCTGCACTAACATTACCTTGTGTGCAGATGTGGAAACGCATGTTCTTGTCGGGTTCAGGGACACTCTGCATCTCGGCTCTGATGTTAGAAATTGTTGATCAGCAATAAAACTCAACTTCTACGAAAACCCAACAAAGACCCAAAACCATCCTTCGAGTTTCCGCCCCCTCTCACTTATCAACACAGATCAAAAGATTATCACCAAAGCTCTAGCTGTCAGAATACCACCCAATAATCCACCCAGACCAAACAGGATTCATCAGAAATAGGAACCCATCAGACTAAAACTTAATCACCCTTTCTAAACAAAAACAAACCAAAAGTATAATTGTATCATTAGATGCAGAAAAAGCACTTGATAAATTTAACTGGACGTGTCTTTTCAGCACCCTGCAAAGATTTGGCTTCGGAGAGTCATTCATCCACTGGGTAAAAATCCACTGTAATCACAAATGGGGTCACACGTCACCGGGGAACCAGACAAGTGACAAAAATCCCAAAAACAACACTAACACCTTGTAAATAAACCTCAATGTGGCACAGACGCAGACTTTCAGTTACACAATAACCCTATGCATCGTCCGACTTGGCAGCACAAAGCAATCGCCCACCTTCATGACTTATTTTAGAACAACCAATTTGCATCATTTAAGACATTAAGCGAAGAGTATGGAGTTGGGGAGAACCGTTCCCCCAATATCAACAACTAAAATCCATAATTAAATCACAAATCCACTACAGCTCCTTACAATAACTGATAAGATAACAAATATCACAAGATCAAAGAAATTGTCATCTAAACTTTATAAAATAATAAGACCTAGATTTATCTAGAAAGATTGAGGTGGTTGTCTAGATATCCACATTTCAGATGTTTCTAGATGTCCAAATGGAGCGAGATATGGACATCTAGATAAAGATTTTATATTTAGATAAATCTAGAAAAATTCTAGACGTGGATATATATGCGGATCTTTCTAGATCTTTAACTACATCTTTAACTACATCTTTCTAGATCTCTACACTGATCCGCATCTCGATAAATCTTTATATATCTAGATAAATCTAGAAAAATTCTAGTCGCAGATATCTACGTGGATCTTTCTAGACTTTTAGTTGCTTCTTTCTAGATAAGTCTAGAAAACTTCTAGACGCGGTTATCTACGTGGATCTTTCTAGATCTTTAGTTACATCTTTCTAGATCTCTACACTGAACCGCACCTAGATAAAATATTTTGTGTCTAGATAAATCTAGAAAAATTCTAGATGTGGATCTTTCTAGATCTTTAGTTACATCTTTCTAGAATCTCTACACTAATCCGCATCTCGATAAATCTTTATATATCTAGATAAATCTAGATGGATCTTTCTAGATGTATGTCTAAATAAATCTAGCTTTCTATACAGATTTTAAATGTAAATGTTTTTTCTAGATAGATATCTTTCTAGATATATAGTGCTATTTAGAGATCTTGTTTGATAGATCTTTATATATCTATATATATACACACACACATATACATACACACACACACATACATACATACAGATACACACACATACATACACACAGATACACACACATACACACACACATATATACACACACACACACACACACACACACACGCATATGCACAAGCATACACACATATACATACATACATACATACACACACACACACATACTTATGTACATACACATATCACATATAAACATGTATATACATACACATAAATAATAATTTTCATGGCTTTCCTCTCATGAGCAGACTACGTGTGTCTCCTCAGTCCACAAACCTTTATGCACTTTCACACACAAACACACACGGTCCGTGACTCGTGTGTCTTGTCTCACGCTGGCTGTTGTTTTGTGTTGTATAAAACTCAAAGCCTCCAAAGAACTTTCCACCTTGTTTTCACATTAGGATAATAGTAAACCGGACTCTCTCAGTCCTGTGTGAAACCCGACTTCACTTTCTGACCTTGTGTTCAGATCCTGCAGAACCTGGTGGACACGGCGCTCCCTGGTGGCCGTGGGCTTCAAGACGAAGCTGGCTGCTCTGACTCTGGTGGCCTGGCTGCTCTGCGTCAACTTCACCTTCAACGCTTTCTGGACCGTCCCCTCGTACAAACCCATGCACGACTTCCTCAAGTACGACTTCTTCCAAACCACGTCAGTGATCGGGGGCCTGCTGCTCGTGGTGGCTCTAGGACCTGGGGGGGTCTCCATGGATGAGAAGAAGAAGGAGTGGTGAGGAGGAAAAGACTTTAGATTTCATTTCAGTTTATTTTTTTTTAAATGGGCATCAGATGTTAAACGTAATGTTTCAATGTTTGTCATGTTATCACTAACTTTTCCATAATTTCCGGCCTGAAAATGTCTATCAACTCATCACTCATGTACCTTCTTCAGAGGTCAGGGGGAGTGAAGACTTTTAGTTTCTCTTCAGATAGGGGATGAGCTGCAGGTTATCAGGAAAATAATCATGTCCGGTGCATGAAAATCGTTTTAACCAGTTTAACAGACAGAATAACTCCTGAAAGTGTTAGAAGTTAGAAGGCATCGGTCCCGCTGCTGATTGGACTCACCTAAACAGGTAAGCAGCAGTGTTTGAGGCCCAGCGGGTCACAGCACAAACCCAAATAAGGGATGAGGCCGGGACTTTCTAGTTGCCCTGACTCAATTTAGCTTTGACTCTTGCATGAAAGCCGGTTATTTGAAGCTCGTGTGAGTTACTATAGAAACTATCAATGGACAAAGGTAACTGATTGTAAAAGTTGTAAAGACGAGTTGGAGGTTCCTCAGCTTGAAGACTTGAAGGTGAGGCACAAGCTAAGCCTGGTCTCCCCTTATGTCAGAGCTGTTTCTGACAAAGCTCAGCAGGGAAACGTTAGCGTATATGGGACCATCACAAACACATGGTGTTAGTCCCAGACAGGGATCGGCTCTGCCGTCTGACTGAACAGTGAGTGGACTGTTCCTCAGAAACTAAACACAGGCTCCACTCTTGTCTGGCTGAGACTTTTCTTCTGCATTAAAACAGCATCACCTGATAATTTTTTCAATGCTGAAATTAAAAACCGATTCCTCTGATCTGTCAGTCCACACAGCTACGAACATCAAGTTTCTGTATTTGTCGCCCACATGACATCCTGATTAAACCCCAGACGTCTCCCCCACTTTCTATTTATGTCCTTGTGGGACAATCTTCTTCACATTTTTACATTCTGTGCAAATTCTGCTGTCCTGACGTTTTTTCCAGGCGGTAACGTCTGTGTTTTTCTGCTTCTTTAAGAATCCACTAACAATGTGTGTAATGACTGAGACCGTGCAGCGGGTGACGCTGTTCTTCAGTGAAATACTTTTCTATGCCGTGTTTTTTATAGATGTCTAATAAATCCTTCAGCATTAAAGCGTGTCCTGTCGTTACAACTGATCCGCTCACTCCACAGTCAGAAGTTAACGGCTGGTAATGATGAGCACTGTGCTCGGGAAAGCAAAAGTAGTAAAGGCTTTGATTCGTATTTTCCGTCAGTGTGTACTTTGTTTTTGGTGTAAAATATTTACTACATATCACACTATGTGCTTTACATAGTTTGTCTGTGTTAATGTTAGACTTTATAAACCTCAAATATTCATCTATGGCTGAACCACATTATTGAGTCACAGCAGTAAATGACAAAAAGTTCTAATATCTATTTGTATAATAACGCAGAATGGAGGGACTATTTCTTTAAAGATCGATATTTTTAGGTCAATTGGGTGGATTGTTGGTCATGTAATGAAAGGAAATTTAAAAAGAAACATTGACCACAGCCAGTACAACTGAACAGGTAGAGCAGGGAAAACGACGAAACGTTGTGAGCGCTGTAAAGAAAGATCCTAAACCAACAAGCACCTCCAGAGGTTTCACAGTCTGCTGCAGAAGATGCAAACCACACGTTAGCAAGAAGAACAGGAAGTCCTGACTCGACTTGGCAACAAAGCACAGAGATGAGCCTCAGAAATTTGGGAATAAGTTTTATGGGCTGATGAGACAAAGATGAACCTTTAGCAAAGTGTTGGAAACAGTTTGGGGGAAGACGGGATCTGCTCACGATGAAGGTTTTACACTCAAACCCTACAGAGCTGCGTTTGTCCTGCTGAAGAGGAAACTGAAGGGAAAAGCCAAAGCTGGGAAAGCATCGCAAAAGGGGAACGTTTGGGGATGTCAGTGGGTCACAGGCTCGATGCAGTTATTACAACTAAATATTGAGTCTTAGTCACTTTAATCTTGGGTTCCAACTAAAGGTGCTGCCTTAATCACATCCAGATGTAAATACCTGGAAATAAAAGCTGAAATGTTGATCAGACCCGTCAAACTCAGTCTACAGCCTCGGCCCTCAGGTACAGCTGGACACCAAAAATGGGTCGACCGCGCTCACACACACAAACAACACACACACAAACACACAGTTTGAACGCCAGCTGGCGAATTTGGAGAAATCAATAACTCATAATTGGTGTGTGTATGTGTGTGTGGTGTTCAGGTGCTGCCCTTGGCTGTAGGTTATTACAGAGCCTGTACAAAACCACCCATCACTGGCTGCTGTGTGACGCACGCTCGTGTGTCTGTGTGTGTGTCTGTGTGTCTGTCTGTATGTGTCTGTGTGTGTCTGTGTGTGTGTGTGTGTGTGTCTGTCTGTCTGTGTGTCTGTCTCTGTGTGTCTGTCTGTGTGTGTGTCTGTCTGTCTGTCTGTCTGTCTGTGTGTGTGTGTGTCTGTGTCTGTGTCTGTGTGTGTGTGTGTGTCTGTGTGTCTGTCTGTGTGTGTGTGTCTGTCTGTCTGTGTGTGTCTGTGTGTGTGTGTGTGTGTGTGTGTTGTGTGTGTCTGTCTGTGTCTGTGTCTGTGTCTGTGTGTGTCTGTGTGTGTGTCTGTCTGTGTGTGTCTGTGTCTCTGTGTGTGTGTGTGTGTCTGTGTGTGTGTGTGTGTCTGTGTGTGTGTGTCTGTGTGTCTGTCTGTGTGTGTGTCTGTCTGTCTGTCTGTGTGTGTCTGTGTCTCTGTGTGTGTGTCTGTGTGTCTGTCTGTCTGTCTGTCTGTGTGTGTGTGAAGGTCTGAGTTGCTGCTCTGAGTGAATATTGACGCCTCCATTCTGCTGTTTGACCTTTTAAACAAACTGCAGAGGCTCCATCAAAATTACCACCGAACACAGGGAGTTGGTGTCGAACTGACGCCGCACGTCTGCTCGGAACCTTCTGGGCCAATCACCTGTTCCTCTCTGCTTTGGCTGCAAACTTCAGGTGAGCAGCGTCACCTGAATCCACTTCAGCACCAGCTGCTGACCCGTTTTTAACTTACACAGTCTGACTTTTTCTTCCAGTGCTGGTTCCGAACAAAACCCGGAGGCGCAAACGTGCGTGTGTTCACTAATTCAGATTTCGTATATATATTATTCTCCCTGCCTGTCATTCGTTTCTAATCAGTTATTATTTATTAAAGTTTTGCTCCACGTGTCCAGCAGGTGGAGCTCTCGTTGTTTCTCAGTTATTCTCTTCATTGTGCCAAAGCAAAACTTCATAATCTTTGAGCTACGAGAGTGAAAAGAAAAGATTAGGTGTAAAAACTGTAACATTAATAAAACCTACATACACAATAAAAAAATTCTAATTAGTAGTAATTAATTAAATAGCTCACCGTGTACCTAGTTTATTTAGATTATTTGATATTAAATACATATATTATATTAATTATTATGACATAAATTATTTTTTCCTTTGGTTTCCATGTTACTGCACTTTGACTTCACTATCGCTGAAATCTGAACTAAAACATAAATCCACAAATACAATGAGTTATTCCGAGATCAGCCTCTTTCTGGAGTCACACAATCATACTCGAGGTTTCCAAATTTGAACGAACTTCAGTTCATTATAATCATAAGAAAATCCATAATTCTCACGTTTTTGCTGATAATACTTTTAGACTTTACTGACATACATAAGAAAAGTATAAAAGTGTGTGTAATGTTCTGTACAGGAGCAGAGGAACCGAACTCATGGACTCACAGAGGTCGGTCCGTTTGAGGCGGTGACCTTCGTCCCTGGACCGGTGACACGAGCTGTAACAGAACAAGCAGCATATTCAGAAATAAATGACCAACAAACTTCGTCAAAATAACATTTGAATTTGGCTTTTTCATGTTTAAAAGATGCCACTTCAAAAACAGACGCATTTTTAAGTTTTCAGCCACGTGCACAACGAGGGTTCCGACTGTCACGCGCTGAAAAAGCTTCAGCCGCTTGGAATTTTCCTAAAATAACGGAAAATATTAAACTACTTTTATCATCACGATCTGTTTTCACTTTTACATTAAACAATATTGTTTTGTACATTTGTTTAAAACATTTTTCAAATGATTCTTAGGTTAAAACTGTCAAAGGGGGGAGCAGAAAATATTTTACAGGGTGCACCGTGTATTATTATTATGAATAATACAGCCTAAAGAATTATGATTAAAATAAAGTCTAATTGCCTTTAATAAAAAGGGTGCACACACACATTACTTTTAATGTCATAGTAATCTGAAAGAATTTTCTTTCCTCCACAAACGTCTGTATATAACAGAGTTTGTCATATTTCAGGATGATTATGTTTCCGTCTCCCTCCGTTGGTCACGTGCAGCGTCGAGCACGGCGACGGCGAATCGATCCGGGGGGGTCGGATTGATTCTTCTCTCCGCTCTCTGACAGAGACCTAATGAAACCCCACACACACACACCTCCACTGAGGTGGAGTCAACGTGCAGCTGTAGCGATGGATGGAGGTTTTCTGGGAATATGTGGAAAATCATTTGGGGAAAATCATTTGGGGAAAATCATTTGGGGAAAACGGGGACAGACGCAAATCCTGGTTGTTCCCGTAATGACGCGCCGAGACTCGTTGGCCCAAGTTTCACATTCATTTTAATAGAGCTGCGGTTTTATTTGACACTGTGATTATCCTTTATTATTTTGTAAAGCACTTTGAAATGTCTTGCGTATAAAATGTGTCATATGAAAGTGGACTCGCCTGGATCATAGGTTTTTATGAACTGAATGTAAGGACTACGTTCTACTGGAAATTATTTCCTGATATGAATTTCAACCTTCTTTGACTTCTGTGCTGTAGAATTTCTCCATCTGTAGTTTGAGGACCGACAGTTACACAGCAAACACCGTTAAACCGGCTGGATCACGAACATTTCTGGTATTTTTGCCTGAAGGATATGATCTCAATAATTCTCTGTCAATGCTTTTTAAAATACCGTGATATATGATAAAAAAAACAACGTATCTGACTCTTTTCAAATCTTTGCTTTTTCATTGATTGAAAAAATCATTTCATTTGTGAGCTGATCATTTCTGACCTGAACCGCGTCGTTCATGCTTTCACTCTCCTCTTGACCTCCTGCTCCTCTCCTGTCTCAGGAAAACAGAAGAATGTGAAGAGGGAGACGGGAGAGAATGGAAATGTCGTCAGTCGTCATTCTGCCGGGTTCAGCCTGGAAGAGGAAACAAAAGGCTGCAGGTGATTCGATGGACGGTGGGGGGGCCTCAGTGGAACCACAGGAACCTGGACAAAATGCAGCAAAACCCAAACATGACACGAAGAACAAAGAGTCTAACAAGGGTGGAGCATAAAGTTATTTACTGAGAATATTTGACTAACAAAAAAATAATAATATTTCATCAAGCACAGGTGGCCCTGATGCCTCCGATTCACAGGAGCCATCATGTTCTCTGTGTTCTGGGTGAGCTGTGTGTGGGGGGGTCAGGGGTCATGGGAGAGTAGTGGACTGACCTATGACCCCTGCTATATTTCAGGTGAGTTACCTGATGATGGCACAGGTGGGAGGGGTCAGGACTGAGGTCAGGGACACAAATTGGGAGGGGGGGTGCTTGTGTGTGTGTATGTGGGGGGGTGCTTGCATCCTAAGACCAAGATAACATTTCTTATACACACACACACACACACACACACACACCTGTGTCACCTGAGCGCACATCAGATAAGACTGAGCTCTTTCTCCGACACCGTGTAGCGTAGCAGCTAATGTGAGCTAATGGTGACATCACAGGAGTCATTTTCCACCTGAGCTGCCGGAGGAAACTTGAGCTGCAGTAAGCTGGGGGAACCAGAACTGGTCGGTTCGGACCGTAAGTCTACGCCCCCTCCCCACACAGCAGTGGGTCTTGGGCATCCACAAACACAATTCGTGACCTGAGAATGTTGTTCTACTAAATGTTCTACAACCAAGTCATCTCAAGGCACTTTACTAAATAAAGTCATGCAGAGGAAACCCAACGAATCCCCCCGGAGCAGCTACAGTGGAGAGGAAAAACTCCAAGAAACCTCCAGCAGAACCAGGATCCTTCAGGATTCCACTCGGATCCGTTCGCAGCATTTTCCCTGCTGCCTGATAAATCCCAGCGACCTCACAAAGCGATGGCCTGACGGAGTCCTACGGCTCCACACCACTGCAGACTGAAGCTTTAATGCCGGGCAGGTTATGAACAGCTGATCGTATGACCACAGGAGACCTCACGCCATCTGTAATTGTCTGTGTGAGAGACGCTGGTGAAACAAAAACCTTCCATCCAAATCTGTGCTGGGACACTGGAAACTGCAGCGTGTAGCTGCGTAACGCTGGGATGACTTCACTGAGTAATGAACACATTTCAGATTCCAGATGACTCTTTTTCATTTTCAATGCTCCTGTAAACGGTGAAATATACCAATAAAAGCCAGAGCTCTGGTTCCAGACTGAAGCCGAGACGAAAATCAAGACTTGGGCTTAAAACAAAAGGGTTTTCAGAGTCAGTGCAGAGCTCAGTGTGTCTGCAGCACAATTATCATCAAACCCAGAAAAACACTTTTTTTATGAATGAAACACAGCAGGGCAGAGAATCGAACACGTGAGACGACTTCACAAACCCAGTGGAACATTAAACTCCTGATGCTGCTGGGAAATTCTGCGACCTGCTGCTGCTTAAGATTTTCAACAAATTAAGTCCTACTATTATATTTTGCTCAAAATGAACAGGCTTTTTTTTATTACCTGAGCCTCAACTAAATGATCGTACACAGGAAAACAGTGTTTAGTTCAGATTCCGACGTTAATGAAGGAAGCGCAAAACTAATTAATAAAACTCTAAATCTTTGAACAAGTTTAACATTCCCTGCAAAAGCTGTTAAATAATGTTGCCAAATCCGGAATCTTTCTCCGCATCATAATTACATTATCAATAAATTAATAAGTGGATATTAATGTCACAGGCCGCCAGTAAACGTGCCGGATTTGTCCTGAAGGACGCTGGTGCGTTCAGGGCCTTAGTGTCTTTAAGAGTTGTCAAAGTTCCACTTGGCACAGGACGAGTCACCCCGGATCATCCCGGGTCACCCGAACCGTGTGAACCTGTGCTCAGATTATTAGAACCTCGTCATTTCCAGCTCAGTGGCGAGATTGAATATCGACCCGGGACCAGCCGGCTGCGCCAACAGGTTCGGCTCTCTGGGAACCCACCAGGAGAACCGAACAGAACCGGTTCTCTCGGCATTCTGGATCAAACAAAGATGGTGGCCCGGCAACTCTGGTTTGGAAGGCAGCAGACCAAAGGTCAAGCTAATGCTAGCAGAGCTACACACACACACACACACACACACCTTGGTTCAGTTCTCCCACGTCCACTCGCTGCTTCCCCAACCTGACCAGGTTTCGTTCCGACTCCGTCTGGATCACACAGGTGTGTGGGCCAGCGGACGGGTTGCCAGGTTTGGCTGGCAGAAAGCAGCTCATCATCGCAGGACGAACTAAAGGCAAAGGTGGATAAAACACAGGGAAGCAGTTTTCATACTGAATAATTATCAGAATACTTGCATAATTGATGATGTAAATGTTCGTGTCAAACATCTTTTCTGGAACATCTGCTTAAAGATTCTTTTTTATTATTGACAAATTCATTGTCA
Source organism: Channa striata (assembly GCA_033026295.1). NCBI lineage: Eukaryota > Metazoa > Chordata > Actinopteri > Anabantiformes > Channidae > Channa > Channa striata. Next base: position 26,252,678 of record CM065178.1, read on the forward strand.
AATGAGTCACTAATTAATCAGCTAATTCATTCGTCAATTACACACAATCCTGTGGACAATGTTAAAAGCAGCTTACGCCAGAATAATTCCGCACATCTGTACTAATAATCCAGAATTACATAAACCTCATTATTCTTACCTACACACAGAGAAACATTTTAAGTTCACCACTTTTCCTCGTGCCCTTTGCCCAGTGACCAGGATCCGTGTTTGCACACACGGATCTTTGCCCGTGACGTTCCCGGGCGGCAACACGTGTGACCGTGTTTGACCCGTCGGTGGATTCAGGGGTGAAACTGAAGAACACGCGGAGCTGAGGAGGAGACAACGTGGACTACATCAAAGGAAACGTGTGGCTGATTTGTGAGCGTGAACCTTATTTATTTTGTGCAAATAAAACCGAAGGCACGTCTCGACACCACTCGGGGAAAACCTGAGTGATTTAGATGAAATAACTGCTCCTAAATGGCCTGATTGGATTTTCACTAAGTGTTATTATCTCCGCGGATCTTCATTAAACTCTGTCTTCCTGCTGCTGAGTGAATGGATGCATCTGGTTCCCCGCGGCTCATCCTGCCTCTGAATCGTCGCGGTGATGAAGATAAAAGCTCGGCTGCATTTATCCACCTGCTGCTGAGGCTCCCACACAAGGCCAGAGAGAGCTCTCAACGATCCTTTTAATTCCCTCCATCTGCATTTGAATGTCTCTGTCAGCTCCCAGAAAACGTGCGTGTGTTTCTTCCTAAATGAAGAGCTCAATTAGAAGAACGTCATTATTAGCGCAAGGCCACGCGAGTCGACCTTGTGATGCACACTGGTCCTTTTAGTTCAGGCGCACACACTCAGGTCGTCCTGTCCTTCAGAGTCACTTTGCTTTATAATGGAGAGCAAACTGGCAGCGGGTCCTAAGAGCAAACCTGTGTGTGTCGGAACAACTCGCTGACTCTTCCTAATGCTTCTCTTTTTCCCTAATGGCTGCTGTTGACTTTATTTTCCCTTTTCAAATAATCCTGAACAAAACAACCACGTTCCGTCCTTTTTCCTTCCTTACCTACAAGGCAAGAACAGTCGGCGGAAGGCTTTTCGGCATCGTCTAGTCCAACCTGTCGTGACTGAACTGAACATTTGCTGTGCTCCTGTAGACCTGCTCCAGTCAGACTTGACCTGAGGCCTGGACTCTGACTGTGAAAGGTGAATGAATTTTGTTGGAAGCCATTTTGTTTTCATGAGGGTTTCAGCACTACCAACACGAAAACATCCTCTCTACAGTGAACTACACCATAGATCTATGAGGCATCAGGGCCTTCATGAACAGTTTGCAATCGTCCTGGATTGTCCCATCCGGACTGAGAGCGCCGACCAGGCACAGACTCCTGGGCCCGTAGGTCAAAGCCTTTGTATGAAACAAGTGTTAATAATTCCCACGTGCAAGTCAGAGCTAAACAACGGAAGACAGACACGTAACCAAAAGCGACGCGCAAACTAAGTACAACAGAAACCGAAAACACGGAGGTAAATCTACTGCAGAGTGACTCAAACAGAGGAGCTGTGGAACGAGCGACGGTCACGCCATCGTCACAGTAGGTCTGTGACGAATGTCGCCCTCCTTCTTTGAGTGTCTCCGTACTGGGATTAACAGGGTTTACGCTGAGCCAGAAGAAAAACCGCTCGTGTTTGCCATTAAAGTGAATTTAAATGATGCAAATCGCACCAATCGCAATTTTTTAGCCAAAAAGACGACATGCGGGTAAACCTCTTCCAACCACTGTAGACCTTGTAAATCGCAAGATGGCGCCTGCGTCCCCCAGCAGTTAACGCGACGCAACGTCTACACAAACCAACTCAGGAAAACTCGCTACTTGTCAAGGCCACGTCCGTGTGTAGAAAGGACAATCTTCTGACGTGGGGACACAAACATGTTTGACTTCTCATCACCGTTGTCCAGAGCTGCCGTCACATTTGGTCGTGCACTCGTGGAACCGTGTCCTTTCCTCCTCCCTCCTCTTCTTAGGTTTGATTCTCAGCTGAAACGCTTTTATTCAGATACCTGTGTGTTTATAATTAGCCAGTGGTTTCTACCCACTGTGTGTCTAACTGCTTTATAATGGGAGTCAGAGGAGCACAGGATGAGGGGGAGGAGAGGAACCACCAGATAAGACGGATGGATGTTGACAGACACATAATAGAGACGAGCCGCTCTGATCCCAGAATAATGACAGCTCAGTGTCACTGATGATTTCCTCAGCCATTATCCTGTCTCCCGTCTTCTTTACGTGGAACCACAACACAAACAGGTCTGCACTTTTATTTCTGAATATTCTCACCAACATTATCAGACAAGTCCCCAGACACAACAGCGCTTCGGGTAGCTGTGCTGGGATCAAGGGGACTAGAGAAAACCAAACTAACTTATAAAAAGTGTGATTATATTCCAGCAAAGAAATTAAATTTAGCTTTAATTTCATTTTTAACTAAACAAAAACTGTATAAACCCAAAACTTGCACCCCGAGTTAGTTCCAGTGGAAGTTCACGTGATGAGTTTCCCTACTTACCAAACATTTGTAGAACGAAAACCTAAAATATTTGTAACTAAAATGAATTTAAAGCTACATTTATTTTTTTAAACCTGAAACTTACAAATCCAGTCTCCCATGTATAAAAATGGTTTTGACAAACTGTTGCCTAAACGCTTGGGGAAAAAAGGGGGTTCAAGGACACATTGGCAGGGGACTGAACTACAGACCCTGCAGTTTGTGGGTCTGTAGTTCAGTCCCCTGCCAACGTGTCCTTGAACCCTTTGACATGTGGACAAGTTGAACTGTGCCATGCAAGGTGCTCAACATCTTTAGTTCTTTTAATGGCTAGAATGGTCTTGCTGAAAGTCCAAACTGGTGACAACTGGACCTGCCTGAGGATCTTCGAGAACATTTATCTGAAAGGTTCCTCCAGAACCAACATGGATTCATTCGCAGCTTCAGGGTCACGCGTGGGTGCGTCCCAGCTGAATGCGTGTATTGTTAGAGCAATAAAAATTCTATTTGACATGTTGAATCTGGGCGTGTTGGCCGGCTCAATGCTTTTTAGTCACAACAGGGTGATTAGGATTCACTAAAACGAACGACCCAGATGTGCCGATTCTGACGTAGCCGGACTATGAACATTCTGCCGACTCCGTTCAGCTCTGGCTGAACTCTACCTGGAAAGACTCTGGACCAGGTGTGTGGCACACGGCCTCCCACACAGTGGCAAATTCTAAAACAATTTGTTCCACAATCAAAACAGGCCTAAATATATATATATATATATATTTTAAAGCAATCCCCGTTTTGCCTATTAGACATCCAGACAGGTGTTCCACCGCAGGCTGATCCAAAATGATCTGAGGAATATTACAGGGATATGATAAAGTGTTCAGCTGTGAGGAATATGAACTGGATTGGCACTTTAATTGTTCAGTCGACATGTTGTTCCTAAAATCTGCTTAGAAACAATATTAAGACAAAACTAAAAATTAGTCTAAAATAAAAACACGAGAATGATGTAAACTAACATATCAAATAAAAAAAATTGAAAACTGTTGTATCCCTGATGAACATGGATTCTGTCTTTGATCAGAGGCAGATTCTGAATCAGCAGGACAAACAAAAAAAAAAAAAAAAAAAAACACCGTCAGTCAGAAAGAATGAGCCTGTTTATTAGCCCTCATGTTAATCACCATCCATCTTCCTCGGCCACCGACAGACTCGTGGCACGGGTTCATACACAGCTCTATCTGTCAATAGAATCTAATAGAAAAATCTGCAGGTTACAATTAGGACGTCTGTCCATTAGAAAAACAATAGAAACCATGAAACCAAAAAGCTCCCTGTCACCCCTTCAGGATGAGGGGACGGGACTAGGAAGATCTGAACCAGAGTGGAAGGGTAACGTCATGTCCAGTCCTCGTTGGGAGACACTGGCAGACTGCGTGACCCGGCAGGACACGGGTTCTGCATCAAGCCTCAAACTCGGGGCTGTACATCAAGCTACCGTCCACTCCAGTGTTTTAATGGTTTTTTGAGGGGATTCAAAGCCCCTCACTACAGCCGTCCTCATCTCAGAGCCACCACACTAACAAGATGCAGGACTGTTGGACGACGCGGCGTCTCACGGTCTGGTGTTAAGATGGACAAATCCTGTCAGCGTTTTAGTGTGGTGACAAGCAGAGAGACAGACAAGGAGAAGAGATACAGACAGTTAGCCTAGCAGTCTTGAGAATATTACACATACACAGCTTCTCTTAGCAAATTGGTTAGACAACACGTGAATTAAACAATATCATTTTTAACAAGATAAAGTACATTTTTAACTGGAGAGCACCCGCCAGAGTGTGGAAATTTACAAAAACCATAATATCTCAAGGACAAACTCAATATTCATAACTGGATAAACAGATTTAAATAGACCCCTGTACAGGAGAACTCATTATTACCGTCTTCATTATTATCATTATTATTATTATTATTATCATCAACGTCATCATCATGAACGTCACACATACAAGAGGCAGAACCACTGATTCCGTATTCAACTCAACACCAGCCAGATCTCCCTCAACACAAGACAAACCTCTCTGTGGTCCAAAACACACAACGTTCAGCTAACGCACAGACACACACACCACTCAGGCTGAGATTGCACATAATTTGAAGACCAAAATCCTGTTGGGAAGCGTGAACGAAAAGATAAAGCAAAATTACTTTTACATTCGTACATGTATAAAACCACGCAAATGTGTCCAAAACAACAGGCATGTTGAGGAAATATATAATCCATCTCTAATACGCGCACACACACACAGATAACACAACGTTAACATATTATACAGCTATGGTTGGAAATACACTTGTCAAGAGAGACACACACGTCTTAATTTATGCAACAATCAGCAAGGCCAAATATAAACAATGTGCATTTAATGAGCTAATTATTAAATACAAAATCATTTTTGGTGGATTTGGTAGAAAGTTAATTCAAATACTGCTTGTTTGAACAATATATGGTGGTGCTGCAACGACTGAACATTTATCTCAAGCTGTACATTTTTGTCCTTTACATGTCAATAAAATGTTGATACTGTCCTTCGCAGCTGCAAAGTGAAAGGCGATTTCTGACAATGTCTGTCTGATAAATAATCCGACGAGTGAAAACGAGGAGTTTACAGTCATTAAAAAAAAACATTTCCAGTGAAGCTGAAACCAGCAAAGATTTGCATTTTTTCTAAAAACAACACGCCCAGAACACAGCTATCGAACGTCACGCTGATAAAAGGTGAAATATGGATTGTTGGTCAGACAAAAACAAGACCTCTGAAGACACGACCTTGGAAAATCAAACATTTTCTGTAATATTATGAACATCACTGAGCAACTAATAATCAGGACATTAATCAACGAAAAGGTCAGTTGTGGCTCTAGAGAATCTGATTATACTGGTAGTTTTCAGCGTTTCCGTCAGCTAGCGTAGGTACCAGACGCACGGGTTCTTTGGAAGTCCTGTTAACGGGAGAGCTCAGAATTCACAACATCCCCACGAAGAATTACAGCTCGAGGCTGACGAATGTCTTTTCTCACACGCGTTTTCGCTCGAAGTGAAACACTGCGAGAACAGCACATACAGGTAAGTTAGCACACGTTTGCTAACAGCTAGACATCCTGCTAACACGCCGACTGCAAAGGTTCAGCCGCTACAGTCATTTAGCCAACACCAAAGTGTACCGTGCAGTGAGAAAGTTCGCCGGCGGGTACCGCTCAGGCACGTTGTTACCAATCATTCACATTCAGCTAACGTCCACTGTTTGGCATTCAGCCACCGCGTTGATTCTGTTAGCACAGAAGCAGCTCAACCACCATTCAGCTAACACACAGTTGAGGTAACACGCAGCTTTTATCGAGTCACGCATGTAGATGACGCGCTCATTTAGCTAGTACACCGCTAATAGTATCGTCTACTTCACTGCTCAGCTTCTAACGCCTCAAATCGGCAACGTAGAAATGCAGAACTAAGTTACAACAATAACGTTTCACTGCAAGAAAACAGTATTTTCCCACTTTTTATAATGAAAGTTGAGGCAGGAAAATGTGGTGTCACCTGGAGGTTTAATCCTGTGAGGACAAACGGTTTGACCACAGAGAGATCTGGCTTTAGACAACGCAATATAAATCGTCATTTATTCATCTTTACATCATAAAAACTAAAGAATCACCATAGAGATACAGGAATAAGAACTATCATCAAACCAAAAAGAAAACAATAAACGCATCATTGCACCTCCAAGATGGCGACTAAACAGGTAAAATTAGATCAAGAACAGACCCAGCGAGCAAAGATTTAGTACAAAAAACAGTTTTGTCTCTGACGGTAAAACATTACATTTCCATCCGACGCTATTAAAATATTTCTATGCCAAAATAAAAAATAACTGAGTCAAAACACACAATCTGACGCATGCTTTAAAACATTATCATAAACAAAATAATAATAATAATATCAGATTTTCTTACTCAAGACTGCTAAGCCTTATACCGTTTTCTTATTGGAAAATAAAACTAGACAAAATAGATTATACTGGATTTTTGTTCAAAGCCACACTGATACATCTTCAAGTTTGATAAAAAAAAAAAAAAAAAAAAAACACAGGTCTACCTTGTAGGGAGACCAGAGGCTAGTCCAAAAAAATCTGCCCGACAAAATATCAACTTTGTAAAGGTTAAAAAACAGAAAGAAAAGAGTTCGTGATTTTTCAGTTAATCCTTAGTTTTTCTCTACAAAAGGAAGGAGGAAGCGGCAGAGCATTGCTAGGAAACCCCGATTCGGTTGCTGTCGACGACCATCCGAGGCCTTCACCTGGTGAGGGCGGAGCCTCTAGTGATCCTGGGAAAACAAAACAGCATAATGTCCTTGAATTTCATCAGCAAATTCCACGTAAGAAAATTGAAGATGGCGTTCACAACCCGAGTGAAGTGTTTTAACGCAATTTCGCAACAAAAAAAACTGATCTACTCTCAGGACTGGCTTTGCTTTTGCTTGTGAATTACTGTTTGGAAAAACTTGGCATTTCACTCAGTGCTTTTCAACTGGTCCATCATGTAGTTTGAAAAAAATGTTTTAATATAAATCTATAACACAATCAAAAGAGGTCAAATAACATATTGGCTTCAACTGGTTCAGGTGACGATTACGTGTTGAACACGTGCCTTGTATTTAAAAAGGAGACTGTAGCAGCGTCACAGGATCATTTCCAGTCTGTTTACAGCGAGTCTTTCAGAGTCGCTCAGCATTTGCAGGGTTGGTGTCAGTTACCTGTATCTGGGCGGGGTTCCACAGGTAGGGCTGCTGTCTGTAGTATTCTGCTAACACAGTGTAGTCTGGCACCGAGCTCTGCTGAGACGACTGACCTGGGAACAAAGCGAACCCATCAAGACAACATCTCAGCATCACACACACAAACAGCCAGGGCTGCGCATCAGCTTTCAAAGCACCAAACCACAGCAGAAGCTCTTAATCATGCTGAACAATTAACCCTGTTTTTAAAATCAATATTGTAATTCAACAAAATGGCAGAAGCTTCACTGCGCATGAAGACTGCAACACACTTCTTCAGAAGTTTGACAGATGCAGAGATGTGCCCTGCCCTGCCAGCCTAGACAAAGGACCGATTGGAGGAAGAAAGTTTAAGACGCAAAGCAACCGTAGTGAAAATGGCCGCGGCAGAAGCAAAGCCGGATGTCGACGTGAAAGAAACGGCAAGGGTGTCCGAGCAAAACCGCGACGGTCGTTTAGACATATTTTGGTCTAAACGAGAGGATGCGCGGCAGGAAGAGGTGTAAGTGCTGGATGTGCCGTCGTTCCACACATTTCCACTCTTCTACGGAAAAGCCACACTGGACTGCGTTTAGATGTCGTCTAGAGAGCAACTAATCTGAAACCAGAAACTCTTACTGTAGTTGTGAACTTAACAGTTTATTTGCAACAGGCTAAAACATGAAAATTAAAAAAAGGACGTGTATGTTTTGTTTGCACTAATTGCAGAAAATATTATAGCCATTACTCCTCATGATCAGACAAAAAGAAGACATACTTTTTTTGTAGTAGTCTTCCCAGACCTTACTGTAGTCTGTCATCATGCTCTGAGGCTGGTTCTGCTGACCTACAAAACACAAAAACATACAAAGTCAGGAAGTTTATAAGGAACCTGTCCAATCCAAGAGCCAAAGACCTGATCCCTGAGTTCTGTGGATCTGCTGTCCATCATAAACATACAGAGATGAGAAAAACACTAAGTGGCCAAATACAGCGAAGCTTTGCAAAGTCACACACTGGCTCATTCCAGCGTTCAAAAGGAAGCAAATACTCCGTCCACTCGCCATCGGTTCATTTTGTTGTTTAGTTGGACATTTCAAAGAATGTTCATGACTATTGCAGATGCTGGTAGCTCAAAGCGGCTCCACACTGGGCACATTCACAGGGGACATTTCTGGCAGTCCAGAAGTAAACGGTGGGTTCAGGGAAGGCAACATATGTTTGGTAGTAGGTGGACGTGAACATGACCAGTAAAGGCCAATTCCTCCAGAACATCCTGATAAATTACCAGCCACAGATTTCCAGTTACCCGACATGTGTCTTTGACTCCACCACTGCTGCAGCGCCTCTTCACATTTTCCTGAAACACTCTGGACGACTCTAGACTTTTCAACTTCCACTGTCTGAAAGTAAATGCACCAGACAAAAAGACTTCTTCTCTAACCTGCATGTAACCCTGCTGTGTGTGTGTGCATTGTGGACTTGCCTAGCTTCTTATAGTACTGCTCCCAAGCTTTAGAGTAGTCCATTTGTCCTGTCTGAGCCAAACTGTGACCTACACACACACAAAGAGAGTCTTAATCATCGGAGTTTTAAAAAAGAACCGGCATCACTGATTGACCATCACTGTGAGGACACAATGAAGACACAATGTCTGGCCTTTACGGCTTCAAACATCTGTGTGAGTGTTGGGGTTACAGTGCTACTACTGAGGACATGTAGTCAGTGAACACACGCTACTGTGTGAGACAGGCGGAGGAAAAGCTCAAGACAGCCGGCTGACAGTTGAAGCAGAAACTGGAACAGGCAAACCGACACACCACGGTCACGCTTTGATTGTTTTACCACTTTATGTAACTTCACTTGGAAATATCAGGAGTGTCAGTGAGGTTTTCCTGGGCCCCATCGTCCCAGTGATTGGTTTGCCATTTCATCTCAAAATGCGTCACACGTACGTTGGGAACGGGCCTTAGTTCTGATGGTTACGCATGTGATCAAAGTGTCCTCACAACAACAGAAAGACAAGTGTGTGTAGGCACATGGTAAGTTATAGTGTTTTATTAAGTACTGAATGACAATCACATTTATTGTGAAATACTAGAATCCAAACGATGTAAATGTTGTGCATCACTAAATAACGAGAAGTAATTCAGGCTGCACCAACACTGCTGTGGCTCAAGTCATAACAGCATCTGCTATAGGCTCAGACTGCTGAGGGACCAACCGGAGGCTGGAGGTTTCTCCCACTGTTTTCTCTACGTGTCTCTATAGTCTTGACTTTATTCTGTAAAGTGCCTCGAGATGACGTCGTAAATCGACGCTATATAAATAAATTATATTGGAAATTGTTATAATGGTGCCTGCCTTCATGTTAGAAGTTTCTAAACCCACCCACCCAACACAGAAATAACTGGGGGTCTGTCATACAAAGACTTTCACAGATCCACATCTCCGGGTATCTTGCGGTTCCTGAGGATAATTTGTGAGTGCAATCCAGGCTTGACAGCTCTTCAAGAACCACGGCTAAATTACTTGGTAGACGTCATGTAACAGTTTAGATTTTTGTCTTGTGACACCAACATGACTGACTACAAATGTCATCTCAGTCCCGTTCAAACGGCTTTTAGACTTACATTGAAAGAGAATGAAGGAGTAATTTATCATGGGCACACAATTCAAATATTCCAAACATTAACTTTGGTCCACACAGATGGACCCAGTAAAGACCAACGGCAGGGTAATATCCATTTTAGGAAGTGATGGCTCAACGTTTACTCTCCACACTTTGGGGGGAAAGGACGCCAAGGTCATGTAAACCTTGTTTGGGCCGTTGAAACCTGCCAGCTTGAAATCTTCATAGAGACAAGACCTCAAACTTAGCCAAATCACTTTTATGAGTAGAAAACATAAAACATGAGCTTGGTAAGAACTCAAATTATTGCTACTACTTGATCTGAAACAAACAACCTGATATCATCCGCATAGAACATATGGTTCACGGACGGCGTCACTGGAGGATATTCTGACGCAACATAAATCTAAAACCATCACCTACTGAAAACTTGCTGAGAAAAACAAGAGAGAAGTGCTGTTTAAAAAGATGTAAAAACTGGATTGAGGCCACCCTCAAACACTTCTTATCAAGTACAGTCGCATTAGGTAAAGTCTGCTGCAGATGGATTTGTTTAAAACTTTAATTAGCTGGATTTAGGTGATGTAGTATGAGGTCATTCACGTTCGCCTCCAGTTTTCCATTTAGCCTCCAACACTGTGATGTAACTGTGACACAGGCACAAATGGTTTGTGTCCAAAACCCAGATGGACCTAAACGGACGTGAGCGACCACCATCCTACCAATGGACACCACATCTTCATTCCCTTGTGGAATTTGAGTGTCCTACATGGTTTAATGGACGATTTCAACAGTCAGACGCGAAATAAAATGTGGTGCAGCGTGAGGCTAAAGCCTGTGTCTGTCTGTGTGAGTCTTACCAGGGTCTTGTTGTCCAGGATTCTGCCAGCTGGTCTGGTAGGTGTTTCCCCAAACGCCAGTCAGGAAGGTCTGACCACTGCCACAGCTACACACACACACACACACACACACACACACACACCCCTCCCTCAGTAAAACAGTCCAGACAGTGGGTTTACATGTATGGTGAAGCTGTGTGCAAAAGTTGGGCCCCCTGCTGAGTCCACGTCCTTTGGCAGACTTTTCTGGCTGAAAAAACGTTTGTTGCAGCTTTTCCTGCAGATCTCCCCAGTTTCTGAGACAGTTGAGTGTCTTGCAGACCCTTCAACATCTACACTGTCAAAATATTATAAGAAAAGCGGTAGAAAAATACACATACACAAAAATATGACGTCTGCCCAGGGGTGCCCATCTTTTACATCAAACAAAAATGGATTTGAAAGTGCAGCATTAAAAAGTGCACTCACAATAACATTAATAAACCATCTATATAAAATAACTATAAAATGAACAAACTACACACTAAGACACTGACTTCTGCCTCTCAGTGACTGAAAGTCTACAGGCCAAAGAACAACCTCTGCTTCAAAACTAATGGTCCAAAATTTGGGACCAGATTGTCACAAGGTGACGACCTCTCGCCCAGAAAGAACTGATCAGGAGACACGACGCTGGGCAGAGTCCAGTCACTGACACTGAAGCTGGTATGTTTGTGTGCGACTTACTTCTGGTGCGTAGCAGGGCCCTGGGTGAAGGGGCTGAAGCCAAAACTTCCGTTACTCATAATACCTGAGCCCTGCAGAAGGAGAGAGATTGAAACCGGGTTTCCGGTCAGCTTTTACAACTTGTGCGCGACAAAAGTCTGCAGACGGCGCTCATACCCCGATCTTGTCGTCTATAAGCTGGCGGGCCAGGTCCATCTGCTGGGCGGTGCCTCTGATGGTGAAGACCCGGGTGTTGGGGTCAGTGGAGGGAGGAGGATTCCTCTGCAGCTCCACGTGAGCTCCAGACTGCTGATTAATACTCTTTATGGTTTCTCCACCTACACACAGTGTTAATGTTAATGTTACTAGTGGCACCTGTGGTTTCTTCACTTCAAGATTAAAGACATACTTCCGGTTACAGTTACTTTTTTCTTATTCATCATCAGAACATTTAACTACTAAATCAATTTCAACTACATACAGTGGACAAAAACATTTCACAAATATTACCGTCGTACAGCTTTATACTATATTGTGCCATGCCACAATTTAAAAGCTGTACATTTGCAATGATACAGTTATGGAGTTAATGCTATAAACAGATTTTTTTTTAATGTAGAAATGTATTTGTTTTGTAGCTGTTGGAGAACCGTTTAGCTTGATTTGAAATCTGATGATGAAAGAAGGTCCCTGCAGACAATAAGTCACCTTTACCCTCGGACATTCGGGGTGTGTTTCAGCTGTATCACCTTCTAAATTAAGTCAGAGGTGGGATACAAATCAGATTACTCATCTGCTTTATGTATGCACAGATTTCCAGTCACCTGGTTCCCTGATTAGCAGAAAAGCTGCTTCCTACTGCTGACATTTAGTCATTTCTCAGAAGCTTTTATCCAAAGAGATTCAAGATTTATACAGCGTCAAGTGAAGTACAAAGCAGCAAAAAATCCAAGTCATAGGATAGTCATTCAAACTTAAGAAAGGACAGATAGGAAAGGTCACACAACACCCCCACCCATCCAACACTTGTTTGAATATTAGAAGTGAGAATCCGGAGTGTGCAGGTGGGCTGTCCCACCACCACCGAGCTGAAGAGTATTGACTGGTTCCTTCTGCTGGGTGGAGAAGGGACCAACAGACATCATTTGTTGAGGGAGGAGGATGATGGACATCAGGCAATTGCTGTTGAGTTGACTACTCCTGTCAAAGATCATTTCACCTTCTCTAGCTTCCAATTAAATGTAGAATAGAATTTAAAATCCTCCTTCTTACCTATAAAGCTCCATCATACCTAAAAGATCACAGTACCAGATCATCCTACTAGACCCTCCTGTGGAACCAGCTCCTGGTCCAGAGTCGGGAAGCAGACACCCCCTCTACTTTGAAGACGAGGCTCAAAACCTTATAGTTAGTTCTAGTCCTGCTGCTATAGGCTTAGACCGTTGCTCAAGGGGGATTTGTTGGGTTTTCTCTAAATGTCTGTATGGTCTGGACTTTATTTTGTAAAGTGCCTTGAGACTATTTTGTTGGCGACATAAATAAAGTTAAATTGAAGCATATTTTAAATCATTAAATCATATATTCAGTGTGGTTCAGGAGCTGTAGCCATTCCTATGGAAAGATGTTTTTGTCAGTTCTAGGAGTGGAAAACTTAGTCTTTGTTTCAATTAACTTTTCTGTCAACTCCTCATTCTACTCAGTGAATTTGAGTAAATGTTTCACTGGATCTGATGCTGCTAAATTAAAGGTCATTTTGTCTGTTACACAGTTGGAACAGCGGGCTTCAGTGAAAGCACAGAAAGCAGGTTATTGTCCAACAGTAGACCCCCAGACTCTCCCACACAGACCGACCATATGGGGTCTAAACTTAGGGCACTTGATGTCCCTTTTGTCACTGGTGCTTTTATTGTGGAAGCCACTGCTCGACCCTCTTGACCTCCAGCAGAGTCGGGCTGATGAATGGGTCACATTTGAAAGAGCGTTTTTAAACAGTGAATGGCGCAGATGAACGGAAGTCCCAAATGATGATTCTCAGCCGTTTTCAGGATTCTAAAACTGAATCGGGATTTTAAGCGTGAAGGAGGAGAGCAATTTGCCAAATGGTCGTGGTATTTTTCATTTTTAAAAACCCTACACACTCATTCAAGAGCAGAACAATTTGCAGGTACTTCTACTTTTCCACTTTAAGTAACTTTTTTCCCTCTCAATGAAGCTAAAGCAGATTCTGTTTTAATAAATAAAACTGATGTTTTGTTCTGGATGAACCAGTTGTTGTGTAAGGCAGATAAAAAGCTTCACAGTATTTATTGCTCCACAAAATTAAACGTAATCAATAAAAAAAAACAAGCAGTTCAATTACACTTAATTAAAGCGTAAACTGTAACAGCCGAGTGTCCCCGGGTCCTTCGTGTCTTTGTTGGTTGCCTTTTTCCCCTCACACACCTGCCACGCATTCAGGCGCAGACCAAGTTTATTGGCGTTTGACAATATATTTGCATGTGTCCAAGCAGTCAGCTCTGCCTGCTCCAGAGGATCTACCGTTTCCAATAAGATCCGTTGTAAACTGTCCTAAACCTAAACCAGCTGACATGTGGGCCGACTGGCAACACATTTCTCATCATACCTTTGCCGATGACAAGGCCACATTTATCAGCAGGGATGGTGTAGGTCACTTCCTGCAAGGGACCAGGAGAGCCCATAGTCCAATCGCTACGACCTCTGACCCGCCCACCTCGCAGGGCAGAACCAAAACCGTCGCGCTCCTAAAAAATATGCAGCATTTAAAACATTTCAACTGGTCCTCATCAACTTAACCCCTCGACCCGTGCTACTTACCTGTGCAGTCTGGATGAGCTCGTTGATCAGGTGGACAGCATGCTGACAGCGGTCCGGCTGACCCATCACCATGGCAACACGCTCTGGACTGATGCCATCGTCTGGAAAACAAGGTAACCTGAATACTGCTGGGGATTGGTGACTCTCGTAAAAAAAAAAAAAGTTGCTATAGCTGCTTTACTTTTATTTTTGGTGTCTTCCATGTCCTGTTTTATATTTTAAATACACTGACAGAAGCATTTGCGACATTGTTGAAAGCAGGAAAACAACTTACAACCTGATCCTTAAGCATAAATTAGGTCGGTTAAGATGTTATTTATGTGAAGGTTGAAAAATCCTGAACCATTCAGTCTTAAAACACGTCAAAACTGGATTATACTGGTGTAAACGGACCTGCTTTAAACTGGATTCTGACCCCTGCATCATTCTGGATCTTCTTAATCATTTCTCCATTTCTGCCAATCACGATGCCAACAGCAAACCTGGGAACCGGAACCTGAAAACACATTTAGCACCATTAAAACATTAAAACACTGAATCCAAACTAACTGCTAGCTAATGCTAACAGCGGCCATTTATTCATACATCCAGGCTGCTTCCTCCCAGGCGGGCGCTGAAATCATTGCGTCCTGATCTGAAATCTCCATCCTTCTCCCTGATCACCTCCAACACCAACTCCCTCGCTGCCTGAAAGGTGAAGAAACAGGTTTGCTACGTATAACATCATGTTCCAGAATGAGATGCATCTTGTTCTGTGAGTTTCAGTCTGACCACGTTCCTCAGTACCATAAAAATGAGGACTGTTTAAATGGACTCAACGATTTCACCACATTTACCACTTAATTCAAATGATTATTCAATAAAATGTGGCTGACAACAGCCACAACCAAAATCTTTTTTACCAGGTTTGATTTTTAAAAAAGTGTTCATAGGAAGAAAATTTGAGCCAGACTTTAGTTAAGACTTGGGTACAAATTGAATTCAGGGAGCAGAGAGAAGCTCGTGTACTTAAGGGTCTTCACAAGTTCAGGGTAAAGGTGTGTACCTGCACTTTGTACGGGTCTCCGGAGATTCGAAGGGGTTTGTCTGCTCCTGTTGGCATCGGGCCGTCCTGGATCATCATCATCTTTACTCCTGCTCGCTCCTGACACACAACATCATACATCAGAGATATTTAAAGCTTCCTGCCTAATTCTGTCCCGTTTACACACACACACACACACACACACACACATACACACACACACACTACCTGCAGTTGTTTAATGGTGTCTCCTCCTCGGCCAATCACCAGCCCCACCTTACTGGCTGGGATTAGCATCTCCTGCACTGACGTCCCGCTCTCCCCGTCACCGTGGAAACCCGGACCATTTCTACAGCGGTCCACAATCTGGACCAACAGCCGCTTCGCATGCCTGTAAACACGCACACGAATACACGTGTGAACTTTAGCAGCAGGTGGAGGAGGTGACGTAAAGCTGGATGCTCAGAAACTCACTCAATGCTCTCTGGAGTTCCAGTCAGGGAACATGGCCGCTCCATCAGACCTCCACTGTCTGCAGCCATATATACAGAGATAAGTTACATTTCTTCTTAACTTCACACTCTGTTGGCAACTTTCTCTAGTTCAATTCAACTTTATTTTACAGCACCAATTGACAACATCGTCATTTATGCACACACACACACACAATGCACGCCCTAAAACATCTGCACCTGACAGATGTAGTGAGTCGGTAACATGTTTCCTGCTTTTTCTGTCCTCTGTTCTTCATTTGCTTAACTGTTGGACTAACATTAACCAACTACTTTTATCAAAGAAGATTTTAGACTTCATTTCATGGCTGACAATGCTGCATACAACATGGAGACATGTCGTAAAGGGGAGCAAAAGTCATTCTGTGTTTACATTCGTGTTCCCAGAAGTCTGTCCCTGGCACCAGCTGTGACAGGCCGTAAACTGATTTGCCGTTACCAGAGTGTAGACTGTCATATCTCTCCTGATTTCTTGCGACTCAATAATCATCTATTTTGAAATTGTAACTAGCTCAGACACAAATATCAGTCAAGTACAAGAGTATCTAACTGGGGTTTGTGTTAAATATTTGAATTAATAAAAAAATGACATCCGTGTTAATATATAATGCCCACAAAAAGCCCTGAATGTATGTACACATCAGCACCGATGACAGACTAAAATATGGGTAAACATTAATTGGTTTAAATAAAGACATTAAATGATGGTGGGGAAGTAAAGAGAGACTCACCAGCAGCAATCTGGATCTTGCAGCCAGACTCCAACTGGATCCTAGTAATCTGTTCTCCTCCTCTACCAATAACTGAAGAAAAAGACAAAGAAAAGGTTTGTCTCATGTGGCAACCTGCAGCCTTTGTTGATGGATTCTGACAGCTGGTTCCAAGTCAGTTAAATATCAGGATTCATCAAGTCCCAGAGCCATGACGCGTCTGAGTCTTTTTGTCTGTCAATCTCTGAGTCTCAGGATACTGGTCTGGGAGAAAAGTTTCAACCCAGCTTGAGGAAAATGTCTTAATTGGTTGAAATTGTCCTACATTATGGATGAAAAATAAAGCTTCTATTGCAGACTGTCAGACTTTGGCTCGGGTTAAGGAGTTTTAGATCATATGCAGCCGATTTAAAATTATATAATAAAGTGGTTATAAGCAGTAAAAGGCTTCAGGCCAGGTGGAGGGTTTGTCTGCACTGTTCCAGGTCCAAGTTAAACGTAGGAATCAGACTGAGGGTGAGAGGAGGGTTCTAGTTTAGATGTAGCTCATGTTTAAAGTTCTACGTCAAGTAAACCGTTCACAGTGAAGCTTTTTTTCACAATGACAGTGAAGAGTTGTAGGTCTGATGAGGGGTTCTAGATAACATTTACCTTCGGTTAGGGGTCTGCTGGTAAATGGGTCATATCGGGTAGTAGATCAAGACCTGAACAAGATCGGAGCTGGGACCAAATAAGGCATCTATGGACACACTGCTGTGCTTTCTTTTAGTGTTACGCATGTGCACAAAGGTGTCCAAAAGAGGGCAGATGGGATATCGGACAGTTTCGTATCACAATTGATCTTTGTCCACCTGATTGTATCCGGATTTCATGGTGGGAACGCACAAACACCGCTCCCAGTCTCAAGCACATGTTGCATCTGGGTTTTTTGTCTGATCAAATTAACAGCTGTAGTCAGAAGTCGTACTCACTGAAGCCCACCATCCTGTCAGGAACCTTGTAATCCTCTGTGACGACCCTGCTGAAGCACACAAAAAAACACGCATTAACACCGAGGTCAAACAGAAAACCCAGCGCGTGGGTCAATAAGTGATTATGCTGAAAGACTGTGGGAGACAGATCCATAACACTTATCTACTGTTACAGCCCAACACACTCGTCTATTTGCAAACAAGATGCTGAACATCATTATCGGTGCCGCTGAGAGTGAGAGAACACCTATCTCTCTGAGGACCCGTTTGCATTTCAGACATTTTGGAGTTCTGCCCGTGCGAGGTTTAAGAGTTGGCTTAAGGGTCAGAATTGGGGCACGGTCAAGTTAACGATAAGGCTGTCGTTCGTCATAGTGTGTATTCACAAAGACAGAAGTACAAAGGTGCAGGATACCAACTGTTGGCCGTACCTTTGATGTCCCATGGCTGCGAGCTGGTTACCTACTGAGAGACAGACAGTACAACATAAGAGATCTCATGGACCTGCGTAAATAGTCATGTTGCTGCAACACATCACTAAAAACACAGTAATATTTTCGAACTGCAGAAGCTGTGAATGTTAGAACCAGACTGGCACTTTCTCAGCTTCAAATCCCAAACCACAAATGAAGCTTTCTGAAACTTCTAACTTTACCACTTTGTCTGTGTGCCTGTCTCAACGTACATGGTTAGAAAAAAAAATTCCCTAATAAGCCCTGGGTTTGCATTGTACATACGTTTCATTGATTTTGTTCAACTGTATATTTTTGGGGCAACTGTGGTGCATGAGGTAGACCGGTCGCCTCTGGTCACATGCTGAACCCCCACTTAGCTGCTCCCGGTGAGTGTTGCATAGCAGCCCCCCCATCGGTCTGTGTGTGTGTGTGTGTGTGTGAGTGCGAATGGTCAAGTGCTTTGGTTCCAACAGGTAGAAAAGCATTGTACCAGTGCAGAGCATTTACCGTTTCCTAAAATCCTGATGTACTGATGGTAGCCTGATTAGTCTGCATCATCTTGAATTTTTTAAGCAGTTACCCGAATTTAAAAAGACTTTGTGGCCTTAAATTATGAAAATTAAATCTAACTCTTTTGTATATGTGCTCAGTGACGAATAAAGGATGTTTAATAAAGGATGTTTTAAATCATCTCCTCACCTCCATCTTCTCCAGGTCGTTTCTGGCTAGGGTAGTAGAGCGAGGGCTCGACACTTCCTGAGGAGCTGTTGAGGTGGGACATTGCTTCTCCGCCCATCTTACCCACCATCTGATCCACAAAAAGGAAAAGAAAACAGATGTAACATCTGGATGCTAGAACAGAAAAAAGTCCAGGTAGGACAAACCGCTCAGTGCAAAAAGAAAAAACAAAAGTGTTGACATAGAGCTGTCAGATAATTTAGTCAAATGTAAAGCTGAGACAAAGTCAAGACCAACGCGTCCCAGGGCAACACAAAGAAAGCTTTAAGTCAAAGACAAAATAACAAGGTTAAACTACAATCCCAAGTCAAAGG
Organism: Channa striata; assembly: GCA_033026295.1. Lineage (NCBI taxonomy): Eukaryota > Metazoa > Chordata > Actinopteri > Anabantiformes > Channidae > Channa > Channa striata. Next base: position 26,271,755 of record CM065178.1, read on the forward strand.
GGACATCTGTAAACCTGACCAAGTCTCAATTCAAACCAATAATCCTCAGGTAGAGAGCACCTAGTCCCAAGTCGAAATTAATGACCACTAAACGCAGTCTGTGTCTAGACCAACAAGTCCCAAATTTATTTTAAAGTCAGAACGTGCCCAGTTCAAGACGCAAATCAAAAACAGTCCAAAGCCAAAACCATCATCCAGTAGGGAAAGTTAGAATCCAAACTATCCATTTTTTTAGTTCTTTAAGGTCTGTGCTTCAGCACTGTCCTCTTGGAGTACACCAAAGGATTCATTCAAATACCAGATCTCATCTTCAACATTTGTATGTTCATGTCAACATAACAAAAACCTGTGGGGCAGTTTAGTGACATGAATATATAAGACATGAATATGTTTTCAGGCCCGAGTCCAGAAACCAACTGGGACAACCAGCCCTTTAAGCTCATTTACATCAACCTTAACAACAGTGAAAGGCGGGTTCCCTGAAGTGCTGGACCCAGCAAATCAGAAAAGCTAACAGGAAGTTTTCAGACAGCATAACGTGATGGTTTACTCTGGCTACCACCTGCATTCAGTGCAGACACCAAATGCCAGTTTGTGTTGTCGATGTTCCTGCAGAGCAGAGTGTTCTCTTCCTCGCTCCTGAACAGGAAGCCACCTAATAAGGTTCCTTGTTTGGCTGCAGACACAGCGAGTTCCTCTGCAGAGACGTGTTGGAGCGAGCAGCCCATCCAGATGTGTCCACTCTGATAAATATGTTTAGATCGTTTGATGGATGTGACCAATAAATACAAGAGATACAAGTTAAACAACAAGACGCCCTGTTGTTACGGTAACCATAATATCACCCTGCAAAACTAGTACTCACTATATACAAGACCAAGTAAAAGTACTTAACTTTTGGGTCATTGCTCATGCAGAATACCTGGTAATCATACAGTATTTCTACAATAAACAGGCAATTATGACAAACCTTTGACAGTTGGGGCCAGTTCTTTTTGTCATCTCTGACTGTGATTAACTACCAAGAAGCTGAAGTGAACGTCCACAAAAGGTCAGAACTCCTGCAACACTTGAAGCATAAACAACAACTTTATTGCTGGAACAATCTGTTCTGGCTTGTGCCCTTTTCAGGGTCTGGGTGATGTGCATAACAAAGAGCACATACACATAAAGAGGTACATGCCCTGGTAACCCCAGAAACTAGGATTAGTAGCTTCAGCTCAAAGTCACCACAAAGTGACGCAAAACGTCTACAAAACAATGCAAAAAATCAGCAAAAAGAGGACACAAAAGCCAATAAATGTATGCAAAACTACCCCAAAAAATATGTACGACCACAACAAAATGTCACATTAACACCAAACAGCGATAGATGACCAGTACAAAATAACACATAACCACCATAAAACTAAACAAAATCACAAAGAAACAAAAAAAATACCATAAAACAAAAAAGAAACCAGCACAAAAGGACCAGAAATTGGCGGAAATAGATGTAAACTACCTAAGATTAAGCTATGAAGATACTTGACGCACGAGTGGAATGAGGACGACGTCCACTTGTCGTACACTGGATTCCAGCTTTGCCATCCTAGTCTGACTGTGCCCTGGAAATCTGTCATGAGAACAGCCAGTCACGGCGCACTCATTCAGCCCCGTAACCACATGCACATCAGCGGCGTTTTCCAGAGCCGTTCAGGTTTTTCTTGTCCGTCTATTGACGGCAGAGTCACTGAGTCAACAGCACTGCAGCTTGATTAGCTGCTAGGCTGCTAGCTGACATCACCTTGACTGGGGCAGGGCTGACGCCAACACACACACGCAACCTTGACAGTCTTCACGATAAAAGCAGCAGAAAAGTGTCCAACAATCTGCTGCCGCCGATAGAAAACCTGTTTACACCTGCCTCCTGTTCACTACAGCTTTAACACCACGGCGGCAGGATTAATGATTAGAATCTTAACGTCTTGCTGAGAGCTGGTCTGACACACTCAAACTCACACGGACATTCTTTAGGCCGGAGCAAACGCTCCCAATGACCCCTCAGAGCAGAATCTCTGCGGTCATGTCGTCATCACCGTCATCCTAACCTGAATACCTGCCAAGAACGGAACTATTCCTTTAACAGTCTGCAGTCACAACTTTGCTCGTAGTGAAAGGAGCTGAAGTAGTGACAAAGCCAAAAATGAAATTTTATTTTATTTTAATGTGTGCACGTCGGGCTGGACTCATCCTTTAAGAATGAGTGTGATCCTCAGGAACATCCAGAACACGACCACAAAACCACCAGAAAACATCTTCGGACTACAAGACTACAGTGTGAAGGTGGACGGATTAACCAATGTGGGAACCTGAGCACATTGTGCTTCAGCTGGACGTTCGTAACCCACACGGCACAGACATTTGCCACTGTAAATGCAGAGTCATTTCACTCTAACACGCAAACACTCTAAATCTCATCTCTGGAACTCCAGAGCTGAATCGGTTTAATCAAATGATGGAAAATAGAAATAAGTCTAAATATTGAGGGTTTTTTTCCAATCATAAAACTTCTAAAAAAAGATCCTAGTTTTAAGTTTGTCAAACTAAACTATTTCAACAAGGCCACTGAGCTTCCAGAGCAAAATCTGTATTTACATTTTCAATAATCAATTTACCAATACCAATGTGGAGGCCGTGCAGTTCTGACACCATTACCACGACTGTGGGTCGGCCACATCGCTTCACTGCAGACGTGTTCTGCACATTGACGCAAATTCCTAAACATTTTGCGATTTACTACACTTTAAATGGAAGGATTTTCATATTATTTCTATACAATACTAAACTCTTTAAAGCTCATTTTGAAAAGGATTTCTGGACCTTGTTTGAATGTGGTTGTTTCTCTGTATGATGTCATTTTAACGATATATAAACTGCAAATGATCAACAAACTCTTGACAAGGCTACAATAAGAAATGAGTAATGAACCTTCTTATTTACAATCACAAATGGGCTCAAGTGATTTGCAAGTCCTTGCAGACTCTTCGTTTTTACAGTTTACAGTGTCCCAGCTTCTCTTGAACTGGGCTTGTAGTCTCACTTGCACGAAACAAACACGCGGAGGCAGGACGGGTCCGGTACCGACTCCAGCGTTAACTCCGTGTACAATTTAACACGTTTTACCACAAAGCCCCTTTAATACGTAATGTCACACATCTGCACATCAATTTACAGTCAGTACGCTGGCGGTGCAGTGTGAAGGCGGACCTGAGCCGATGCCAATTCCTTTACAGCAAAGGTCAAAGAGTGAAACGAAACGGGACGTCTTCTCTCTCCAGGAAGAAACGATCATTTTACGCTGAGTCCACGGAGCTGGTTTTTGGGTTGAACTAGGTGAATACTCGCAGAATGAAGATGAGAGAAACAGCCGTCGTCCAGCTCAGAAGATTAATAACCATTTTAATCAGCTGGGGGTTGCATTCCTAACAAGGTGACAACCTACTGTGTCAAGGTTTGTTGCGTTTTGTTGAAATATTGCAGGCGAAGGTGTGTTTAGGAAGTTTAATGCTAATGCCTAAATCAGCAACAAGTTCCTCTTTTACATTTGAGGACAATCCGAGAACAGACTCTGGGAAATTGAAAGTCTGTAAAGTCACTGCATCCTCGTCATTTTTATGGTCAAACATTGAGTATTTGGATGTTGGGAGGAGCTCAAATGTAGGTGCTCGTACCCTTTAGTGCGAAAATGTGAGTCTGACTATTTCACAACACGGTCCTTCAAATTTGAACAGCAGCGACTTCTGATTCCCCGTGTCTTCAGGAGCAGATACAAGCCCGTCACGTGGACACTCAAAAGTGAACTGAGCCAATTTCCACATGTGGACCAGGAAGTGAGAAACCCGGTTTCCACCTGTGCTGGACGTGCTCACGTGGGTTTGATTTCATCACACACATTAAACCAGATCTCATGACGTAAAGATTAAAAACCTACGGTCACCGTCCTCTCACGAGTGTGTGGCACAAATCCTGCAGGATTACGTGCTGCTCCGCGTCCGAATGAGAGCAGCCCCACTCGGACTGGGTGTGCGGGGGTCCCGGGTCCTGCGGGTCCTGCGTGTCCTGCGTGTCCCGGTCCATAGGAGGCGGACACACCTCCCCCGGCTCTATATGGCCGTGGGGCTGTTGCATAACGCCAACCTAGTTTCTAACCAACTTGCAGTGAGCGGCAGCCTGTGCGGGGCAGGGAGGGGGTCCGGGGGTCCGGCTCTCCGGCTCACCACTGCCCTGCAGCCCGGCCTGCTGGGGACGTTTCCTGCCCCCTGAAACTAACCAACAAGTGGCCCCGTCCTGCTCCTCCCGGGGCTCCTGCACCGTGACAGCCCAACAGGTTGCCCGCCGCCTCACTGACACGTGTGGCCAAACTTCTGTCCTGCTCCCCCCCCCCTCCTCACCACCGGTCCCACCGCGTCCCCCTTCGGGTGACAGCTCCTCAAAGTCCCCCTAAACTAACTCCCGGACCGAGTCGGGCCGGCTGAAGTGTGCCGAAGCGCTCGCGAGTCCACATCCGACGTGCTTTTCGAGCTAAGTCCGCATGCTAGTGAGCGTTCGTGTGAGTGACTGTTGACGGAGCGCACAAGTTCGGAGAAGCACCAGCACAACACCGAATAAAAGTGCTTTGGCTCGATCTAAACGCCCCGGTTCCGCCCGGAACGAGTGTGTGCTGAGCCCCAGTGGAGTTGTTACCTGTCGGGCCCTCTGTAAAACGTCGACCAGGCCTTCTGACTTCAGCCCCGGCTGGCTCATCGAGGCCTGTCCCTGCACCAGCTCCGCCATCATAGCTAGCCGTTAGCCGTTAGCTGTTAGCCGGATTAGCTGCTAGCTGAACTGTAGCTGCCGTCAGAGAGCGGCTAGAGGCGAGAGCTCTCACTCCGACGGCTCTTTATGGGATGCGGAGGCAGGAAGTAGAATCCAGCGACGCGATCCACTCGCAAAATAACAGGATTTATCCATCATTTAGTGTCTGTGATGGAAAGTGGCTGAGGATATTCACCCAACAACTGTAAACTGGAGCTACCTGATGCAGGATACTTTTGTTTCCTATTTTTATGACACTATAAATTTCTATACCAATTTCCAGATACCTTTTACTCCACTGCATTTATTTTACAGCAACTAGCTTTGCATGTTAAAATATCTGTGTATGAAACATGCAAATATTATATTATATATTTCACACTGCAAGGACGTTCACGTGAAATATTAAACTACCAGAACTCCGGTAGTTTAGTAGTTGAATTCTCTGTGTTACTGTTACAGTGTTCCGCAGAAATCTAAAATGTTGTTTAGATGTTGTTTAATTTCATTTATGCACATATGTAAAGAGGAAACAACTTCTAAATCCTGGTTTCTGACTATTTACTGGGAAAAATCATTCATTTTTATTCCTCTATTTACCAATAATAAAACACCACGATGTACCAAAACTAAAGGTGCTCATTATACAGACAGATGATTTCAAGCTAATTAACGGCGCATTCGCGTGTAAACACGGCTGACGCTGCAGCACGTGGAGGTGGAGCTGATTTGTTACACCCACACACCTGCTTCATCTTTCACCATCATCATCATCATCATCGTCATCATTAGGTTATTACATTCAATTTGAACAATCTGCATTTGTAAAGTTCGTCAGGCTTCAGCCTCATGGAGTGAAGGAAAGTGTAAAAAGTGACATCAACCGGGAAAGATTGTTTTGACCAGTTTTGTTTTTTCATGACAAGTGGTTCATCTTATTCATAGATGATCTCTGCCGCTCAGCTGTTTGTTTGCAATTCGCTGCGCAGTGTTTCCGCTTCCGTGTTCAGTCACGTGCTGTAGCCAGCTCCACAGATAGTGCGCGGAGTGAAGTTTGAGAAAAAGAAGAAAAGGAAGGAAAAAGAAGAAGATGACGAAGAAGAAGAGCGATCAGAATTGAAATGAGCTGCCGTTAGTCAGTGAATCCTTTGTTGGCTCTTACGTCATCGTGTTCTCTATGACCTGTGACCTTTGACCTCTTCCTGTAACGCTGGAGAACACCCACCTGTAGCAGCAGGAGTCTACGACAGTCCTGCCACAAATCCTCCTTCTTACACTGTAAAACAGACAGAGATGTACGGACCTAAACTTCGTCTTGTGTCATTTCTCTGTCTTGTCCTGTGTTTTGAAATTTTTGGAATCTTCCTGTAAAAAACAGAAATTAACAATTTTCTCTAAAATCACTTGAATTTATAAAAATAAAAAATGTCAGAGTTCGCATTGGACATTTTCAGCGACACCTTGATGAAAATAGCTGCTGATCGGTGGGATGCAGTGGAAGAGATCAGCAGGAAGAGCTTTGTGCTGCCAGAGTACAGACTGTCTGTTGACTCAGAGAGCAGAAGGATGTAGAGGCACTAGAGACACAAGACGTCCTGATATGTAAAGTAAGAACAAATGGCGTTACTCACCTGCTCATGGATTTATGGAGCAGAAACACGTCAGCAAGTGGACTGAGCTTTTTGTTGAAATGTGACTCCACATTTCAACTCCAAAGACCAAGAGCGAGAGCTCTGACCTGAACCTGCAGGATCTATGATAAGCTCCTGTGACCCTGTGACCCGACCCACACACCTGGCAGGTGAGGTCAGATGTTAGATAGTCGTCCACTTCATGCAGCTGAAAGGATTCAGCTCCTTTATCTGAAAAGCTGGTGCTTAAGATGAAACTTGGCGTTGGAAAAATGTTTGTCACTGTTACAGTTTTGTTTTAATCGTTTCAGCAAAGCCGCCTCCTTTAAAGTCTTAAACTCACTTAAGCAGGTCCCTCTGACGTTAGTGACACCTGAGCACAGTGGCGGCTTTACAAGGTTCCACAGAACAAGCAGTGAACGTAGCTGACCACCTGACAAACGGTGACCCTGTAATTTCACCGAAAACAGCGCTGAGTTTACACGGAGAGCAGATGTGTTGAACAAAATCCACCCCAACTCGGGAGGAGGCGGAGCTTCCGTTGTTCCTCCCAGCGTAGCTCAGGGCCCCATCTTCATGGACTCACGTCTCCCTCCATCTTGTCCTATTCTTCTCACCCTCTTGTCTTTAGCAGATCATCAGGACCAGCATTCAGGCCACTGACCCTGCAGTTCATGTACAATTGCTGAACCACCTGAGACGCATGCTTGAATGAACCTGAGGTTGATCTAGTTCCTAAAAAGTAGCTGTGGATCCTTGTGCTGCTCAGAGGCTGAGGAACTGTTGTTCTCCTTCAGGGTTCGTGGGTGCAGCACAGAGTTCACGTTTCCCTCCGTGTTGTCACACTGTGAAGCCCACGCTCTCCTGTGATGCCGTTCAGGTTCGTTCAGACTGTGGAGCCACAAATGCTGGGCTGACCTGAAGTGAGAGGCTGAAGGTCCTCGGACGTGTCATCTCCATGCTGATGGACTTGTTTTGGGAAGGTCCACTGATGTTCCCAGTCTTCTCCATTTGTTCCTAGCGTCTCTGACTGTGGTCCTGGGCAGTCCCAGAATCCTAGAAGCAGCTCTGTAACCATCCTGTTTCCCAGGAGATTTAGTCTGAAGACGTCTGACTTATTTCTTCTCGGCGTTGATACACCAGCACCTGCAGTTCACAGGGTGACAGGGTAGCGCCGTCCATGGTGGACTGCTGCACGTCTCCCGACTGCTGTCAGCCAGACCCCTGTGACCCTGCACGGGAAGGACTGTCCTCTGCTGTAAATAAAAGATGAGGTCTTCCAAAGACGCAGCACGTTGACGTCACAAGCCCGTTTTTGTTCTTCAGATTTTTTTGCCCTGGAAGATATTTGTTGTGTGTATGTAGCTGCTGCAGGAAGTTCTTTTACTGAAGGACACGTACCGTCAGCAGGATTTCTACACCATGCCATTTTTACCAGAGACAAAGACGTGGATTCTCTTCCGTCCCCCACTGAACTGTCCCTCCCCTGTCTCTCCCCCAATTACACACACACACTCTTCTCATACTTTCTATTACGTTGCATTAGTGTGTGTGTAAGAGAGAAAAGCCCCATATGGTCCAACACACACACACACACACACACACACACACACACAGCGGTGCCACTTTAATGCCACTTAAGGCTGTTTCCTGTTGACGTCCAACAACAGGCTCTTCAGCAGCCATTTTCCACTCCTCTTCACACACACTAACGTTTGTGTAGCAGGGAAACTGAGAGAGGCCCTGACACAAAACAGCCACATTATCTTCCTTTACTTTGAAGATATTTCTTTATTAATGATCTCAAATGATCATTTGTACACGTAGGAATTTGTTTGTCTTTTTCTCATAATAGTAGAATTAAATTCAGACGGGACAGAGAAACATAAAATCCTCAACAAATACTGTGCGCGAACCTTCTGCGCTGACATGCAGCTTTCAGGGTCACGGTGCTTTCAGGGTCCCTTCAGACAGGTGGTGGTGTCATGGCTCATGTGAAAGGCCTTCAGGAGCTCCTGAGATCAATGGTGAGGCTCTACAGCTCCTAGTTTTATTAACCCTCGGCCTTTGTTAACCTTTCGGCAAAATGTTTGCCAGAAATGTTTCTTATATGTTTCTCTTATATTGTCATTTATACAAAAGTTATACATTTTGTATAAACTCACAGGCCTCCATAAAATCACTGGCAAACATACGAGAATTTCATGTATCAGCCTACAATGGCAAAGAGGGGGAATCTGGTGGAATACAATCCAAATGTCAAATATCACCACTTTTCTTCAAGATGAAATGCAGACATTTCAGAATGCATGTTTTTATAGTGTTATGGCAGGGAGATGAAAAAAATTGTGGTTCCAGAATCTGGCACTACATAAAATACTCATGCAATCAAAACCATGTTGTTGTTAATCTTTGACAAATCCAAGACTCTAACCACCACCAAAGCCTTCCTTCCTACCATCCTTCTTTTTAGTTGATGTACGCTCATCGTGTTCTCAGAGCCTGGAGTCATTGTTATTGACACAATCGATGGGGAACTCTGCAGAAATATGTGGAAAACGCCGAGATTATCCACATGATTAGACGACAAACCTTCACGCTCGTTCAGAGACAAGGCTTCAGTTCACGGACCATTTCACTCCAATACCTCTACCCCTCCATCTCTCTCTCACTGGGCGGGCGAGGCCACAGCCCCCCCCCACCCCCGCTGAGCGCTGCAATAACATGTATTGACGCCATCTGAGGTGCCAGATAGATGACCAAAGTAAATGGACAGCTGATCATACACGATTGTGGTCATCAACAGGCCTCAACTCGTCCTCCTGGTGTTGATCCAGGTCCCACTCAGACATCATGGCATCAGTTTTTAATTGTTTATTCATCTTTATTAATACTTGTGTTTGTTGACCAGAGGTGGAGCTGACACATTTACTGGACAGACGTGGAGTCTCCTTCATCTGTTCATATTGCTTGGGAAAATTTAAAGCTCATTTCAAAGACAGTGAATGGCCATAAAGAGACAGAAATCATCGTGAAAAGAGCAAAGCAACCAGATAGAGACACTAAAGGCCCAAAAACAGGCGGACGAGGTGCTGAAAGGATGAAAAAACACTGCCAGCGAGTGATGGGAGACACTTTCTGTTTTTCCAACTTTCTCAAACCCAAAGTAAAAATCAGATTTCTGTATCCGTTTATTTACAAGGCTGCACAGCAGAGACAGGACATGTCCACAGCTCTGACGGATTGAACAGGGACTGAATGAGCTAAATGGAAAGTGATGGGGAATGTCTTTTGTCTCTCCAATAAACTTTGAGTGTGAGAGACGTACAGGGTGAAAGAGTTTGTGCAGAAAGACAATTTCTCTGCTTGAGGTTAATTTTACTTGGTGTGAAATGCAGTTTGGAAATGAGTAAGAAACTGATTTAAACCAGGTCCTGCATTTGGTTTAGTTTAGTTTCCCCATCCACAGAATCACTCTGCTTCATCTAGACGTTTTAATACGGATGTCGTTGAGGCGCAGTGATAACGTCTGTCTGCTGCACCGGCTCAGTTTCATCTAAATGATTTTCGGTTCTTCAGATCTTGTCTTGACTTTCATTGTCTCCTAAAGCACCTTGATGCCTTGTTAGATTCTTCCCTGGAATGTAGGCATCTGTTAGGTCTGTTGTTTCAAGTTCATCGTTGCTTAAAGAACCTGCATGGTTGTTGGGTTTGACCACAAGCTTGGAAGAGTCAGTTCAGCTTAGAACTGGTTAGGACAGTACGTCCCAGTGATTCTGTGACCAGTTAAAGTGGACCAAACCTTTGCACATTTTGTAGCAGCTGTAGCGAACAGAACACGATCATGTGGCGTTTAGGGGGAGTTTCATTAGGACTTGGATGGGGTTGGACACATGGGTCAACAAAGCAGAGGATCTTCCAACAGAACACACTTTGAAACATCTCTTTGGTCCTTCGTGTTAAAACGTCACACACATTTGAAAACCTGACCAGGTTTATATCACCTGACCCCTGCCTCCCTACATGGGGGCGCCACAGACCACCTATGGGGGTTAAGGTTGGAGGACTAACGAGTGGAAAACTAGTTCAGAAACTGTTCATACACAGTTTCAAACATCAGTCATCAGACAATCAGACTTTTGACGTCTGCTTCGCCTTCTTTCCTCGTTTTTCTCATTACGGCTCCATCCTGTGGTCAATCAAATCACAGACACTTCAGAAGAATAAAAGTTGTTAACAGTAAATAAATGTTGCAGGGTTGTAATGTGGTTTAGCTGATCTTTTTTCTGTAATATAGAATCTGTCCAAGCATTTGTGTCCACGTCAAAGCTCGGCGAGAGACGTGCTGTTGTGTAACACCGCTGTAAAACATCCTACGTTACGTTTCTCAAGGACGTGTGGACTGCGTCCTCATACTTTTGGCCGCAGAGCACACCAGCTGTGAGGGGTTTGTCTGAGACAGCCACGTGTAATGAGACAGACGGGCGGCGATCAGAGGCTGGCTGCTGCTTTTAGACGACTCATTTCTGCGACCTCCTGTGGACTGAATCCAGCAGCGACGCCCACACTCTGTATGTATGGAGCCGCAAACTTTCCTCCTCGGCTCCGAATTTAAAGTCCCTCAGCCTGAGACACAATGAATATCCAATCGTTTCAGAATCCTGTCAGGTGGAGTGGACCCGGGAGAACCCTCAGGTCCGGTCCGATCAGAACTCACATGGTTTCTTAAACATCCCACTTCTCTGCAGCTAATCAGCCTGTTATCGGCCCTGGGAACAGCAGGTGGTTTTCAGGTGCCAGAACCTTGAGGGACCAGCGCACAGATCGACGGGCCTGCAGTTCATTATGCAGACGAGACCGTGTCGAGTATAAACGAGTCAGTGGGACAGCATAATTCCTGCGAGGAGGAGGAGGAGGTGATGAAGAGGAGTCATGTTTATCTGATGCATGTCGAGCTGAATACAAACAGCCTGATTTCACACACAACTGTTGCTGAGTGGAAAGTCTTCACCTCCTGCTGAGAAAACTCGCATTGGCTCATCGACGTTCGACCGTGTTCACGCAGCAACAGCAGCAGCACTGTCACAGCCGCAAGACAGAAGGACAGACAGGCAGAGAGACAGGCAGACTGACTGAGAGACGGACGGACTCACACACTTCATTTATCTCAACTTTTAATCTAATTATGAAGTATTTTGGGGGGTGTCTTTGTGTCCCAGCAGGCTGGGTGCAGAGGGGGTGTTGCTGACGACGCCCCCTGTCCAAAAACATTTAGTCCAACGTTTTGGTGTCACTTAAAGGTGCCGGGGTTTGAGTTTGGGGGGGCGCTCCTGAATCCAAGCAGCAGCAGCAGCAGATGGATGCCAGATTAGCCCACCCGTCACCCCCCATTCTCCACACTTCCAGCGCCTCCACCACAAAAGTTTCTCTCTTGTTTCCCCAAATCCCCCACACCTCCAGCCACCCCCCCCACAGCCCCTCCCATCACCTCCCTAAGCCTCTTTTATTGCTCATTTCAGCGCGATAAAGACGAGGCAACGTGCCTCCTCGGCCCGAAAGCAGCCGTAATGAATTCATGGGCTGTAAAGGCCTTGATCCTCCGCCCCCTCCCACCATCGCCGGGGGAGGAGTGTTATTGTTTGGGAGTATATGGGCTTGTCTATTACCTGCACACACACTCGCACACACACAGCCGCTGAAAAGAGCCATTTGTTGCAAAAGAGCCATTTCATAGAGACACCCCCAACAGTAACAGAAGGTGGCGAGTCTGCAACAAAGACAGGCCATGAAATTCAATTAGTGTGTGTGTGTGAGTGTGTGAGTGTGTGTGTGTGTGTGTGTGTGAGTGTGTGTGTGTGTGTGTGTGTGTCATTGTGAGTGTGTGTGCTCAGTGTGTTCAGTGTGTGTGTAAGTGTGAGTGTGTGTGTGTGTGTGTGTTTAGTGTGTGTGTGTGTGTGAGTGTGTGTGTGTGTTTAGTGTGTGTGTGTGTTTGTTTAGTGTGTGTGTGTGAGTGTGTGTGTGTGTGTGTGTGTGATTGTGTGTGTGTCTTCAGTGTGTGTGTGAGTGTGTGTGTGTGAGTGTGTGTGTGTGTGTGTGAGTGTGTGTGTGTGTGTGTGTGTGTTTGCAGCTCTTCTGTGTCCTGCAGTGAAAAACGTGTGTCTTCAGTTTCTCATTTTGCAGTTTAGTTTGATAAGAACAATTGTGTCAACAACAACAATTGTGTGTGTGTCTTCATAATAATGTAAAAATAATGAGGTGTTTGTGAGCTGTGGTTTAAAGTGTTTATGTGTGACCTGTGAATTGATTCCTGACCCCCATGTGTGTGTGTGTCACTTTCTGTGTCCTGCAGTGAAAAATCGCCACTTTAAATGATTTTGCAGCAGTTTGATAAGAAGGAAAAATCAGCCTCAAAACACAAACAACAATAATAGAACTAATGAGACTGGACTAAATGCTTTTAATTAAACCTCACGGTTTCTCGGTCTGAGACCTGGGATCAGCTGTGAACCTGCACCATCACTGCTCAGTCCGTCCTGGTTTCAGAGCCTCAACCTGTTTATGTTGGACTTTACCGTGTCCGGTCACGAATCGTCTCCTTGTCCCTGGTCATTATGGGTTTACATGACCAACCACCACTGGGCACAAGCTATTTCCTGGTGTCTGTAGGAACTAGATGGTGGATGTTCGCACCAAAATGTGACACGCTAAGCAAATAAAAAGACAGCCGCACCCGCTTCAATAGTCCAACTGTATGTCTTCTTCAGAGTCCCACATGTTCTGCCACGTACGAGGTCCCGGTCTGGACAGAGCTACTCCTGCACAGCATTGTGTGATGGTTGTGGCGGCGTGCACAACGATGTTCGTGCAGCTGGTGAAAGAGAATGAAGTAAAAACCAAGAGATGTTGGGAAAAGACACAAATCATGAACTGCCTGATTCTTGTCCCCGTGGACGGTGACTGACAACAAATGAAATGGGTGAAATCCTGCTGGTTTCTGAGGCTGCATCCACCTCACAGCTGACCTGGTCTGTGGCCCTGAGACGGACAAACAGGAACCAACACCGTCTCTGACAAATTCAATAAGTGTTTATTAAAAGCTGCAGTTTGAGAGCCCCCGTCCTCCTCCTCCTTGAGCCTGACTCTTCTGTCGGGACGTGTCCAACATCACTACAGCAGGTACTAGCTACCAGCTGCTCTTTGTCCTGCTACAATGCAGCCTGAGTGTGTGGGGGTGTTTGTGTGGTGTTGAGGGTCGGACCGTAAAAATGCGTCCATCTGTTTGCAAGAACTCCCACAGCTGTGTCCTCGGAGGGGGACTGTGAGTGTGTGTGTTTGACTAATGAGTGTGTATTGTGTTGGTGTCCATTAAAAGTCACGGCGTGTTAGTGGATCCTCAGCGTGAAGACAATTGTGAGTCAATTATGTTGCAGTTAGTGAGTCTGTGTGTGTGATTTAGTTCAGATTAAAGCAAATGAGGTGAGACTGTTTCCACTTAGTCCGTGTCTTCTTCACAGACAGAGTCCAAACAGACAAGTCGGTGCCGCAGATAAACTCAAGTTAATCAACGCTCACACGACGTTCTACAAAACAATGTCCGGCCGCTTAACGGCGTCCGTGTGTCACTGCGCCTGGACACGAACAGGTGTTTCCATTAACTCCAACAACTGAAGTGGAACGTCTCTAAACCTGCCGTCGACGAGGAGAAGCACTGAGTACAAGCAGTACGACGGTGTCTGCAGTAAGACCAGGCTACAGCCTGTCCTAACGCCGTTTCTTACCCACACACACACACACACACACACACACCTGAGCTCTTTGTGTGTCGGGTTTTGTTGCAGCTGCAGCTGATGAAAATGTGATTTCTTTTGTTTCGTGGCACTTTGTTGGTGAAAGACCTTGAACACAAACACACTCCGTCTCCTGCATCTGTTCTTTTCTGCTCCTCGTTTCCACCTGAAGCCCACGTTCACACGGACACACCTCCTATTGTCTGCCTCCTCACTACAATCGCGCTTTGTGTGTATTCCGTTTATTACAATCAACATCTTTTCAGACATAACGAGTTTGTGTTTGTCGGATTTTCTTTGTGCGATACAAGTTCTTGTTGGCACTTTGCAGCTTCTCAGTTTATTTACTCCAGTTCAGGTGTGATGGAGGTTTTAGAAGAAGCAGTTTGTCCAAAGTGCTGCATCCGCAGCTGAGCAGAGAAGAAGATGGAGACAACCAACACATGCTCTGGAATGTTCCTCCGGTGTTCGTGTAGCAGACGGCGGTTAGTGGACAGGAAGACAGAGACGTTCCACCTGCAGGTAAAAACCGAAGTCGTGTCTTGTAAACATGGAGACGCACACACTCGTCCCCCTGCTGCAGGGTGACAGGTAGTGTTTTCACGCTCAGGGAGGCCTGTGGTTGGCTGAGAGCCGTCACTCAGGGGACGACATGGGGGGGACGAGGGGGGGACTGACACAGAGCTACACACGACTCACTGGGGCATAACTGCGGTGAACACAAAGGCTGCAAGCTGCCAGCTGACTTACAACCTGAGACAGACAGGAGACAGCTCAGAGAAACAGTAGGAGTTCGGATTGAAGTAAAAACTGTGGAGACCATGGAGGAGGGGGACAAAGGGACAATCTCAGCCAAAAATTGACCATCAATATCATGTTAAATTCACCCACATTCTTCTTCTGTCTGCTGTTGTCAGGTCTGTCCACCATGATGGAGACAAAAATGAACATCTCTGCTAAGGACAAACAACAGAACCAGCAACAGAACTTCAATAACCAGGAGGCTCCTTTTGTGAATAAAGACAAAAGGACAGAGAACTGTCCACAATTGCTTTGTCCAGTGTGAAGCTTAACAGGGGATGTCCCATGACACCAGTATTGGGCAAAACTCCTCCAAGTCAAGAAGGTTGTTGGTGGAGAACTAAATCATCCTTAAAATGTTTGAAGGACGGACTGTCCATCCGTCCAACATCTTTTGCTTACTCCTGGTCAGGTTACAGTGGCGGCAGGTTTAGTGACGTGTCGATGTGCCTGTTCCCCAGCAGGATTCTAAACCAGGTCACACTGCATAATGTCGCCAGCATCTTCTGGGTCTGCCACACGTGTCCAAACTACCTTTTCCAGCTCCCAGGGACACGAAGGAGCAGCTGCTGTACTGACACACTAGTATTTGGTCACTGTTTGGCCAGTGTCGGTGTGTTGGGGAGCACCCAGCGGCCCAGTCTGGGGGCCACTTGTCCAACCACTGTCCACAGCTTTTTGGACACTTCAGCATGTTGAATCATGGTGGGCCTGTCAGTGAGAGAGCCCACTCCGATTGGCTGCTCACCTAAAACATGACACAACAGGAAACCTGTTATTGGACACATCCTCAAACAGAAGTAGCCTCACGCTGATGATGGTAACGTGGCCCAGAAGCAGCAGGTATAAGTGTTGCTGAGACTTGATATGACAGAGACAGCTGGTTTTTCCTTTTATTTCTCTTAAAGCAAAGACGCTCTTGTTTCATCCTTCATATGAGACCTGTTTCCCCTCAAAGAATCAGTTTTGTCTCAGTGCAGACGATGAAGTTCTGCCTGAGTTCGTCTGTCTTTGTTTCCTGTGTGTGGATGTAAACACGCAGGGACAAACTAAATATGGAAACAGAGCAAGACAGACTAAAGGGGAGACAGACAGAGAGACAGGCTGAGAGACAGACAGACTGAGAGCAGTAATTTTGCTCTGTGGGGTTCGGTCATTTAAACGGCCTCTTTTAAAATGACACAGTAATGAATTCACAGCCTACCTGCTCCATTAGCAACCCCTACTGAGACACACACACACACACACAGTAAAGTGGTGGTGTAATGGGGTCTGACTCTCGCAGGCTCTCAGGTCAATTAGCAGCTAATTGGTGACCAACAGTTTCATGTTTGATTGGATAATTACCAATTAAAGACACTAAAGACTGACGTCCACCTGAGCGCTGACCAGGGACGTCACACAGACTAAAAGTCAGACCCCCCAGTCGAAAAAGACACTAAACAACAAAAGACCTTGAGACACCGTAGCTGTGTCTCTCGTTGACGTGCGTCTCTGTCTGTCTTCCCTGTGTGTCCTTTTTTTCCACTTACATTTCATTTGAATCTCTTGTCGTCAGTTTTGCCTGTTGATCGAAGTGTTTCGTTTGGTGACGTCTTTGTAGTAGAGTTGTGTGTCCCTGTGATGATGAGTCATTGAGTGGGTGTTTAGTTTTTGTGTATTTGTGGGGATTTTCTGTCCCTCTATAACTCACATTTGTCTCTTCTTCAGTTGCTTTGTGTCTGTGCGATGCCTTTCTTAAAGTACGTGTTATTTTGGTCTTTTGTCTTTTGGTAACTGCCCTGTATGTCTCCATCCCGGAGGACACATACCACAGTAAACGTGGACACATTAGACGTACTCTGCTAAATAGTGCACGTAGTGGAGAACGTGACACTCTTAGAAAGATGAGCGTCTCTTCACTGAGGACAAGACATTACAGAAATAAACTGAATGTCTTCACGGTTTTATAGGACGACTGCTTTACATACACCTATACACTGTGGACTTTCAGATCACGTCCTCCTCCTCCTCCTCCTCCTCCTCCTCTTAGCAGTGTGCTAATTGCAGGGTAGCAGCGGTGGAGGGAGCGTTGGATTCACGGTGCGGGGCCTCCAGGAGGAGTCAACCCTGTCATTTAGCTCTCTGTCTCTGGGTTCAGACCGGCAGGGAAGCTCGAGATTTTCCCAGCATGCCGTGGGCCAGAGTGGACCGAGCCTCGCCGCAGTGGGCGCCTAATGGCAGCTCTCTCTCTCTCACACACACACACACACACAAAGGTAACCTCCCCTCTCAGTGCGGTATTAAAAGGCAGCTGTCATTAAAGCCTGCTGCCGTGTGTGTGTGAGTCCGTGTGTGTTTCTACAGCCGTCACTGTGAGGACAGATGTCTGGTGCTCACACGGGCTGTTCGTGTGGGAGTGAAGGGACACACACTCACACACAAACAGACCTAACGTACAGCCAATTTCTGCTCCCCAACAACTCGCAGTCACACACGGCCACACAGACAAGCTGCAAATGCAACAAAACCTGCATGTGGCTCCGTCCATTAGGATGTAAGAAGCATCAAAGCATGTCAACGTGTTTCTGTGTCCCCCTGGAAAAACACCAGGTCCCCCAACTGCCGTTAACACCGCTCGTTGTGTATTTCCGATTAGTGCTGGTGCACGTGTGTGGTCATGTCTCGGTATGTTTGTGGCTTTTTAGTGTTTTGTCCTTGTTCCCGTTGCTCCGAGCTTCATTGTAACAAATGTCTTTCTGATTCGGATCAGAAAAAAATGGAATTTGTGCTTTGTTCTGTGCAGAAATCACTGCCAACCTCCCTGCACTCGTGGACATTTTGAAAGCGAACCTGTATGATTGGAGCCGCCGGAGCCGGCGATTGTGTCAACGAGGATCCTCACAACTGCAGAAATTCAAGTGTGTGTGTGTGTGAACCACAGGGGCACTTGTCAGCCTGAAGGGGGATCATTTTGTGGCTGCTCTCGCTCTGAATGTGAATGTGACTGAATTCTTTGTGCTTCATTTGAGCAGCAGGTTGTAACCTGACAGCTCTCCGTTTTACAGAGGAAACACCCCGAACAAGAGAATTACACCTTTTTCATCCAGCGGGGGGAAAGAATCCCGCTGCTGGCACTTAGCGGTGAGTCGAGCACGCTTGAGATCCCGCACAGCATCGTGCTAATGTGGACGTTTATCGCTGGAGCCGTCTGACATTTCACCGAACCCTCTTGTTGGCTGTCGGCTGCAGAATCAGATGCCAGTTTCACTGCCGATTTTCATGATTCTCTGCCGTGACGCAGCCGCCTGAGGTCAGGTTGTTTGCTGAGAACAGGTAGAAAATAGCAAGAGAAACGATTCCAAGCTGCAGACGGCCGCTGCAGGCCAGGTTTGCTGGATTTCCCTATGACAGTGAGTCACCAGCATGTAGAACAGGAGCCAACCCTGCAAAAACAAGCGTCTTCAGCCGCTTCAGCTGATTTTCAGGAGACAGGGCTCCTGAAAATCAGCTTCCTGTGAAACTAAACTGCAAATGTGACGACTTAATCAGCATGCTCCGATGCCACATATTGTTTGAATGACTGAAACGGTGCTTTTATTAATGTGGAAGGGAGCTGATTGGATTCACAAAGCACCGGACTGACAAACCGAAGAGCCAACACTGGCTTCTGAGTCCTGTGTCTGGGGTTAGAGGAAAATTCTGCCCTCGACTTCGTCTGACTCCTGTCACCTAAACACCACCACACAAAATGGACATTGTACTGCAGGGTCACACATTACAGCAGAAAACAAGGACGGATGGAAATATGTTCAGTATAAACTTATCCACAACTTGTCATTTGTGATACATGTCAACATTTTCTCTTAATGTTCAATGACGCGGCTGAAATTACTTTCCTCTGGAAAACGTGTTTGACACCATTACAGTTTAGTTGTATGGCATGTCATTTTTAGGAGACAGAAGTCCGGGGGGAGGTTATTCCAGGGAACAGAGACACAGAGGGACAGGCGCTGCAGCCGGCCCACTGAGCCGGGGATGAAGAGCACGGGACGGAGTAAAAGGCGTAGATGATCAGATGACTGAGGAGGACTTCTCTTCCATGTGTCACCTTTACAATCTGCTTAAAATCAGAAAGATGCTGACACCGAAGCAGAGCGTGTTAGCAGAGCATGTTAGCAGAGCGTGTTAGCAGAGCGTGTTAGCAGAGCGTGTTAGCAGAGCGTGTTAGCAGAGCGGACGTGGGTGACACCCAGAGGAGCGATGGAATGAACATGGATCCAGACGACCAGGGGGTTAACGAGGTTAAAAGCTTGACAGGAAATCAATGAGGACCTGGTTGCAGCAGTGACTGTGAGACAAGAGACCAGTGACGAACCCAGAAAAGAAAAGGCCCCTGATCCAGGAGCTGCCAATGATCTCGACTTCATTGTGTAAAGTGCCTCGAGGTGACGTGGTGAATTGGCGCCATACAGATAAAGTTGAACTGAACTGGATGAGATCGAAGTTCACTGTAACTCTGCTTTGAGGTCAGCAGCTGCCACCACAGAACCGGGAACGCGTGGCTTTCACAGTTCAGCAGATCCACAATCCTTGACCGGAGACCCACAACAGCCAGTGTCAAGTTTGAAATCACAACCGAAGAAGTGATTTTACAGGAGAATTGGAAAAGAGACAAATACAACAAGCATATTTTGGTTTGACTGAGCAGCAAATAAAATGGTCTAAAGAGGACGTGGTCCACTAGTCCCGGTTCTGTCCAAGCAGCATCTCTGGGAAGCCTCTGGAAACAGAGCACTGGCAGCTGCAGGAGACGTTACAGACCTGAACCATCAGTCCTTTCAGGAACGTCCTGTCAGTCCTGTCTCTACGTCCATTTAGTGATAAGTTTCTGTACAAGCCTGTAACTTTTAGACCCGACAGAGTCTGAACAGAGAGTGACACTGTCGTACATGTTGTAAAAAATGGGAAACAAGCTCAATAATTTAAATAAATATGATATCTGATTCATTTGTATCACATGCAGCTCATGTTAGAGTTTAATCTGTGCCAGTGACCAACAACCATCAACAAGGCCGTGTGTGTGTGTGTGTGTGTGTGTGTGTGTGTGTGTGTGTGTGTGTGTGTGTGTGTGAGTGACCTGCCTTCACAGCATCTCTTTATGTCCTGACATGAAAAGTGGTATTTATCATTTATTCATGTTCCCAGAGCGGAGACAGATGGTCTGATTGATGATGTGATGTCATCTGTCATTAAGACATTACTGTAATCACACACACACACACACACACACACACACACTTACCCAAATCTAACTCCAGCCTGGACCTTTACACCAGACACCAGTGTCTGCAATCAACCTGCAGCTTCTTCTCAGTGAATCCTCCTCCTCTTCGATGGGGGACAAAGTCCACATGTCTTGTCCTGTGTATGTAAAGCTTGTTTACATGTTTGCAGACTTGATGTGAAACTCAGTCTTTGTGTTTCGTTGAGTTTCAGTTGCAGAAAAGTGATTTTAAAAAAAAGCTGCAGCTTTGCAACATAATGTGACTCGTGTCAAAGATCCTCACGCAAACTTTAGACACATTTTTGAAGAGATTCATCACTTACATTGGAGAGAACTGTGAAACTCTGCAGGATGAAGGTTTTCATCTGGACACTTGAAGACGGAGACGTCAAAGCAGAAGCAGCGACCCAGGTCAACTGCTTCACGTCTCACAGCACTGACCACTGAACGAAGGCCAGTGGCCAAACAGGAAACTAGTCTGATTACCAGCAGCAGGTGGTCGTCTGCGTCACACAAAGAGGATCGAAGCTGTTACCTGAGTCACCAACATCAGCGCTAACTGTGGCCCAGGTTGCTGGTTTGATTCCTGGCTCCTTCATTCAGTAGGAAAGTGCATCAGTTAGAAGAAGCCAGTGCTGCAACTGGAGCTAAAGAAGACACGGGAGATAAAAAGACAAGACGAAGAGATGATGGATGGAGAAATCAGACAGGAAACAACGCGAACTGAAGACACTGCTGTTACTGGCAGAGTGTGTGTGTGTGTGTGTGTGTGTGTGCTGTGGTCATAAAGTACAGGAAGGAGCTCGGTAAGTACAGATGAACTGTGTGTGTGTGTGTGTCAGAGCTGATTAAAGATTAAAGTAATGGTGATCTGGATCCAGTCCAAATGTTTCCCATGAAGCTCAGGGACCATCAGGAGCAATAACGTGTCTGAATCCACCAAACCACAGAGCCAGAAGTATGTGGACGGCTGAACATGTGTGACTGGGAAGCACGTTGGTACTTCAGTGTTTGAATGTATTACACATTTCCAATATCTCGACTTCTCCTCGTGGGCCAGACTCGTGGCACCGTGGGTGACGCACAGCAAACAAGCGGAAACACGAAAACTGAAGCAAAGGGGAGATTCTTAAATTGCAATCCGTTCGTTACAGAGGAACCCTGAAGAAAGTGTCTGAAACGAGCTGCAGCAGCAGGTGAATCTGCATCCGCCGACTGAAACTCCAACGAGCCGCTGACGGCGACGATGACGACAGGCTGCTGAAAATAAAGACCTTGAATAACAACAAGGAGCAGGAGCATTTGATTTCGATTCCCGAGCAGCTGACAGCCTGTTGATGATTATTAAAAGCTTTTTAAAGGAGGTTATTAGCGGCGCACATGCTGCGTCTGTCCGGCCCGCATGAATACTAATGAAGGCGCAGCGCGGCGCTTAATCGTGTTAGCGGAACAATATCACTGCGCCATTTGGGCTCATTCCCACCATCTCCACCGCCTCCTAACTTCTCCTTTCACCTCCTCTCCACCCTCAGCCCGTTTTCCTTCTGCCCGTCTCCTCCCGTCGCCCCTCTTCTCTCCTCTCCTCTCCTTCATCCTCCTCTCCCCCTGTTGTCCGCTTGTCTTTACGCGTGCCAGTCACCTGCCGCCCCCTCCGCCTCCTGACTTCCCGTCGTCTTTTCGGGACCGAAGTGGTTTCTTATTGGCTGTATAGAGAGAGTATAAAGGCGGAGAGGACACCGGGACACACTCACTGAGAGCTTTTTGTTGTCAAAAGCTCATTTAAGCGTGTCCCCCTTCAATAAAGACGCGGCTCTCCGTTAATAAGCTCCCGCTCGGCCCGCGTGCGTGGCGGCTGCAGCCAAACTCAGCTCCTAAAAAAGAAAGAGACAAAAAGAAAGAAAGAAAAAAGAAAGAAAATCCAGCGTTCATTGAGTCAAATCAATTGAAAAACATTTGCAAATCTGCCATTATTCCCGGATTTTCGCTCCTTTTTTTCGTCTGTCTCCCGGGACAAAAGCGCGCAGTCTTCCTGTTTGGCACAGATCCGTTACGCACGGAACTCCGGGTGAGAGCCGGGCTTGAAGCCGCCGAAGGAGCGCGGAGAGCCGGCGGGAGCACTCGGCGAGGGCCCTGAAGCCCCTGGGGACGGCAGAGAAGGAGGGGAAGCCGGGAAGAGGCTTCGGGAGCGGCGGCCGGCTCACGCCGTTTCTACACACAATGGTCACAGATTTCCTGGTTTATGTGTGTTTGAAGATTTCAAATGAAATACACAAATTATTAGAAAAGAAAGAAAGAAAGTCAATTAAAATAGAAAATAATTAAAATAGAAAATAATATTTCAAATTGTCGGTTTGCCGTAACTGAAACACATTAATAAATGATGTGTCCATCATTTTATTGCGACTGAACTCGCAGAATTTGACAGATGTTTTTCTTCTTCTGGTGAATAAATTGAGACGTATTAAATTCATAAAAGTCAACATCTTGAATTATAACCACTCATATTGATAAAATGAACCGTGTTTCGGGTTAGTTTTTTCGCACTTAGGCCTTAAACTGACATTCACTCCGAGGTTTGACTCGTTCTCCAAACCTCCATCAGCTGAGCGGACTGTGTCCTGTGAGCCTGACCTTCAGGACCGTGTGTGTGTGTTGGGGGACAATAAATGTTTAAAAGCTCATAAATACAGATCAGAGTGAAAGAGAGAAGAATAATCGTGTTGGGAGACGACGGGAGGAGGAGGAGGATGGATGAAGAAAGCAGCTGTTGTCCTGATAATCGCTTTTTCTGCCCTGTCACTCACGTTCTTCCTCCTCCTCCTCCTCCTCCTCACATTCCGCTGCTGCTTCTGCTAAACTTGACTTTTTACCCTTCTCTATCCACCGACCCACGAACCTCCTTCAGCTTTACACGGGCTCAAATAACAGAAATAAACGTGAGCTTTTTATTTAGAGGCCGCAGGGTCTGTGCCCATGAATCCATCACTTTCTAAGGATGACGTCAGTTCTGTGTGATAGAAACATTCCTAAAAAAATCTAAACAGTAAACAAACAAACAAAAAAGATTCTGTCCAAACTAAAAGAATGTCACTTGTTGCACCTGAAGGAACAATGAGGTTCGTCCATCAACAGCAGCACCATGGACCTGTCCCACCGGTCCCACTTTCAGTGTGCATCGTGAGTCGGGGACAGCTTTAGTGTCTCTCCAGCTCTGGCTCCAAAACTGGGGGAGTCCAAGGGTGTACGTGTCTTCATTGTCCATTCACAAGACTCGGTCTGTTGTTTACGGACATGAATTCATCCAGGACTTAGTGGATTTAATGATTGTGAGAAAACGCTGCACCTTCATAAATCCGATCCAAACAAGTAATTCTGCTCAGGTTGATCATTAAAAGCTTCCTTGCTTACACTTGTCCCTCTGCTGTCCCTTCAGATTAAAAGGACATTTATTCTCAGGACTCCAAATGTCTCATTTGTCTCTGTCTCCAGAGAAGGACCGGGGAAAAGACACAAACACAGAACTGCGGATCAGTCCACTGTCCTGTAACACTATCAGTAAGAAACGGATTTCTGGGCCTAAACATGCAGCCAGAGTCTAACAGAACATCTTGCGGGTCTCCCACAGAACCATGATCGAATCCCCCCACAGTCAGACAGAGATCAGGCAAAAGGACAGAGACACTGAGGCCACAGTGTCCAGCAGGTTCCGTAGTAACGACAAACACGTGATGTGTAATTTTACCCAGATCCAGAACCAGAATCTGTTTCTGTATTCTGCCTGAAAGGGTCGAGTGCTCTGCGGCTGGACGTGTTTTTTTATCCAGCACTTTGTGTGAAGGCCTCAGTTGTCCGGAAGTTCGACAAAGCTTCAGCCACTAAATGCAGCATTCGGACGTTTCAAGATGACGCAGTCAGCGGATTATGAAGAAACCCGCGCGCAGGTTTTAGAGGATCCGCTCTCTAACCGCGGCTCTGTGCTGCTGTTGTTTTCTCATTAGGTCCTAATTGACTGTCACGAGCCGGAGCATTAAACGGACACACACACACACACACACACACACACACACACTCCTCCCTCCCTCTGGAGGTGCAGGAGGAGGTGATCGCAGCTCATTATATAGACCGTGTGTCTGCGCGCTGCGCCTTATTCCAGCTCCTCACAACTTCCTCTAACTACTGTCGCTGATTTCCACGATTTTTTTTATATTTTCTTTTTTAACAGGTATAAAATAATAATAATAATAATAATCCCGCCGCCTCTTTCCAGGCTCCTTGTACCTACTCTGATTAAAGAGAAACAAGTGGAGCTTTTCTCCTTCAGACTTTCCTGGATTTCCTGCAGCAGCTCCACCCGCCCGCCCGCTCTCTCACCCCCTCCCCCGGCTCCCTGCGCCCGGCCATGGGCTCCGTGTTGCCCGGGTCCTCTCTGGGCCTGAAGCCCGGCTTCAAGCCGCAGCAGCCGCTGTCCCTGGCGGACATCATCACCTCGGACATCCTGCACAGCTTCCTGTACGGCCGCTGGAGGCACGTGCTGGGCGAGCAGCACCACCACGCGCACCAGCATCACCTGCAGCAGGAGGAGCGCACCGCCCCGAGCGCGAGCCCCAAGACCGCGTTCACCGCCGAGGTGCTGGCGCAGTCGTTCTCCGGAGGTCAGTGACGCATTAATTCCGTGGAGTGAAGTGAGTGTGAGGACCCGGTTCTCGGGATCAGCTGAGACGGTCCATAACGTCAGAGTCAGACCAGTGAAAAAATGGTTTAACGCGGAGTTTTCTGCTTTTCACACAGAAACTCCGGTTTCACACCCGAACTCTCTGCTTTTATTTTACAACGGAGAAAATGTGATTATTTTAGAGAAATCGCCGTCATATCCGTTCGGGCCCGTTTTTATTTACGGGCTTGTCAATGTTTAAACGCCCTGTAATTTAAAAAAAATGTTAAGACAAATTTTGGTGAAGTGATAGATTAGATCATATGTTACATTTATCAGACTATTTAAATGATTGTTTAATGTGATTAAAATTAAATCTAAAAGAATCTGCACAATTTCATATCCGTGCCGCGGATTTGATGTTTATTTAATGATTGAAAAGTCTGTTTAATTAGGCCAATTATTAATCATTAACTGTCATATTATTTTTGCCCCGTCAATAACCAATGGATCCGTACGAGAGCCGGAAAATGTCCCGGCTCAGACTGAGTCTGCGCTCACACAATCATTCATCAGAGCGTATCTGTTGATAATTAATTAGTTTTGAACCCATCAGCGTCACATTAACACAAGTCAAAAACATTCTGGCCTTTATTTTTTGCGTTTTGAATCCAGCTCTCCATCTGCGTCACTCTGTCTCTTACTCTTTTTTATTTTGCTTGAAATGTGAATTTCGTTTGTGTTTTCGCTAAAATTCGTTGGGAATAATTTCAGGGAAGAAGTCGGAGTTGGAACCGGGTGTTGGGGTCCTCTCGTTTTATTTCTACACGGGTAAATCGGGATCTCTGACCCGCTTTTTCTCCGTCGGCGGTGTGAAGACTCTCCGCTTCCCCTAATGACAGTGATGGTTTTTCCTCTTTGGATTCGGAGGATCTTCCAGCACTTTTATCTCTATTTAAATCTCTTTTCTCCTTTATGTCACAGCCGTTTTCACGCTTTGCTCCGACCGTGACACAGGCTGAGACATTTGGACAACGGAGCCTTTTTTCGGGTTTTCTTTTCATTTCTTTAATTCAGTTCAGTCTATTGTGGCGTTTTTATTCTGCTGACTTTTCTCCTGGCCAGCAAATCTCTCAATGTGAATGTTCTGGCTTCCTGAAGCCAGTCATGAATTTAGATTTGTCTTCAGTGCGGCCCGGTGGGCAGCGAGACGCAAACTGTGAAGACATAAAGCGGCTGATGCAGGAGGGAAAAACGCATTTCACCGCCTTTATTCTCTTTCCGGGTTCGTTTTCCAGCTCACGTTCATGCTGTTCGCTCTACGTGTGGAGCTTTAAAAGCATCCAGAACATTTAGTTACTGATAGAGAATTTACCGTCAGACTCCAGCGTTTATGAGCTGCAGTAAAATCTGCAAACATTTCAATGAGCTTCAAGAGTGTGTGTGTGTGTGTGTGTGTTTTGTTGTATGATTCCAGTAACACAGACATGAGTGTTTGTGAAAATAAAAACTAAAAATGACTTTTTTTTCCTCTTACCTGTGTTTGTGTGCAGAGGTGCAGAAGTTGTCCAGTCTGGTTCTACCCAGTGAGGTGATCATCGCCCAGAGTTCAGTCCCAGGTAAACGGATTTGGACAGAGTCCACACAAGGCCGCGCAGGCCAGAACCTCGAGTCTGGACGAGACACGAAATCATAAAGACATTCACAAAATTCAGTCTCATCCATTTTGCATTTGACCAAACACATGTTCAATATTAAATTACTTTTACTTAATTTGATCAAACGCAAAATGGTTAATTTTTGTTTGTTTGTATGTAGAGAAGAAATGAAATAAAACATTTATGGGTGAAAGTCATAAACTCATAAAAAAAGTCGGGTCCAGTTCTCACCGTGTCGTGGTTCGGCGTGTGGAAATGAGTGAAATCATTCACAAAATGCCTTTTCATTTCCTGTCTCCCAGCTTCACTAACTGTGTGTGTGTGTGTGTGTGTGTGTGTGTGTGTGTGTGTGTGTCCGCTCACAGGAGAAGGTCTGGGGATTTTCTCTAAAACGTGGATTAAAGCAGGAACCGAGATGGGTCCGTTCACCGGACGCCTCATCTCACCCGAGCACATCGACCTGTACAAGAACAACAACCTGATGTGGGAGGTGGGTGAGCTGGGCCCGAATGTTCGCCCACTGTCTGGCGGAACGAGTCCGTGGTGCCATAGTTTACCCACCAACTGACTCAGGTCCAACACAGTTCGATGAAAAACTGAAAGCTAACCGGCCGGTGGGCTAACACGGTGGCTAACTAAGACAACGACTTAGCTGACCGGATTTTTAGCAAGCAAGCTAATTCAGCTAAGCTACGTGGCTAACTGACATGTTTAATTAGCTAGTTTCCTACCAGCCACTGCAATGACGAGCAATGAGTTTGCAGCCTGCTACAAAAAACCAACATGATCACCTAGCTGTGGTTATAAGTAACTAGCAGTCAGGCTAAGTGTCAGGCTGAAGGTTGAGCTCTTGGAGGAAAAGCTGTGAAGAAAGATTCAGTGATGCTGTGGGTTCTCCTCCTCCTCCTCCTCCTCTTCCTCCTCAGGTGTTCAACGAGGACGGAACCGTGAGGTATTTCATTGATGCGAGTCAGGAGGACCAGAGGAGCTGGATGACGTACATTAAATGTGCCAGGAACGAACAGGAGCAGAACCTGGAGGTGGTTCAGATCGGCAGCAGCATCTTCTACAGAGCTGTGGAGGTCAGTGCCGAGTCAGGGCTCCTTCCATCAGGTGTGTTTCCAACAGTCAGGAGAGGGAGAATATTAAAGATAAACCCAACTGTCCATGAATTACAGACAAACACGGATTAAATGCAGGGCACATGCAGCCGGGCGTGTTTGTTTGCAGGTTAAAGGGGGAAAAAATACAGAAGTGTTTAAATCTAATAAGTAGATGTATTTTTCTCTCCAGACTATCCCCCCGGACCAGGAGCTACTGGTGTGGTACGGAAACTCCCACAACACGTTCCTGGGAATCCCTGGAATTCCTGGAGGAGACGATGAACAAACCAAGAAGAGCAAAATCGGTAAAGATAATTGATTATTGATTCATGAATTCTGACAGAATTTTTTGTGACCTTCCTACGCTTCAGAATCATTTGTCTGGTGTTTGTCCTTGAGGAAAGAAATCTGAAGCTGGTGGAAAGTAAAAGGGTACAGTCTCCTAAGTGCTTTGGGTGACTGTAAAGCTGAGATATTTAAGTATGTTCTTGTCATGCCCCTTAGTTCTTTTACTCCATTACTTCTGAGAGGAAGATATTGTACCTTGTAGTCATTTTACTCAACTACATTTAGCCTTAGTTACTTTAGTTTAATTACCACAACTTCTCAGCTGAGCTAATTCTTTTGGAGAACTAGGTCTGGACTTTATGCAGACTTGTTGTTCCACGGAAGTTACACACAGTGGGAATCAAAAACCTTCAAATGGGACGGACCTCCACTCAGAGAAGGTCGAACCCTCTGTGGACACCACAGAGCACCGTGAGCGAATATCAGACGCCGCGGGTGGATTTATTTCACGTCTCATGTTCCAGCTAATTTAACTGGCACTCACATATTGTGGCGTTAAAGGTCCCAGATTAAACTCTTTTCCATGACTGTCTGATGTCATCACATTATTGCCTCTTTAAGGACAAAACTGAATAAGTCCTTCACCACAAAAAGACAGCAGTTCTTAAATGTATGTTTAACTTATGATATAAATGCTGTTTTATATTTCATTGCCATGTCATTGTTTTACACAGCCTAGATTTTAGTCTTTAGTCTGTTTATTTCAGTCATCACTTTTACCACCTGTGACTTCGTTTGCTTTTAGTGATCACCTGTATTTTCTTGGCAAGTCATTGCTCTTTTTGTCTTTTTTGTGCTCCTTCAATATTTGAAGCACTTTATCAAGCACTTTTCTGAACTAGTGTGACAAAGACAGAATTTCGATTTAGACAATCATTGTTCCGCCTCCTCCTGACAGATGAATTCCACACCTGCGAAGGCTCATCTTCTTCCTCCTCCTCGTCCTCTTCCTCCTCCTCTACCAGTCTGGGCCGGATGCGTTGTGTCATCTGCCACCGCGGCTTCAACTCCCGCAGCAACCTGCGCTCCCACATGCGCATCCACACTCTGGACAAGCCGTTTGTGTGTCGCTTCTGCAACCGCCGCTTCAGCCAGTCGTCCACGCTGAGGAACCACGTCCGTCTGCACACTGGAGAGCGCCCGTACAAGTGCCACGTCTGCCAGTCTGCGTATTCTCAGCTGGCCGGCCTGAGGGCGCACCAGAAGAGCGCCAGGCACAGGCCCACCGGAGACCACGTGGCCCCCGGTGGAGGAGTGGTGGTGGTAGGAGGAGGAGGAGGAGGAGGGGGGAGTGTGCACTCAGCTCACTCACCTCCACCTCCTCACCCACCACAGTTGACAGCCGTGCCTCACCCGGCCTCTCTGGTTCATCACATACCGACCATGGTACTGTGACTGGGGGGTGTGGGGTCGGAGGTGCATAGATAAACACAAGAACGTGCCCCAGACCACAGACTCCGTCATGGAGGAACGTGGGGCGTTGCCCAGGTAGTGGGGTTTGGC
The DNA here is from genome assembly GCA_033026295.1 of Channa striata. NCBI lineage: Eukaryota > Metazoa > Chordata > Actinopteri > Anabantiformes > Channidae > Channa > Channa striata. Next base: position 26,301,339 of record CM065178.1, read on the forward strand.
TGTGTCCCGGCAATCCAGTTCTAAAATGCATATTTTATGACTTTTGGTTCCACGACCAGACACTGGTGGTGCACAAGTTGTTTTAGACAAACAACCCGTATTTGCTTTCCTGCTAAATCGGATTTTATTCAGCTTAAACGCGTGAACGCTTGACGAAAAGCCTCCTCAGTGACAGCACATTAGACAGCGTGTAGCTGCTGGTAGGACTAAATGTTATTTAGTCATCCTTTCAAACCGGTTGGTCCTTTATATTCTCTTTGATGGCCGTCACCTGTTTAATCCCTGTATAGCGTAATAATAAATTTTGGCCTGCAGATTTTCCCAAACATCTATGTAAACATTAGCAGTGGACTTGCTTCAAAGTGGTTAAATGCTTTCCAAGTTTCTCTTTAATACCCGTGGCACCATGCGCAGGTCACTGTTAAACCTCAGGCTGCCTGGGTGATAGATTTACAATGTAAACAACCAAAACCACACAGTTGGAAAATAAATTATATTATCAAAACATAAAACCTACATTAGAGACTACATAATACACGCATGCACACACACACACACACACACACTGTGTAGTGTCTCGTTGCGGATGTGGAGACACACTTCTAGCCTTGGCTAATTCACATACATAACAGTTGCATGATGAGCAGTGTTAGTCTGTGACTTCCGTATAAACCATTTATCTCTGAGATGATGATGATGATGATGATGTGCTTTGGTTTGCATGCTAATTGTTCTATGTTAAAAGGTTGTAATGTGTGACAACTAAGAGACGCTTCAGTCTGGTTCTGGAAGACCACCCTCCTGCTCAGGTCACACGTTTATCTGTTATTCCCAAACTACAGGACTTCACATAGTTATGCTCCTTTGTTATGCTAATACATTAGCATAGATATTAAACTACACTGTTTCATGGGGAAAGGGACATTTATCCTGCTAGCGTGATCAAAGAAGGAAATCGGTTACTAAATGTTAGGCTCCAATTCTAATCCTTGTTAAGGATCTACTTGACTTTTCTGATTTCTGTAATAATATGCTGTTAAATAACTAAAGAAAAGAAATGTTGTTGGGTGTCAGCTGATGGCTGGTTGCTGTCTTTGTCTCTGTGCGGTGTAAATAAGCTTCAAATGAAGAAATGTGAATATAAACAAGATGTGCTTTATGCTCAGAATACATTTCAACTGTCACTTTATCTCTCTCTCTATATATGAGCATGTACAAGTGATATGACACATGTATTTGTTAAAGAAATATGCTATGTTGACTCGCATAAAGGACATGATATTTGAGTCCACAGTATAAACTCCTAATAAAATTTAACTTCACCTTTATCCTCTGTTTATTTTTGTCAGTAATTTATATAAATACAGCTCAGCTTGCAGAAAGTATCTTAAGAAACAGTGGTAGAAAGTAACCAAGTACCCGACAACACCACTGCCCTTAAGTACAAGTGTGGGCACTTGTATTTCACCGTTATGCTTCCATTTACTCACACTGTCCGTTTCAGTGGGAAATGGTGCCCACAACCACCACACGTTTATCAGATCTGGCTCCTACAGGGGTTGAGAATAGCCCTTCTACCCAATGCTCACACACTGTATACTTTAAATGAACATTAGTAAAATACCAAATTATTCAAGTGATGTTTCTAGTCACTTTGTGACAAGTGACAGACAAATTGTGTAAAACAAAATACCACCTCCGCATTTGCATGAGCGGTTAAAAAGTCGTATATGTTGTCTCATTACTTTCATAGTGTTGCCTGCGATCAGAGGAATTACAATATAAACCGTAAGAATACATCTGTGCTGGAATACATCTGAGAAGTACATGCATTTACACGTCTGTGCGAACTGAGAGGCCATTTGGGCTGCACAGCAACACAAGTCAAATTTTGAAATGCTGACTTTTGTTTATATCAACAACCATGTGTTTATCTATTTTGCATCTTTCTGTGATAAATTTCTGTTATTTACAGATTTCTTTAACTTTCCCACATCTGTCCATTTGGGTCGCAGGGGGGCTGGAGCCTGTCCCAGCTATCATCGGGTGAGAGGCGGGGTCCACCCCGGACAGGTTGCCAGTCCGCCTCAGGGCCTGCAGACAGACATACGCAGACTGACAGACAGCCCACACCAAACACCGAATTACTACATAAGAAAACGACAGCAACTTCACACAAACACTGTATGCGTGTTAGCATCAACTGCTTCAACATCACACTCCCATTACTGCCTTTGAACCCAGTAAGAAAATGCTGCACTGGCAGAATACTACATGCTCACAGAGCACAATCTCTCACAAAGGGACAAACTAAATTTAAAAGTCTTAAATCAGAAGTTTACATGCTTATAGCTGATGCAGTCTTAAGCGTTTGTAAGAGGATGAAACAAACCTCCCATGTTCTTTCCTCTAGCGCCCTCCACAGGACAAGCTAGTTCTTACAGCACACGGGTCAGACTGTGCTTGTGGGGTTTGTGTGACTGTGGGAGCCTCCAGAGGACGCTCGCACCTTTACCTTTAGTCCCTCAGTCTGCTCTGCACTGAAGCACGGACCAGACTTTTTGTCTCTGTGGCCACAGCTGTGAGTTTAAAGGTAAACAGCAATGACTGGTCAAAGGTGTCCACTCTTCAGTCCAAAATATTGGATGTCCAAATGATTACCTTCATCAGGCAGAACTTCCCAATTTCCGGGCATCAAAGTATCTGGAAAATCCATAATAACTTTTTGCCAGCACCAGCTGCCTGAAGTCTGGGCCTTCAAGTAGCAGAGTTCAACCACGGACAAAACCCTGCATCCAAGTCTACGGGTTAAAAGAGACCCTGTAATTATCATGTAAATGTATCTGCATATTATTGAGCCATTTGAGGGTTTCAAGTACAGTTGCTTGTAATTCCTGATTGCTGATAAGAGCAAAACTTCAGAGTCAACACTGTTGGGTAAGATCAGAAAACACAGGCTGAGTAAACTCACCTTTGGGACGCTTGCACACAATCAGCTGTATGCACACACACACACACACACACACACACACACACACACACACACACACAGAGGAAGTTCCAGCTGCATTTTCTGTCTATCTGCAGGCATTTGCCAATGGCTGAGTTGGTCAGTAACTAATAACGATGACCTGTGTGTCTCTGCACAGCTCAGTGTCTCCTCCTCACGTTCACGATGAAGGTGTGGGTCCTCCTCGCGTGCGCCTGTTGGCTCTGCTGGAGGACAGAGGCTCAGTCCAGATCGTAAGTTTGTTCCTAAGTCTGTTTTTAAATGTGGCCCCCCTTTAATTTGGGGCTTCACAGTTAACGATGAAACAACATTAGGCTAAATGAAGCTGTTCATACACAGAGTTTTTCTGTCTGTCAAGCTCATTGTGACAGTGGTTGAAACGCAGCTCACCAAACCAATTTACAGTAAAAAAAATGGCAACATGTGATAGAATTACTGCATGGTTATGTCTGTGTTACGAAACTTTACTTCTGCACTTCAAATCATCAGCCACTGACGGAGTTTTTAGGACTTTCAAGGCATTTTCACCATCATTTCATCCACCAAAACGTTTTTTGTGCACAGTCCTTCATTCATAATCCACCGATCAGACCGTTCACAAGCAGCTCTGTCATGATCCTCCCCTCAGTCCATTACTGAGGTCAGAGTCGGTAAATGGTCCGAGGAGGCCCGAACAGGCCCGGTTCCAACCTAAAAACGGACACCACGACGGTGTGTCACTATCGGCCGCCATCTTGGAACTCAACATCCACTTCGTTTGTCAGCCATCGATGTTTGGACTTCTGCACGTCCGAATCGGGTTTTAACCGACACACGTTCACTCGGTTCCAAGTCAACAACCTTGTTTCACTGCAAACACTGAGCAGAACTGCGGCTCGCCCCGGAAACTGCGGCGTTAGTGAGCGCGGGAGAGTGTGACGTCATCCACGCAATTCCACGTCCGCCTACGTGGCCCAGAGAGAACGAGGCCAACACAAGCGTCTGTGGATTTCTGCGTGTGGCTGATGTGCAGGCCAAGGAACCGACGGTGGTGGATTTAGAATGGAGGCCACAGCACAACAAATATGAAATATTTACACAAATATTATAAAGTAAGAGTGAATATGTGTTGGTTCATTTAGGACAATGCCCTGCTAACTGGGGGCATTAGGAACTTGCAGGTGGGTCAGTTGACTAGAAGTGAAACAGTCCAGTGTGGTGGGCCAAACGCTCAGGTTTTTAATTCCAGTCTGACCCTGCATGAGTCTCATTGTGTTTTATTGAGAAACAGACCAGGAAGTCTCCTTAACTATCGCTGGTTGACAGAATGACCCTTTACTGTTCCGCCCTAACGTCACATTACTATAAAGGTGTTCTGGTCCCCTTAGGTATATGATAACGGCTCCTCTCTCGCTGCGACTGGATGCCGTGGAGACGGTGTTACTGCAGTTGTTTGGTTTTTCAGAGGAAGTGAGAGTCTATGTGTTCTTGAAGACCTCCATGGCTCCAAATCATGTGGTTCTGGCTCAAGAAGTTGTGAACCTCAATGCCCAGAACAACTATCAGGCTGCCGCCAAAGTCCGGGTCAGACAGCACACACCATGACCCAGTGTTTATCAAGACTTATTAACAAGATTTTAAGCGTGATGTTAAATGATGCTTCCTTTTGCAGCTGTACCCAAGTCAGCTGGACAGGAGCGTAAATGATGTGATCCTCCACGTCCAGTCAGCAGAGATCAACCAGCACCGCTCTATCGCGTCAGTCGTTCCAACGGCTTTTTGTTCATCCAGACCGACAAACCACTGTACACCCCGTACCAGACTGGTGAGAGTTTGTTATCACGCGTGTCCGTTCCCAAACAGTGCTTGGTGGTCCTAGCTTAGCTTGTCTTCAGCTTAAACCAGCTACACCTCTCCCTTGTTGTGTTTGTGTTTCCAGTCAAAGTGAGGGCGTTCTCCCTGAACCAAGAGCTGAGGCCAGCCAATCGCAGCGTCTTCCTGACCTTCAGGGTGAGTGCTGTGACCTCCAGGACCTGTTTGACATTGTTGTCTTTTATGTCAGTGATTATTTCGTCTTCCACAGGACCCGGATCAGATAACGGTGGACATTGTCGAGATGATTGATGTCAATAATGGGATCCCATCTATGCAAAACCCTTTCAAGATTCCCATCAAACCCAAGTAAGAAACCAAGTGACTTGTGATTTTACAAACATGATTCCAGACTGGTTTGAAGGTTATTTTTCATGAATCCAGGAAATGTTCAAGCCCGTTTGTACTGTATATGACGGCCAGTTGTCTCCATAATGTTGTTACTGTGAGTTCAGTGGGCTCTTTGTATTAATGTTGCTCTGTGTAAAGCATTATTAATACAGGCGTCTGTAAACGAGGTGATTATGGTCAGTCCAGGCTTCTCATACTGTCTTTAAGGTGATGCCTGAGGTGGTTTTAAAGCTGTGTGCTATGTGATGTTACCTCCTGTGTGTGGTTCCAGGTTGGGTATCTGGTCCATCGAAGCTTTGTACTCAGATGATTTTACCACGATAGCAAGAACGGACTTTGAAGTTAAAGAATACGGTATGTTCAAAGACAACGCACATTATTATACCGCCAGGCAAACTAGAGACGCTAAGAATGTCAATTATTCAATGAAATATTCTCCTGTGTTAGTTCTTCCCAGTTTCTCCATCCTCATGGAACCAGAAGCAAACTACATCAGCTTCGGGCAGTTCAAAAGATTCTCGTTCAAGGTGTCTGCCAGGTAAAGCTCAGACAATGGGCTCACCCCATAAAGGCCGCTCACTTTAGAAATAAACTAACTGCAGTTTTCAGGATGTTATCTACACAGTATTTGTGTGCGACTACTCACGTGTCTACCTGTACCAGGCATCTCCACGGTGCCCCGGTGTCTGATGGCGAGTTGTTTGTGCGTTATGGCTACGTTAGCAGGAATAATCCTCCAGTTATCATCCCCAACTCTGTCACCAGAGAGAGAGTGAGAGACAAACACCATTAAATGTAAATACCAAAAATATTTCTTTCTCCACTTCGGTGTTTTCAGTGTCTGTGTTTCTCCCCCAGCTGTCTTCATCAGGTGAAGTGGATGTGACTGTTAACATGGAGAAGGTCCTGTCCAAACACAGCGGTCCAAAAGATCTCGACAGTTTGGCGGGAAAGTATCTCTATATAGCTGTATTGCTGCAGGAGGAAACAGGTACAGGCACGACTCGTCTATAACATCTGACCTCATCCAGGTCAACCCTTAAACCCTTAAAACTTTTAGGAGGACTTACGTTCACGTCACAAGCCTTTTATTCCAGGTGTTAGTCTGATCAGCTGTTTCCGTGTTGATGCTTTGTGCTTGGCTCCCAAAGTACCACACGCTGAAAGTTCAATTAAACATGAGCCACATCTGATCTCAACAACGATGTAGTTTGTGTCAATTAATCTGTCACTTATTTTATTTTTCATTCATTCATCTATAGAGTCAATTATAAATGACTGTCATTTATATTATTATAGATGACAAACTCTGCACTGCAGGACTTTATTCCCCATACAAAAACTCGTCCAGTCTTACCTGGGGATCTGTTTCACAGACTAATTTAAAGTCTCTCCACAATGTCGTTAAAGCAACAGCTTGCTGAAGTTAAAGGAAAGTGGTGCATCGACATTCAACAACAAAATCAATAAAACTATTAGCAGATTTCACAGACAACCATGTTGTTTGGTCTCTGCTTCTAATTCTGCCGTATTTTGTGTCCCAGGCTCAGTTTTTACTGTCCATGGGACAACGTGACAATCTGGAGCCTGAGGTGCATTAGGTACATCGATGTCGGCCCGACCCCCTGAAGTTCATATCCTCGGTTGTCTCTTAGTTTGACAGTGTTTTAAATCTCCACAGCGACATGCTCAACAGGACAGGGGCAAACACGTTTCTGAAATGATGCCAAAACGAGCAGGTTAATTGTTAAGAGGTAAAATCCTGAGCTTCTGTGTAAACTAAGGATTTTGCAAACACACAGTTTAGCTCAGGAGTATTTAAACAAATATTTTGCACAGTACAAATCAGTGTTGAAACATGCTCAATGAGCCAAGCCGACGGCCTCCTTCATAACGCCAGGGGGCGACTTTTACCTGCAATCAAATCCTCAAATCCCAATATATAACGATTCCAATTGAAACACTAAACTATTCACCAGCCCATTTATCGTCTTAGTGATTGAATTTGTGGGGAACCCGTTGGCTCCTCATTTATACCCCAGTGTTCTGTGATACCCCCACCCCCACCCCCTGTCTGTCAGGTGGTATCACTCAAGAGGCAGAGTTTGCTGCAGTGAAGTTTGTAAAATCCCCGTACAGTCTTAGTCTGGTGTCCACGCCTCCCTTCATCAAACCTGGACTCCCCTACAACATCCAGGTGGGCTGTCCGTGCTCACACTCACATTAAACCGTCAAACTGAACCGTGGGATGAGAGCAACTTTGGGTTCACACCTTGTTTTTATGGTCACGTATACGTGCAGGTGCTGGTGAAGGATCATCTGGACAAACCAGTGAACCGGGTCCAGGTTCGTCTGGTGGAGCGACAGCTGTTTAAACAAGGGAAAGAGAGTGAGCTGTTTCCCTGTCCTGACAGTGCCCCCAGCCAATCAGATGGCCTCGCTGTCTTCATCTGCAACACACCAAGTGAGGGAATCAGGGCGGTACTGAAGGTGAGCAGGGGAAGGACGGTTATGTTGTTTATTTTTTTTATTTAAATGTGCTACGTAGATTATTTCTAACGTGTGGTTGATCACATGTTGTTGGCCCAGTTTGAGACGGCGGACCCTGCTCTGCCAGCAGTCAGTCAGGCCAGTCTGAGTCTGGAGGCAGTGGCCTATTACTCCCCAAACCAACGCTACCTTTACATCGACCCCCCACTGCCCAGCCGTGGGTTGCAGGTGGGAGTCTACTCCAACATCAAGGTGTACTCAGCCACGCCCTCCTACCTGGCCATCAGGTCCCTCAGCTACCTGGTGAGAAAACGGGCTTTGCATGCGCTCAGGGTTTGTCCTGCCCTTATAGTTACTGATGATATCACCGTTTGGGCCCCTCAGGTGCTTTCCCGGGGGAAGGTGGTGCATTTTGGCAGTCAGAAGTTCATCTCCAGCTCTGACAGCAAGCAGACTCTGAGCTTCGAGGTGACGCCCTCCATGGTCCCGTCCATCAGGCTGCTGGTCTACTACATCCTGTACGGAGAGGGGACGTCCGAGCTGGTGGCTGACTCCATCTGGCTGGATGTTAGAGCCAAGTGTGTCAGTGGACTCCAGGTACAACAACGTGTCATATCAGTGTCAGAGCTGGTCCCCATCACCCAGACCCTTTTCCTCACAATCTGACCCAATTCAAACTGAACTTTGTCATTTTTATTGTGCAGATGTTTCTGCATTTTTAACGATCAGCAGATTAGTCATCAGGGTCTCTAAACCTTTAGACAGATTCCCATAAAGCACTGTAGAACTCCTGCTATCCACAGGAAAACTCCTAATAATGTAGGACCTTTTCACCGAAAATTAAAGGCACGTCACATATTAAAATGAATGTGTTAACAAGGGTTCAATAAGCTTTTGATCTTTGCTCTGCTGCAGCCCTGACAACAAATACTGTCAGGAAATCAGCAGTGTTGGTGTCACAGTCCCACAAAAGTTTCTCATATTTCACAGCAGTCGCAGCAACATCGCTAAACCTCACAACACGTTTTTCATAAAGATAAGCCAGAAAAAGCAGGATCAATCTGATCATTTGTAAATGATGCATATGTTCCTGACATCCATCGACCAATATCTGTTGCACCTGGTTGTGCAATAACTAAGTGTTAAGGAAGAGTATTTACCACTGAGCAGATAGAAAGCTCATCTGGCATGAGTGTGTGTGAAGCACTTTGGCTGCCGGTAGGTGCAGACCATTTACCAATGACTTAGGAAACAGAGAATCTTCTACTCTCTTATTGCATATTGGACAATAATATTGTGTGTACTTTCATTTTTAGTAATTAAGCATTTTTTGGGGGAAAGCCTGTAAATCATCCTTACTGTGCAGGCATTTATTCTCCAACCCTTGCACATATATTGGTGGTCTGACCCAGCATTAAGTGTGTGTGTGTGTGTGTGTGTGTGTGTGTGTGTGTGACAGACTGAACTATCATATCGTAATCGGAACTACAAGCCAAAGGAAACCCTCGAGCTGCAGGTCCAGAACAATCAGGAGGGTCTGGTGGCTCTGTCTGCTGTCGACTCTGCTCTCTTCACACTACGACCCGACTACAGAGACCCCGTTACCATGGTAACGTTCCATCCCATCTTTATGTCCTTAGTTAGATTCAAAGAGAGCTCCAGCTCAGTAGCGGGATGTTCTGTGGGTCTGCAGGTTCTGCGTCACGTCGAGCAGAGCGACCAGGGCTGTGGTGGGGGTGGCGGCAAAGATAGCGCAGATGTCTTCCGATTGGCTGGTCTCACCTTCATCACCAACGCCAACGCCCAACCGTCGACTACCAGTACAGCCCATTGAGACAGTCAGTGATTTAGCACATTGTAAATGTGGCTTTTAATGATGCCTGACATGCTTGTGGTTTACCTCTCCTACGTGCAGGTGAAGCATGTACAGCAATGGTGCGTCCAAAGCGAGCTCTGACCGAGGAGGAGAAGAGAATTAAAGGTAAAACTGTCAGTCATCTCTGACAAATCAAATCAACTCAACACCACACAAAACAAAAGCAAGAGACTGAAACTACACAAGAAGCATCAGGAACAACTACAAAGAGACACAAAACGTCCACAAACGGACTCAAACTGACCACAGTGAACACACAACCATCACAAAGACACTGAAATGGCACAGATGAGCCAAAACTAGCAGCAGTTCAATTAAAACAGGCAAAAAATGATGCACAATAACCACAAAGTCTCAGACTCTAAAGGAATCACTCACATGTGTCGCGGGGACGTCAAATCACCTTTTCATGGCTGCAGGACTGTCTCTTGAAATCATCCGATGAGTGTCTTTTGTCTGTGAACAGCGGAGAGTTACGGGAATCTGAAGACCTGCTGCGAACAGGGAATGAGGTACATCCCAAAGAGTTTGACCTGCCAGGACTTTGCCGAGCAACGTTTCAAAGCATATCCCCGCTGCAAAGACGTCTTCAGAGCCTGCTGTGAGTTCATCCAGCAGAACCTGGGCAAGGACCTCATCCTGGGACGCCAAGGTCAGTACGGACCCATCACATCTGCGCAGAGGCATGACGGCAGATCCCCGGCTGGAGGCCTGTGTCCTGGTCTGTGATGTTGCTCTAACTCTTCTGTGTCTGCGCGCAGATACGGGTGTGGACTTCGACATGGCTCCGTCTCTGGTGCGGAGCTACTTTCCAGAGAGCTGGCTGTGGGAGGTGCAGCCTGTCAGGTGACACACCTGGAGCCCAACATTACAGTCTCAGTTTTTGTGTGTGTGTGTGTTAGGTAATGTCCACCTAACCTGGGCCAGTGAAGAGGGGGGGGGCAGTGATCACTTATTTACTGTGTTTCTGCTGAAACGAAACAGAATTTTACCTTTTTTTTCCCAGTGGTGCCTAGACAACAGTACACACATACATAACCTGTAGATTTTCTCATCTAAATTATTAGTCTTTCTTAAAATCAATACCACATTTACCGTGAATGGATTTAGCCTTTTTATATTTAAACCTGTATGATCTCGCCTGTGATTTACAGAGTAGGAACTTTATGGTTTTTAAATGTACGTATGCATTTCCAAACAAATTCAGAACATTACTTAAAATGATTTGTAAATCATTTGCCGTATTTGATGTATATTTTAGCCATGCTCTGTGCACGGTAACAATTCTGGTAGCGCCTGCCGTCTGCAGCGTGGAGGAGCCAACTTTACTCTCACAGTATTGAACACACACTTTAAATGAAATACTAAATGTCACACCAGATGTTTTTTTAGCTGTACATAACTTTTTCCTGTCTTTTATTGCCTTGTCCCAACTTCTTTGGAACATGTTGTGGCATCAAATTTAACGTGGGAACTCGGATGAAACAATTTCTGTAAACAAGGTGACAGCAGCCACCATGAGTTTATTACAGACAAGGTGAGAAACAAGCAGGGAAGCAGGGGCAGTGAGAAGTGATGGGGCTGGGGATGGAGCTGTCCACTCTGCTCAGTATATGCAGGATTTTATGAGTGCATGAGTCAGTTTATGGTTTTGTATTTCCTGTGTCCTCAGTCTAGGCCGGTCGTCCATCAGAAGGACTCTGCCAGACTCTCTCACCACCTGGGAGATCAAGGCCATCGGCATGTTCAAGAACGGTGGGTCTATCTTTGCTTAAGATTCAGTGACACCCCGTCCTCCTGCTGATGCTGTCTTCACTCTCACCCCATCGTCCATTCACAGATTTATTCAACGCAGGCTACAGCATACAAGGGCAGAAAAATAGCAGCGACCTCTGAAAATTAACGTCAATACGTTTCCTTATTCTATATGATAATATAAAGATATACATTTTATTGTCGGGTGCTGCAGAAATAGGTTTCCAGGTGCTTCAATTGTCGCGGATCATTTTAACAGTAATTGTTCATTGTTTCCAAGTTTTGGCTGTTTTTACCGTTAAATGACGTCGTGCCGTGTCGTTTGCAGGTATCTGTGTGGCCGAGCCGGTTCAGGTGTCGGTCAGCCTGCCGCTCACCGTCAACGTCCCGCTGCCTTATCAGGTGGTCAGAGGAGAGCAGGTGGAGCTGACGGGCTCGGTGTACAACCAGCAGGCCGACAACATCGAGGTGAGAAAAACCACATATCCCCGGATGCCCTGCTCGCAGTTCACTGCTGGGAGCGTAGTCATCGTTTCATCTGTGTCTCCTCCTCAGTTCTGTGTGACACTGACGGTCGGCCCGCAGCTCTGCCTGCACCAGTCCCAGCCCGCCGTGGGGGGAGCGGGTCTGCACTCCACACCCTGCAGCTGGACCCCTCTGGGTGCAGGGGGGGTGGGCAAAGTGAGCTTCACGCTGCTGGGCCTGGAGCCTGGAGAGCACACCCTGAAATTCACCCTGAAGACCCGCACAGGAAACAGGGACATCGTGGAGAAGAAGCTCAGAGTGGTGGTGTGTACCTGATGGAGGAGGAGAGCCATGTAAAAAGTCCACAAAGTATTTTGTGAACACACAAAATGAATCAGAAAGCGGTTTATTGCCAGACACAGTTAACAACAGTTAACACCGAACTCAGGTGCAAACACATAATCTTCAGAAAAAGTAAAATGCAGAGGCATGACACAACAGATATGTACACAAAAAATATAATACAATAAAAAAGAGATACGTGATTGTGCACCACCTTTTATCAGGCTGACTATGAGAACTCAGCAGATCAGTCTTAACACAGAAAATAAAGATGAGCTTTCTGTGGGCAGAGAAACTGATCTGTTCCTTCCTGACATTTTGTTATAATGAGGTTATGGATTGGTGGTCTGTTCGCTGCTCGGCCACCTCACCTTCCTTTATTTTACAGCAGACAGTCCAACCTGCACAGTCCGTCTCATTTCTCTTAACATAAGTGCAATGAGAAAAATCACCACAGAGCACAAACATGGTAGAAATGTGTTTTCGGTCCCTCGTGCAGTGAACGGTCTCTGACCGTAACCTGGGCCCTGTGTCGGTTTTCCCGTCTCATGTTAACCTGTGTGTTTGCAGCCTGAAGGAGTGAGGAGGGAGGAGTATTCTGGCGGCACGCTGGACCCACAGGGACTCTACGGTATGTCGCTCGGCCTGCACGACCGCAGTCTGCTGCGCTATGCAGTTCCTGAGCGTCACAGTGTTTCACTGTGTTTTCCCACTGCTGCAGGTTCGGAGAAGAGAACGGTGCAGCTGAAGAACAAACTGCCGACAAACATCGTTCCCAAAACCGCAGTGGAAAGAACGCTGACCATCAATGGTGAAAGACGCTCTTTGCTCACTTCCCCCCACTGTGCTGTGTGACTATGTGAATACGTGTGATTCACTCTGGGTGTTGTGCACCAGGGGAGGTTCTGGGTGATTTCCTGTCGGTGGTGCTCAGACCCGAAGGCCTCCAGCAGCTCGTCAACCTGCCGCCCGGGTCAGCGGAAGCAGAGCTGGGGGGACTGCTGCCCCTCGCGCAGGTGTATCAGTACCTGGAGGCAACGAGGAACTGGGGCCTCCTAGGAGCGGACATCCAGAAGAACTCAGCAGATCTGAGAAAGAAGATTAGACAGGGTCAGTTTGAGTTTAATTATCTCCTGACATTTGTCCGTCCTGAAAGAGGGAGAGCCCTCCTCTGTTTCTGCCTGTTTTTTACTCATATCAAAGAGTCTTGGGGGAGTTTATCTGATTTGATGGTCCAAGGACAGATGAGCGTCCACTCTTTTTAGATTTTGGATTATATAAATCAAATACATTTTACAACATCCTACACACAAATATGTAGGAGGCAAAATCAGAAACACATGTCATAAACGGCGTAAACATAAGATGTCACCTGAGAAGTGTAAAACCTGAACCTGCGGTCCTTTAGTCCTGATCCCCTGTAGTCCTCAACGTGGACAATGTGTTCTGTTTTCCTGGGGCAGTAACTGAAGGATTGAAAACCAACTACTAAGGCATGAAAACATGAAACTGATCCAATCCTGCAAATATTTCTCTGAATATGATGTAAAAAATTAAAACCAGAATCAAATAATACAACAGATGTTTTTAGCAACAGCACCAAGATCAGGCTTCACTGGTGGATCCAGGATTTCTGAGGATCTCCATTTACTGTGTGTGTGTGTGTGTGTGTGTGTGTGTGTGTGTGTAGGCCTGGTCAGCATCAGCTCATTCAGAGGTGGAGATGCCAGCTACAGCATGTGGACAAACAGGGAATCCAGCACCTGGTCAGAAAACACACAACCTAAACCTGATTTTAAGTTCCACCCTCGATCCTGCTCTGTTTTTGTCTCGTTTGTTTAACCTGCTTTAGGACTTGTGAGATAATCTGGTCATGTCTTAGATCAGGCTGTGCAGAAATAGAGGATGCACGGCGGACACACTTTTACTGGCCTGTAGTGTTACGATAAGAACAGCACTGTGACGCCCTCTGCTCTGTCTCCCAGGCTGACCGCTCTGGTGGTGAAGACCCTGTCCTTGGTGGATCCCGTGGTCTCTGTGAACCATCAGTCTCTCTCTGAGTCGCTGTCCTGGTTGATCCGCAACACTCAGGAGGAGGACGGATCCTTCACGGAGAATTCCTCCTACAAACCCAACAAACTCATGGTCAGCAGCTCTCCGTCTTCTGCTGTGTGGAGGAGAACTCTTCATCCTCCCAGGTGGACTTCACTCTGACATGTTTGTGTTTTGGCTGCAGGCTGCAGGGACGGATGCGGTCGAACAGTCCGTGTATCTGACGTCCTTCGTGCTGATCGCTTTACACAGAGCTACAAGCATCAAAGACCCAATTCTGCAGCTGCGAGTGAGAACAGACTTTTCTTCTTCTTCAACGTCATTTATCCCCTTCTTCCTCTTCCCCTTCCTCCTCCAGCACCAGTACAACAAGTATTAATTACGTTTCTTGGACATGTGCTGTTTGTTCTTGTCGTGACTCTCTCAGTTCCATGACAACAGCATGCGCTCTGCAGCAGACTACATTTCCCTGCATGCCCCCGGTGTGAAGAGTGTCTTTGTGCGTGCAGTTGCGACCTACGCTCTGACCCTTCGCGACCCCAACAGCATGATGGCCTCGCAGATGCTCACCAGCCTGGAGAACCTGGCTCGGCAGAAAGGTGTTTGACTTTTGTCTGTGCGTTCTTAGCTTTGTTGTTTTTGAAAAAAACAATCTTACGCTTCTTCTTCTGCTTGTAAGTGAAGAAGAAATTCACTGTTTTGTCTGTTCAAAAACAAGTTTATCAGAGAATATTATCAGGCTCTAACCTTTCAAGGTGCATCAGGTGAAAATCTTCAAAAGTTGTTGTTGCACTGTGGGTTTAATCACATCACTTCCACGTCTTTAGAAAGGGATTTTCACAGCCAGGAGGAAGAGGAGGCCAGATCACAGCACGTACAAAAGCAAAACGGCAGTTCAGTGTTTTACTGTGTGTGTGTGTGTGTGTGTGTTTTGGGCTTGTCTTTATAACATTTTGTGGACATATTTTGTTACAATACCATTTCTGTGAGGACATTTTGGCCACTCCTCACAACTTCCAAAGGCTTTTTGAGCGTCAAGACTGGGTTTTAGGGTCAGCGTTGGAGTTAGGTTTTGGTTAGGGGTTAGTTATGTGTGATGCATTATGTCAATGAGTGTCCTCACAAGTATAGAAAGACAAACGTTTGTGTGTGTGTGTGTGCAGGTAACCCCGCCGTCCTCAGGTACTGGCAGGAGTCCAGCGTGAGAACTGACTGGCTGAGACCCGATCAAACCAGCGGTCTGACAGTGGAGACGACGGCGTACGTCCTGCTGACTGTGCTGCTCAAGGTGTTAACTCCAGTCCGATACGATCCGTGCTGTCCTCGTCTTTATCATCATGATAGATTCACGTGCACACTGCAAACTACAATTTAGGGCAGAGTTTCGTTTTGATGCGAAACTAGTGAATTTCAGCTGAGGCTTTTCCAAAGCACTTGAGCCCCCGATCCCATCACTGCAGCACACACTCACTCGCCCGTACGCTCCACACGTCACAAAGCGCTTTTCTCTGGAGGTGCTTCTGTGTATTAATGAGCGGAACGCTCATTGGCATGTGGACACCATCAGTGTCTCAAACGTTGAGGCCTCTGTGGTAACTTGGCCTGGATAAAGGTTAGTGTGCTGAATTGGCTCCTGATTTGTAGACGTTTCTTTGATTCTTACCTAGCTGCCTTTGTGAAAGTGATGGTGCCCCCTATTCTCTTCCACCTGTTCCCAGGTCTGGTCATAGGACGAGGACCAATTTTAAGATCAACCCCCCTTGATTGTTGAAGTTTGTTTGTTGTGTTACAGGGAAGGATCCCCTACGCCAACCCCATCGTGTCCTGGCTGACCCAGGATCAGCACTACGGAGAGGGATTCTATTCCATACAGGTACGTCCACCACGGCATGTTCTCCTGTGTTCTGTGATATTTGTTCACCCTTGGCCTGTGTTTTAGTAGGACTGACCCTTGTCGTTTATTTTACGTGACCTTTAACCTCTGCTCTCTGTTGTGTTATTCTTGGTGACCTCTGGTCTTTGTGGTGACCTTTAACATCTGGTTTCTGTGGGGGTCTGTACCTCTCTCAGGACACAGTCTTGACCTTGGAGGCGTTGGCTGAGTACAGCAGAGTCCTTCCTCGAGCTGTCCTCAGTCAGGACATCAACATCCACTACAACAGGAAGGGACTGCTTGGACATGTCCAGATCAGCCAGAGCCGCCCTGTGGCCACGCCCATCCAGGTGAGACAGGAAGAGGTTCTAAAGATAGCGAAAGCGAGCCCGTTTCTGCCTCTCTGCTTTGCTTAATGCCCTTTTAAAGTCTTTTTCTGCTTCCTGTTTCCTTCTCTCTCAGGTGATGAAGGACGAGGCCATCACTGTGTCCACAGGTTATGGGAGGGGCGTGTCAAACGTGAAGGTGTGTGTGATTTGATCTGTGGATATTGTGCTGCCTAAAACATTCCTCGCTGCTTTATAGCTTTAAGCCTGTCCTGTGTTTGCAGATGAAGACCGTTTACTACGAGACCATGTCGTCCACAGAGAACTGTAACTTTGACCTCACTGTAGAGGTGGCGAACAGTAACCTCTCCGAAAGTAATTATCTGTACACCTGTCTGTTTACCTGTCTGTGTGTCTGTTTGTTCGTGGACTAAATGTCGTCTTGTCCTCTTCAGGTCACAGTTTGGGTTCTCCTCACCTGGTTGCATGTGCAAAGTAAGAAAACAAGCCAAACTCAGTCATGAACTTTTATTTTCAACACTTTAGGAAACATGTTCACAATCTAATATATTTGCACCAAAGTGCTTTAGTTTTTTCCTTTAGTGCCGTCACATGTTGGTAGGTCCTGCGGTAACACTGGAGACGAGGGCTCAGTGTTCTGCACGACACATTTTATAGATATTAATAAGTCTGTTAAATTGTTCAGTCCTTTAATTCAAGGTTGAACACTTTGCAGAGATGCTGTACATTCAGAGGGAACAAATGATGCCTACATGTCCATGTTTACCTTCAGTCTTAATCACCTGAATGTCATCATACCGTTCATGCGTCACCTCAGCTCCCATCCACACTGCTGCGCTCTCATATAATAAGATATAATGTCTTTAAGCAGATGATTTTGACTAATGTCACATCAGTCTTAGTTTTCTCCCCTCATGGAGACTCTCATTCTTCACGTCATCATCTGTGTGCAGGTACAAACCTCCTCCTAACGAGGTGTACACCGAGTCCACTCTGACGGTGATGAAGATCCAGCTGCCAACGGGTGTGGAGGCCTACCTGGAGGACCTGAGACAGGTGAGAGCTTTAGTGCAAGACGCAGAGTTGAAGAAGCCCAAAAGATTAAAGTGAATGATTAATTAAGCAGTTTAGTGGCTTGGTAAAAGCGAGTTTCACTGAAAGCTCTGCCTGCAGGAGTAAATCCTCGCGCAGTTTTGTGATCTGTGTTTAAACATAAATGTGCTGATGTGGTTTGCAGTTCAGAGACCTCGACGAGCCGCTCATCTCCCACTATGAGCTGCAGGGAAGCACCGTGCTCATCCAGATGGACTCGGTGAGTCGCTGAAACACCACAGAACCTCCTGCTTCATCACGACATCACGCATTAGTATAATCAGCCCATTCATCTTGACGAATAACTGTTAAAGATCAAGACGATGGAAGAGCGGTTTCCCATATTGTGTTTGTTTTGAGCTTTAAAAAAAAAAGAAGAGTCGATCACAGGAACTCAAGAAACCCAGTTAAAGCAAAAACAAAAATCCCAGTGCACGATTGAAGAAATAAAAACTAATCTAAAAACTGCTGACAAGAGCAGATGTGTAAATCCAGCAAAACAACCCAGTAATAGTGTGTGTTTATATCACAGGTTCCCTCCAACACCTTCCGGTGTGTTGGTTTTCGGATCAGAATCGGGTTCAGAGTAAGCGGAACTAGCAATGGCCTGTTCAGCGTCTTCGAGCCTCAGGACAAAGGTGAGAGTTGGAACCCGCGCTGCAGGCTGCGATCTGCAGTCTTCACTGGACCTTTTGTGCATTTCAGGGACGTTCTCAGTCATGCAGGTGTAGTTGTTCTCTGGATGTTGAGAAATGTCAAGTATGACAAATGAAAGAATTTTAGCTCGCACCAACACGGGTTTGTGTTTGACGTATATGAGCTCATTCCACAAAGCGGATCTTTCATTTTCGATGAATTTGATGATCAGCCGTCTCCTCGTTTGACTTCACAGCTACTTTAGTTCACGTAAAATAAACTTTATCTTCAAGTTTTCTAACACAAAAATAAATTAATCGCAGCAGACGGCCGCAGCATTAAATTGGTCTTATGTCTCTGTGCTGCCAACAGCCACTTTATGTTTTCGTGCCATCCCATTTTCATAAAGCCGTATCTCAGAAATGCCTTAAGACTCGTGGATGAACTGATTGAACCGCGAGGCTCATTCCAGTGAAGGTAAATGAGCTGCTTTCGTTTGCAGGCAGCATTTGCACCAGACCGTTCTCCTACGAGGATCAGAAGCTGCTGCGCCTCTGTGTGGGCGAAGAGTGTCAGTGCATGACAGGTAACCTCTGCCTCAGCCTCTGACCGCCTGAGATCTGAGCTGTGAGTCCCATGGCTGCAGCTTCCTTTCGTCGTTAGTTTAACATGTTACATGTTGTATGTAGCTGCCTGCGCTGCCTACAGAGGAACCGTGGACCGGGCTCTGACTGCAGCCAGACGCATCGAGGAGACCTGCCAGCCCCACATCAAATATGGTGAGAATCCAACAAGCGTAGGACCGGCCATTTCACTTCCTGAGCAACTTTCAGATGTGAGAAGTCAGTAAAGTTGTTGTAGTGTTTGTAGAAAAAAACACAGAAAGGCGTGTTTTAGGTTGGTGCATTTGTTCAGCTTCCACAAACAGAAGGTCATTTTATCCGCTTGAATCCAGCTGCCGGCTGCAGCCTTTCCTGTTCAGTTTGAGGTGTGTAGATGATCTGGGCAGATATGTGCTTCATTTAGGATTCACAGAATCCCACTATAGCTGATCCCATCCCTCATGGTCAGAGTCATACGGAAATGACGATTCAAGCTGCAGAGTGAGCCACAAATGGAACACCAATCATTATCATGTCACCGCTTCCCTTTGTCTCCAAAGCCTATAAGGTGATGGTGAAGTCTTCAGCAACTGAAGGAAACTTTATGATCTACACGGCCACCGTAGCTGAAGTCCTGAAGAACACAGACAAAGGTGAGACGCCGCAGCTCAGATCGACTTATGCACAGGTTCCTTTCTCTTCACAGGTCCATTAAATTAGAATGAAAGAGGAACAAACAATTCAAAGAGGCCTGGAGGCTGGACAGGGCAGTAGACAGCACCAGCGAGCCCAGGGGGTGAAGTGCAGTCTTCTTAGCAGCTGTTTGTCCTCTGCATGTCTCACACCAGGACAGCTCACAAACAAAGGGCATCGGCAGTCATGGACAGGAAATACAATAACAATGTTTTCCATGTTCTGACACTTTAAATGTTGACATCTCTTCGCTCCACAGACAGACACGGTGTGGACTTTTACTCCACTACATTTATATGAAGACTTTAGTTACTTTTCAGATTCAGAATGATGCAGGATATATAATGTTAACAGTGCAGCTTCCCAAAGCACCACAAAGCCAAACAAGCTGAGAAACATTTTCCCCAATAGATCCACACACACATTCAGCAGAGGGAAAACCTGAACCACTGCATGATCAGAAACAAGCTCGGAGACTGAGGCTGCTGCACTTTTAAACCTGAATGATTGGATGAAGTTGACCATTACACAGCGACGTTTAGCTATAACCTCCCTTGGTGTTCCTCTTCCTCGAGCACCTGCCTTCTTGTTTTTTGGTTGGATTCTCATCTGTCTTAAGTGCATGTTGTGACAAAGCTCTGTGCCGAGTTTCGGTCAGTTTCTGTCCTCGTGTCCTGGTATGTAGCGCTCCCAGGGCAGAGGGTAACACAGCCGTCACTTCATCTTATGCTACCTCGGGTTTATGATTAAATCTGCTTCTTTCGTCTCTTCGTAGGCTTTGAAGGGGTGAGGGCAGGCGCAGAGGTGGACCTGATTAAAAAGGTCACCTGCAGTGCCGTCGATATCCAGACCAACAAACAGTACCTGGTGATGGGAGCCAGCGGGTCAGAGGTCACACACGGTCACGGCTTCAGGTCAGTGACTCTCTAGCTCTCTCCCACCTGTACTTCTTCATCCTCTGTGCTCCGGCTCTGACCTGCTGTGCTTCTGTCGAGCAGGTACCGTCTTCCCGTGGACTCTGAGGCTGTGGTGGAGCTGTGGCCCACAGACTGCAGTTCTCCTGACTGTCAGGACTACGTTGTCCAGTTGGAGGACTTCGCTCTGGACCTGCAATTATCCAGCTGCCCTGACTCATAACTCTGCGGCACGACATTTTCACTGCATGGTTTAATTTATTGCTGAAGTGCTTGCTGAGACAACACAAAGATAAACTTGTTGATCAAAAAGGGATAAAGCTACAAAAAGTACGGCTTTACGTACGCAGAAACTGTTTAAATGTGTATGGGGATTATTTTACCTTTTCCAAACTCCACCTTCACAATCTGTTAATAAAGGTTCACTTAATTCCCTGGTTTCTGTGTGTAACTGGTCCAGTGCACTAAGCGGGGTTCATTTGGCTGGGTAAATGACAAACTGGGTGTGTCACACTCGGCATTCAGACACGACCACAAAGCAGTGAGCACATCACATAGTGAGTTAGGAATAATTTAAGACAAAACACAAAATGGACACCAACCAGGACGGAGAGATGCTGAACATATTTTTAACAAACGACACAAAGGAAAAGTCCAGTTGCCTTCTGAGTGGTCAAAGCACCAAGACCTTAGTGACAGTAAACCACCTGCTTGTTTTGGACAAATCCATGATCCTTTTTGGACCTTCAAAGCCTCCCAAACTGTGGAACACCCTTTTACATTTTATCCAGTACGTTACTTTGGAGTTGATTCACGAAAGATGCCCCCCCCCCACACACAAGTATTCCATGGAGTCATCATGATGTCAGAGCATTTTGTTCACCTGTGAACCTACAAAGAATCTGTTCAAGCTGAAGGTATAGTTGTTTCTTTTCCCCAGAATTCTTAGGTGACCAGAACGACCCGAAATAATTGAGTCTTATTTTAGTGTAACACGGACCCTTTTGAGGACGAGTCCCCAGATCACAGAATTCCTAACATTCACAGGATTTGACTATTTTTAAAAATGCCCAACAGGACGTTTATCACACTTTGTGAGACCAGGTATTTCTCCTTTATGCCACTTCTGCAGAGTGGAAGTTGAGTCATTTTCATCTTTGTTTTAATCATGTAATTTTTGGGGCTAGAATTTCTGTGCTAATGTGGCAGAGTCATAAAATCCTGATCTGGTTCTTGTACAATCAACAGCTCAGAAAACCAGACAGATTTCAAACGAATTTTTGTTTTATGCTGAACTACAAACATTGTATCAGAATCATAAATCTGTTTATTGCCACGCACAGTTAAGAACACAAAATCGACACAACAGAAAGGTGTGACACAATATGAAATATGTACAGAAATAGTATAAAACAATAAGTTTTATATTCTTGTTTATACTCGGTCGCTGGATGAGCGCGTGTCCCCAATGACAATGACTACATGTATTAATTTCATCAATAAGCTGATCATTTAGAACCTGTACAATATGCTCTTAATAAAGTTTGAGGTACGTTCGTTAGTCGTCGCTCCATTTCGAAAACACGTCAGAGATGGTCAGCCGTGACGTCACGTCGTGCTGCCTTCAGTGCACTTTAATGAACGAAGTAAAAAAAATGTCACATTTGTCAAACTCAGTGAGAAACAAGGATGAGATGGTCAAATGATCACGATCATGATCAGAGTCTTTTATTCGCAGCGCGGCGTCTCCGCTTTTCCTCAAAAGACCGGAAAGTAGCGACGACGGGAATGTCAGAAAATACGAGTTTGCGGGTGGACCGCGAAGGCAGCATCCACCTGCGGCTCCCGCACGGTCCGAACCCGTGAAAACAGCCGGTGTCACGGGTCGTGTACCGGCTGTTTGCACCGAGGCGAACGTGCCTCTGTTGTGTGTCGGGGTCCGCGACACAGCTGACGCCACTTAACCCGCTTTGTGTCACCTGGTTCCCATGGAGACGGAGGATTAAGGCTAAAGTTAGCAAACGTTTGCTAAGCAGGTCGCCGGGCGACGGCTCACCGGGCGACGGCTCACCGGGCTCAGTCCGTCCTACTAGAGGCGGTGAGTAGACAAACACAAACTGTCGGAACCTTCGCGGTTCCACAGACTCTGTAATTAAAAACCCAGAAGAACCTTCACCTGCTGCAGCTAATTATCATCCAGTGTCACGTGAATGAGTTCAGTTCAGTATTTTGAGTAAATTTCAAAAAAGCTTGAAATCTTATTTTTTTAATAGGCGACGCAGTCAGATAGTTTTCGTAGCATTAGCCAGAAATGCCAAATGCTAATGGAAGTTTCTGTTTCAGCTTTTTGTTGAAGTCAGAGAAGAACCGTTTGTTTGCAGCAGCACCGAATATTAAGTGGTCCAACAGACACTGACGTGTGGTACCGATCACCTCGATCTCACAGCTAAATTCCCACAGAGCCCGGTAAGAAAACCCACTTACCTCTGCATCCGAACCGAACCGAACCAAAGGCGATGCTAGGGGAAAGAAGTAGAACAGAGGAAACTGTGGAATGTGTTTTTATACCAAACAGCCGCTGCATTAATGAAGCGGAAGTGATGTGGAAGGTAATCTGAAACTGTCCTCGGTCCACAGGCGGTTCTGATGTCCGGTCCCGAAATGGAGGAGCAGAGTGAAGCAGTGGGAGGAGGTGCGGTGGAAAAGCAGAGCCATGCTGACATGAGGCTGACCATGATTGACAAACTGTCTCCTCTCCTCCTCCTGTCATGTCTCCTCCTGTCGTGTCTCCTCCTCCTGTCATGTCTCCTCCTCCTGTCGTGTCTCCTCCTCCTGTCATGTCTCCTCCTGTCATGTCTCCTCCTCCTGTCGTGTCTCCTCCTCCTGTCGTGTCTCCTCCTCCTGTCTCTCTCTCCTCCTCCTGTCGTGTCTCCTCCTCCTGTCGTGTCTCCTCCTCCTGTCGTGTCTCCTCTCCTCCTCCTGTCGTGTCTCCTCCTCCTGTCATGTGTCCTCTCCTCCTCCTGTCGTGTCTCCTCTCCTCCTCCTGTCGTGTCTCCTCTCCTCCTCCTGTCGTGTCTCCTCTCCTCCTCCTCCTGTCTCCTCTCCTCCTCCTGTCGTGTCTCCTCTCCTCCTCCTGTCGTGTCTCCTCCTCTCCTCCTCCTGTCGTGTCTCCTCCTCCTGTCGTGTCTCCTCTCCTCCTCCTCCTCCTCCTCTCCTCCTCCTCCTCCTCCTGTCTGCCTCCTCTCCTCCTCCTGTCGTGCCTCCTCTCCTCCTCCTGTCGTGTCTCCTCTCCTCCTCCTGTCGTGTCTCCTCCTCCTCCTCCTCCTCCTCCTGTCTCTCCTCCTCCTCTCCTCCTCCTGTCGTGTCTCCTCTCCTCCTCCTGTCGTGTCTCCTCCTCCTCCTCCCTCCTGTCGTGTCTCCTCTCCTCCTCCTGTCTCCTCTCCTCCTCCTGTCGTGTCTCCTCTCCTCCTCCTGTCGTGTCTCCTCCCTCCTCCTGTCTCCTCTCCTCCTCCTGTCGTGTCTCCTCCTCCTGTCGTGTCTCCTCTCCTCCTCCTGTCGTGTCTCCTCTCCTCCTCCTGTCTCCTCTCCTCCTCCTGTCGTGTCTCCTCCTCCTGTCGTGTCTCCTCTCCTCCTCCTCCTGTCTCCTCTCCTCCTCCTGTCTCCTCTCCTCTCCTCCTCTTAGGTGTCCGGTATATAACGGAGGAGCTCTTGCTGAAACTCACCGCCTGTCGGTCTCTGGCACTGGTTCACTCTCTGAATTTGTCGTCTTCAACTGGAGACAAGCGCATCAAGGTTGGAAAAGTCAACCTGCCAGATTCAACTCTAGTTATTCTTCTAATTAATTTATACTGATCAAATTGCAGTTTGACTTACATTTTATTTTTCCTACTAAAACTAGTTTTAGAAAGAAATCATTGTATGGTGACATCTTGCTGTATTTCTGGAGTCCCCGTTTCACGTTCCTGGCTCCTCGTCACCTGCTGCAGTTGAAGTGAACTGTTCGGTTCAGGGATTCTTAAATCCCTGTGACCGCTCCTTCCTACTGCTCTGAAGGCGGGCACGTTTTCCGACCAGGCCTGGGTCCAAACGGGTCTCATTTTAGAAATATGCTGCATTGCTGTACCTGTCGCTGCACGTACTCCCCTTAGAACTTGGGTTCACTAAGTCTGTGTGTGTGTTTCAGTTCATAGAGAACCTACACAACTGTCAGCGTCTCCAGGTTTTGAACCTGAACTGTAACGCGATCGAGCGGATGGAGAAACTGAGCACTCTGACCCAGCTGAGAGAGCTGCATCTGGCCCACAACAACATCCAGTAAGACACACGCAGCCAACTGGGGTCAGCGGTTGCACTGCACGTCATCGTCACCAGACTGTAGATTTAGCAGCCAGCTTGTCTGAAACTGGATGGAGTCAAGTCACAGACGTGACCTGGAGAAATCGTTTGTGGTTTTGAAGTAAAAAGCTGGTATGTGTTTGTTTGTAGGAGGATTGAGGGACTGGAGCTCCTGTCCAGCCTGCAGCATTTGAACTTGTCCTATAACAGGATTGGACATGTTCCTGTGTGGATGGGCAAGAAGCTGCACTCGCTGCACACACTCCATCTGCAGCACAATCTCCTCACATCTGTGAGTACAAGCAGTCTGCAGTTTGACCTCAGGAGCGAGGAGTCCTTCGCTTTGTTAGACTGTTTGAGGTGAAAGACTCAGAGCTGATTGAATCGTCCTGGTACGTTATTAAATCAAAGTATTACATGTTGTTCAGTTTGGACTGACTGTGGAACATTTAAGGAACACCTGTCTGGAAATGTGCGCTTTTTTTGGTAGGATGCAAGTCTTAAAAAAGTCCTGAGATGAGCTTTCAGTCAGCATCCACCATCCCAGAGACAACCTACCTCAGGAGCTGTGTCTGATAACTTATTTCATTAGAAGATAAGCTTATTTTTTATAATAGTCACGAAGCAGGTGTACATTTATTCTGACGTGTAATCACCTAACGAGCACAACTCCTGCTATTTCAATTAATATGCTTATTTAGATTTTTTGCCATGTTTTATTTTTAATTCTATATGTTAAATTTGGGAAGCCCATCCCAAGACAAATTCTTTGGATTCTTGCGTAATTTGGTAGTAAAACAGATTGTGCCAAATGTTTATTTTATATGTGCACATTACAGCTATTCGAGATGTGCAGACTTCGTTCTCTGAGCAGCCTATCAGAGCTGTCTGTGTCAGGAAACCCTGCCTCCTCGTTGCCGCACTCCCGCCTCTTCTTGGTTTACCACATCAGGACTCTAGACAGGTTGGACGACCTGCCAATCACCCAGGAGGAGAAAGGACACGCCCACCAGCGCTTCAGCACTGGTACGTCATTTCTAATCAAATTAAGCTGAACGTTTAGAAGCGTGCTCCAGTAAATGTGACGCAATTTGCCCTGACTGATCAGAGGAACTGGGGCGTCTGCAGCGGGAGGTGGACAGCAGCCAATCAGAGCTAAGCAGGCTGCAGGGGGAGCACCAGGCGGCCGTGACTCGACTCGACCGGCAGGAGGAGACAAACCAAGAGCTGATGGCTCAGATGCAAATGCAACAGCACACACAGAGACTGCTGGAGCAAGAAGTACACACCAAGAGTCAGCTGGTAGGACACTGCTCACATGCATCTGTTCCTCACATACTGGACACACACGGACCTTCTGCTTCAGCTTTAATGTGCTTCTCTTTTTCTTCTCTCCCTTTTCCTGCAGCTCTTCTCCAGCGCTCTTTTGCTTTTTACTTCTCCTGTAGTAATTTCCTCTCTGCTGAAGGTAGAGTCGCTGTCCTGTTCTTTTCACTTACTTCACTGTGTGAGTTAAGCATTACACATCAGAAATGCTCAAATGGACTGACGTTTTGTCCTTTAGCACATCAGAAACATTAGTTTTCTAGTAATTAATTGCTACACTTGTTTTTTCTTCTCTTTACCATCTCGTCTGTCCCTGTCTCCACACTTTATCTAGCCCCACCCTCCTGTCTTTCTGCTGGCCGTGGTTTTTCAGGTACTCTGACATCACAGTTAAACTCAATGTCCCATCATCCCTAGCTCCCTCAGACCCTCAGACCACTGCTGTGTGATTCCAGGTAGCTTCAGAGTGTGTGAATGTAATCTCTCAATAGTGTGTGTGTGTGTTCTGTGGTCTTTAGCATGTCTGTAATTTCTGTAAACCATCAATGCAGATCATATTTTCACTGGCGACGTGAATAACATTCTCAGTTATTGAATGTGGCAGAGGAGAACTTCAGATTTTGAAGTTTTACGTGTATTTAAAATGAACCTCATACTGTATCTCTGATCATAATTTTCTGCGTGCTGTGGTGTTTTGCCATTACTGATGACTGCCTGCGTCTGGCTCACAAAGTGTTTTCTGTTTGCCTTTAGCTGGAGAAGACGACAGCTGAGCTGACCAGAGCCTTTCATAAACTGTATGAGTTGGAGCAGGAGTTGACGTTCTATAAGATCGACACTAAACTCAGCCCTCTGCCCCCCTGCAGCATACAAGTACCTGTCAAACACACACACACACACACACACTCAGTATACACTGTGTGATATATACGGCAGCTTTAGTGCCCGTGCAGTCCTACGTCCACACACTGAGGTTTAACATGAATGCACCACCTCTGACAATAACCCCTTTAACTAGTGTTTTATCTGCCCCAGCTAACAGCGTTTAAAGTCATCCCTGCTTTATCCTGCCTCACTCGGTCTCCCCATCCCTTTTCACGGTCCCCGAGATCCTGAACAGGATAACGGGTGGTTCTAATAAACAGTGCTTTAATGTGTGCTCAGAAAACAACCTTTACGTCCTGTGAAATAAACAATTGTCAAGCATTTTTCACTCCGTCTACAACTCCTAATGGTAAAATCTGAATTTGATTCCTGTAAAGGGTTTACGCACATCTATCTCCCCAGGATGTCGATCCTGGGGACTCTCCAGCTGAGAGTCCATACATTGGTAAGGCTCGACACATCAGGAGCATCCTCACCTCCACTCCTCGAAACTGCTCGTCTTGCTCCCCTCCCTCCTCCCTTCAGGTCCAGGAGGCTGCTGACATTCACGCTGACGTGGAGTCAGGAAAGTGTTCCCTGCTGGAAGTCTCACCAGCACCACAGGGCACAGGTAGGAACAGAGAGTTGTGCTTTGCGTGAGGCCAGTGGTCAGCTGTGAGGAAAAAATACCCAGAGCAAAAAGATCAGCTGAAACGTCGGCTTGCATTACAGCTTATTAATAACAATGTACTGGTGGGTTCGAGTCTTTTGGAGCTAGCTTCACTGTGTTATGTCAATGGACTTAGTGACTTCAAAATAGAAAAGGAACACGCCAGTTTCTCTGTCAGAAATATAAGGGGCACAGTTGTGTTACATGCTACCGACGAAGATGGGTGAATGAGCGGCACAGCCTAACTTTATTTAGTAGCTATAAAATGTGTGAAATCAATGTTTTCCAACCACCTTGGTTCTTTAAATATAAGCTTGAATTTTTTTGCCCATTTATTGGCTGTTGTTTTAATGTGTAAATGGAAGTGCTGCGCATTTTTTGTTTTTTGAAGGTGATGCTGAACTATTGCAATTGACATATCAATCAGAGCAGCAGCGAGAAGCGGAGCATCCTAATCCCGAGGAAACCGAAAGAAGCAAACAGGTAACACACATCAGTGGGCAGAGCTTTGGTTTCAGAAGTGGCAGTTAAACCATTAAGATCAAATTGAGCTGAATAACTACATTTGTTAAGTAAGCCACAGAAGATGTAGTTATTAGTTAGATTCCTTTTTCCACAAAATCTAATGTCCTCTTGAGCCAGTCCCCAGTTTCAATTTTCAACTTTATTCACATAGCCCCAATTTACAACATGAGCAGCTATAGGCAACAGTGGAGAGGAAAAACTCCAGCAGAACCAGGCTCAGGGTTGGCGGACATCTGCCTGGACCCGTTGGGCTCCAAAGCCGGGGACACCTGAAGACATGGACAGAGACAGGGAGACAGAGACACAGAAGCACAACTTCAGGACAAAGAAGACACAGAGTTAATGTCCTACAGTGGTGACATGTAAATGTGGGCTGGGAGGAGGAAAGTGTCTCAGTCCATCAGGGGCTGGTCCCCAGCAGTCTGAGCCTATAGCAGCAGGACTAGAACTAACTATAAGGTTTTGATCCTAGTCTTAAAAGTAGAGAGGGTGTCTGCTTCTGAATCTGGACTGGGAGTCGGGACTAAATAAACGTCGGCTCTTCTTTTTATGTGTCCATCAGGAGGTGCGGTGTCACTTCTTCGCTAAACTGTCTGTGTTGGAGGAGCTGAGGGACGAAGCTGTTGAGGCACAGAAACAGATGGACAGGCAGACAGAAGACAGCAGAAGGATGGAGAGAGAGACAGAGGAGCTCGAGACACAGCTTCTGAGGGAGGACGCCACTGACCAGCAACATGTGAGTCTTCTGACCCTGAGGGCCGATTTCGACAGCAGGCGTTTGAGCCGTGACAAGTGTGGCACCTCATGTTTTTTGCAAGAGTGCCCTGAAAACATAGTTTTTAAAAAACTTCCAATAACGCAAATTGAATTGTCCCTTTCTGTCGAAAGCGTGTTCTATCTGATTAGGACCTTTTAACGTAAAAAAGGCAGTGCAACACGCCGTGAGTTTCCTAGACGTGAAGCGTGTCCTGTGTGTCACTAAATCCGGTGACACTGCTGTTGTTGTAAATCTTTGTTTAAATTACTCAGATCTACTGACAAAAGTCATTGTGCTCTGACTTTCTTTATTTTGTGTCTTTAATATTATTGTTACAATATTATAAGAATTAAATTAACAAAGCCCAAAACCTGGAATAGAAAACCAGATGTATTTATGGATATAATTACAACAGTTTAATACAGTTGGAGACTAAGCTCCACACGAAGAGGACGTATTTAAAGTGGTATGGGAGACAGTTTTATCTTAACTCCTATACTAATTTTAATAATGGACTTTAAGTTAACACAGTACGTGTGTTCTAGGTTTCCTTTCACCTCAGCAGGAGGCAAACAAGGAAAGGTCAGAACTCAAAATAGACACTGGAGAATGCGGGCATCGATCCCGCTACCTCTCACATGCTAAGCGAGCGCGACACCATTTGAGCTAATTCCCCCTGACTGGAGTGTGTGTGAGTGCTTCACTGACAGTCTGCCGCGTCCAAACCCTCCTCAGAGGTTTTCTGCGTCTTTATACCTGAGCCTTGCATTGGCCAAACTAACTCAGATTTACTGTTAAAAACCTGCTAATGAAAGTTCACTTCCAATTACTGCAATAAAGTTTCTAAAGCTTTACTCTAAATTTTTAGATTAGATTCAACTTTATTGTCATTACATATGTACAAGTACAAGGCAACGAAATGCACTTTGTGTCTAAAACTGTGCAATAAGCAGCAAGTGCAGGATACAGGTTATAAGTTCATCTTATATGTACAGCAGAAGATACGGATCATATTTACAGATGCCATGATCATACTATACAGTTTATTGTTAACTATAATCACGAATTTACAACAGATGAGCATAGATTAGCATATATTTCATTGCTATAGTAGTCAGGGTTATGCAAATTGAAATGAACATAATATACAGGTTGCTATTAACTGAATTTACAGATAAAGGTGTATAGTGCTAGTGCTATAGTAATCAGGAAAATACAAGTAGATACGAATATGATATGCAGTTTGCTATTTGCTATAATCAGGGATTTTAATAGGGACATTTATAAACAGAAACTTGCATATAAATGTGTGGTGGACGTGTGTATTTACAGGTGAGTATATACAGTCTAGTGCAATGAGTGTGTGCAATATTAAATAGTGCAACGGTTATGGGGAGAATGTCGGGGTGTGTGATTGTGGCAGAGACGTCAGTGAAGTCAGTGGGGGGCAGATTCAAGAAGGCGACGGCTCTAGGAAGAAAGCTGTTCCTCAGTCTGCTGAAGCTGAGAGAAAAGGTTCTGTAGGGGGGGTGAGGAGTCCCTAAGACGCAGACCGTGTTTCTTTGTATGTCCTCAGTAGTAGTGTGAAGGACTCGAGGAGTTGACCAGGATGGAATCAGGATCAGAAACTGTTTATTGCCAGGCACAGTTAAGAACACTTAACAGTACTGGGAATTTGTCTTGGTTTAGGCACACAACAAAATATGAAACAATAAACATTTTTACACAGAACTAAAATACTATAACACAATAACACAATAAAGTGAGAACGTGAATTCAGCCGTGAGGGAGTTGGTTTTTCTTGAGTGTTCTCAAGAAGAAGAGGTGCTGGCCAATAACTATTCTGTAGTTTTTAAATAGCATAGTTTTAATACTGGAGTTATTTGTCTACTGCAGTATATGTTACACTATCTTTATGTTCATAGTTTTACTTGAGCCTAGGTTTCACTAGTTTCTTCTGTCACCACTTTGTTTCAGGTTTACAAGCTCCGACAGGGTTGAAAGGCTTTTGATACTCTGAACTGTGTGTGTGTTTATGAAAATTACTTCTGTGTCCTATAGAAACAGGCAAACGGCAACAAGTTGTTGGTGCTTTAAATCCCCCCCACACCCCCCCATTGTGGGGCGGGGCTTTCTCAGCTTTAATCCACTTCTATTGGATAAAGTGCAGCGTGTCGCTCCGCAGCTGTCCTCTCCGATTGGCTGGGAGAATGGTTTCCTGTGTGAATTCAAAGGAAGGGAGAGAGAGAGGAGGAGAGGAAGGGAAGTTTGTAACGGAGAGACGAGACAAGACAGGAAAACCCAGACTGGAGGTGAGAGGAGAATGTTTGTTAGAGCCGAGAGGAAGGGCTGAGAGGTTTTCTTTGTACCGTAAACTGAGGGAAGAGAGGAAGAAGAGGCAGGAGGACATGCAGGATGTTACCCAGCAGCCCCCTGTGCTCTCTGGGGACGAGGACTGAAAAACAGAAACGGAGGCTTAGACACCCCAGGCTGCTGGGAGTCCAGCAAAGCAAAGATTTCTTGACACGGTGAGTTGTAAAAGCCTTGGGATCTGTTCCCTCACACATGCTCATG
Organism: Channa striata; assembly: GCA_033026295.1. Lineage (NCBI taxonomy): Eukaryota > Metazoa > Chordata > Actinopteri > Anabantiformes > Channidae > Channa > Channa striata. The sequence goes on from CM065178.1 coordinate 26,332,739, forward strand.
TCAACTCATGAAAAGCATTGAGAAGAAGGTTCTCTGGAGGACGACTGCGTTAAAGGCGACGAGTAAAGTGTAAACTAGTACAGGAATCTGAGAACAGGTGTGATGTGGTTTCAGGTAAAGAGTCAGAGTTCAAAATGTCCTGAGAGCGAAGGCGTAGTTGTTCTCTCTCCAGCTGACGAACTTATTTTTCAGTCGAACCCTCAGTGTGTGACCAGTTCCATTAATTTATCATTCTGCTCCCACTGGTGTCGACGAGGCCTAACAGCCTGATCGGAACATCTTTACTTGACCCTTCGATTTGTGTGTTATCTTGAAATAACCAACTGCAAAACTTTTTCTGTTCCTCCTCTGACTGGCGTTTGTCTCCCCATCAGCCCCATGTGACCACGCAGTTGTCCAGCTGCAGACAGCTGTTGGACAGGATGAGCAGGAAGCAGGGTGAGCTGGAGGGTCGCCTCGACGACATGCTGTCACGCATCGCCGTTGAGACGCAGGAGATAAAAGAGTTGGAGCAGCAGCTGACGGACGGTGAGCAGAGCACGGGCCAATCACAGAGCACCTTGCAGAGCAAAGCCCTCTGACTCGTCAGGCTTTGGTCTTTACTCTGCTCTGTCGTTGTCTCCTCACTGTTCTCCTCTGCGTCTCCCGTCCATCTTTAGGTCAGATTTTGGTGAATGAAGCTCTTCAGAGAGATTTGGAGGAAATCATCTCTGGGCTGCAGGAGTATCTGAGAGGACTCAGAGAGCAGGTGAAGACTCTGTCACATGAAGCCATATGTACTTGGATCATTCCAACCCTAAAGAATTTGGTGTTCGACAAGTTAAACCAAATCATTTCCTTTTAAGACAAAAGGAAAAACCCTAGTTCCCTGTGCGTATTTACTATTAATCTTCCATCAACATTTACAAATTGTATTTGGTGTTTCTGCAGCTTCCTGTTCACTTTCGTTCCAGTTTAGTACTTATATTTATTTCCCGCACTAGAATATCAGTGCGCGCCACTGCTTCACCTCCTGACCCACGAGGGCAAATAACACAGGGTTTTTTCTGTCTCGCTCAAAGACACTTCAGCAGTTCATCAGTGTTCATTCACAGGCCATTATATTATCTACAGCCCCTTTCAGACATGCACTGAAAGCCAGACTTTTCTCCCGAGGAGGGAATACTCCGGAGGATTCTCGGAGTGACTGATGGGGTTGGTGACGCCATTTTCTTGCGACTGCTGCGAAACAAACAGCTGAATCGGACACTGTGGCTACCTCATGGCATTTTATAGTAGCAGTTCTTCAGTGAATGAAGTGAATTTGTTGGACTCGGTGAACGCTGTATAAACAGGCTCGTGTGTTTCAGGCTCATTGTGCTCAGCAGCAGGTTGAGACTCTGCAAGCTGAGAACCAGCGTCTGCAACTTCAGCTGGAGGACTCGCAGAGACACTGCAGACACCTGGAGGACATCACCAGAACACTCAGGCAGGTCCGTGTGTCCATAGTTTAAATCCCACGGTCCTTCCAAACACCTGTCCGTCTGTCGCAGTGGTTTTCAGCATCTTATTGTGAATATTTTTGGAACTTAAGTTTCCTATTCCTAGGCAATTTATCCAGGCTCCTTTTTGTATTTGTGGTTCGTGTGCTCCAGTGGCCCGGCTGAACGTTCTCCCTGTTATTCTCTGCAAACAACTTGTTAATGGAATCATTGTTTGGCCAGCTGATAACATTTCCCACGGTCGGTGACTTACTTGCTCGACCTGTGATAGATTCACCCCATGTCTCCGTCCTTAGAACACGTCCACGCGGCAGGAGGAGCTGTCTGTGCTGCGAATGGAGGCAGAGGCTCTGAGAGACAGACGGGTGGAGAGAGACAACCAGCAGGTGGAGCTGGAGGCGGAGCTCCGTCAGCTCAGGGCGGAACTAACTCGACAGGTCACGTTAGGACAGGTAATCTGCAGGCGTTTTTAGAAAAGTTGCTCAGTTATATGTTTAATGAGCAAAAGATTCTACCTGAAACAACAGATTTGACTGTTCTAGAAATATTAACACGATTTCCTAACTTTCCTTCATATTTTGAATGTGTGTGAAGCTGGAGTGTGATGCTCTGCAGGCTGCGGTAGACAAAGAGAAACAGAGCAGAGAGATAAGAGAGAGTCACCTCCAGTCTGCCATCGACACACTGCAGGTCAGGACGTCTCACTGCCTTTTCACGTTTGTCCTCGTTTACGTACTGATGAGGACTTTTCTCTGTAACAGTGCTGCTCATGTTATGAAACATTTTCATGTAAAAATCAAATGGTTTATTCTTGGTAGAACGACGGTCCCTTTTAATTATGTAATGTGCCCTGAGATGATGTGAATTGTTATATTAATAAAGTTAAACTGGATTGAATTTATCAGCACAAGTGAGTCATCTCCAAAAAACATCCAGAGGATTCACATTCGTCGGACTTGTTCTGTCTCCAGGATGAGAAGTCGTCTCTCCAAGAGATCGCTCAGGGACTCCAGACCCAGCTGGACCAGACCAAAGCCCAGTTACACCAAACCAGAACCCAGTATAAAGAAACCAGAACCCACCTAGACCAGACCAGAATTCAGCTGGACCAGTTCACTGCAGACTTGTTGGATCTTCAAGAGGTTCTGAGTGGACCAGAGGAGCTGGATGAGGACAGGCACAGGTACCGGAGTTATCGTTCTCTGCCCGACTATTTGAATTCAACTGTTACAACAAAGTCAAAGAGCTTTAGTTTTGGGAAAAGTGAAAACTCAACATAAATCTGAGGGTTAATGTTCAAAGAGTTGACGGGTGGATTAAGTTCTGCAGCAAAACGTCACTGGCATTTCATCTGTATCTTATCCTAAAGAACCTCCAGATATAAAGAGTGTGTGTGGAGAATGCAGGCGTCGATCCCGCTGCCTCCCGCATGCTAAGCGAGCGCTCTAACATTTGAGCTAATTACACTGTGTGTGTACATGAGGCAATGTACAATCTTCCCCCTCCCCCCTAAATTGATCTCGGAAACCTCATATGAGGAACAAGTTTGGATAATGATTTTTGTTTAAACCCGAGAAACGTCCGTCATACGGCAGCCCTGCCACTTTCACACTGCTAACAGTCCCTGCAGCTCCCTGCTAATGTGAGTGGACGTTTACAGTCAGTCGTGTGTCAGACGCTTTTATCCAAAGTGACTTTCAGGTGAGAGGTAACAGGCCAAAAATCAAAGTCAACGAAGACTTTGTGTTTCATGAGATTCAAGTAGAGAGTAGAAAGGTTTGACATGTAGTGAGTGTGAACAGTTTTCCCTGGTGTCCTCTGTGTGGTGCTGGGACCACCAGACGCCGGTCGGCACCGGTCGTAGACCTGAACGATGGAGTCCCGATAAGACCTGACCTGAACTTAATCCTGGCAGCAGAGATCTGAAGAGTGACGGGAGTCTGACTTGTGCTCTCTCTGGTGAAGTCTCAGGTTGTGACTTAGACCTGTCCCCCTACAGTCCCATCAGTCCTGATGTCTTGTTGTCCCGAAGCATGGAGCGGCTCAGCAGAACCATCCAGCAGACCCGAACTAGCAGAGAGCAGCTCCAAATGGACTGCAATCACAGCCAGGAGCAGATGGCCAAACTGCAGACCCAACTGGCTCAGGACCAAGACCACATAGCCCGACTGGAAGACCAGGTGGCCAAGAACCGGGACCACATAGCCAGTTAAAAGTGCAGCTGGCTCAAAACAAACAGGCTCATGGTGCGGACCTGGACCAGGAGCAGCAGGCAGAGCGGAGGCTGAAGGAGGAACTGGACAGACTGAGGGAAAAACTGCAGAGAACTGAGAGCAGAAACAGACACGTCCAACAGAACCTGGTAAGTTCTGGCTGCTGAGTCCCTGCCTCTGTTAACAGTCGTTCAGTTGGCTGACTTACGTGCATGTCTCCTGAAGCAGGCACAAGTGGAGCAGAGTCGTCTGCAGCTGCAGGACGTCCAGCAGGAGAGAGACAAACTGCTCCAACAGGTTAGTGTGAGCTGTACCCAAATGTTTGGACGCTTCAAGCTGATCTTAACAGAGTCTAAAGAAATATTTCCAGCTTCCTTTTGCTTTGTTGTTTTAGGACAAACCCTTTTTGGCAGAATATGATCTACTGATATTGAACTTATGACAAATTAATTCTGTAACTAACTAGTTCTGTGGGACGTGAGTTTTTTGTCGGATTGTCCACCGGTCGCGGTGGTCGGTCGTTCAGTCCCCGGCGCTTTGTCTGTCTGTATGTTGAAGCGTCCTAGGGCAAGACAGTGAAACCCCAGTTGTTCTGTGGCTTGAGGCTGCTGCTGCTGCTCACTTTTCATTGTCTTCTCCTGTGCTCCAGCTCCGTTCACAAAGCGACGGACACCAGAGGAACCTCAGCCGTCTGAACAGGAAACTCCGGCAGCTCAGCAGGTTCATGTGTGACTGTGACCAGCTGACAGCAGAGCAGCTGAAATCCACCGTGGAACAGCTGAGAGCTCTGAACCGCACTGTGGAGCTGCTGCACAAACAGGTACACGACGCTTTGTCCCACCACTCGGGGACAGAGACGGCGTGGGATCTTTGGGACCCCTGGGAGCTGGAAGTTTTAGTTATTGTTTTATTGACTTCATCCAAGTCACACACTACAACGTTGTGTGTGACGTTGTAGTCAAGATGTGAAAAAGAGTTGACCCAGAACGTTAAAAGAAATGCGGCTTCCAGTAATTCAAGTCAGTGTCTTTAGAGTCAGACAGGTGGGAATCAAATTCTCACGTGTGTTTGTGACGTTTCTGCTGTGTGTGTGTGTGTGTGTGTGTGTCAGAAACCTGTCGACGGGCCTGACCGAAGCTCTCCACCTGCTGAACACACACACATTAATCTGCAGGACCAGCACACAGTGGAAGAGCTGAGGACACAGCTGGCCGAAGCTCAGACACAAACACACAGACTGAGACAGCCGTTGGACCAGGTCAGCAACAGGACCGGGACCGGTGGTACCGATGGAGGGCGGTGGTGCTTTGTGCCTCCTGGACATAGTGTGAGACTTCTACGTTTTTTTTTATGTCTAATCTGCGTATGAGACAAAACCTGACACACATCTGTTAAATGTGGGATTTCACATAGTAAAATAAGTTCACGGAGACAAACGAGGAGACACAAGTAATGAGAGAATAGAGAACAGTGATGAGCTACGGCAAAACCGCAGGACTCAAGATGTGAAAACAGACATTTTTACAAAATTACTGAAACGTGCAGCTTTTAGTTTTAGCAGCGACTGTATGAAAAAACAATCACGTCACCTGCCTCAGGATCATTTTTGCTTGGACCAAAGAAACATTCAGTTGTTAAGTTCTGTGACTTTATCTGAAAGCAGGGCTACTGTTTACACCATGATGTAGATGCAGATTTGGGGCTTGTGATCCCTGGAATGTCTCCAAGTGATTCTTGTCATTGGACTTTCTCCTTTTCTTCTCTGTTCGTCATCGTGTGACTCCTTGTGCGGTTCCCACTGTGTCGCGTGACGACAGAACTCCCTACAGGAAAGTTTCCTGGTCAATAATGTCCAAAATGACACGGGTCAGATTTGGGAGCTTCATACACTGACAAACACTCAGGCAACAAGGACAATGAATTTAAATATTCCGAAATATCTTTGATAAAACAGTTTGTTTTTCTCCAGGCCCACAGTCTTGGTTCTCAGGGGACTCAGGACTCTGGTTTGGGGCTTCACTGCCCCAGTTCTCCTGACAGGGGGAAGCAGCAGCAGAGACCTCCTGTAGAGGGGGGGTACTGGGTTTACATCCCCCCAACACAAACCAACTCTGATACAGGTAGCGACATTGTGAGAACATGTTCCGACCTGACTGTGTTGTTGTGCCGAGCTGTTCTGTCTCTCGTGTCGTTCCTCTCCAACTTCACCTCCTTCTTCATCATCATCAGCGGCAGCAGGGTGGAGGGACAGCGGAGGAGGGAGTGACGCTGACGGGAGCTCCACGGGAGGGACTCCCCTTCCTCCTCCCGGTGCTGCTGCAGACATGTTTGTGGGACCCGCCTGGCTGCTGTGCGGCTCCCCTGGCAGCTGTAGTCTACAGTCCTCCAGCAGAGGGCGGTGCTCTTCACTGTAACATCCCTGGACACAGAGACACGGTGGGTCCGCAGCCTCAGTCTGCGTGATTTTACTGTCCCATAGATCCCGACAGGCTTATTGCACATAACAGCAGGAGCAAGTGTCTGGAAATCAACATGTTCACAGTGTCACCTGTGGAGTGTGTGTGTGTGTGTGTGTGTGTGTGTGTTTACACGCATCCTAGATTTGATCCGTTAAAACACGTTTATGTGGAACATGCGTAACGTGTTTATTCCCTTCCCGCTTCCATGAGTCCGATTAGAACTGATTCACACGGTTGAAGGCTGGGGTCAGTTGGGGACTGGTTTTGGCTCCAAAAATGAATGTAACTCAACTAACTTTAACAAGGAACCTGGATTTGTGTGTGTGTGTGTGTGTGTGAGCAGGAAGAGAAGTGTGTGTGTGAGCACAAAGTAGCAGACAGGTTGGTGGGAGAGAAGAAGAAACTACGAGTGGAAAACAAACTGCTTCGACACACGCTAAGACCAAACAGGTAAGAGGGAAAAGCTCGTGTCTCTGTCTCTCTGAGGATGTTGATTTCTCTGCTGTGGTTCCACGTGACAGAGGTTCTACTCAGAACATTTTTAACTGAAACAAGTTGTAATTATGTTTTATTTCCAGTTGTATCTTTACATCATAAAGTGAATCTCATAGGTTTTTACTTTATGTACAACAATCGCCTTCCTCTGTCCTTCCCTTCCTCCTCTGACCCTTCGACCATATAAGGAAGTGTCTAATTTATGACGTGCCGTTAAACTGTGTGTTGTCAGCACCCAGAATAATGTGGAGGGGGAATCTGAGTGATGTGCTGGATGTACAGCAGGTTACTGCAGTGCGTATGAACACGGTGTTATGTTCTGACATGTGTTTGTTTCCAGGAGTGCAATGCAAATGTGTGATGAGGTGGAGTGTGTGGAGAGGACTCTGCTGAAGAGACGCGCTGAGCTTCGTCAGGCCGACAGACTCCTGCTGGAGGCTCAGAGCTGCATCCACAACACTAGAGACGAGGTACAGCACACACCCACTAACATCCACACGCAGCGAATAGCCAAAATACTTTAATACGGTCCAATGTAAGAGTAATAATTTCTTAGGTTGCCGGTAAACAATTAAATACAACAACACAATATGAATGTGACAACGCACTCGGCCATTTCCCAGGAAGGTCGTTTAAAAAAGCAGCCAACTGCCTCATGAGACGGGTTATGCTTTTCTCCCACATTCTCGCAGCATAAAATGTGTTTGTTACTGGACTGGATTATTGTAGCAGGTGGTTCGAATGTGTCAGCCGCCCTATTTGAAATAAACGGGGGCATAAACGTGAATCTAATGTTGTGGGAGACGATGATGCATTTCCCTCCAACCCACCTGACTTTTCCCATCATAAATAAATGTCTATTGTCAAGCAAGACCTGGTTCTGACCTGAGCCCTGGAACAGACTTTTTGAAGGTGTAACTGTTTTGGCGCACACAAGGATAGATCTTCTTTTCTCTTAATCTGCAGGTTCACACGACTATCCCAGTATAAACCTCTGTTATTTCAAAGAACCTTACGACTAGTGTCAGACATTAAGGATTTGATGATTTGTCTCTGTGCCGTGTGTCTCCTCCAGGCCTCCTCCGCTCAGTGGACTGCTGACGTGTTGCAGCGCAGGGCTCAGGAAAGTGCCAGCTGTGTGCAGGAGGCCACACAGCACCTCAGGTAAACTGTCAGCTGTAGTTGTCCGTGTTAGGTCCGATCGGAACCGACTTTATTACCACGTATGACCTGCTGTCTCAGAGAGCTGCAGGAGGATGTGGAGGATCTGAGGAGGAGAAGGCAGCAGGAGGAGCAGACTCTGAGGGAGGTGCAGGAGGCGCTGAAGATCAGAGATCAGGAGTTGCAACGGCTCGACACAAGAACGCACTCCGCCACACACAGGTGCTGACACACACACAGGATGTGAGATCAGTCATGTTCACTGCTGTACGTTAATGTTTGCAAGCTGTGTCAGTGTGTTTCTTTGTGTGTTCGTGCAGACTGTCTGAAGTGCTGTCAGACTGTCAGGAGGCTCAGGGGCGTCTGCAAGCTCTCAACAGTCAGGTATTGCCTCACATCTGTTTTTCTCTGTGAAATTATTGCTGTGTAATATTCAGTGAGTACTGAAAGTTTTTGTTTGCTGACTGTCAAAGGAAGGAGAAGAATTGGAAGCATGGATGATGTCAGCTATTATCAAACTGTATTTAAACATCCCTGTAGGTGGAGCAGCAGGAGCAGAGGCTAATTCAGAGGAGTGAGGAGCAGCGAGAAGCTCTGCACAAAGTGGAGGAGTTCAGGAAGGAGGAGCAGCGACTGCACAACAGGGTGAAGGTGAGAGGAAGGGTGAAGGTGGATGTGGTGCTGGTGTGTGTGATTGAATGGAAGGTTGTATGAAAACAATGACGTAGATTCGTAAAAACCAAAGGTTAACGAGGTTTGTGTGTAGGAGCTTGTGGAGCAGCAGGAGGAGCTGCTTCAACAGAGGAGGTCAACGGTGTCAGCAGCGAGAGAAGATGACGAGAAACTTCTCACACTGCAGTCTGAGCTCAACGCACACAGAGCAGGTAACTACGCACACACCTGTGCAGACGTAAGGTGGAGACAGTAGACTTTGTCCCGACGACACCACCGAGATCTGGCATCGGCCTGATCACGCACGTGTGCTCGTAAAACGCCTCTAATGCTGTGCCCGAAGCCACGTTAGCTTTCGTAGGTAGGTGGAGAATCCGAGCTCTGATGATACGAACGGTCATACTCGTAAAATATTTATTTAATATTTGCAACTGACGTCAGCAGCAGGGAAGGTTATATAGAACAAAGTTCATTCACTTTTGCAGTTTTTTGCATTATTGCTCTCTTGTTAGATAGTTAGAAGTTAAAAATTATGTTACACATGACAAAATCACGCGGTTCCTAAAACCTCAAAGCTGTGTCCTGTGTCCAGCGGTAGATTGTTCAGGGGCCTGATGTTAGGAAAAGTTTGCTTCGGTATTTAGTGAGTCTGTGATCATGTACGTGATTTATAAAATACACCAGAAACATTCATTTGTTTCGGTGTGGTAATTGCCCAGAGCTGAAACAGGTTCTTCAGGAGCAACTTGTGGAGCAGCAGGCCTTAGAGGAAATAAAAACCAAACGCACCCAGACTCTCCAGCGGCTCCACAAGAAGAAGAGCGAACTGCACAGGACGAAGGACGACTTGGACAGGACGATGGATGAGCTGGAGAGTAATCAGGACAAACTGGACAGGAAGCGGGAGGAGGTGGACGGGATACAGAGTGAGGTGGACAAGAGGAAGGAGGAGCTGGACAGAACGCAGCGGGAGGTGGACAGCAAGATGGAGGAGCTGGACAAAATGCAGGAAGCAGTCAACAGCAAGAGCAAAGAACTTGCAGCGCTTCAACAGGAAGTCGAGTCCCACAGCAAAGAGTCCGAGTCATTTCTGCGAAACGTCAACCGACAGAGATCAGAGCTGCAGGTAGATAAAACGGTCCACGGCAGAACGTCACATTTCATTGTTATTCCCTGCACTTTAGTGGGGAACAAAGGGCTTTTAACCACTTCAGTACCCCACAGTTTTTTGGAATCAACTCAGTTTTTAATAAATGTAATTTCTGAGTAGGTTTATACTGATTACATAGAAAAATAAGAAGGAATCCTGTTCTGTCCTGGAACAGCTTAAGGTGAATCACTTCCTGAAGTTCTAAAGTCACACTACATACAAACCTTGTTTAGGTAAAGATCTGTATGAATGTACAATATCATAAAGAAACACTATAAAAATCATAAATAACTATGTAGTTATTTACGATTAGTAAATAAAATAACCAAGTAGCACATGGTTAAGGAGATGATGATGGTCATTTTGTTGTTGTTGTTCAGGAGTTGCAGGAGGAGCTGAGCAGTAGGAGGGAGGAGAGGAGCAGCCTGGAGGAGCAGTGTAAACAGCTGGAGGCCAGACGGAGGCACGCCGACAGGTACACGCCCACGTCAACGGATCCTAAACACACGGCCAGCCAAACACAGCAGGGTCTCTCCAAAAGTGAAGGGATGTATCATTTGTGGCGCGTCCACTCACTCTATTATTGGGCTGCGGGACATAATTCCGTGTACTATCAATCTGTTTTCGTGTGTCAGGTGTCTGTCAGCAGTGGAGGTGGAGCTCGCTAAGCAAAAGGAGGAGCACAGCCGCACCCAGCTCCTTAAACAGGAAGTGGTCAGAGACACGGCAGCCGCTCAGGAACAGCTCAACGGTAAGACTGTTACTACAGACTGCAGCAGAAAGATCCGATGTTGTGAAAGGTCCAAAACTAAGTGAGGGTTGCTCTGGCTAAATTGTTTGTCAGTGAAACTAAAGTGCAGTTTCAAAATCTGTCAAAGTAATAAGTTTCCAAATACACAAAGGAGTCTTATGAATCTGTTTGATCTGCTATTATTTAGGCTTATTTAAAATTTGAATTTCAGATGAAGAAAAAGTCCTTAACAAATTATAACAGTGAGAACATTACATTTGTTACACACCCGTGATTTTAAAAAAACATCTTAATTTTTTTTATCGCAAATCATAGGACAATTCATACAGACTCAATTCAGATTTCAGTCGAATGAAACTTTATTTAGCACCAATTCAACCCTAATACTTTCAAGACTCTTACATGAAACATGAAATCAACTACAACTACGGGAGAAAGAAGACACAGAGTTAATGTCCTACAGTGGTGACATGTAAATGTGGGCTGAGAGGAGGAAAGTGTCTCAGTCCATCCGGGGTTGGTCCCCCAGCAGTCGAAGCCTATAGCAGCAGGATTAGAACTAACTGTAAGGTTTTGAGCCTAGTCTTAAAAGTAGAGAGGGTGTCTGCTTCTGAATCTGGACTGGGAGCTGGTTCCACAGGAGAGGAGCTTGACAGCTAAAGGCTCTGCCTCCCATTCTGGGAACCACAACTAGTCCTGGATTCTGAGACCCAAGTAGTCTATTAGGATGATCTGGTACTAGGAGATTTTTGAGGTAAGAAGAAGGGTTTTAAATTCTATTCTACATTTAATGGGAAGCCAGTGGAGAGAAGCTAGTGAAGGTGAAATATGATCTCTCTTACCAATCCCAGTCAGTAATATTGCTACAGCTTTTCGGATTAATTGGAGGCTTTTTACAGAGTTACTGGGGCAGAATGAAATTAGAGAATTACAGTAGTTTAATCTAGAAGTAACAAATGCATGAACCAGTTTTTCAGCATCGCTTTGAAAGAGGATGCTCCTAATTTTGTCAATGTTCCGTAGGTGGAAGAAGGCTGTTCTAGACTCTGGCTGTAACACGGACTATACTGTGACAAACCCTATAGTATGAAGTAAAACTATAGACTGTATTTTCACACTGTATCTCTGTGTTTAGACAGACTTTAAACTGAAGAACACCTGTCTGAAAGACTCTCTTTATCTTGTGTTTTTGTTGTAGAGAGCTCTGAGCTTCTGTCTTTGCTCGCTGAACGGGTGGAGGAGAGAAAGGAACAACTGCAGACTCTGGAACAGGTAAGGCAGGAATAAACTGTTCAGGTCTGATTTGTGTCAAGTGTTTTTATCTGACAAGTGTGTATGTGCAGGAGCTGAGTGTGTCCGCTCGGCGGCAGCAGCAGAAGAGAAGAAGAGCTGAAGGAGCTGCACAGACAAATGGAAGAAAAACAGGTGGAACGTCCCATACTGAGAGAAAACCCGCACTGATGCACAGAACACAAAAACTGCAGATGTTCACAAGATTTCAATCTCAGCATTACTTGAATTTATCTTCATCTCTCAGTTGGTGTGTCTTGGTTGGGACGATGTTAAAGCTGCAGCATGTCAACTGGAACGTAAGGGGCGTTGCCTAAACCAGCTAGGTCAGTTGAATTATCGTAATTAACATTTTACATTGTTTGTATTAGCAATAACAGTTAAGGGCAGTAGCCTGCTCCTGTTAACTTTGACTGAACAGGTGAGGAGCTGCTCCACAGGGAGGAGGAGTTACAACAACAGAGGGAGGAGCTACTCACGAAGGAGGAGGAATTAAAACAACAGAGGGAGGGCCTAGTTGTAAAGGAGGAGGGGCTCATTCAAATAGAGGAGGGGCTTCAAAAGAAACGTGAGGAACTTCTCAAACTGGACAAACTGCAAAAGAACGAAGAGGAACTTCCTAAGACAGCAGAGGTAAAGTATCCGAGCTGATGAAGCAGGTGAACGTGCTGTGGCTTCAGTAAGCGACTCTTTAATGTGTGTGCAGGAGGACGAGGGTTTCTACCTGTCCACAGCTGGTCTGAGAACAGCCTTCAGCACTGATGTGAGTCCTGACCGAAACACACAAACGTCTGTCACCTTCATGTTGTTCAAAGTATCGTGTCCTAAGTTTAAGAAAGATCAGAGTCCGACGTTGAGCCCGTTTAAAGTTTACACTGTGATTAGAATTTTAAAAAATTGTTGAGAGAGGGAGGGGGGAGAGTCAAGAGCTGGAGAGAGAGCGAGCTGGAGGTAGAGGGAGAGCGGGCTAGAGAGAGAGCTAGAGAGAGAGAGAGAGAGAGAGGGAGCGAGAGAGAGAGAGGGAGCGAGAGAGAGAGAGAGCGAGAGAGAGAGAGGGAGCTAGAGAGAGAGAGAGAGAGGGAGGGAGAGAGAGGGAGAGCTAGAGAGAGAGGGAGCGAGAGAGAGAGAGAGCGAGAGAGAGAGAGGGGGAGCGAGAGAGAGAGGGAGCTAGAGAGAGAGGGAGCGAGAGAGAGAGAGAGGAGCTAGAGAGAGAGAGAGAGGACGAGCTGTGCTGCCTTTTAACCATCCCGTGACGTTGTCGTCCATCCGGTCGTGGGCCTGTTGTTAATTACAGCGTGTTTACAGGACGAGAGGTGGAAGGTTGAGCTGCAGAGAGAAGAACTGAGACAACAGGAGGATCGACTGAAGGTAAAAATGACTTTTAATAATCATTTAAAAAACAAAAACTGAGCAACGTCTGCACACAGTCGTTACCAGAGAGTAAATGTACTGAAATACGCATGTGGCTCCTGCTTTTACAATCTCATCGACAACTGTTAGATATCACGGCTTGAGCGGTTCTGTCACAACTACACAGTTTTGTATTAAAGAAACTGGTCGACTTGATTTAGCTGAGATGTAAAAGCGTCAGTGAAAACAGAAGTAAACTGTTCCTTCACTGACTGACTGTGTTTTGTGTTGAGGCCCGTCTGCGCTGCACTCTGTGGAACCGGCAGGAGAATCTGAAGGCGCAGGAACTGGAAACTGAGGAGACTTTGCTGGGACTCAGAGTCAGACTGGACCACCTGGACTTGCTGCTCACGCACTGAGGTGGAGCTGCTGTAACACTCCACAGAACGTTAGCGTCGTCCTCTTCACGAGCCACAGCGGAGGGTCCGGACTGCAGCCGCCAAGGCCCAGAGTGCAACGCCTGGTTTTAGATAAAAGACTGAATGGGACAAACACATATTTACTGCCAACCGTTCAGAACTGCTTTCTAACAGACTAAAGTGGAGCTGGGAATGAACGAGTTAACAGGAACTCCTCATTTACAGCAGGAGTAACGGCAGGACTGACTTAGTTGAGCTGGTGCGTCTGATAAACTGACCACTGCAAGTCCTGCCTTTTATATGTTATGTGCAATATTATCACCAAATTCAACTTCCATGAAGACACGCGTTATATTTTTCCAGCTGCTGAATGTGTTGGGTAACGAGTTTATTACCAAACACGGTGTGGCTGCATTAGTCTGTTAGAAAGCAGCTTTTTACACTGAGCTCAACGTGAAGCGGTTTAATGTCAGAGCAAAATACTTTCATAGACATCAAACTGTTTCAGCTTCTTGCTATATTTTGGATACACGCAGCTGAACTTTGGAATAAAGGTTTAAAGCACAAGCGCTTCCTGTTTCTTAACCAGATCAGCGATCGACCATAAACACACTCCAGTTATTACTATAACAGCTAACACAGACAAACATCAGGAAATATTCAACGTAGCAAGTGAGTTTTAGACATTAGATATGATGATTTATGAAAAGCTTCCGGCCATTTACAAATACTATTAGAGCTCTACACACGGATCCAGTCTGACAAACTTTCCCATCTCCAACAGCTTATTGCCACTCACGTGTCTCTGTTCAGGGATCGGCAGCTCTTCTCCCAGTCTGTTACAGTCCAACATCCAGCGGCTTCACCTGTGAGTCGTTACGGTCGCTAGGCAACAGAGCACCTCAGAGCTGCAACAGCTGCTATCGACCTGCTGGAGGAGAGTCTGAGACAGAGATGGGCAGCTGAGTGTCTTCAAAGACAAAATGTGGACTGAGTAAAACGTCTGGACAGATGTAAAGACATCCTCAATCTGTTTGTGCATCAGTCTCATTTACATTAAAGCTACAACGTGCGAACTTTGAGAACGAAGATTCTGTAACAGGAGACTAACCGACCCGCTCAGGGCATCACACACCGACACCGTGTCGTCCCAGTGCGCTTCCAGTTATGGCTTGTTGGGGGAAAAGGTAACTTTGAGCTCTCTCACTCCCAACCTGTTTTAGTCATTTAGCTTTGAGCTAAAGTGAGGAGCAGCTCAGGGCACAGCCCTGTTACCGTAACAACATAATCCACGCTCACTCTTCTCCTCTGACATCACTAAACTTAACACACCTGAATTTGTCCATGTGAGGCAGCGTCCAGCAGTTTGATGCAGAGCGAAGTTTCTGTCATCAGCTTTTGTCTGACAGAGTCACTGAGCTGAGAGTCCGAAGACACATCGACCAGCAACTTCAACAAGTAGCGTAGCAACACGTTGACGCGACACTGCATCCTACACACACACACACACACACAGGTCAGGCTGTCAAAACTCTGTGTGTGTAGCAAAAATCTACGTCAAGCAGAAAACTTCAGTGCTCAGATTTTAAGAAGCTGTGAATCGTGCTCAGACCGTGGCCAGGCGGCTCTGCAGGTTTTCTGCAGCACCTGCAGGATCTTCAGGCGGGTCGTCTCCTCGGGTGGATCTCCGATCTCCAGGTATCCCAGCACCACCCGCTCCAGCCGCTGCAGGTGTCTGCACACAGCCACGCCCATCCTGCACCGAACACACACAAAACAAACGCATCCTAGCACAAGCAGCCATTTTGAAACAGCCACTTTTAATCCAGGCTCAGCATCATCTGAACCTATTTTGTGCTTCCAGCTGCACCTGCATTAGCAGCTGAACAGACTGAACAATAGTTCATTAGTCCATTAGAGGTAAAAAAAAAAAAAAAAACATTTCTGAGAAACTGGCAGATGTTTTGGGGTTTTAGTACGGAGTTATGAACATGTCTGCATCAGCAGTTTAGATCTGAGAGGAAATAAAACGTCGCTGAAAATGGTTAAAAGCTTTGGAAATTACATTTGAGACATTTATTATACCTGTTAAATCTTCTTAAAGAGCTGCAGACGCCGATGTCCACAGAATGAGTGAGGTTGTGAACTAAGACAGTTCTCAGTGTTTTGACATTTTTCCTTTATTTGGACTTTGCTTCCACTGATGAGCTCCTCGTTCTATTTTTAAAGTGGATCTGAAGGTGAACTCAGATATTTGTCTCTTCTCACAGTATCAGATGTGAACTTTGTCCACATCGGGATGTCCAACCTGCACCAGGAGTAAAAAAATCAAATCAAATCCAACCAACCTGTCGATGTAAAGAGGCAGAGCAGAGGCATAGACGCGCCGCAGAGCCACCTTGTGCTCCGGTTCCATGTGGGTCAGCACCAGACGCAGCACAACGTCGTGGCGATACGTCTTCCTTCGAGTGGACGATGGGGTCGGCAAGGATGGAGGCTTTTCAAAAACCAACAACAGGTCCAAGAGACAGCGGAGGACCAGCTACAGAGCCAGAGACACACAGACAAGTCTATTGTCTGTGTCCTAAGGTCGCTCTGCTGCTGCATGTGTACATGGATTTGCAGTAAGCAGGTTTCTGAAGAGCCAGTAAACCCAGTAAGAGATGTGTGTGTGTGTGTGTGTGTGTGTGTGTGTGTGTGTGTGTGTGTGTGTGTGTGTGTGTGTGTGTGTGTGTGTGTGTGTGTGTGTGTTACCTGTACGACTGCAGCCTCTGTGGTGTACAGGTGTTTAAATAAAGCCTGGTAGACAACCTCTGCTCTGTTGAACTGACAGAGATCTGCAGCTGGCTGAACATACACACACCATCATCATCATCATTTTTCAGTTTTTCTATTCAATTCAATGAAACTTTATACAAAAAGCACCAATTATCATCATCGCTCGTCTGCGTGAACTGCTGTGTGTTCTTACTGTGTGGAGCACGATGTGATGCAGACACCGAACTCCCAGCATGCAGTTCTCTGGTCTGTAGTGATCAGTGAAGAGGAGGGAGGGGGGGAGGAGGCGGGACAGGTGAGGGGAGAGGGACGGACGAGTCACCTGCACAAAACACGAAGGCGCTCAGCTTTAAAATGTGTGTGCAGGTGAAACCGGCCTCAACTTAAACTGCATTTTAGTCGAGCTGCCAAAGTAACAAAGACGGGGACAGTCAGGGAGCTGGTTAAAACGCAGGTTCATGGCGTTTAATCCTCACAGCAAGTTTAGGTCGTGTTTTTGATTATCATCATTATAAACAGGCAGAGAAAAAAAATGTTGTCCTGGAATAAAACAAGTTATTCATTGACACTTTTACAGCAACACTCCGAGCAATTGTGTGTGATAATTCTTCCCAGAGCAGGTAATATGAATAATAATTTAGATTTACCAGATAATCCGGTTCTTAGGAAACAGTTTTTCATTCTGGATGAAGTTTTAACAGAAGCTGCATGGGAGCGTTATTACATTTCTTACAATACAGACCCGACTTCCTGCTCAATCAGTCCTACAAATCTACAGAGACGAGAGTTTCCCATCAAACTGACCTGCAGGAGAGTCCAGGCAAACACCAGCTTCACGGCCTCGCACTGCTGCCACGAGTCCCTGCGTGCAGACACACACACACACACACACACACTCCGCATAAATCCAAATGCTTGACACTTTCCGTTTCGTTCTTTCCACCACAGATTCTCACTTGGCGAGTTGAGGCTGCAGGACGTCCAGGACTCCTCCCAGAATTCCTCTGTGTGTCTCTCCCTCCTGCCTCCCCCCTGCTTCTTCATCAGCACCCACGTCCCCCATCAGTAGGTGGGCGGTGTCCCTCCAGCCTCCCGCCCGCAGCAGCTCCTCCTGCAGGTTCTGTGCCGCTGCTCTAGAGGAAGAGCTGGTCCAGGCCTGATCCTGAAAACAAGGATAGAATTGTTAAAGAAACAAATACGGTCACTGAAACTGACAAAAGTATTAATGTTTAGCATTTTGTTAATTAATAACAAAAATCTGACATTTTTGAATTGTGCTTTTTAAAACCACAATTCATGGATCAGTGGATCCACTGATCCACCCAGTGGAGCAACAGACGCTGCGACCTGACACTGACGTCCCTTCACCTTCCAGTTCACCTCTAATGTCTTTGGTTAACATTTGCATTATCTGTCCCTTCAATTTGTCCTCTCACGCCCACACGCAGGGACTCTGGCTACGGTTCCATGAACCGTGGTTCTGAGCTATTTTTTGATAAACCTCATAGTTGGTTCTAGTCCTGCTGCTATAGGCTCAGACTGCTGGGGACCAACCCCTGATGGACTGAGACACTTTCCTCCTCTCAGCCACATTTACATGTCACCACTGTAGGACATTAACTCTGTGTCTTCTTTGTCCTGTAGTTGTCCGTCTCCCTCTCTGTCTCCCCCTGTCTGTCCCTGTCCTCAGGTGTCCCCGGCTTTGGAGCTACTGGTCCTACCAACCTGCCCAATGTTTTCAAGGCAGACGTCCGTCCACCCTGATCCTGGTTCTGCTGGAGGTTTCTCCCCTTAAAGGGACTTTTTCCTCTCCACAGGGGATTTTTGGCTTTTCTCTAAATGACTTTATTATGGAAAGTGCCTTGAGACGACCTTGTTGTAACATGGCGACATATAAATAAAGTTGCCTTGAAAAAATTTAAACTTAAACTTCTGAATAACATGTGCTGTATGTAATATAACTCTTGTCACTCGAACATCAAGCTGCTTGGAGATGTTTTACATGTTTGTCTCGAATGTTCAGCACAGTGACGACAGTTCACAGACTTCCTGATGTGTCCCGGTGGTCAAATTACTTTCCAGGGACAAACATCACGTTTGTCCAGGCCAGTTTCTTTAGTCTGTTTTTCATTTATTACCTTTTAATTACTTTTAATTTTTATTTATTACTACTTTTGTCAGTTTCGTTATTTCAGTGACCACTGTGGGTTTTTTTCTGTTTTCATTGGGAGGGGAATCGTTTCATCCACATCTGTATATGTAAAACATCCAGTCCAGTAAAAAAAATTGAAGTGCTACTTTTACTCGAGCGCTGAGTTTGTGTTTTTTCCACCTCCTCAGCTGTCGGCCTCGCAGTGATGCACACACTCACCTGGAAATGCGCCACAGCGAACACACACAAAGGCGGAGCCACAGCGAGCAGCAGACCAGTCTGGCCTCGTCCGGGCCCGTACCCTCTCCTCCACTTCCCCAGAGCCCCCAGCAGCGCTGTCAGGGCCGAGCATACTGGGACGGCTCGGCTCGGGACGCTCTGATAGGCCGAGGCTGGCAAAGAGCTGCAGTCGTCCCTGCAGAGCGGCAGAGCTGCACGGCCAGTCAGAGCACCGATCAGAGAGCGGTACGACGCCTGGAGCTCGGCCGGGGTCGGGGAGAACAGCCAATCAGCATCTGCGGTCTGGAAGAGTCGCTCCACTCCACCAATCAGGAGGCTTGTTTCAGAGTCTGAGGAAGCACCTAAAAGTTTCTCCTGCAGCTGAGAGAGGAGCTCTGTGATTGGTGGGAGAGAGGGGGGGGGCTTATCTAAGGAGGAGGAGGAGAGATGAAGGTCATGAAGTAAAGAGGAGAGCTCCATCTGGACCTGGACAAAGAAGGAAGGAAAACAATGAAAGGAATCAGGGATCATTTCTTCTTTCCCAAACTTGATCTCATCTTTCAATAAAACAAAACAAAAAAAACACTTTTTCCCTCTTGTCTCATTTGAAATTACCAGATTTGAAACTAGTTCAATTCTTCGAGACAGGAAACAAAGACACAATGAAAATAAAAGCCTAAGATTAAAACTCTTTTCAGAAAACGTTGCTGTTTGTTTAACGAGGACGACTGCACAGCTTCTTCGGACAGAACCGTTGTTCGTTATTCAGCAAATTCTGAAGCAGCTCGGTGAGAAAAATCTGACCCAGCTCCCTCTGGGAAACCTTCAGCCCAGCTTTGCTCGGCATAGTCTGATTTAGTGCTGTCACGGCCTGAACGAGCCGATCAAATCCCGAGTGGAGAGCGAACGTAGTCACTGACATGGATCAGCTACGGTTCCATGTCAGACCTAGAATTAGTTCACAACCTGAAGGTTTTCGGCTTCACTTTGCATATCACAGCTTATTGTTTCCAAATCCTCGAACTTCAAGGTTTGCATGAAGAATAAAAATCAAGTGATTTCTGCAGAACTCAATCAAGTTTTCACATGCACCAAAAAATGAACAAATGTTTTCATTTGTCACATACGTGAACGTGTCCAGGCGTCGCAGGCTTAAAACACCAGACTGTCAAATGCCTGATGTGTCACATTACACACGGTGGTTCTCAGGTTTAAACTCGCGATAAAAGGGGCGAGAAATCACCACGTCCTTTATCCAGATCACACAGACACTTTCTCATCAGTCTCATCTTGACAAAGCCTCAGGACTGTGAAATGTCTGAGAGGGAACTGAAGGAACTGGAGTCTGAGCAGAACCACATCACCTGACTCCTGAACCCGGCTGTGACGGAAATGACGTCAGCTCGTTTCAGGCTACGTGAAGTCCAACGTAACGCAGGAATAACTCGAATGTTCAACAACAGTTTCAGTTAAATCATAAAATGGGAATTTGCCCCTGAATATTAATTTGAACGTGGCGTTAATAACCTGTGAATGTGGGTTAGACATTACGCTGGAAGAACCTCTGCGGGATGAACAGACTAAAGTCCTGCAGGAAGTTGTGAACCAGGCTAATATCCGTTTGAACTTCACGCTTTCAGAGTCACTGTCCGATTCCAGCTTCAGAAAAAACCTCAAACTGACCTGAAATCAGCGAAGCGATAAAAAACCAGCGACGCAGGTGAATGTTGCGCGTTTTCCGCTCGACGGCTGAAGCTCGCGGCGTCTTACGGAGAGGGACCGTGTGCTGGCGGACACCTTCCGGGTGGGCGCAAGCTCCACGTCGAAAGGTTCCCACACGACAAAGGCCGACGGTGTAATATTACTGATGGAATAGAAATAAATTCATAAGTCTCTGCCCTCCTCCACGCCAACAGAGCAGCTCTGCCAGCTGAACGTATTTTTATTTTCATGTATTATTACGAGTTCTGTCCTGGCAATGAACCGATTTATGATTCTGATTCTGTTTGATTCAATTTTGTGCCTGTGCTCTTCATATAAAAACAATGTGTGCCGACACACACACACACACACACACACCTGACCAATGAACCTTTACTGTGTTTATTCTCATATAAAAAACAGACTATAGAGCTTCATGAGAAAGTTAAACATTTGAATATATAATAAAACATGTTCACAGTCTCAAAGCTGAGTCTCACGTTTCACCTCTCATCCGTCATGGGGCCGTACATAACCACAACGATGATGTCCATCCCACGTTCATTTGTTCACTCTACAGAAATGTGTGAATATAGATTTGTGTCAAACACACAGACACGGTGAGGTCACAACAGCAGCTGTTGTGGTATTTGTGGTGATATTAGTTGCAGATTAAAAGTCGATACGCGCGTTTGAAAGCGACTTTTGCCTCTTGTTTGCCGTGAATCAGCCTCAGAGATTCAGAGCTAAAGCTGCGACCGTTTCCTGCCTGTTGACGCAGACGTGAGCACATCAGAGCGGAAACACAAAGAGTCACGCACCTTTGATGAGGACACGGCGTCAGATTAGCGTGGAACCCACTGAGTGTGTGTTCGGATTTCAAAGCGGGGCCAAGCGTTTTGAAGCTGCTGGTGTGTGTGGGCTGGAGCTGCTGTGATCTGAGGATGTGATTAACACGAGCCACACACTCACACACAGCTCAAACAACGGCTGACTTTTTTCCACGGATACAGGTTTGGCTGAGGCTTGGTCCACTGCGAGGAGCCCGGTTTAAGTTAAACCTGGGGTTTGGTGATGTTAACCTTGAGCTCACGAGCGAGTTTAGCGTGTCCCGACCCCTGCAGGACACGCTGTCCTCCGTGTGACCGTCTGACCTTCTTGCAAGAACAAATAAAGCAGCAGAGACATTTGTGTCAGTCTCACCAACAAAACCTCCGCACATTTGTGGATTTAGATTAGTGGAGGCTTTAGTTCAGCTTACAGTTTAATGATGGCCTGAGGTTGGATAAGATTATCGGAAGGTGCACGGTTACCTGGCTTTCAGGTTTCCCCGTTGTAGGTTAACAAATGAACGAACTCTGAAGGTTTCCCTGGACAACACCAATGATAACAGCAGTGGCTCTGTATGAAAGAACCTTTCACTTCCTGTTTACTTTTCCACCTGACAGAGCTTCCGTCGGTCGCGCTGTGGCTTCTCTGATGAAGAAACGCTGCAGGAAATTAAAGAGCAGATAAGAAACACGGGAACACACACTAGCCGGTTCTCATCCGGATGTTTCTGTGTGTCTGACACCTTCAGCTTGTGGTGCAAACACACACGTACACAGCTGTAGTCCAGCGGGTCACAGCAGGACTGAACAGTGACAAAGGTCAGAGGTCAGATGCAGATTCACATCTCAACAATTTGGTTTCTGAATGAGGAGTTATGAAACAAATCACACATGTGACTGTAAAATAAAAAGGTGTTGAGAGTGGTAGTGAAGGAGAAGAGGTCAAATTTTGATATTTTACACCTTAAACAAAATGCTGAACTGAACTGCTTGGTTTCCAGCGTTACAGGAGAAATCGGGTTGTTTTGGTGAGTTATATGTGTGGATAACTGCCCCACGTCTCGCTCTTACACTTTACTGAAAGACAAAGTTCAGAGATTTAACTGTGTTAAAGAGGCTCAACAAACGCGTTTTTATCCTTGTAAAATGAACGTGGTGCTTTCCTTTTGATCCTGCATTTAACATGAAACCTGACGCTTCCTGAATGGGCAAATGGGCTTCAACCTCATCCCCATTTAAAAAAAAACTTTGATTTTTAAAAGATGAAACTTGTTTATTCTTCCATCTTTCTTTTAAACTTTAAAGTGTGTACAATAAATGAATGTAAAATCTGACTGTTGATCTGTGGTGGCTCTGCTGAAAACGTCACACGGTTGAAAAGTGATGGTGAAGGTGGGAGGAGGGACCCGGCGTGGTTAAAGCCACCTGTCACTAATGTGGCAGCGTCACTGAAGCGATGAGCTAATGTGGAGCACGGTGGAAACCAAGCTGGGACAAGGGTCCCTCAGCCTGGTTCACATGCACAAAACCCGGTTTAGCAGGTCTCAGCTGGTCTGTGTGAACTGCACGTTTTAACCGCCTTTGACGGCCGTTAGCGAGCGAGCGCGTAGGTTCCTCGCGCTTATTTCTAATGCATTCTGACAACGCTAACTGGGAATTACCAATGCTAATCGCTACTGCTTGTTAGCGCATCCAGGCCAGAAAAAGAAGAGGAAAATCCCACACATTCACGTAAACTCCACTTTAAATCTTCCTCTGCAACGCAAACACCGGGTTATTGTTCCAAGAAATGCAGTTATACTCATAAGTAAACCGGAGCAATGCTGCTAAGCTAGGTGTTATCAACTTCCAGTCCAGGTTGGCAGACGCCATCTTGCAGCTACTTAACGTCTTTCACAAAAGAAGCGTTTTCATGTCACGTTGAAGGAAAAGGAAATGGATTTCTCGCAGATCCCCTGCTGCTCCACCGTGGATCCCTGGAGTCCTGCAGACACCTGGTGAGACCTGTGGCGTCCTCGAGTTAACATTATGTCGCACAGATGTTATTGCAGAAACCTGGCGTAATGCACGTCTTCACTGTGGCGCTAAATAAAAGCAAATGTGTTTAAAATCCTCGAATCTCACTGTCACGTGTCAGACCACATCAACATTTGGCTTCGGACCGTTTGGCGCCGGTTCCTTGCTGCTTGAGGACACTTGTGTAACGCTGAATCCTGCTCATCAGTGGCAGCAGGAGACAAATGACACCACACATACCAAATCCTGATTACTGGGGCATTAAATTGATCCAAAGTTGTCGACTGTAGGTCCGACTACTGCACAACAACCCACCGATCATTCTGCGCAGTGCGTAGAGAACCGCCGTCGACTGTGAGTTTGGCTCGGAAATTGACAGCGTGTGACTCTAAACTGTTTTACCAGGAATTTGCTTTATTGTGCCGGTAACTGAAATATTATTTGTGACATTTGACCCACAGCTACATGAAAGAAACAACACACAAAGGCTCACGACAAACTGTGGATTTGGTCCTGATAGGTGTGAGGTTCGCAGCTTTTTTAAAGGTGACGTGTGAACTGATGGCAGCAGTGAGGATAAACAGTGGTGACTGGGTGCGGGGACGTGGCGAGTTCACTACACTCTGTCGTTACAGTGGTCACCGATCAGAGTAATTAAAAGTGAACAGGGCTCAAAGAAAAACAACAGCAAATTCGGACGTCGTTTCTGTATCTTCCAGTCTTGTTTGCCCTGTTTTGTGTCCGTTCGCATCTTCGTAGCCGGTTGTTTTGGTCTCAGTGTTTCAGCCTGTTTCTGTCCGTTTTGTTAAAGTCTCCTTGAAGTTGGCGTACGTCTGGATTCAGGGGAGCCCTTTGTGATTTCAGGCTCCCGCCATGTTTGTAGCTTTTGGAGACTCGTGTGGCTCAAAGCTTCATCACAGAACGTTGTCTACGGGAAAAATGAAGCGAGTTTTACAGCAGGAACCAGCGGCGTCGGGAATAGTTCCTCCGACTTCACAGCTCTATTTAAGCGTAGAAATTAAAGACGTGTCAGTGGTTCCTGTGGGGGTGTCACGTGTCTGGCTGTGTGATGACAGGAAGTCTGAAGATGAAGGTAGAAGATGCAACGCGTGTGTCACTCCTCCGTCTCTTCTTCTTCACTGTAGTCACTCAGAGGAAGCTCACGACTGTCCTTCTGTGTGTTGTAGCTTTTCCTGTGCATAGCACACTCCTGGTCGATGATGGCCTGCCGCACACACACACACACACACACACACACACACACACACACACACACAGCGGGTCAGTAACCTACCTGTACATCTCTGTAATCTCTGTGTAATTGGGAGTTTATTAAATATAAATGTTTCCTCCGCAGCTTTGAAGGCAGCAGCGTCTGATGTGTGATTAGTCTAATCACTGTGTAATGACTTCACACAAACTCTTTGGCTTCTACATCACAGCGGACACACACGCTTCCTGCCGATGTGTCGGGACCTGCTGCTGCGCTCTGTGCGCGCTCATTCTAATTACCACGGTAATTCTCAGATCGTAACAGAGATTTTGTTGCTGACAGACTTTTGGGAACTTGTTCCCGGCGCAGACAAACTGCACCCTGCAGCTCCTGGGACACAGAAGCGATGGAGGACGGGGTTGTTGACGGTGGAATCTAACCCCACGGGGTCTCTGCAGGACTTGGCAAGTCCCATTTCCAATCCCTACAGGAAAAACTATGAGGTATTAAGCCTCGGCACTTGAGCAGATCATCTGCTTCTTTTTCCCTCTGTCTTACCACCGTCCCACGTGTCCTCTGTCCCAGCGTCCATCATCCCATCCTCAGCATTCCTCTCTCTGAGCTGCCCCCCCGCTGTCGGTGCCACTGTGTGTCCACCCCCATTGTCCTTTCGGGTCCCTCTCCTGCCTCTCCTCGCTTTCTTTTCATGCACTTCCCTGAACATCAACCCTCTCAGCACAAACACGGCCTCTTGTTGACATGACACCATCTCGTCCTTTTCCCTCAGCTTCACCTTGTGCCTGACCATCGTTTTGCTTTTGCAGTTGCTCTTCTCCACTCATCCTCCAACTTTACTGAATTTTACCTTTGCATCTTCCTTAGTGTTCAGCTTCTCCCACATCGTATCAAAGGCCTTCTCCTCGGCCTTCGTATCCCCGTGTATACCGGCCTACTTTCCTCATCTCTCTTACTGTTCTCACTCTTTTCTCTTTTCTCTTTCCTGAACGTTCCCATTCCACCACCAAGTCTCTCGGCCTCCCTCACTCTGTCCAGATGTCATACCAAGCACCGGTGACACTAATCACTGCTCCTTCACTTTCCAGTTCCGCACTCATGATTCTGTCAGACACTCCGCGGCTCTTTCTGTCCCTCACGGTTCAACAGTTTGAAACCTCCTCCGCTGTTTCTGATCTTACTGCCCTTTAACCGTCTCAGCACAAACATTAAAGTCCCTACTCTCACCTCCACCCTCCTCTGCTTTCTCCTCTCCCGCCGCCTCCCGACACACCTTCCCTCTCTCTTTCCCCTCCTCCTCTCAGCAGTAGCATAGTTTCCGCCGGTACCCTGCTGGTTAACAGTACATTTGGCAGTCGTTGGACCTCGACTGATCCGTTATGGAAATCTGGTTTGTGATCCACATATTTGATTTGGCACAGGTTTTAAGCCGGATGCCCTTTCTTTTGCAACCCTCCCCATTCATCCAGGCTTGGGAGCGGAACTAAGGGCGCACTGGCTTGTGCAGCCTCCACAGCTGGCGTATAAAATCCACAGCACCTCCGCTTCTAATGTTGGTATTGATCCCAACACAGTTCAGAGGGGTCGGCGGACGGTGACATTACCGGTGTTACTACAGGGCAGCATTGCTTCGTGGTAGCTCTCTGCTGGAGGATGTTAAGGTTTTTCTGACTTCCCATGTGATTCCGGCACCTTTACCCAAACTGTTACTGATTCCATTGTTTTCTTGCACATGGTGCATGAGCCACAGTTAGGGGGCAGGGGGATGTCTCCTCACTGTGGAGGGTTAAAGTCCTGTTAGTAACAGGGGCAACATTTTGGGCGGCTGTAGCTCTGTTGGTAAGGCAGTGATCTACAGACCACAGGTCAGTGGTTTGATCCCTGCCCCCCCCCCGGCTACACTGAGCCCCCACTGCACGGCAGCCACCACAACGTGAGTGAGTGAGTGTGTGTGTGAATGGGTGAAAGACAGGCAACACTGTAAACATACGTTATAAAGACACTCACCATCTTCTCCTCTCGGACAGCAGGGTTTCGTAGCAGGAAGCAGAGGGGCGCATACAGGATGTTAATCACACCAATAAACACCATGAGAGCAGGAAAACCAACTGCCTGGACCAGAGCGCCGCCAGTTGACGGGCCTAGAACGAGATAATTATCATCGTAAAAACAGATTCACTTCTGTCTCACATCAGTGAGTCGACGACGACTATATTTCCCGTCATCCCTGTCGTTTTTTCTCCCGAAGACCCTGAGATGTTCAGATAAATGCCACAGATCAGCGTTTTCTGAATCATCATATTGTTCCTGTTTTTATTGTTCATTTGAGCTTTTGTTCCTCTAAATTTCTCTGTTAAGTCTATAAGCTTAAGCAGCACGTACGTATGATCATAGCAAGGACCAGCAATTATTATTGGAAATTTGAGACTAAACAATGGTTAATACCTTCAGTGTTGTTACTGTGGCTAAAGAAACTCCTGAAAGAAGAGTTAAGAACCTCAAACCTGTGTTTGAGAGGAGGGGCTGAGTTCACCAGCAGGGATTTATTTTACAGGAGAAAACTCTTAAGTGTCAGTAGAGATGAACAAATCTTCATTTATTATACGGAAACTGCACTTACAGTATCTAA
Source organism: Channa striata (assembly GCA_033026295.1). Lineage (NCBI taxonomy): Eukaryota > Metazoa > Chordata > Actinopteri > Anabantiformes > Channidae > Channa > Channa striata. Next base: position 26,359,733 of record CM065178.1, read on the forward strand.
CGTAAAAGTGCTGTGGTCCATGTCAGGGCCAAATTTCCCCTCATTGTTTGAATGTTGCTGGTTGCTGGTTGACGACCAGGTAAATACAGGTACTTCAGTTTAGTTGCAAGTGCAGCATCCACGAAATGGAGTAAAAACTATCTCCCTTGGAAATGCAGTAGGGATCAAATCCAAGGCAGCATAGAATAGGAATACTTAAAATATCCCCCAATAGTGTAAACGATGTGCAATGTGTGTAGTACACACGAGTTACCGATAGCGAAGCCCATACACAGCGCCACGTCTGCAATGGCGTAGATGCTGCCGTAGACGGAGGCATGACGGATGTCGACCAAGTAACCCATGATGGCCATCATGGACGAGTCCACCATACCTGACGATGCAAATCATTCGCCTCAACCTCAAGTGTGACGTTAATATGTAAAATCTGTACGTTTACCAACAAACAACTTCCATTTTTTTGTTTTCGCGTGAGTGTGTGTGTTGGTCACCTATAGCAAAGCCCAGACCTCCGTTTGGTCCAATGAGACCGTAGATACTGGTGGCAAAAGGAACCTGACAAAAGGAATCAGTAAACATGTTAGTAACTGAGGCCGAGTGTGTGACTCGTCCATCGTCTGTAACCAGAGTCAGTGGCGGCTGGAGTTTATTCCAGATGTCAGGTGGTGAGAGGTCACACACACAGACAACCGTTCACACCTACGGTGAATTTAGAGTCACCAGTTAAGCTCACATGCATGTGTTTGGACTGTGGGAGCAAACAGACACGTGGACAACATGTAAACTCCACACGGAATCTGGATGCCAACTCGTTTCGCTCCAGCTCGAGTGAAACGAGTTCTTTTCCTTTGATCAATTTTAACAACGGAGCCTGAACACACAGGGAAAGATGTTCTACTTACACACAGCAGACTGATGCCGACGATGAACATCCCCAACATGGAGCAGAGCCACCTGGAGACACAGACACCCATCAGACAGGCCCCTGTTTGTCTGTCTGTCTGACACCTGCAGACCCCTTCAGGATCAGGCCTGAACGGGACTGATGCTAGTATGAACCAAACAACTATGACGTTTTTACTTTGAACTGAAACATGACTGCCCTCACACACACACACACACACACACAGACTGACCGTCCCATCTTATTGGCTAGGACACCAAACAGGTTTGTTCCTATCAGGTAGGAGATGCTGGCGGGGAGGAAGGCCATCCCTGCAACACAACACACAGCTGTTAGAGAAGAAGGAAAGGCCGATGAGGTGGACCCACAACGGGTTTTTCAGTTTGTATGTGACTCTTTGTTGTTTGGTTATTGTGGTGAACTCAATCCGAGACTGAAGCCTTTTGCTGAATAGTTTGTTCTTCTTGTTGTGCTGCACAATGAATCGGGGACAGTCAGCCTCCTCACTGATGTAGGAGAAACATCTAAAAGCAGCTCTAAAAGTGTCGTTTCAACATGGAGTAACAGAAATGGTCGAGGAGTGTATCGAATACATGAAGATGTAAGTAAAAGTAGTAAAATAATGAAAGTGATACTGTTGGGTCGTACCAAGTTGCCATTTAGGGGAGCACATCGTCTGCATCATCCATATGGGCAGCGTGGGCTCCAGGATTGCAACGCCCATGTTGGCAAAACACAGGGAACCTGCAGAAAACACAGCCAAAGTGACTCCACACTCTGAGGAAACCCCCGACCACAGGTGAGCGGCAGCAGGCGTCTTCGTACCTGCACTGATGAGGATGTAGGGATCTTTTAACAGGGTCAGTAACGGAGTCCCCTCCACGCTCTGGAAGACACCAAGCATAGGCTGAAGCTGACTGTTTAAAATTAGATCAAATCAGACGGATCAGAATGGGGGAACCTGGGTCAGATTGGCTCAGACGCAACCGTATGGTCTTTAGACTTTAGAGCAAAACTGTAAGGCGGTAGGACAAAGCACACACGATTAAATCTTGTGAAATGTTCACATTTAGTCTTTTTGGAGTGCAGTGTTATGTGGAGACAGTTAATTTACAGTGGCACCAGAAACCCACCACATGGTGTCATCAACGTGGTGATGAAGTGTTTTGCAAAGCGAAAGACCAGTAAAAAGTCCAGTACTAATGCTTGTTTGAATTCCACCGGAGAGGAACTTAAAAGCAGTTACACGCAGACACGCCAGAAACTACAGGAAGCAGAATGTTAAACTAAAGCTGTGATCAGTCTTGCATAGTGTGGCTTTTAGCGTACAGGTTAAAGCTGGATTAAATAGAGACAGACGGAACTGTGGACGTCTTTGAATCCGTTTTCCTGTTTATACTACGAGTTATTCTCTCCACTCAAAATGGAACTGCAGATAATCCCAATTCACTTACTTAAACGACTTATACTTAAACTCGGGCTAAGAAACTATGAATGTGGATTTGCATGTTATTGTCAAACTCCACATTAGAATTTAATCTAGTTGAATTATTTGCATATTTCCCTACACGTTCATTTGTAATATTCCAAAACAGAGGACATGTTAAACATCTGCAGTGTAACTCACAGATGCTAAAGTTAACTCTTTAAAATGTTACCTTGGTATTTTTCATATGGACAGTTTTAAAAAGAGTGGACTCACCCCAGGAGAGATCTTCGAAGGCTGCAAGATGCACAGCTGTAAGGCTGCAACACAAACAACATCAGTACGCACAAAGTCAGTCACATCAGTACGTGCAGATGAAGCTGCAAACTCATCTGGAGTTTCACGCGGATGAAAACCGCCTGGTCTCCAGTTACTGAGATTTGATCATTAAGGCTCCTGTTCTGCTTCGTTTGTGGGCAAAAAACCTTCCGACATTAGTAAAAATCGGATTGAAATGCCAGGAATCGTCAGCGTAAACCAGATATTAGTGATTAGACCCGTACAACCCTCATCTTGCAGCTCCTGACTGACTGAACACAGCTGTGGGCTGCGGCCCTCGAGGCCTGGAGTTGGTCACCCCTGGATTAGACTCATCAAAGTGTGTGATCACAGCAGCTCATGCAGCCAGCGCTGCACTAAAGAACGCCGGCTCCCATGAGGCTGTGCAGTTCTGCTCTGTGGGCTTTTTTGTGGTTTTTACCTCCATCGAACACAGCCAGGAAGGCCAGGATCAGGAAGGGGGCGCTCTTTCCCACAAAGTCATACATCACGCTGCCGAATGGCGCTCCGACTGAAACGTAGGAAAAATATACACGATAATACAAACTACAGACAGAACATCCCTCACCTGCTCCTTCACAGAAACGTGTTTGTGTGTGATCTTGTGCTGCTTTTATACAGTGCAGACGGTTCTGGACTTTGGGAGCGTTTTAACAGGACCGGGACCTAGGTCTGGGTTACATATTCAAATGTGTTATATCGTTTAATTTTTATAAAGGATCCAAAAGAAACGTCAACAAGAACAAATAGAAGCAAGTCTGTCTTTTCAAATGTTGCAAGTTAGACGGCAGCAAATGATGTTCCGATGAATGAATGAAATGCCACATTGTACAGTAACCAGAGCAAGAGATTATTTTGGTTTAGGTCAGAGAAAGATTGTGGTTTGGTTTAATGGCTCACTATGATGTCAAGAATGTCAGAATGTTCTTCATTAGACCAGACCACACCCTCATTACCTGCATTAATCACCTGAACAACACTGAGATTTCTGCAGAAAGTTTTTCTGTGGGACGTGTGCAACTTGCAATTTATACATTTTTAATTTACAGTAATTGTTATTTTAAAAAAACTGGTTTTGGTTCCTGATAATTGTTGCAATTCAGATTAAAAATCATATTTTACCAGAGTCTGATCACAAGAAGTGAAGTGTAACACAACAACTGGACAAAGCAAAAAGCCCAATTTACCTCACAACCGAAGAACAAGAGGAAGAAAAGTTACGACCACTAGTTGTTCTTGTTACGTCAGAGCGGTTAAGGTCAGTCAGTTGGTCCGGATAAGTTAGTGAACACCGGTGTGTGTTGCTGTGTGTGGGTCTTACTCAGGACGCCCATAGCCAGTCCTCCCAGAGCGATTCCCATGGCGATACCTCTCTCCTCATCGTCTGTGTACACGCTGGCCAGCATTCCCAGACCTGCAAACACACACACACACACACACACGCACAGACAACAATCACACATGAGGTCACGTTCACACTCGTCACCACAGGTGCTTACGGGCTGGTTCAGACCTGCCACAGAGGAGAAGGACGAGCCGATTCCCTGCAGAGAGCGAGCGAAGAACAGCAGAGCGTAGGTCCCTGAGAAGGCAAACACTGACACACACACACACACACACACACGATCAGCTGTTTGTCCGCTGTGACGACCATTGTGCGTTTGTGTGAGGGCACTTACTGATGGTCGACACAAACATGATGATGAATCCAGCAAACATGGGGATGTGATACCCGATCCTGCTCAGAGACAGATAATCACATTCATCTTTAAACAAACAAGGTTATTTCCAAGTTTCAAGGTTTCCCGTACATGAAAAACCCTCATGGAAACATAAATCAACGGGCGCTCACCTGGACTATCTGTTCACCTTATGACTTATGACATTTTAGTAAGTGTCATTGTTGTCTGTTTTATGGTGTCTTCTGCTGGTGGTGGAGCTTTTCTATTTTTTTAATTTTATTTCAGGACTCCGTATCTGTTTGTGGTTGTTTTTTATTGTTACTTTTTGATCATTTTGGAGGAATCTGTTTTGGTGCTGTGTGACTGTCTTGGATTATATTGCTTCTTCTTTTTGTCGTTGTTCATGGAGCAGGAGGCCTTCTGACCTCTAACTTACCTGTTGGTGAGTGGACCAACAAAGGGGTTGACGAGCAGCTGAACAAGAGCTTTAGAGGCAAACAACAAACCAACACGAACGTTTTCCTGCTCCAGAAACACACTATCTTGAAGACAGGAAGAACCCTGCAGCAAGACAGGAGAGGAGGTAAGGAGATGAAACGAGGGCAGGAACAGGATGGAAGACAAAAGGAAACAAGGTAAAGACAAAATAGCAGTCACATGGATCCAATTATTGTGATATGTTTTGGTTGGAAATTTTCTTCCACCTCAGTAGTGTCATTGATCTGCAGGTCTGGCGTCAGACTGGTTTGGTCCATGGGGTCAGCGTTAGGAGTCGCTTCAGTCTGGATCTCCTGCAGACTGAATGACACGTTGTCAAACAGAGAAAACAAAAGAGAGGAGGTAGGAGGAGACGCCCGGGGGTTCTGCTGAGATTGTGTACCCAGAACCAGTGCACTGTGACTTGGAAGAGGGAGCTGTGAGCCCTGGGAGGTCCGTCTGGCGGCCTGATGGTTTGACCCACGGAGGGGAGCCTGTGTGGGTCCTTTGCCCATGTGTGGTACACTGTGGCTTGGCAGAGGGAGCAGTGATGGCTGGGCAGTCTGGAGGTCAGGACTGGGATGCTCCATGGCATAGAGGAATGTTGGGATGATTGGCACTGTGGGAGGAGGTGGAGACTTACAAAACTCTGAAATCATTTTTAGTGCTGACAATCAAATAAAACACTGAGACTATTTTATAGAGTGTTGAGCTTGATTTAACGTTTTAAACCAGGTGCAAGCAAGCAGGTTCAAACTGAAGTGATTTGTGTGCGATGTGCAAAACATCTTCTAGTCATAAATGGAAATGTCCCGACTGTGGGATAAATAAAGGTTTATCTTATCCTAAATTTGTTATGTTTGTTTGCCAAAGGTAACAAACAAGTCACAAATGATACCTGAATTTATAACATAAAAACATGGTCCGACCACACGCCCAACAAAACAACCACAGCCAATTTACTGAACTGATAAAAATATCTTATTTTCATTTAGCTAGAGAAAGAAACAGACCACTCAACATGTGATTCACATAGAAGTGATACACAGAAGCATTTATAATGAAAGTTACACAGGGCCTAGGATTGAGCCTTGGGGTACACCGCAAAGGATTACTGAGTAAACCATAGACTCTGTGTGAAAATGTAACTAGAGAGGTTTGACGTCACCAACTCTGCCAGGAGCCCAGTTTCCCCAGACCAAACAACAACTTCCTGAAAACACCAGTTTTGCTTTTGTCTTGCTGCCCATAGATAAAGCCAACATTACATCACGCACTGACAAGTGGTTTCAGCTGCTGCTGAACAGTTAGGTCACAAAGCTGCGTCCTTAATTTAAGGCACAGCCTCAGTAAAAGTGTCAGTTTATTAGTGAGGCTAAATCGTCTGGAGTCCGGGAGCCACAGAGCATCAGACAGACAATGTTCAATCAACAAAGCTTCTCTAAGACCTAAAATCCTATTACTGGAGCAATAATCACATCCAGGTCACTTATGAGGGGAAGACCATTAAGGAAATGTCTGACTTGTTTCTAAGGGGATGCGGATGCTTTTCCAATGTGTATCAGCTGGAGGCAGCATCTACAGCAGCGTCTGTCTGCAGCCTCACGCTTCGAGATGCTTCTGCACCGACTTCTTCAGCTTTAAACAGCATCCAGAGCCAGGCCCGGGATAAAAGGGGAGAGAGGGCCGATTCTGAGAGAAGAGCGAAGGAGACAACGCTGTTGAACTTTAAAGTTCAAGGTCAGAAGGTGACGAGCGTGTCCGTGTCCTCTGCGGCCTTTACTTCTGCTGTGAGTCTAACAGCTGGCGACAACTGTAACCTCCAGCTTGTTGCGTCACAGATCTGTTTCCAGCAGCTGAGATGATAAATCCTGAAGGCCTGGACCTCACTTCCTGTCGTGAAATGCATCACTGCTGCATAGGAACATTATCATTTACTCATTGCCTTAAAAAAAACATAGTTGGAGCTGTGTTTGGATTCATTGGATAATTCTAACTCACAGCTACTGTTTCACAGGCAGCATTTGAATTTGATTTGGTGGGAACCAAGGGACAGTCATAAAATTTGGGGTCGGACCCTGAGATTCAGACGGTGTGTGTGTTTCGGCACGTGGGAACTCACCGACCACAGTGAGCAGCATGTTGTCGAGCAGCAGAGCGACGCACACCACCACCAGGACGAGTCTGGGAGACCCTCGACTCTGATGCAGCCACGGCATGTCTGCAAACACGGACAATTCAAAAATGCTCTGAGATCATGGTTTCAGGAGAGACTGGAGAACACAAACCGAACAGCAACACGGACGTCAAAAACATCCACGAAAATCATCACAGAAGAGACTGAGAGATTGTCTGAGTTAAAAGCTGAATGATACACGAAACCACTTCTGCCAGAGTCTGGAGTGGACGATGGAGATTTCTCAGAAGACGTGTCAGCCTATGATTCTTTTGTGACAAATGAAGCATCTTTTCTTGGTAGATGGTCGTAATGTGCTATAACGGTTGTCAGAGTGACACTAATAAATATTTTGTAGGCACCAGTGGTCCCTTCTACCGCCATTTTGTGTTTTGACTGTAACACCCACACGCTTCACGTAACCCCGGCCGGAGGAGCATAAACAAAACCTCCGGCACAACCAGTTTCTGAATCCTGTATGATCCTGTCTCCATTATGTCACAGCTGATCTTTAATAAAACAACAGCTCCTCAGGCTCCAGACATTAGTGTGAGCCTCCACATTCAAACTGCCTACCTTCAACACACACACACACACACACACACACACACGGCTATACAGTTAAAAAGTACAGTAAAAAAAACTCTCATCTGATTAAACGATGCCAGTTTTTTAGATTCATTTACTTTTAATTCCAGCTCTAAGACTGTAAGAGTAAAATACTTCAGGCATGTGACCTTTAGCAGTCATCATCCTGTGCTCCTGTGTGTGATTGAAACTGGATCTGATGATCTAATAACCACTGTGGATGAAGCATCTGTCCGTATATGAAACATCAGCTCCACCTTTTCCTGCTGCAGCGTCACTGGCATTTGCAGGTTAATGCATCAGCAATTTCACAGTTTATCACCAAATATTTAAAGAAGCGTGTGAATGTCCCACTTCAATGAAACGTCCGAGGTTAAAGGAAAGCTCGTTATAAATGGGTCTTCGAAAAATGCTTCAGTGTTTCCTCATCAGGGTGATCGTGACCCGTTTACTGTTGGTCTGCTCGGGCTGCTGATTGGTTTAGAGGCTCCGTCCTTCCACACAAACACAGTTACAGCGCGCACACACACACACACACACACACACACACTCCTTTTATTCTTTTATCTCTGTCCATCTCGTGGGCCTCACCCCCACCTCTCTTTCTTTTCTCTTCTGTTGGACAGAAAACTGTAAAATGTAATTTTGTCTCCGTTGTGAAAAACACACACAAGTTCTACAAAATGTGTTTTAAGATTCCATTTCGGAATGATTTTAAAATGAACGTTGCCTTCTCTGGTCTCTATATGGTATTTTAAAAAATAACAGAGAAATAAGTGATGATCACTACATGAGCTGAGCATTAACTAGTGCAAATTGTCTTTAAATAAAAAAATCGACAACAAAGAATTGCTCAGTGAAGTAACAAGAATTCTTTTGTTTAAATCTTAAATAAATAAAGGCCAAATTAAGACTTGAAATAATAAAAAAACATCAATATTTAAAACACAAATGTTCATTAACATTGAAAGAAATACAAATTCTTTGATGCAGATTAAATGTAATGTACATTATCTTACAAAAGCTGAAGATTTAAAAAACATTTAAATCAGTGACAGTGACATTTCACATAAATGACATGCATACTGTAAAAGGCAGCTAAAAATGAAAAGCAGAATACATTCCTGTGTCAATGTTTCAAGTCTAAATTCCAACTAAAACTAGCGTAAAAATGCTGGAGTCAAACTTACTTCCCGTTTTGTCAAAGTCAAAATTAAATAAATCTAAACGCAACAGCCTTCAACGACTTGATGGACAAATTGGACAAATGAACAGGTGGGTCCTACCTGGACGAGTGAAGCTCTTCTTCTCCTCTCAGCTGCTGAAGGCTGCGACTATATCTGCGGCCCGAGGGGAGGGGAGAGGGAAAGGACAGAGGAGAGGAAGAGGGTGATGTTTCCTGTCTTTCATTCTGATAAAACCAGACAATATGGAGACTCGCACACACTCACGCACACCGACCAGCCCCTGACCTGTGTAATTGTGAGCATCTGCTGTCCTTTTATTGGAGCCCTGGAACAGGCTGCAGGCTGCAGACCTTATCACACACCGTCTGTTTAGCCTCCTGTTCGACGGCTCATGCAGCCAGTCACACTCTGCAGCACCACAAATAATAAGCCAAAAAACAAACACAAATTATCCCTGCATTACTCCTCAGGAGACGCGTGTCAGTCTTATCTGATCTGGTCTTTTATGGTTCAGTAGTGACTGAACATCAGCAGCTAATGGCTTCTGTGTGCGGCCCCCATTCAAAGCATTTAGAGACAGACACGAGACTCAGTTTGTGTGTGGTGAACGTTTGTGGATCCATTTCTGCATGAATACGAGTTAGCACGTGATTTTAACTCACGTCCTAAAAGTGGAGCTGAAGGGAACCGGGTTAAACAAGCGAGACAAACGTTACACTCGTTCATTCATTGACTGACTATCTTACAAATCTGTGTCTAGTAGAACTAGTTCTGAGGACAGACACCAAGTCGAATTTTTATGTTTGGAGACGACTAGACTCTAGAACTTTGTTCCATTTGTAAAACCGGGATCAGGATCTGGACCTGCTCTGCTGCCCTGGAACCAGAACAACAGAGCTCCATTAATGATTGTAAGCAGACGTCCAAGCGTCAACAGAAACCAACCTGAACACACAAGCGGCTTATCGAAAGACGGGAAAAGCAAAAGACGTGATGTTTTACAACTTGTGACCCTAATGCTGTAGAAACACTGTGCAGGAACTAGAAGCAGGTAGTTCATGAGGAAACCAACAGACGCGGGCTAAAATCCCTCCAAGCCGACGAGCCTGGTTGTCCAAAAAAATCTCATCAATAAATGTTTTTTCTGACCTTTATCTAGTTTTAGGTGTTTGGCTTATATTTTAATCAGAAAGTTATAAACGTCTGTAGGTTCAAACATGTAAACATGAGAACCTACACAGAGAGAAAAGGCTGACAAGCCAAATGAGCTTTTTCTTCTATCAACGCCTCCACGTAGTTCCCATCACATATCTGTGTGTAAGTCAGTCCAGTTCCTCGCTGATGTGAGACCAACCTTTGTGCCACTGATGATCATTTTCCAAATCATCCATCAGGTGTCACAGACGTCCCTCTCATGCTTCCAGGCAACTGTAGCTTTCAGTCCGTGTCATCCTGAGGGGCCTGAGAACCCGGAGAGAGGCCCCGACACGTAACCAGCGAATAAACCTGGGCACCGTTCACACTGCAGCGCATGGGTTTGCTGGATGGAAACGTTTCCTTGTTTATTTGATTATTGCCAGCACCGTGTGGAGCTTGTTCAGCTACTGCAGACGTTTGCTGGATGTGCCCTGATTTCACGTCATCACACCTCCTGCATGACGCGACGATCGGAAGCAAAAACCCCATCAAACCAAAGGCAGGCTCTGGTCTCATGTCCAGTTGGGTTGGGCCCTCTCGTCTGAACAGCAGATGAGGAGAGCGAGTGAGTTCTGGTAACTAATGTCGTCAGAGCCCTTTTCCTGTCTGTTGACACTTTTTGTGCGTCTATCGCTTTAAAGACATTAGCGTGAATCTACCCAATGTAGAAGGTATCAAAAGCAATGAAAGAGCGTTGGAAATAAACGATTATAACACGTGTAGTAATCGAAGTCAAGGGTGTTTCAACAACACACTGGAGTGTGTGTGGAAGCGGCAGAATGAATTCAGAGGTGAACAGACACGTGTCGTCTGCAACAGAGAGATGGACGAGCTTCATCACGCACCAAGACAATGATCCAAAACACACTGAATCCACAAAGGAGGCCAGGTTACGACGGAGTCCATCACCGGACCTCAACCCCAATGGACCTGGATTGCAGGTCATTTCAGGTGCTGGAGAGGGGACTGAAACAAAAGACCTGAAAGAAGCAGCAGTAACAGACAAAACCACTAATTTGGTGCCAGTGAGTTGATGTAGTTACTGCAAACAAGTGATTTACAAACGACCATGTGAATAAGTTGTATTGACTTTATTTTATTCTTTAAATGTCCAGAGCGTTTGTGGCCTGCCTGAAGACAGTGTTCAGTTCTCCACTGTCAGATTCACGTCAGTGTTTCACATCAACCTGCAGGTAAAACACTGACGCTTGAACATCGTTCGACGTTAATTCACGTGTGTCAACGCTGATAAGTCAAAATGAAACGCTTCGCCTGGCACCGCTCTCTGCTCTAACGACACTTTACAGGAAGTGAGATTGTGTGGGATTCTGTGCAGAGCTCAGATGTGTTGGGTGTCGTCATTCCTCTGGGATTCACTTGTGTGCGTTAATCACCTGTAAACACTCACACATCCACCACCAGGCACACACGGCTTTCGGCTCTAATGAGCCTTTATTGTGACATTTCAAACCACATGAAGTCAAACCGCACGCACACCTTCACACAGAGCAGCCCCTCAGACTGGCTCTACCTGTCTCGTGTCTCCAGGTGTGTTTTAATCTCTCTGTGGTCTGTGCGGTGTCACGTATCAAACACCCCGCTTCACCCGAGGCCGGGGGGCTTCCAGGAAGGAAGCGAAGGCGGCGCTGTCTCCACTGACTGATGCGGTTGAGCTTCAAAGGCACCTTCATGTCTTCAGAGAGACAAGCGGCTGAAAGAGGACGGATCAGAGGGGAGGGCAGCAGTATAAAACACAAACGCACCTGAAAGCAGCAGAGGAGAGCAGAAAGGCAGGAACAGACCAATCGTGAGGATTTTATACAGCGACCAAAACCCAAAGGAGAGCAGACCACTGACACAACGCTTAAAGTTCCCGCAGGAAACCACAGCGTGTAAGGAGGTTCATGAGGATTCCTGAGGGATTCCCTATCACACTGGACGACAGCAGAGTGACCTGCTGCGGTTAGAACAAGCTGTGAAGGGGAAACATTTGGGATCAGGTGAAGTGTGGACTGACCTGCTTCAGAGCAACACCAGCAGAGGATCCTGGGGCTGACAGGTGACCGAGGACACTGACCGATCCATCAGATGATGTGGGTGTGGAGAAGTTTACTGTGCGTGTCTATGGTCTGGGGTCTGGCTCTGGACTCCAACACCATCAGATCCTCCAAAGAGATGCAGCACAGCTCTGAGCAGCTGGTAAGACTTGGGTACATGTGTGTGAAGACCGGGGCGACTGAGCCTTTTGTAGATTCGAAGAGGGGAAAGCCTAGGTGCTTTTAATGCTACGTGTTTGTCATTTTAAAAGAGAAAAATGAATTTCAATAAGAACACACTTCATCGTATTGGTAGCATTGTATTATCAGTAGTAGTGGACTGAAAAGGGGAAACACTTTTTCCGGTTGGTTCACAACAAAAGATGTAAAAGGTGCCGAATTCCAAAGTGACCCTGTGATTCTCCCCTGAAGCGGTGATAAAACCTGGGACGACAGGGAAACTCGGCCAGTTTAATCTCTCTTTGGTTGCGTCGGGTGAACAACCCTGATAACAACGACAGCTTATTCTTGCTGTGGCTGCAGCTGACTTATTAAAGTAGAGTCTGAACCAACATCATATTTCAGAAATACTGGGACAAGGCCAAGGTGAGGTTGGCCTCTTCTTTTCACAACCCTGTGAGCGGGAAGCGATGAGGGCCTCCTTTGTCATATTGTTCTACTGCATAATGCTCCAGATGTTCTCAGTGGGGGGGAGGTCTGGACTGCAGTCAGGTCAGTTTAGCATCCAGAATCTTTTACTACTGAGCCAGGCTGCTGGAAAACCTGCACAACGTGGTTTGACACTGTCTGTATAGGAAGTGACTCTGCTAAAAACTTCCAAAATTGACTTTGGTTTCGTGTTGCTGAGGCCCTTTAAGAATCATGTCTGTTTTAAATGCAGTGGCCCCTGAGGGTCCGAAGATCCGAGCCCTTGGTTGAGTGAGAAGCAAATTTAATCATCTTATGGACAACAGATGACTGAATCCTCAAACCTTTGAGAAGCTTCATTCTACATTCAAATATTAAAGGTCTCAGTTTAAACATTCAACATGTGCCTGTTCTATTTATAATCAAAAATAAGTTTTTATAGCAAACCTAACTTTTCTGAACGTTACACAAGTCACAGGTCACACGGGTCGGAGCAGCTGATCTCCTGGTATTTTCTGTGTCCGTTGTTTTAAAATAAAAGAAACTGCTGAACCTGTTTAACTTTGGATTCATACGCAACATTGTCAAATATGATCTTAGGGTTTATAATTAACCAAATACAATGAGCTGATTTCCACTTTGTTGACTGTACAACTGCCTTTCACCTCAATGTGTTGTGTAAATACTTAATATTTGTGATCTTAACTGTGCCCCAGAGTGGCTCCAACGGCGACCAGGTGGAACCAGCTGGACGGCACCAGACGGAGACAAATTCCAATCGACAAGCAGCTTCTCCGTGTACCACACCTGAGTGCCTCATTCCTCCGGTCAGTGACTTTTACAGTAACGTCAAACACACATTATTGTAGCCGACTAAAGGAAACCGCTCACATCCCAGCCTCATTTATAAATCGTCCGATGGACACAGTCTTAGCATATGTAAAGACCTAGTTCATGTGCGGCAGACTGATTTCTCCGGTTTAAAGAGCGTCAGTGAACTCTGACTGCTGACAGAGAAGAACAGAGTATCGTCATTGTGAACCTCAGCCAGCACAACTAAAGACAAGTGCTCATGTGGGTCGTGTCTTTGTGGACTGACATGTCCTAGGCAAAACCAGCCAGGGCCACACAGACTGTGAATATCAGGACACAGCTCTATAGGTCAGAGTTTACAGAAGGCGAGTGGGTTTTCATTCTGTCCGTCCACCTGCTGAGTGCGTGTGACGTAGATGCCTCCTTCCTAACGGAGACGACTGGGACAAGACGTTCTCAACTCAAGACTTTTCTGCATTTTTATATTTGCTCAGTTGTCGTGGACGTGAAGACCAAGTCAAAGCGGAACGAGTAGCTGCAGCGTGACGTCTGACTTTCTCTTCCTGTGTGTTTGTCAGAAGGGACGCTGCAGCAACAGAGCTCAGAGGAGACCGTCATCTCAAGAAAGACAGGTGGACAGAGCGGTGGACAGAGAGGCCGACACAGACAGCTTCAACAAGACCAACGGTGAGTGACTGGAATTCCACGAGCCCTCCCACACTGCTGCTGTTGGACAGGCTTTAGGTGTTTGTCCCCACCTGGTGGAGGGACATGGAAAGACAGTTAGTGGACAGTCATGGTTCCAACTGCGTTTACCTGCGTTTCAGCTGCAGAGATGTCGAGCTGCGTTCGCTCCAACGACTGCGCCGCTGGTCTGTGCTGCGCCCGGTATCTGACCGGGAAGCGGTGCCAGAGGATCCCGGGGGAGGGCGAGGCCTGTCTGCTGCGGGGCTCCACCAAACGGCGCAGGAACCTGGGACGGTGCGACTGTGGCGAGGGGCTCGTCTGCAGCGCCGTTAGCGGGGCCGAGTCCGGCAAAGCCAAGGGGCAGGGGGTGTGTCGAAGGAAGACGAGGCATCCCGGGAAGAAGAGGAGGACGGCGGAGAGCAGCTGCTGACCCGGTTCACTGCAGCACGAGTCTTATTTAAGAGGCGTCCAGTTTGTAGATAGATGTAGATCAAATGTGGATCCACGCGAAGTTATTTTGTTCAATAAATGTGTGTGTGGAAATAAAGAACATGACTGCTGACGTGTGGTCTGTGATGCATTAAAGTACTTGGTGGGGAACTAACCAGGTACTGGTCCATGAATTTCGCTCTAAAGAAAACCGGTCTCAGTGCAGCTGAGGTCAACTCCGGGTTTCTGCCCGAGTCCAATTATATTCAGAACATGCAGTTGAAGAAAAACACTTTCAAGGGTTTCAAATGTCAAGGCATCTTTTATTCTTATTCCTTTGACTTAACAAAAAACCGTCAGGACTCTGGAAACAAATGTTAATGCACACAAAATGCAGCAACACGATTTCAACAATAACTAAATAAAATGTTTGTGTGGTGGGGGGGAATCCGTTTAATCTCCATCAATAGGAATGTTGAAATGGCAGAGGACGGGGCTTCACGGTCAGCAGAAAGGTCCGTGCTGGAGCTCAGAGCTGCCCACAGTCAGAGATGGAGATTCTTGCACTGGTTTTGCCGCTCTGGGAGCCCTTCTTTTCCATCGCCCTCACCACTTCCATCCCTTCCACCACAGACCCGAACACCACGTGCTTCCCATCCAGCCTGTGACACAGAGCGGTGAGAAATTATGCCAAACATCCACAGAACCTTATTGAGCTTATGCTGCGGTTAATGCACGTTGTACAAGGAGCTCAGATCTACCCCAACTGGGACTAGCACTGATCGACTGTAACCCGGAACTCCTAGAACCTCAGGTTGAGAGCAAAGGCGCACTGCTCCAGTGCTTTTCAACGTGTACGTGAACACGTTTCACACTGAAGCTCTGACTGAAACGTTGAGGTTGTGGGATGCTCCAGGTTAAAGCCTGTAAATTCCTGCAGTGATGAGACCAACATGTCAGGCAGCTGCAGTGTTACAGGAGCCAGAGATTCTAGTTTCTAATGATTTAAAGAAAAACAAGCAAACCTGAAATGAAAGCTGGTTACTTGCATGAGCTGTGTTGTACTGAAACCATTACAAAGGAAACTGAACATTATCACCTTCATAAAATAAAAAAAAAAAAATTGTTTTAGAACATTGTTTCCTAAAAAAAGTCACACCACAGACTCTTAAATTACCATATTCAACAAGAAATAAGTCCTGACATTGGTCACCTGATCCTGTCCATGCTGTACAGGGGCCCGACACCTGGGGCGACTTTGGGGGCTCTGGCTGCTGTCAGAACATCCAGCAGAAATTACTCAGCACTCAAAGCTGTACTACAGTGGCCTGTGTCAGTCAGCTTTTACTTCAGTGTATTAGCCCATGATAGTCAGAGGGTTTCACCTGTTAATTTCAGTTGCATTTGCAGATGACGTGCTCCGCGTTGGCCAAAATCAGGCTACAGACAATCAGCTGGTGTGAGCTCAGACATTCGCGGATCAGATTAAACATTTCTGACTGGATGAATTGGTCACCCACCACTTTGAACATGCAACATGCTTTAGATCTAGGATCCGCACATATCTGGACTATTGCAGTGATTAGCCGCTTTCCATGCTGTACTAGTCTTACTTTATAGGTCAAACATATTTTAATAGGAAAAGCTCTTAATCCCTTATGAGAGTTGCACTGGGAGGGATCCGACCACAAAGCTCCTGTAGTGTGAACACCAACGCACTCGATCCCCATGCAGGGAAATGGGTCAAGGCGAGACATGTTCATGAGAGCATGCCAGAATGTTTGGGTCTCTGCCAGTCCACTGGCCTGTTCAAGAAGACCATTATTTGCTCTAGGTGTGTTTGTTCTCACCATGAGGTTTTCTCTGTGCAGATGAAGAACTGGGACCCATTGGTGTTTGGGCCAGCATTGGCCATAGACAAAATGCCAGGACCAGTGTGGGTCAGTGAGAAGTTCTCATCAGCAAACTTATTGCCGTAGATGGACTTTCCACCGGTTCCGTTGTGGTTAGTGAAGTCACCGCCCTGTGTGCGGAACACAAATACCATTACTGAGACCCAGTCATAATATGAACATCTGAGGTGAGGCAATCACATTTTTACATTTACACCAACACTGTGTACACACACACACACAGCAGCTGCTGACAGCATTTACTGCATCACATGTAATTTCAAAGACACATGTAACCTTCCATCATTTCTATAATGAACAACTCAAAGCTTCACTTGCCTTGAAAAGAGGCTAGTTGTTTACACCAATTCAGTAAAGGGATCAGAGTCAGTTATGGATAATTTGGTTGAAAATGTTTTGAATATGACAGCACAAAAAGCACCAATCATTCCTTTAAACATAAAACATATTACTCTGTGGTTTTCATCAGTTAGAAAATAAAAGAAAAACAAAAAAACAATCACTTTGCTGGTTCTGTCCAGTGTGATTCAATTGAGAACTATATTTGGACATGATGTATAAATCTGATTTCTCTCTCAAAGGTCAGGTCTATAATATTCATTCAGGGTAAGAGTCAAATCAAACCAATATTTGGTTTGTTTCAAGGCGGCTTCTCAGAGGTGAAGATTTGGTGCCAAGAAGCTTCGCATCTCAGAAACTGCTCCGGGATTCCTGCAGCCTTACCTGGCACATAAAGCCAGGGATGACGCGGTGGAAGGTGGAGCCCTTGTAGCCGAAGCCCTTCTCGCCAGTGCAGAGGGCACGGAAGTTCTCCGCAGTCTTGGGCACCACATCATTACGGAGCTGCAGAAACAAAAGGTCAAACACACCGAAATCAGAAATCAGCATTAGAGTCTGTTGTGTGCCAACAGATAACAGCTGCACAAAATCTGGAGGTCCATAACGGCTCCCAGAAAAAGAAAGAAACCAATTACACCTTCATTCACCAGCCAATCACAGAACATAAGCAAAAATATGCCAGTTTGCTCCCATGTGAAGCTTGAAGGCCCAGCAAATAAACACTAGTTTATTATGTGGTTCATCTGTCATATGATTGACAGACGGGACTGCAGCGGTTCCACTGTGTGCATGCAGGCCTGGGGTGGTGGGGACTGTCCCAGACCAGGTCAACAGCCGTTTCAACTGCTCAACGTGAAAACTGGAGAACGGAGTTTGTGTTCAGTGGAACGCTCCAGTTTATCCATCCATCAGATGAACGCGTGGACGATTTGAAGCTAACGGGCAACTACATCCATCGGAACACGTCAAACACACAGAATTATTCAGACCGACGGCCGAGAGTCTTTTCCTGCATGTTCTAGAGGAGTCGAGGCCAAACGGCAGCTGGAGGAGGATTAACAGCATAAACATCTGTATTATGGCATAAAAATGGTGCATGCGGATGATGGAACATGGCACAATGTTCAGGGAGTCGTTGCTGTGCTTCGAATGGCACCAACACGGAAGAAACGACATCAGCTCCGGGAGCCGCCTGCTCCGGATACCAGGGAGGGCCGGGTACCGCAAAATCACTGAGCGGGACATGAGTTCGTCCCGGAGCCGTTTTCCGTGTAACGAGCGTCCTCGGGTTCGAATTTAGACGAGGTCTGGGGCCATAACCCGGGAACGCCCAGCCGCTTCAAAATGGCCGCCAGCCGCCCTGAGCGCTGTAGCTGCCGTTTAGCGGCGTCGTGACAATGGCGCCGTTACACTCGCTGCTACCGCTCAACGTTACGTAACACGCGAATCCATTGTGGCCGCAAAGCGCCGGAGCTTTTCCGAGGCGCCACCATCGTCCCTCGTCCGCATTTTCCGCCGTCAGGCCGCCCTCCCTCCTCCCCTCAGCCGGAGGAACTTTCCAGAACCGCGGCCATTAGCTCCGCCGTCCACCGAGCTAACGCCGCAGGCAGCGCTAACGTTCGCGCACAGCGAGCTCACACCCGGCCGCACGCGAGTCAGGTTTCCGTTCCGAAGGCCCCGGAACGCCGCAACAAAGAACGGCGTGGACGGCGCGCTCCGAGAGGGGAACGAGTCCAACGAGTCCCCCCCCTCCCCCAAACACGGAGCCTGGT
Organism: Channa striata; assembly: GCA_033026295.1. Taxonomy (NCBI): domain Eukaryota; kingdom Metazoa; phylum Chordata; class Actinopteri; order Anabantiformes; family Channidae; genus Channa; species Channa striata. The sequence goes on from CM065178.1 coordinate 26,378,346, forward strand.
GCGTCCGCGCTCCGGTCCCGTTAGCGAACCCGAGCTCATGTGAGCGGCGCTGGCCACACGCCACAAACACGTGGTCCCGCGCAGACGGCCGGGACCGGCTCGGTTCGCGCCTGGACCCGGGAGCCTGAACGGAGACTGTGTGGAGCAAAAACCGATCGGGGATTCAGACTCGACTCTGAGCCCGACAGCGATCACTAGCGGATACACTCCGCAGCACGCGCGCCATTTACCTCCATCACGATGCGGCCCATCGGGGAGCCGCCGGCGGTGATATCGAAGAAGACTCTGGGTCTGGCCATTTTAGCAGGACGAACCGAACACGGGGACAGAAGCGATTTCCGGCGAGGACACACACGGAGCCACAAGGAACCGAAAGAGCTGGAGCAACGGCGATTCGTTTTATATAAGGCGACGGTGGGCGGCGTGAAGGAGCCGCGAGCCAATCAGCAACGTTGAACAATTCGAATGACACCTCTTTCAGCAAATCAACGGTCAGAGTTGCCGACGCTCCCGTTTTATTGACCTATAAATGGTCAGACGCAGTTTACGGTGTGTATGATTTATATACCAGGGTGGGCCGCTCTGGAGGGGTGGACGTTTTACAAGGGTTTGCCTCACTCAGCACCGCCCCCTTGAAATGTCCCGGTAACTCTCACAAGTGTGACAACAGCGCGCGCCACGAATTGATTGACAGCTCGGATGTCCAATACGTGTGTGTGTGTGTGTGTGTGTGTGTGTGTGTGTGTGTGTGGGGGATGCCAGGGCAGGGCGCGGTCCGTCCGGTTGTGCACAGGAAGTAAGAAGGTTCCTAAAGTTTCAGGAACGTGCACAGTGCACAGATCCCCGGCAGAGACAGGAAGTAACTGAGGACATTTAATCACGTACTGCGCCGATTTTCAAGTCAAGTTCAGTTTGACGTAAATATATTTCTACTCTGTGCCACTTTTACTCTATTATAATAATTCAGGGGAAACTTCTGTTGTCTGCAGATTCAGGTGAGCTAACAAACGAAGTATTAGTATGGATGAAGTTTTACTCGTAAAAACTTTATGTAGTTTGTCAAAGTGATTTAAGATTTTAAGGCTTGAGTGGTAATAATCAAACACATAACACGTATCATTCTGCACAATGAGCACTTGCAGTGTAGTATTCATTTACTTGATGCTGGGCATTTAAACGTTTTCCATAAACTGTGTTTATGAGGAACACACGTGAACAGACGTGTATGTTCATGGCACAAACAGCATCATGTGCAAGAGGGAATAAACAAAAAATCACTGAGGAACTCTGAGAATCCGCTTGGTTACTGCGGTGCTGACCACCCACTGCAGGTCCCACAGCTGAGGTGTGGGCGTTGGCCGGGGTTTGGGATCGATCCGTGACCTTTACTGACCTTTGATACGCTCTGGGTGATCTGGGAGGGGGTCGTTTCTAAATGGGACTGAAAGTAAACCGACAGCAGCTTCAATATGCAGCAGATCCACAGCCTGCAGCAAAGCATCAAATCCATCAAAACAACACGAAGACATCGGTCGTACGAACCAGTAACACATCCTGCATAAAGGAGATTCTTCACGTTAACAGCTACTTGTACTTGAATTTGATGATGAATACAGAATTAGAAATACAGTACTTCCTAAGTCTGCATATGTAAAAATGTTTATATTTGGCACATTTGAGGCAGCTGCATATGAATAAACTTTGTCCTGTCTTTTGCACCAAACTTTCAGCCATCGTGAACTGTCTAAATCAGACTTTAATAAAGCACCGCAGGCTCTCCTCTGTGTCTTTTCAGTGTGTGTTTATTAAATTACAAAGGTTATCATCACCATCATATTATTATTAGCATCATTACTGAATCATACCCAGTAGCCATGTACTGCTTCATTTTTTCCAGAAGTCACTGGACTCACCGGGGACATGGAGACACCACGACTGTCTGGACTCTAGTCACTTTACAACATACAGAATAACAATGAGAATGGGGATGAATCCTGGTTTATTATTATCACATATACAAGCTGCTGCTCCAACATGTTTTCTGAGGGTTTTTTTTCCTTTTAGTCGGTTCATCTTTTTCTTTCGTGTTATTGTTGCAGCCAACTTTGGTCATACGTGTCGCGCCTCATCATTCTCAGGGTGGGAGCGAGTTAATATGGGAAAAAAAAACGCTCATCTGCAGGAGGAGAGAGATGGACAGCACTCCCGGCGAACGGGTCCACACAAACACAAACACTGTCAGTGTATCAAGTATTGGCCACATTTGCACTTTTCATTTTCCCATCTGACAAAATCCAGATGTGATTTCATCTATTTACACTTGGCCACATGTGCTGATGGTGACAGAGGGAAGTAAAACCAAAAACAGGCACAGAATAGCTTTGGAACTCTCCGCTCCTGCTTGCAGAATAACCGAAACACGGTTTTCTTGGCATAATTCTTCATCCTGTTCATACCTGGATAAAAGTTTCTTACCCCCAGAGTTTCGTATTCATCTTTTCTACTGCCGCTGCAGAAAAACACCACGTTCTGCACTGAAAACACAACCTGCACATCAACAAAAGATTATTCTGGAAGATATTGACTTGTTTTCATTAAATTAAATGGATGAGGCCTAATATCACGTTCTCATAACCATTTTAAAATCTGTTTGCACAAATCAGGTTCTGTGAAGATTCACTTTCATTTAAGGTGCATTACAATGTCTAAAGTGTAAAAACGTTCAGTGTGATCGAGAGGAATCGTCACAGCAACAGCCGAACAGGGACCAGATACTCGACTTCACCAACTTAGCAGCTTCTAGGTGTGTGGTCGCGTCTCACATTGTTTAATATCACATAAAACAACATCTTTGGATTGTGGACTGAAGGCACCAGGATAAGCTCTGGCACGAAGGTGGTTTTTGTAGAGTAAAAGTTGAACCAATGATTAATGGTGATACATTGTTGAATGCATTTCTGTCACCTGACGACGAGCCTCGTTGTTTTTGCGCCGCACACAGGACCAACGATGACCCAAACGAGCTGCGTGTGGCATTTTTCTTCCTGATGTTTTCTGACGTATTAAAAATAAAGATCTGATTAAAAATGGAATAAAATTAAAAGTACAGTTCTTATTGTTTTCTCCATCTCGGAACTAATGACATCACCACATAATCCATACAAAAACTAGACTACAATAAAACTCATTTTCTATATGTGTTTAAACGTTTAAAAATGAACTGCAGATCCTTTACGCTAAGATTTTCTGGGTAATATGACAGATTTCAGTGAAGCCGTGATTTTAAAAGGAGGGACCATGTGGCTAAGTGTAAATGCTGGATCGGTTTCACAACATATTCTGGACCAACCTTGCTAATGCTCAGCGTCTTTCTGTGTTTCGAGTGAGAAAGAAATTCAACAGATACCTTTGAAGATGTTATGCCGTTACGTTAAAACTCATTTGGACCAGAAATATTCTGGTTTCAAAGGAGCATCTTTACTCCTCATCACCGCTGACAGTTAAAAATCAGAACAAAACCAAAAACACTGGCATTCGCTTTCTCTTTGAATTTTCACGGAAATGGACTACAACTAGCCAAGTAGCTGTCTAGAAGGAATGAAATATAAAAATCGATGACAATCTGTAGCAGCAGTGAGGGTGAATTTGATCTGTATGTAAAACACGTGACAGCAGCAGTGTGGTCACTTTAAATGCATCGGAGCTGAGAACAGCGAGGCTGGCAGCACCAAAAGGGAATGATGGATGAAGCATCGAAATACAGTTTTAGAAAATAAAAAAACAATAAAGTTACCATAAAGTTCATAGTCACACATTGAAGAGTTTTCATATTTAAAAGGTGATTTTTTGTTTGTGTGTGTCCTTCCTATCGTCAGCTCTGTCCTGCGCAGGCAGCCAGTTTGTATTTTACAGTACAAGTCTCCGGTTTAACTCGTGGAGGTGTGCGGGTCCATTTGTGTGCAAGTGTGTTCAGTTGTTCTCGAACAGGGAGAGCAGGTCGTCGTTGTTGTTGTTCGGGAGGTCCGGAGGTCCAAGGTAAGACAGCAACTCGTCCGGGTTGGTCAACTCCGGAAGCAACTGCAGAAACGAAGAAGTGACACTCACTGTGGTGTTCCACAGGGCTCCCCCCGCGGCCCGGAGGTGTGTTTATTGAAATTAAAACATTCATTCAAGCACTGAGCAGGTTACTTGCACTTTGAGGGTTTTCGCCTCAAAAATACTTTTTTTTTTTAGCTGAAATCCACAGGATTTGGGATTTTATATTTGATGTGTGTTTGTCCATCTGGGACAAGAGGTTCTCTCGGTGATACAAAGCTTAAATAAAATCAAATGAAGAACCCTGAGGGACACCTTGGTTCAGCTTTATTTAATGTGGAGTGTTGATCAGAAAATAAAGCTATTTGATAGGATCCGGACAAAAAAAAAACAAACTTATAATAGTTAGATGCAGTCTTTATAAAAATGTGTTTATGTAGATTTGATGCATTTCACTCAAAATGAATCAAAGCAGAACAAATAAGTATATTCTGGTTACTTGTGAAAAAAAAAACTCTGAACACACAAAACTATTATTATGATGATGATTATTATATTAAGTTTCTGAAAGAAACACAGTAGAACTTTGTAAAGTGGAGTCTGGTTTCTACTCACGTCCAGAGAAGCTTCTGGAACCTCCGCAGACCCCCCAAGCCCGAAGGAGCCGTCGCCTTGGAGACGGGGATTCTGGTTGCTACGCTGCATCATCTGATTGGTTCCTGCCAGTTGGGAGTTGCCATGGAGACCCTGAGACTGCTGCTGAGAGAGAGGTGCACCATGGGAAGTGGAGTCTAAACGGCCTGAGACTGACACCTGAGAGGAGAGAGAGAGAGAGAGGGAGGGAAGATGGGAAGAGAGGGAGGGAGGAGAGAAGGAGACAGAAGAGGAAAAGGAAGGAAAGAAAAAAGAAATCAAGGAAGGAAGGTTAGACAAATATAGGGAGGAGAGAAGGAAAAAAGCAAAGGAGAGCGAAGAGAAAGGAGGTGGAGAGGATTGTTACGGTATGACAGTGAAGTTTACCTGGTGAATTTATAAAATAACACCACAGTGATGATGGTGATGATGAAGGCTACTATACCTGTCCAGCCAGCTGGTGTGTGGGAGGCTTGTCAGGCGTGAGGAGGGCACTGGAGAGTTCAGACTGGTAGGACAGAGGGGGGGGACCAGGGGAGGAGAAGTCTCCTCCGACCCCTGGAGTCCCAGGTCCACTGAAGTCCGAGAAACTAGCGGACTGACCGGGATAGGATGGAGCTGGCGAAGGCAGAGACGCAGCACATCATAATCACGGACTAACTTCCTGTGGAGTTTCTGCCGAAGACCTTAGTGGATTTCTTAAGTTTGTCAATCAAATATTCAATCTATAAAGCCCTACACCGATCACTCTCAGCGCAGAATGTCCTGTAAATGCAGCACAACACGAACGGCCCCTCCCATCGTATCAAGCCGGGTTCAGTGTGTCATAAAGATCGGCTTGCCACAGTGTGTGCGTCCAAAAAACAAAGTCAAATCAAAATCAAAAGCAGGGCGAGACAATATTTCTCACCGAGAGTGAGCCACAGCGATGGGTTTGGTAGGCACACCCGAAGATGCGCATCGTCCTGCTTCCTGGAAACGTCAATAGGATTTCTCCACTATTTGTAAAAAAACCTCAGTGACAAACAATCATACTTACACGTGACGAAACCAATTTTTGAAGTCCAAACACAGCTGCCAGAAGTAATCGGTAATTTCTAGGCAGTAAAGGAACTACACCATGATCACATGGGGACATGATATAGCTAGTGAAGGTGTCGGATTCTGCTCATTTCACTACGTTACTGCCTCTACTGGGACAAACGTAGTGTGAGTGGGTCTCTTGTCAACCTCATGTTAACCAAGGATCCTATTTCAGGCATTGAACCAAAACCCTCAACAGTCCATTTGACATTTGGACTGAGCGGCCGTGTCTGTGGCTCGGTCTGAATTTAGTTTTATGTCGCGCTCCTTCTTTTTCAGGCTCTGTTTTTCTTGCCGTGTCACTGTCTCAACATACCTGTTCCGGGGTAGTCAGGTGTGCTGCTGCTGTTATTGCCGGCCCCTGCAGGTACGGAGGGGTAGGGCATCGGGGAGGAAGAGGAGGCTGCCACAGACGCAGAGGAGGAAGGAGTGGGGCCGAGGGATGCGATCATCTCCATCACACTGGGGAGGACCATGTGACTGGGACTGAGTGTCCTGCAACGCTTCAACACAGGCCCGTCCGACTCCTCCTTCACATGCAGGTCTGGCTTCACGGGAACTGGCTTCCAGCTGCACACCGGGTCAATGGTGATCTCCTCATACTCGGAACTGACGAGAGCACGAAGACTTTTGTTTGGCACGGGGTGAATTTGATGATGTATGTGTGGAACTGTAGAACTGTACAAATGTAACTAAATGTCACAGTGTGGACTAAGAGCAGAGCTGCAGCTTCTTACTTCTGAACGTAGATGAGGATTCCCAGCATGTACTGATCCACCTCCAGACCTTCTAACAAAGCCGTTTTACTGCAGCCACAAACACAAGCAGGTTACGGAGGAGACACGACACATGTGACATCTGTCAGTGAATGTGCAGTGCTGGTACATACTTGCACACAGGACATCTCCACGTTCCTCTCTCACAGTTGAGCTGCAGGTACGACTCCAGGTCAAAGCACTGCAGACACACACACACACACACCAAACACATGAAAAAAGCGAGTTCAAGCATTTGACAGTGAGTTAACACATTTCATTCAATAATACAAAAGACATGAAGTAAGCGATCAGACTCAGCTAGGCTTTGTACGACAGTTCCAAACTCTTGTGGGCATTGAGAAGTACAGATCCTGTCATGGACAAAAAGCCAAAGTGCTGCTGCAGCTCTCACCTGTATGTGTCTACAGTCATGACCTCTGGCAGGAAGCTGGATACGGCGGAAAGTGATCGGACATTTTAACGAGACTCTGATGGCCGTCTGCTCGACTCCGTCCTCTCCATTTAGCCCAGGAGTCCCCGGGATGGAACCACTGCTGAAGTTCCTCTTTACTGAAAGAAAAGAAAAAAAACAAAACAAAGAGTCTGAGATTCTGGGACTGTGACATAGGAAATGAAAGTCAGGAACAACTCTGAGGCCATTAAATGTGAAATGACGCATTGAGTGTTTTCGTTCGGACTTACTCTTTGTGACACAGTGCTCTGCAGGCAGCAGCCTCTTCTTCATGAGTCCCTGCAGCACTGAGCGAACTGATGGACGATGAACCAGCTGGAGGACAAACAGGTGAGACTGCAGAGACGGGGGCCGGCATAAAGAGTTAATCCCAAATACACATACAGTACATGGACAGTCTGTCACTTTAGTCCAGAACTGAACTGATAAAGTGAATCGTTTCTGCATCGGTTACTCGTTGGTAATTCCCCGTTTGTCCCAGTAAAGAAACGAGCGTGCATGCAGTGTGACCCGTGTGTGTGCTCTTACGCAGCAGCAGGCGGTGACGGTGATCTGGATGGTGTTCCTGCCCGGCTGGCAGACCTGCTTCAGGTACAAAGGCTTATGGGAAGTTTTGTTGTCACCTCGCTTGATGGTGAGAGGAGTCGCGTTCACGCTCACCTGAGCACGAGAGCAGCGGGTGAGTAACAACACAGCACGACACCTCAGTGATGAGCCCGATTAAAGAACAAAGAGAACAAAGGTGGAGGTCTGACCTGGACGGATGCGGGCCAATTGGTGTTCATCTGTCGATCTTCGTGGTGGTAACACTTAAACTGGAGCTCCAGGTCCGGTCTGGGAAACACAGCAGAAAGTTTCAGCACGGACGGTCACAAATTGTGCTCAGTTAATTCTGTACTGCATTGACATTGCTGGTCCCTCTATGAGGACGGGCTTCTCACGCCACCTTCTCAGCGTCCACAGACGGATCTAATAAAAACCTTCTGCTTTCTGGTACGACCCGCTTATGTATGTATGTATGTAGTGCTGCCGTGTGTATTAGTTGGATGCTGTTCACGTTTGGTTAGTTACCTCATAACAAGCGTTTTGTAGACGGAGTCTCGCAGCTGGAAGACGTGGTTGCTGACAGCCAGGTTGTGCTCTAATCTGAATGGCTCTAGGACCACACCGTCACGCACCGGGAAGGTCAGTCGCAGGTCATCGCTGGGGTTACCTGTTCACATGAAGTCAGCATCGTCAGACGCCTGCACACTTTGTGCGACATCAACACTAACTTAAAGAAATGATTTAGAAAGTCCCACTAATAACACAATGAGTTTGCTGGAAATAACCTGTTTATTTCAAAGTTATTGCCGTAGAACTTTACAGGCAGTAACCCCCTTATTTAATAGCAGATTCTAAAGCAACAAAAAACCCAGTTTGTTTCACCAACAGCATCAATATTTTCTGAGATCATTTCATTTTAACAATTAATTTAAATAATATCATCTAGTTTTATTATTTTAAAGACAATAATCTAATCCTATACTCGTACTGGGCAAAATCTGATTGTCTGACTGATAAATCGGATACTTCCTCGTAGAACTGATTCGGGGTTGACAGACGGCCATGATCTGCTGTGTGACCAATAAGGTGTACCTGTAGGTGGAGGGGGGGGCATACCAGCCAGGTTAGGCTTGATGTCGGGCAGGAAGGAAGAAGGTGTCGGTTTGACATCACTGTTTCCAGGAGACATGTAGGGTGGGGCCATGGAGCTGCTAGGGGTGATAGGTGGTGTTGGGTTACCAGGTACCGGGGAGGAGGGGTAACCCGGCAGCCCCCGTCCAGGCTGTGTGGGAGGGGGAGAGAAAGATGCTGCAGTGAGAGTTCACTTTTGGGTAAAGTGCTCCCTGACATTATAATGTCGTCCTTCGTCCATCACTGTTCCGCAGTGTCTCTTACCCCAGATGGCTGGTTGAAGGAGCCGTAGACCCCAGCGGCACCGCCTGTTGTCATTGTGTTTAAACCTCCACCCTGACCAGTAAACTGCTCCTGCTACAAAAACACATTTGAACTTTGTTTGGATTCTTTTCTTTGTCTCCCATGTTCAAGTAACTGAATAGAATGAGCAAAAATCCCCACCTTGTAGTACTGGGAGTTGGGAGGCCCAGAGGGAGGGTACTGTGGGAGGGGCATTTTATGGCTCTGATAAGAGGGAGAGGAGCCAGAGCGCTGCGGAGTTGGGCCCGGACCACCAGGACCTGCTGAAACACAGAAACACTGAAGCAACCAATGGAAAACAGGCTAAAGAAACACGTTGTGCTAACCTACACGTGCAGAACAGGGAAACGTTCCGATAGTGGATCCAATTCCAAGCTTAACAACTCAATGACACAATTGTAGAAATGAGGATAAAAAGAATGAACAACACAAACAATTATAGAGGGAATTAATAATAAACGGAAGGACAGGAAGGATAGAAAATAATGCTAGAAATGACAGAATGAGAAAATTACAACCCACCAAAATGACAATAAAAACGAATATCAGCTTGAGAGGAAGAGCGACAGAATGCAAGCAGACATGTCACCTGGGTGGTACTGCATGTTGGGTACGGAGTACGGGCTGGGCCCGGCGTGACCACCGCCACCTGAACCTGGCATCGAACCACCGGCACCAGGACCCGACATCACGTTCATGCCCGACCCGACAGGAACGCTGTACTGCTGGGACATTCCCGGGAAAGACTAACAGACATAAAAAAGACGGATGTATTTAGTTTCTGTTTTAATTAGATGTTTAAATAAAAGGTTTCGCTGTATTATACAATTTCTTACTGCGCATTCAAGGTTTTTTGGAAATGGGGTTGAATAAAAGTAGGAATTCATGAACTATAACCAACCCTCCTGACTCACCTCTGAGTTGTAGGGCCGTTTGAGACCTTGTGGGGGCCTCAGATGGCCTTGCTGTGGTCCCGGACCGTAGTTTGGGTGCTGATGGACTCTCTGGGGACCGCCTCCCGGTCCATACATGGGGCCCATGGAGGGTGGACCCCTGGTGGGGCCTGGACCAGGACCCATGCCAGGAGCACCATGGGGCCCGGAGTGAGCCATGAACTGGTTGTTGTAAGCTGGCCCCCCCATCTGGAAAACAGCACTTTTCTCTATTAGTTCGCATTAAAAACTAACGTGTGTCCTTGTTGACAATTTAAAAATGGAAATAAATAAAAACTCTAAATAATAAAGCCTAACACTTATTTCCCCGGGTGTCTTTGTTTAGCGTATAATTTCTGTGTCCTTTGAGGAATATTAATAAACTCTTTCAACGTGATCAAACACTACCAGGCGCTGCCCGGCGAAGCAGCCGCACATCCAACTAACGACGGTTTCAGCTCCCGTCCCCTCACCTGTCCGTAGTTCATCTCCTGGTTTTGTTTTTCCTGGATGGCAGCCACAGTGGCCGTGGCGGCAGCCGTTGCTGTGGCGGCGGCAGCGGCGACGGCGGCGGCGGCCGCTGCCTGGGTGAAGTCGGCTGAGCCTCTGGAGCCACCGGGGTTCGACGGGTAACTGGAGACAGAGAGGGACACGCAGGTCGTATTCTTTAGTTTCGAGGCTCTGAGCAGCTTCTACATGTCAGCATTTGATTCTGAAGGAAACAGGAAACGTTTCGCAGGGATCATCACCTACTGTAGCCGCGTAATTCTTTATTATCTCCGTAATTATTGTCTCTTCACTTCCTCGTGTCATAGAGTCTGTAACCTCCTCATGCCTCCTGTCACGGACTCCCGGTAACACCTGATCACTGTTGCGGCTCCTCTGACACTATGAGCGACTCAGTTACGTTAGTTTTTCAGTTCAAAATTTTCTGACACTTAAAGCTTCGCTGTGTCACGTTCTGCTCACAGAGGCAAGCCTGAGCCCAGAGAACACCACGTTCCTCCGGGAGATTCCCCGCGTGAAGAAAGTACACGCTCAGTCATTTCAGACTTGGCATGTAGCTGTTCAGTGATTCTTTCTTTTATTTCGCTCTGCAAACGACGGCTGACGTGACGAGCTGTAAGCCCGACAAGAGCCGTATTTCCAGGTAATATTTCATCGTTTGGAGTTTGTTGTATGTTGAGTATGTTAACTTTTGCAGATGCGGTGACTGACATAAAGTGCTCTAAAACTGGGTGTGTGTGTGTCACTCCCAGCAGTTTGTACTGAACCACACTCTGCATACCAGCTTGTTCTATTCACACACAGGGCGTGTCTAAAGAAGTGCGGCTAATAGAGATTTCTGATGCCGCGGTTTCGTGAAACTATAATAAAGCTGTCAGCACCTTCACGTGCAACAGACAAACACAACACACCCACCTCCCTGTGTACCCTGCTGGGCCTCCAGCGTAGCCCCCTGTTGTCCGGCCGTACATTCCCTGGTTCATATAGCCTTTGCTGGGCTCCCCGTAGCCCTGCTGGCCCATGTACCCTCCTGGCCCGCCAGCCATGCCCGGCCCTCCTGGGCCTTGCATCATGGGGCCCCCACCTGGATTAGCTCCGGGTCCCATCACCCCTCCACCTAGTCCCTAACAGAAACAGAAACAAATGCTTTACTTCACAAACGTCATGAAGAGCTCCATCAGCTGGAGTTTACGCATCTGATGTGGGCTCATTTCGTGTTTACGTGGCCTTTGTCCTCAGAACAAACTGTGTCACAGGAGAGCGACCCATTTACATTTAGTCATGTTTCAGACGCTTTTATCTGAAGCGACTTACAAGCGAGTTCAAGGCAGCAAAAGTCACGGAGAAAACATCAAAGCAAAGTGCATCAAAGAGGGGTTTTCATTTTCAAGAGATGAAGGTACAAGAACATATTCTTTCTGTGCATAGGAAGATGTGGAAGCAGTTTTTAACGCTGGGAGTGAGGGCGCTGGGTGGGCAGAGTTCGGCAGCTCGTTTCTGGGACCACCAGACATGGACGGGGGGGAGATTGTAACCTGAATGATTGAGCTGAGGCAAGTCAGAGCTGTAGAAATATTCTTTAAGGCAAAGTCTTTCTGTTTTATAAGATGCAAGTGCAAGGATTAGTCTTTCTTTCAAGGTTTAATTTGAAAGGCCAATGAGCTGAAGAGTCTCTCGTGTGATATTTACCCTCCATGTCGCTGTTCATCAGGTTTCTTTGGCCACTTTCTTCATTCACTTATCTTTCAACAATCAGTACAGACACCATGTCTGCACCCTGGATCAGCTCGCTCTTCTGAGCTCCGTGTCACACACTCCTCCACATGGTTCTTCTCCGTATCTGCTCCCGGTTAATTAATGTAGCTCGACGGACCACAGGGTCAGTGGTTCGATCCCTGGTCCAAGTGTAGACATGCTCGACAAAAGTAATTTCTGACCATGTCTGTCTCCCGGACACAGACTGCATTCAGACAAGGATGCTTAACGTCAAGTTACGTGCTACCACACAAGTGTACAGGGAGTTACTGTCAGGGGCCGCAGTTTAAAGTATGTGAAGCTTGCTAGCTTTGACTCAGAGAACAGACTGAAAACAGAGCGTTTCTGTTGCCTTACATCTAACGGTTGGCATTATTTCTGTTCGCCTCTACTGCCTGCGGTGGGTGGGAAACATAATCGAGGTCGTGTTGAGAAGCATCACTGGCAGCGGGACACGTGCATCAGTGTCAAGTGCTGACTGCAAACGTACCTGCTTCCTCTTTGCCCGTTTGTCTGGGCCCAATAAGTGTTGGATCTTTTGGGAGCGATTGAAAGGAAAAGTCTTTGTGTTTTTGCACCGAACACGAACATTCAGGTGCGCTACAAAAGCCCCAGTTTTGCCGCTGTCTTTACGTTGTCACTTACAACGGAAGTTAAGCAGTGAGAAGCCGGTTTTCAGCGGTTTTAGGTTTAGGAATGCGGAAGTGTGAGAAAAGTCTATTCTAAAATGTGGCGCAGACGTCTCCTGCCGTGTTGTTAAGCAGTTTTGGACAACAACAGAGGTCTATGACAGCGCCAAGTAATCCAGGCGCAGGACTGACCGACACCAACCCTGAGGAGAACAGAAGCATTTTCTGACTACAACTGTGGAGCTGACTGTAAAACCCACCGAGGACGTTTCACCTTCGATACTAAACAATGTCGGCTCGAGCTTATTTTGTTTGATAAAATTGACCAATCATGGGAATGTGCTGCAAATGTTTCTTCTTCTGTTATTGCTGTTGGTAAAGTGTCTGACCCGTTGTGTGTCATGTTGGTTGGACCGGCCCAGGATACACGCTGCGCCCTTTTCGGTTTTGTCTTGGTTTGTGCTTAGAACTTGTGTCGGAGTTTAGTTTGTAATAGTTTAAGTTTAGCTATCGTTTCTTGACCTCTTTTAGGGCCCGAATTTGTTAAAAATGTCTTTGTATATATTATATTTTGGGTAAATAAAATAAAAGCCCATTTTCTTCGAAATGTAATTCCTCTGTCTGCTCCTGATAGTGACATGTAGTATACAAATAAAATTCATATGACTAGAATATCAATCAAATCCCCTCATATCGTCAATGTATGTAATAACAGTACAATAAATGGCACAAAATACAAAATAAATATTTATATTAATGACTTTTTAAAAGCCTCAAGACGTATGCATATTTTTGTGATCTGTCCAAACACTATTAATCCATCTTCGGTGTGAAAAATGACTGTGCTGGAAAACAGCAACAGGTCAGAGAAAAAAAAAAAAAAACGTTTTTGAAATAGTTGCAGTTCTGCGGAGGGATACCTGGCTGGCCGAGGGGTTGGTCACTCCCCAGACTGTGGTAACCACGGAGAGGGATCCTGTGGGCTGATTGGGGGGCTGCTGCCAGCTGGAGGGGTCGTAGGGGTACGAACCCTCACTGCAAACACACAGAGACGAGAGATTGGAACGGATCATTTCTTATTGATTGTTGTTTCTTTAGGCTTTTCTTGTCCCACTGAGGGCACAGCTGGACATAGGCACCGATTAGGTGATTCCACTCAGTCTGGTTCAGTGTGTGTGGTTGTGTGTACCTGTGGGGGTTGTTGGCCAGTCCGGCCTTCATCTGGTTCAGGGGGTTCATGGTGGTGGACGGGACTCACCAGGGTCCAATCACACAGTCAAGAGACAGAGACTCCTGGACAGAGAAACACAGACAGAGGTTTCCTTTATGTGTAATCAGCTGACACGATTCAAATCCCATCGGCCTTGTTCTCTTTTACAGACTGGTCTGACTTCTGCCAAACTACACTGATTTTCTGGTTTACATATTATAAAGACTACAATACCCACAATACCTTCCAAGTGGCCCTGCTCACAGATGCCCCGGCTTCAGTTCGATCAATCGAACCAGAAATTCAAACGGGGAATACCACCCCACCCTGTTCCACTAGGCTGTTCCGTTAGACTATTTGAAATTGAAATGGAAATGATCATCTTGACCACGTCTGAAAGCATATAGATTCTGCCACATATATGATTGGCTGATGAGACATTTGGTTAAGGAGTTGAAGCAGTTGAACAGTTTAAAGGCTGAAATGTGTAATGAACAGAAAAGTGTTTATTGAATGAAATATGATTTACAAAGACTGAGCTGATGTAATCAAACAAATATCCTTTTTTAACTGGGGCCTCATGGACATATTCAAATTCTTTTAAATTACACAAATGTTTTGCCAGACTTGCATTTACACAGATCAATAAAAGAACCATTTAAATAAACCTGTGAATTTTAACAGGTTCGCGTTCACCTACTGCTCCCAGTTTTTCCTGCATTAACATTTGGGGAGAACAGGTGTTTTCTGGAGAGCACACCGGCATCTTCCAATGTCAGCAGACATTTACACACACTATACACCCGTTAAATCAATCAATACTTGAGTAAATGGTGCTTTTTCTACCGGTTGTAGCTCAAAGTGCTTTACACTGCTTCTTATCTACCCATTCACATCTGTACGCCACACAACTCTCACCGGGAGCAACTTTCAGTTCCCTTTCGGTTCAGCATCTTGCTCAAGGACATATTTCATGTGACCAGGGGAGCCGGGGATCGAACGAACAACTGTGGGATTGGTGGACGAACGCACTACCAACTGCGCCACTTACTTGTACATGTCATTTTAAATAATAGCTTAGTGTCAGGGGAGTCAAACTTCCTGCATAGATGTTCCATCATCAGGTGTGTGTTTGTACTTCAGTAGTTAATGTACTAGTCTGCAGGTAAAAGGCCTAGAGTCCATTTCTTGAGCATGACGTTTACTGTATGACGTCTACACGCCTCCACCACCGACAGGCTTAAAAGGCAAAACGGATCCAGCAGGGAGCAAAACCTTCAACTGTGTTCAAGTCAACTGCTCGGTTCGTTCTGAAAGAAAAACAACTTTCGACTTTAGGAAATGACTTCAGTGGACGATGAAGAATTATTTCCCCAGTAAACGGATAAGAAGGACAAGATGCTGCACTAAAAAACAATTCCAACTTTCCAGAAGTGATAACGTCATCAACTGCACAGGAAGTCACAAATACTCACATACTATGAGGTTCTATGCTTATTAAGTTTCACCAATTATTAAAGATTACGCACTCAACGCACGCTTATCTGTTTGATCTGACAATCACCTAACAAATAATCGGTGTTAATTCTTCACCATCTCTCAGGAAACAGTGTGAGTTGCAGCATATGGAGACTCTGTCCTAAAGACGAATGCATTCAGGCTTCGATAAAACATGTTTCTATAAATCGTCATGATGTTGATTGAACACCTGAACCAATCAGCTGTTAGGCACGATGGGCCCATCATGCCCTGAGGTACTGCAGTCGGAGAGCGACTGTGGTGCCTGGCTTCAAAAACTGCAGCCACCTTGACTTCACTTTCAGACAAAAGCTTCTAAAGTGATGGGACAAAGTTTCCAAGTGCTGGTAGGAAATGATATGAAGTTACTGTGAAAACGTTCTGCCATTGCAAGTCAGTCCCCTGAAAACTGGTTGTAATACCTGTACAGTTTATTCAATGCTTCGAACCAAACTATCAAATAATCCGAGTCCGCCGGGATGGCGTACAGAGCTTAAAATGACGGCGTTGCTGTCTAAGCACAGGGGACCCGAGTGTGTGTTGTACGGTCCTTTTTTTCCTTTTTCACAGTCAACAATCCAAACAACTAAGAAACGATTTTGCCAAACAGGTAAGACGAGTAAGCAGCCTCAAGTAGCTGATCACTTCCTGACCATCCAGCCGCTCCCTCGGCGCAGACACACTCACACTCTGTTTACATCAAAGACCTTCCTGCTGAACTCACGTGGTTTACTGAGGTCGGAACTCGTCTTGATGGTTCAGGTTTGTCGCTGACTCCTGTACTTCACACATGCCCAGACTGAACTGAAACGTGAGCTGCACATGAACAGCGGCATCCGTGCTGGGTTACGATATGTTCCTCCTCCCACACACCTAAACTGTTGTCATCTCTCCACTGTCCTCCTCGATACTCCAATGTCCGTTTATTCCCATATTTTCACCTTTAACACGATTCCCTTGTTGTTGAAGAATCTAACTATTAAATATATCTGGTGAAATCAGAACATTTGAAATGGATTCCAGTTGGAAATTGGAAGGTCACTACATAGCTCTGCTTCTAGTTAGAAAAACAACACGTCCAGGTGATTTTTCAGCTCAGATTATGTCACCTGGAGAAGTTATTGGGGAGCAGATCAACCAAGACTAGAACCTCAGCATCCAAATGTGATCATTTCATCAGCAGGAGGAGAGAGGAAAGTTTAATACTATTGTGACAGGATGAAAAACCAGGTAAGTCGCTCACACAGCAATTGTCTCCAGGGTTTGAACTCTTGAAGTTTGGCAGACTGTCTTCTAGAGCAACAGCTGAGCGCACAGGCACATGACGGGGCTTCACTGGAACCTGCAGACAGGGAGAAGATCAGGGACATGACGGGGCCTCGTTTCACCGAAACGTCAAAGACAAGGCGGTCAGCAGCAGTGACCCCTGGATATGATCATCATCATCATCATCATCATCATCATATGCAGATGTGACAGGTGACAGGGCTCAGAGGGAACAGCACTTTATTTCCACTAACGCTGCCAGGGATGAGGAGGCTTCACACAGTTAATGGCTGAAAAGTCAAACGTGTGTGTTTGCTGATGATCGGGGCGTAGCTCGCACGGCGTTCAATATGCTAATGTGTGCGGGCCTCCGACCCCTCCCATCGCAAGAATAATAACAACTGCATTAATATAATAACGCTTATGGAGAGTCGTGATGAAACGGCCGGACAAGCCGGGCCGTGTTTGCCCGGCCCTGTGTCCCCTCACGCCTCTCCGTCATGAAACCTCAGACAAAATGAAAGTGTCACAGGAGACATTTTGAGATTCCGTGTGTTGTAACAGGGAGAAGCTAATGCTAACAGGCTAACAGGCAGCTCCCGGCGCTCGCAGCGGCCGGAAAATGAGGCTCCTCTCCGTGGGCAGCACCGCTGCTAGCGTTAGCTTGCTAACGGGACGTCCACAGCACACTGCGTCCGAACAGCCTCGGCTGCAATTCAAAAGGACAAGAGGCGGGAAAACAGGTCGGACGGCGTTTAAACCGAGTATTTCACGTCCTCAGCGCTGTTACCCGGGCGGCACGTTAGCCTAGCAAGCCCAGTGGAATGACAATAGAATGCTACGAGGCTAGCAGCTAGCAGCTAGCCTCGTAGCATCAGCCTGCTAGCTCCTTCCTTCGCCACTATCAGCCATTAAACGTGGACCTGTTGTTCTGAGGTGATGGACTCGTCGCAGTCGTGTAGGTCCAAAAACGCCGCGCACACAGCTGCTAGAACGTTCCCACAATCGACCTACCTCCACTACTTCCCCGGGGTCTGAGCCCTGCTCCGGGGCTCCGTCGCATCAAGCACCGAGCCCAGCTGAAGTCAGGCACCACGGCCGGTACAGCTTGTTCACAAACCGCTCAGAAATCCCGACCGGTTCCGATTAAGTCCTCTGCGAAAGCCGAGATCCAAGCGGCGGTCCTGGCGTCGGTCCCTTTCAGCCAGCTAGCACCCCCAGCCCCTGCCGCCGCCGTCCTCTGCGTCTGCTTATCCGGCGTCAGGTGGCGACACCATCCCCCGCAGCTGCAGGAGAGTCGACGAAGGCTGACACGGACTCGACCATAAGCTCGTGATGATTTCCGATTATTGTTATTATCATGTGGAGGTGAACGCTAAGGCTCCAGCGTGTCGCCTCCGCATCGCCGCTGCCGGTGGTAGCAGGCAAGCAGGTTGGACAGGAGGAGGGACAGTTACCGAGAGAAGCAGGCAGGGGGAGACAGGGGACGGAGACAGGGGGCCGTGACGTCACGGTGACAACATGGATGACACCATCAGGGACGCACTTACTCTGTGTGTGTGTGTGTGCTCACCTGAATAAATGCTGCTGAGAGTTGCTATGACAACAGATGCAGCACAGACACACTCACCTGTGTCAGTGCGTTAATGTGACGCCGGGATGATGTGAAATCAGTGGAGAGGATGAGGAGGAAAGGAAAAGGTGGAAGGAGAGAGGAAACAAAAGAGCAACAGAGGAGAAGAGGGTAGGACAAGAGAGAGACCAGGCAGACAGAATGAAGGATTAAAGGTGTAACAAAGGAAAAGGAGGGATTCACGGAGTCATTGTTGAAAGCACGAAGCTCCTCCACTTCTCTGTAAAAGTCCACGTGTTTTCTGTTCACCTTTCAGTTTGTTATGCTCTGCTTCATTTATTACTAGATCGATGAGCCTGTTGCAGAGGAAGCCGTGCAACGGCCTCAACGGCTTTTCACAGGAGCCTGCCTGGTTTGGATGAGCACAAGATTCCTTGTTCCTCCACTTTGATCCCATCATTCCACAGACTTCGTTTTTTTACTCCAGCGATACTCAGTCCTGGAGGTTGTTGCTCGTTTCTTCGGCGGTTGCCGTTCTCTGATCACCTGTTGGGTGGATGCTGCTCGGTTCACCGGTGCTCTCTGGGTTTTAGGATTTAGCACATGAATAAGTGAAGTTCCTTTTTTTTTTTTTTTAACAAGTACAATACATAAAAACACTGTGTGGACAGCTCCTCAGTACATACTGTATTCTTTATTGAATGAAGCAAAATAATGAAGAGAATTTTTATCCCCTAATATGAAAATAAATACATCATTTTCTTTGTCTCACAGAAGCCCAGAACACTAGCTACAGCCGATTTCCTCTTCTGCTGTGTTTCTTTAACCTTCTGACAGAGTTCATTCCTTCAGCTGCTCAATAAACACAAAGACCCCAAAGGAATAAAAACGTGACTGGATCTGTTTTGGCACGAGATAGATGCTCGCCACAGAGATAGACATGAAGTCGAGGGGCTGCATTACAACAAACAGTACACCTGATTAACCAGACCATTTTATTCCCCAAATAAACCTTCAAAATGAAAGAAAACAAAGCCTCAGTGTGTGATTCAAGCATTGCGGTGGTGACCGAGACAGTGGTTAACCAGCGAACACACCTCCCCAAATATTCCACTCTCACCAGTTCTCAGCCAGCCACGCTGCCATTCGCTTCCAAAGGGGAGCGCTAACTATGGCAATGAGCCATTTGTTCAAAACTAAAAGTAAAATGTTTCCTGCAACGTTTGAGGGGAAGAGGACAAGAGAACCTGTGTGTGTGTGATGACAGGGAAGAGCACTAATGAGGACGAAATGGAATAAAAAGGGGAAAACAAAACCAGAAAGTGACTCTGCTTGTAATAACTGCTCTGTAATAATAGAGGTGGGTGTGTGTGTGTGTGTGTGTGACGGACAAAGGAGTGTTTGCGTGTGTTGAGAGATCAAAGGTCACCAAGGTTCAGGCTTCACTTCACCACGATGTTTGATCTGACGATCTGCCTTACCAGAAACTTTGGGACTTTCCTTCATGTTGCCTTATTTGCCCCAGTTATCCAGGCTCAGGTTGTTTCTTGAGCCTGGATAACTGGAGCATGAGCAGTTGCTCAGACACAGCAACTGCAACCTTTATAGCAACTGATGAGGGGACGAAGTGTCAAAGACCAAAACATTCCATGAAAAATGTTTTAAAAACTGACAGAATCTGATCCAATGCCACCAGACTTCATTTGGAAATGCGCCAATTTCAAACTTGACTTCTACGCTTGTGTTTAGACCCTTTTTCTGTTTTTCCTAAACTGGAAACCAAAACCCAAACATCCACGCCCCCAGCACAAAATCAAAACTGGAGTCACGTCTGTTTGTCCATTTTACTGAATTCAAGACAAAGACCCGCTCAGCCACATCATCTGTCGTCGTGTCTGAACAAAGTCATCTTCCAAACCTTAAGAACTGTTTAGTTATCGTTGCTTCGTGCTGCACGAACGTGTTGTGGTGTAGTTGCGCCTGAAGCCAGTCCACACACAGTACTCACGCTGCCTGTACCGCTGATGCTGTCGACTAGCGTCAGCAGCTAAAGGACATTTTACTGCACGTTTACTACATGCTGACAAAGTACACAGCGCACGGCTGTCGCCACTCCATGAAACTGGTGTAAGCACGAGAAATAGTATATTTTATTAGAATCAACTCGACCTAAACTGCACTGCGTGGCCGTAAGTATGAAGACAACTGACACGTCAGAATAAAACCTGAAACGTGCTTCACACACACAGGAGCCCCTGAAGTGGTTTCAGCACCGGACACACGCTTGCAACGTTTACACTCGTTTCCTCTCTATTCGCCGTTTCCTGTCTTCCACTCTGTAATTTCCCCGCCAAACTCTACGTGCACTGCAACTCAAAGGTCGATCAGATTTAGCTGAATTTTACGCGCCCTCTGTTACTTGGACTCACTGGAATAAAATCGTGTTCACCGGCTTTATACCTTGAACTTCCTCTTGAAAGCTACACAGCAAATCTCTGAGTGACGCTGACGTTTTGTGTTTCCTTGTGTAACTGCCGTTGCGGATGAGTTTCTTCTTCCTATGGTCAGATGACAGAGATGGTATGAAGACGCTGAAATAACTTTGTGTCCATTTGTCTCTTTCACATGATCTACGTGTAAGAATGGAGCTCTCGTTTCCACTGTGATTATTTCCACTCTGGTGAAGCTCGTTTCAGGCTTATTGCGATTCTTTAAGGACAAATCAAACATCTGTCACAGCTTTAAATTTTCCCCATTTTATGGGAACAAAAAGTACATGTCTGATGCAACATAGCGGCGACAGTTTCGGCAGCAAAGTAATAATAGTTTAGGTCATTTAGTGAGAGAAACCACCCTGCTTCGATTTTAGCTTCTCTGCTGTTTTCTTTGGGTTTCGAAATGTTGGTTGGACTAAACATCTAAAGATGTAGAATATCTTCCTATTTTCTAACAGTTCGCAGAGCAAACAATGAACACAGCAAGACAATTGAAAAGATGAGAAAAAGTTCATTACCTACACGGCTGACTTTTTTGAATTGCATTTCCTCATGTTTGAGCAGTACTTAGTTTTTAAAATATAAAGCGACAGCCCGAATACACTGTGTACTAGTACTACAGTAGCAAATCCACAGTACACTGCATATTATTGTATAAAACAAAGAACTACAGTGTCAAACATTTAGCCCTCGCTGATTTTTCTTTTTTTTTTTTACAATGGTTTGAAAAAAAAAAATCACTTTCATGTCTAAAAGCTGCAGATCTGAATTGAACTGGAGTCACTGTTTAACATGAAGTGTGAACGTAGAACCAAGTGATTTGTGCTGTTGTTGAACTCCACCATGTTTACAGCCGCTCTGGTTTCCTCAGTAGTACAGAGTATCTACAGTATGCAGCAGTACTGTGTGTGACTGTGTGTGTGTGTGTGTGTGTGTGTGAGCGCTGCAGTCAGAGTGACTGAACAGGAGGGTCGGGTGTCAGATGTGAGACAGGTGAGGGTTTATTCCAGGTTTACTGCTGATCTTTGAACACGTCCAGGTCGAAGGCGGTGTCCAGGAAACGCCGCAGCTCCATCAGGTGAGTGTTCTTGTTTCCTGTAGATGGAGCTGCTGCTGGGTCTCTGCCTGCATACCTGAGACACACACAGAGGGTCAACATCTGAACTCCCACTCACAGGCAGTCAAATACGATCATGACCACGGTGTTGACGGCTGTTACCAGACGGGCTTGGCTCTCTGGATAGTGGTCCTCATGCGAGGTTTCACATAGTCGTAGTAACCCTGGTTCTTGTGCTCCTCCTGACACCAGACCAAATCAGCGTTGGGGAAATGCTCAATCTCCGCCTTCACCTGGTCGAATGGGAACGGAGACAACTGCAGGGAGACAAGAGACACAGGATTCAGTTCTCCGTCTTCTGCGGTACAGCGGAAGCTTGCTCCAAATTGAGTTAATGGAATAAAACTCTCCAAAGTTGTGCTGCACGACCAGCTGCCTGTTACTGCAGCTCCTCCTCTGTTTTCCCTAAGGTGGTCAAATCCTGCTGCACCTCTCTACGCCGACAAGCCGGAGATTCACTGGCCCGCTGCCCCAGACAGCAGAGGAGCCCTCAGTGCAGGACAGTGCGCGGTTACACTCTACAACTCCACAGTCGAAACTACTGGAGCTAATATTGTATATTTTCCGTCGTTCTTTTTTTACACACTGTACATGTGTAAATTGATTGTTATTTTACTTAATTTAAATATTTTTGCACATTACATTGCACTTGTGCATTTTATTCTTTGTTGATTTTATTGCTTTTATGCCTTTTTAATAGTCGTGAGCTGTGTAAAATGTAAACATCCCCAAGGCGGGATAAATAAAGATTTATCTTATATTTTTTAAATCTTAAATAACATTCGAATTACATGAATTAGTTTATATTTTGAGAGAATAAACATAAAACACTAATAATATATTCCTCTTACAGCTTCTTCCTCGTCCACTTTTTATGCTGTCTGGCTGATGTTTATACTATATAACGTCTGATTCATATCCATAAGAGGACGAGTGGCCAGGCATGGTGATGGTTTAGTACTCGGAGTTCCATAAGCCGCTGAGGATCTTCTTTTTAATAGGCCCAGCTCAAAGTCAAACCCGCCGAAAGAGCTTTTGTTTATCCATAACACAGAACAACAGCCAGAGAGACACAGACAAAACGTGTCCAGACACTTCACGAAATGTCTGAACAAGTGGCTTTTTAAAAGGTCCTCGTGTCCCTGCATGAGACATTTTAGGGCAACGGGACTTGCTTGAGGTTCTTTAGTTCTACAGAAGCACCTCACAAAAGAGGTGAAGGCTTTTAATGAACCTCAAGGAAGTCCATTCCACAGGTCTGAAGCCCAGTGGGACAGACAGACTGTTTCTCACAGTGGAGCTGACGTTCCTGCTTTAACCTACAGAGTTTTATGTCCGTTTACCTGCTCCATGCGAGCGATGGCCACTCGTCCCTCCATGTCTCTGCTCTTCCTCTCTTTGGTCAGCTCGTAGTAAACCTTCCCTGTGCAGAAGATCAACCTCTTCACCTCTTCTGGACGCTCCAACGCCAGACCCGCTTCTGGGATCAGCCTCTGGAAGTGAGTTCCTGCAGAGGAGCAGAAGAAAAAAAAAGCGACGCTCAGACTGAGCACATTTTAAATCTACACTAAAATCCACCATAAGAGCAAAAATAATGTTACCAGGCAGCATCTCGTCAAAGCTGGATCGAGCCTCTGGGTGACGCAGCAGAGATTTGGGAGTGAAAATGATCAGCTGGAGACAAAAACAGGATGTTTGTCAGGCTTAAAAAAATGCGTCTTTATAACTCACAATTCTGTGATTTGCGAGGAGAGAGGAGATTATTATCAACTGTTTCCAGTCCTTTTCTTCAATCAGAAACTCGAATGAGGACATACAAGCAACTCAATTTACCTTCTGGAAAAAGTGCATGGACAAAGAGACATGGAAATCTGAATCTTTAACAGGTTTTCATTTACTGCTCAACTAATCAAAGCACCTGTCTGAACGCAGGGCAGGGTCAAAGCTACACATCAGCGGGAAACCAGATACCACACAATGCTCTGTGTCCGTGTCTGTAAATGTACCGTTTATGTCAATGTCATCACAAAGAAACAGGCTTTGTGTCTTACAGGCTTCCTGAATGGCAGGAGGATCTGTCGTCTGAGAACGTGGAAGTAGTTTGCAGGAGAGGAACAGTTCACCACAATCCAGTTACAGTCGTACAGCTGGCGCACAGCAAAGTCCTCCGTGATGTTCTAAGAAGGAGAAAATCAGTTTAAAAAGCAGGCTGAACAACAACTACTAAACCACAGAGTGAGGCAGACCGTCTTACTGGCATGACGTCGGGGTCGTCGTTGCACATCTGGAGGAATCTCTCTGGACGAGCTGAAGAATGCTCTGGACCCTGAAATCACAGAAATCTCTTAAATCTCCATTAAAAAAGAGGCGACAAGTGGAGCCGGCGTTGGGAGGTTTGAACCGGTTTGTTGGCAACGTAAATTTCTGTTTCCAGATATATTGTCCTCAGCTGTGTTTTGACCCTGATGAACAAAGTGGGGAAGACATTTAAATAATAATAAAAAAAAAACAGAATACAATTATTTGAAAATCTCATCAACCCATATTTTCTTCACTATAGAACATAAACAAAATATCAGAAATCTAAGCATTTAATGGGAAATATTAGCTTATATTGAATTTGATGGCAGCAACAAATCTCAAAAAAGTTGGAAGAGGGGCAACAAAAGGCTGGAAAAGTAATTGCCACAAATAAAAAATAAATGGAGGAGCATTTGACAACTACTTAGTTTAAGTGGCGACAGGCCAGTAATGTAAAGGGGCATTTCAGAGAGGCAGAGTCTGTCAAACGTAAAGATGGACAGAGGTTCACCAATCTGCAACAAACTGCAACTAGAAAAGAACCAAAACAATTTCCTCAAAGAAAAACTGTAAAGACTAAAGACATTAAAAACAGGCACCACTGCATGAAATGGTGCATTAGTGCCTGTGGTGTGGGCAGCTTACACATCAGTGCATAGAGGTTTTAGAGCAACACATGCTCCCATCCAGGCCTTCCATATGTCACGAACACACAGCTAAACCACATACTGCATCCGACACAACACTGTGGCTTCGCAGGGGAAGAGTCTGGGTGCTGCAGTCCAGACCTTTCACCAGCAGAAAACATTATGAGTCTCATAAAATGAAAAAAACCCGGCAACAAAGGCCCAGGACTGTCGAGCAGCTAGAATCCTGCATCACACAAGAACGGAACAACATTCTTCTCCTCTGTGTTTGTGATGGAATGAGGAAGAAGAGGGAGACAACTCTCTTAGTTAGTCTGCGGGAGCACATGTAGAGATCCATTTCTGTACATTTCTACCTTGCCTGTATAGTGCGTGTTTCTCACCATGCCCTCCATGCCATGTGGCAGCAGCAGCACGATGCCGTTCTGTCGGACCCACTTGGCCTGACCGGGACAGATGAACTGGTCAATGATGCACTGGGCTGTGTTGTGGAAATCTCCAAACTGAGCCTCCCACAGGATTAGGGCGTTGGGACTCGCCATCGCAAAACCCAGCTCGAAACCTACAAATCCAAAAGACACCAGCTGAGAGACGGCAGAAACACCCAAATTCTGATCCATTTGCAGAACAGCAGAAACAAATTGTGCTCCGTAAAAGCAGCAGTGTGTTTTGACTGACCGAGGACTCCGTACTCAGACAATGAGCTGTTGCACACGGTATATGGCGCCTGGTCAGGGGATAGATGGTTCATGGGAATGCAGATCCTCTTATCCACATTCTGGTCATGGAGGACATGATGACGGTGGCTGACAGGAGACAAAACATCATCAGTCTGCAGGAGAACTGTCCACAGTTCCAGTTGTCCTCCAGTTGACATCAATTGAAAGGAACCTTCAGTTCAGATTATGTCATTTTGTTGAATATTTCATTATAGGGAAGTTAAAAAAGCTAAAGACATAAAAAGCAAGTCGCCCTTCAATTAAAAAGGTACAGGACAATCAATAGAAAAAACAGCTGAGACGTCTGAGAAACAGGAGGACCCGATAAAACACAAATGTTTACTCCTGGAAATTTCTGGAACATCCTTCGGACACATGAGAGAAAGGTCAACTTATGCAGAAAAATGGGAAGGTAAGAAAAAGATCATGATCAGAAGCACCTTCTCTGCAAAAAAATGAAATCAGTTTGAGGGCAAAGCAGTTGCCTGACCTGCATGACCAGCTGAACAGCCCAAAACCACATCCAGACTCAACATTTATGATCAGTGCATGCGTGTCCTTGGCTCTAAACCTTATTGTCATGTATGCAGTTATCATTTTTACATTGTAAGATACGATACAGTTTTAACCCCACTGCACAGAGCAGACGGCAGGATGCAACACTGTCATTTCCGATTCATTCAAAAAAAAGAAAAAGCTGCAGCATTTGATTGTGTTCTAAGTCTGCTCCTACTGGACTCGTCAGGGGCAGTGTACCTGAACGTCCCTCGCTCTACATCCTGACCCGACAGTCTGATATGGATTCCCTCCTTCAGCAGTGAAGCAAAGGCCATGTACTCTCCCAGAGCCCAGTCCACTGTCCGGTTTCGGATCATCTCTGCTCGCCCCTTCAGGATACGACTCAGACCTGAAACAAGTACCACAATATGGTGAAGCCGCAGGACACGTGCCGTCACTTCTGATCAAGACCTTTCACCAAACCTCTGAAGGTCATTGGTTCCTGTAAAAGCATTTAATGTGTGTCAGACCTCCGTGGATGGTGAAGTCCTCCACGGGAACGGAAGAGGCCACCTGCCCGATGTGGTTCAGGTTTTCCTCAGTCAATCCAGTGGAGGGGCAGCTCATGGACTTTGGCTGTCCATCCAGGGTGAAAAAACCTGGAGATAACAACAGATTAACAGTTTGGACCAGAACAGTTCCTGACCGCTTCTAATAAAGAAACCCCGAACCAAACCCTGCCCTCTCTCACCAGGCCATGGGGAATCCAGCCAGTGCTTGATATGCAGAATCTTCTCGTCTTTTGATCGCGCGTACGCCTCCTCACAGATCTTGTCGTACTTGGCGATCTCCTCCTAGAGACAGTATGTATATTTAGTTCTCTCCATTGGCTCCATATAAAATCCACAGTAGGATTCTTAATAAGGTTAAGGTTCTTAAAAAGGTTCTTAATAGTAGAAGAAATTGGGGTAAACACTCACGTGACAAATAATCTTCAAGAAATTTGTAAGTGAAAAATGTGAGAACATTTGTCTCTGCATTGGCCAAATCAAACGAAAACATGATCTGACAAACTACAACGTTAGCAGGACGAACTAGTGACGAGCAAAAGGCGGCAATATACACAATCAGGCACAACGTTATGACCCCACCCTTTAAAAAAAATGAGGGGGTTGAGTGCGTGCGGAACCCGTTCTGCCTTGGCCACCCCTGAAGGGCACCTGTGCGATTTAATGCTGCAGCTCTGCCATGAATTCTGCTTTTACAAGGTTAGAATTTCGTTCTGTTTTATGGTGAAAATATTTTGATGTTAATAATTCTACTACTTGTTCATGACTGAGATCATAGCTGGTGGTGGAGTCATACTGGAGTGTATTATATCAACACGTGGTTCTAATGTTTTGGCCAAGTCATTTAATTAAGAAAAAACTGCTGACTGCACATCGTGTGAAAACCTTTTTTCCCACTTTGCTTTAGCCTTACTCAGTGGGACATAAGTTGGCTGGTTATGGAGCCGGATAACGTTGGCTGAACGTGACCAACGTCAGCGTCACTGTTGAGTACGTTGGGTACATTCACTGAATATTCCATAAATGAGCAGGTCATAACTGACATGATATATTAACCCGCCTGCTAATTCTCCAGCTAGCGGTTAGCATAAACACATTAACATTTACATGTAACGTTGCTCTAATGTTACGGAGAATTCTACACTACAACAGACTCTCCTGTGGTGAAAAGCTGCAGGTCCGCGTGGATTTGCCCCTTTAGTAATTTATGCTTTGTAGTTTTCATTTCCGAGCACACCAAAACAACAACCTTCCAGCATGTTGGTGCAGTCATGTCCCTCTCAGCGTGAAAACACTGCAGTGACCGATCAGTCACACGCAGAATCAGTTCACACTAGTTTATTTCTCCACCTACTAGGTGAACTGACTAGTCAGTCACACCGATACTTTTGTTAATGGACGTACAGTTTCCGTTTCAAGCATCCCCAAGCACTGATCCGAAATTCAAGCACATTTTAGGCCTTAAAAACACGACATTAAATTTCAAGGATTTTCAAGGTTTCCAGCACCCGTACAAACCCTGAATTTCAAACCCTCATCCTTACATACAAAGACCCTAATAGTGGGCGGGTACTCTCTATGATGGTTTTAGTGTTTTTCAAACCTGATTTTTAGCGGATTTCACTGCAGACCTGGGCACAGCGTGTTCCACCTTGAAGTGTCGATGATCTCAGATTTCAGCTGAACCAGAGCGCAGGCCGTTTTTAGCTTTCATTTGACGTTTTTAGGCATTATTAAAAGGCCCCTTGGTCTTACTTACATCCTGTCCGTGTTTTAAGCAGCAAAACTTAATATTTGCGAATCAGGCCTTTCACTATTTGCATCAATTAGTTGGGTTAATATAAGGAGTAAAGTCAGACGACAGTGTTGCATTAATGTGTCATTTTATGCTTTCTGCTGACACTCTGTTTTACCTCGTACTCCTGCCTGTTAACGACTCCCTCTGCGATCAGCTTCTCAGCGTATTTCTGCAGAACTGGTTTCTGTTTCTTGATCTGTTTGTACATCAACGGTTGAGTGAACATTGGCTCGTCCATCTCGTTGTGGCCCATCCTACGGTAGCACACCTGCACAGACAGACAAAAAGAAACATGCGTCTCCTTCCACTGCTCAGTCACAGCATTTACTGAACCAACGCAGATGAAACTGAGGACGCACTGACCAGGTCGACCACCACGTCCTTGTGGAATGTGGCTCTCCACTCAGCAGCCACGTTGCAGACGTACATGACGGCCTCTGGGTCATCGGCATTGACGTGGAAGATGGGAGCGTTGACGACTCGAGCCACGTCTGTTGGATACGGAGATGATCGAGCCACACGAGGATCAGTGGTGAATCCAATCTGGAGCAAAGAGGTTGCAGTTGTCACACATTTTTCATTTCTGTTTTATATTTGGCGTTGTCTGCCACGTTTGGTACCTGGTTGTTAACAACAACGTGCACAGTGCCGTGTGTGGTGTAGGACGGCAGGTCAGACAGGTGGAATGTTTCATAGACGATACCCTGACCTGCAAACGCTGCATCTCCATGAAGCAGGATAGACATCACCTAAACACACAGCGAGAGAGGATTCCTGGTAAACTACTACATTCAATTGGTTTGTCAGTGTTTCTTGAGAACTCAAAAGAAAAGGAACTCTACAGTATATTCATGCTTGCTTAAACAGACAGTAAAGCTTGTTCAAAAAAAGAAAAAGTCATTCACACGTGGGGCTGACTCCCCCGTGTGCTGCTCACCCTTTTCCCATCGTTGTCTCCACAGTAGAACTGTTCAGCCTTTGTCTTGCCCTGTACCACAGGGTCCACGGCCTCCAGGTGAGACGGGTTGGCCACCAGAGACAAGGTGATGTTCCTGTCGGTCACACGATTGATCCGACGGTGGTACATGCCCAAGTGGTACTTCACGTCTCCAGAGCCCTGTGAGTGGGGAAGACAAAAAAAAAAGAAGTCAGTTCTGAAAACTGTTCAGATGTCAGAGGATCTCATAATTTATGTAGCTATTACTCCAACCACTGAAATAAATCTTTTTTTAAATTATTTGAGAGGAGTTTTACATTTATATGCCAGAAAAATATTAAAGCACAGAAACACAACACAAATCCACGCTGATCACTGTTTAGTATATTTACTGGTGAATTGTTCTAAAGACCAATTTAAGGCGTTTTTGCACGTACTCCTCCTCGACATTTCTGGAGTTAATCACACTCAGACATTGTTATCTTCATGTTCTTCTTCTTGGTGCTTAAATATCAATAAATGATTTCCATAATACAAAACCAGATAGAGGGACTTCACCCTCATCATCTTCTCCTGTGTGAGCAGTTGCAGTAAATTACCTCATCAGCAGCTTCCAGTTTGGAGTCAAACTGACAGAAAATCTGTTCCAGCTCTTTGCGGATCACGTTGGCCAAAACATTCAGACGACCCCTGAAAGAAAGTTAGTTAAGGAGCGATTCTCGAGATATTGCACTGTGACGAACACACGGTTGTTCCTAACTTTGCGTGTTACCTGTGAGGCATGCCCATGATGACATAATCCACCCCACTCTCAGACGATTTGTCGATGATGGTTTTCAGAGCTGGGATCAGAGACTCGCATCCCTCCAGACCAAAACGTTTCTCCGCAGACCACTTCTTCTGCAGGAACTCCTCAAACCTGAACACGCACAGATTAATCGTGCACATATTTTTCCTCCTCTCCTCACGTAATTCAACGCTTGTGCGTTGTGGTGAGTTTTTACCTGGTGGAGCGGACCATTCGGGCCAGCAGTGTCCTCTTCTCCTCCGGAGTGAACTGCATCACTCCTGGAGTCTCAAACTTCTGCCTGATCCACTGACATTGCTCTAGGTCATTGATGAACATGAACTCCACACCAATGTGCTGACAGTACGCCATCTGCAACAGCACACAACAGAGGTCAGTGCCCAAAGTAAAAAGCAGTTTGGGAACGTTTGAATCTGAATTTCGGAAAAATGTGAAATATGCAAACGCAAGGGGGAACAACCCAGTGTCTTGTTGCCTTAGTCCCAGGTCTGGATAAGAGCAGTGGGTTGTGTCAGAAGGCCATCCAATGTAAAACACGTGCCAAAGCAAATATGCGATTGATGACTAGGATTAATAAAACCAACTAAAGAAATACAAATGTCTGTAGGCCTTTCCAAGCTTTTTCTTGCCAGTGCATGTTTTGGCACATGTTGTACTACTTTCATGGAATTTCAATCATGCTTCTTATCCATCCATCACCTTCAGCTTATTTAAAGTGGGGTCACCGTGGCAACAGGTCCAGTAAGGCTTACACAACCAGGAAGAATGCTTGGAGTCACTGCTCTGCTGAAAACTAAAGTTATTGCCAAGTCGTTTCCCGCAGGGACTGTCGTGCCGTTTCAGTAATGGAGCGGGATTTGTGCTGATCACGGAGGCCTTGTCTATGATACAGATCGCCCACTCTCTCTCTCTCAAAGCATCCTCAGATCAGCTAACTTCCATCTTATCCACTCTTTGTGTTTTTGTGAACCTTTTACAAACTTTTCGTTGAAAACAATCAATCATCAAAAGCTGGAAGCTATGTCAGACTTTTGTTGCCAGTGTATGTGGAAGCGAAACAGACGTGCAGCTCGGGAGCAGCAGAGGTAACTGCAGAGGAGGGAAGGCCGACCTTTAACTACTCCACTTTATTAACTTGCTGATAAAGCCAGTGTTCCCCTAAATAAAAATGATGGCAAAAAGTCTAAATATGCAACAGTTTTAATAATTTTATGTAAAAAACACTTTTTGTTGCATTTCAAACACAAACCATATAGATGATATATTTATTTCATCATCACTCAGACCTACACTATAATACAGTGTTGCTGCTGGTTTAACTAGTTTATGTGCATCTATATTTACCTCCAGTCGCCGTATGATCTCCTTGAGTGGCAGGGCGCTCTCCGAGCCTCCGATGAAGGTGGTGGTTGGAAGGCGGAAGACATTGTCCAAGTCAGACTCATTCAGACCGTAGAAACCTGCAGGTCACACGATGCACCACAGGCCAGGAAAGAAAAGGCAGGGACAAGGAAAGAAAGGGGGGGAGGTTGGGAACAATTTAAAGATGAAGGACAACAAATTAAAAAAATGCACAGACATGGATAACAAAATGTTAGTAATAAATGTCAGAGGATCAGTAACACAATGTGGAGAATTGAGCATTGATTTGGTCCAAACAATGGATCCACAAAGAGACATTCAACGTGCAGACGAGAGCAGGTGAACAAAAGCAGAAAAGAAACATGTAGC
The DNA here is from genome assembly GCA_033026295.1 of Channa striata. Lineage (NCBI taxonomy): Eukaryota > Metazoa > Chordata > Actinopteri > Anabantiformes > Channidae > Channa > Channa striata. Next base: position 26,410,317 of record CM065178.1, read on the forward strand.
AGCAGCAGTAGTAACAGTTTTAGTAGTGAGGGAGGCAGCATTTGTAGAAGCAGCAAGACCAGATGAGGAACAGTTGTGTAGTTGGAAAGAAAGAGGTGTAAAAAAAAAAAAAAAAACTTGAACTTTTGATCAGCTGATTCAATAAATTGCCTATTCTGTATTTCTTGTCTCTTCTTTTGGCAGCTTAAAGCACTACTTACAACCTGGTTACAATCCACCAGTGTGAAATGCCAGTACTTGTAACTTTCCTCCCGGACTCAAGCTTATGTTCAGAAGTGTATGTGCCACTCCACCCTTTATACAGCAACTAGCTTTTTAATCGTAAATCAGCTGTGTCGACTGAGTTTGAAAAATGTTCTCAGCACAAACAAACCTCGGCACATTTTGTTTGGGACCAGACCACGACCACATCCAGTGAACCATCTGGGTGTGATTGTTCTGATCCCAACCCATCATTCCTGTATTCAGACCAGCTCATAACAACAGGACTAAGGAGGAGAACCAACTAGAGTCTGATTGAAACAAATGAATCGAGGCAGATCTGAAAAAGCCCCTAAAGGACAAGTCAGTTATTTCGAGCCACCTGTGTTTCCCTTAAAAGTGGGTATGGTGACTCTATAGTTAGAGTCCTTTTGATTATCACTGGGGACATTCAGGTGGTTGGCCTTAAAACATCTTCAGCAACTTTCAACTTGCTTTTACGGTTTTAGTTGTAGAAGCAAGTATAAATGTACATTAATGCTTTGTAACCTTCCCTATAATAAAATATTCCTCTGCTTTTAGCTGAAAAACTCCTCCAGATGACATTGACCAGAAGAGTTTTTTATCATTAGGAGTTCAGATAAGGTGATCCGTATCAGCTCTGGAAAATCAGGTTGACCGTGATTAGAAACTCCATAAAATAAGGGCAACGACATGATATAATCTGAACTGAAGGGTCATCAAAGTGATATCACCTGGAGGCATGTTTCAGATAGAAGTAAAGAGATGTTTTCATATAGGGAAGTCAATGGGAGGTCTAATGGCATTTATGTACATTTACTACCAAAACTAGGACCAAAAGGAGCAAGTTCAAAATCAGCTGAGACGTCCTTTAAATTGCCTCTGATTCTCCTCTAGATTCCTTTAGGTCTCCAGTCCAACAAACAGCCATTTAATGACTGACTCCATATATTCACATCTCCTCTGTCCTGTCCTACAGGTGACGTGTATGGAAGCAGAGACAAAAAAGAATTCCCAGCTTTTGGATCGACAAGGAGAGCACTTATGAGAGCTCTTCAGAAACATGCATGAGTGATATGTTGGATAAATGGGAGTTTAATGTTGCATCTTCAAAATGATTAGAGGAGATTTTGGAGAAAAGCTGTTAAGGAGACAGTAAAGAATGACAGAAGTAGAAGGATGACTTTGGTGCATCAAGGGGAATTTAGGGGAAATGTCGGACTGTAAAAACCAAACAGTCTAAAGAGTTTAGTGTCAACAACACAATGACCTTAAATCACGGTGCTGAGCTGGTCAGAGTCACAACTGATTCGGCCAATCAGAGAAGGTGGGACAGCTAAAAATGATAATAATAAAAACAAAACAAGTCCTGAGAAGCTAAATGGCAACACCAGAGTTACAAACCAACGACACAACTAATAGCCAAGCTGGCCAATCAAGAAGCAGAGTTTCTTCCAACGCAGCAGGCATCCATCATTGCTCCGCCCCCTCCCTCTTCATCTCCTGCTCCTCTGAAACGGGTGGAGGTGGCGAGGTAGGATGGGGAGCATTACAACAGGACGGCACATGTCTTCTCTGCTAAAAAAACACCCAGCCAAACAGCAGGCACAAACAGGTTTCTGATCTTTACCGCTCGGTCTGCAGCCGACAATAGAGTGTGAGTGGCAGTCTGACTCTGAAACACACACATGTAATGCATTTTCACATATGGAAAATACACGGGCAGACTGACAGCTGCAGCACTTCCAAACAATGCTCATGTACATACTACAGCATGTCGGGACAGCAGCACACTGACGCCTCCTTAAAGGGCGAATTCACCAGCTGTCAACTTGGTTTCTGGGGCTTTAGTTTAGTCTGGAAAACTGTGTGTTAAAGTTCCCCCTGACCTTCCTACATTAAAACGTTTGCTGCTTGTAGCTGAAAAAAACCCTCCAGATGACCTCACCTGGAGGAGTTTTTCCATCATTAGAGGTTCAGATGATGTCATCTGTAGTAGCTCTGGAAAAGCAGGGTGACTGTGATTACAAACTGCGTACTGACCTGAATCAGTCACCGACTACTAACCAACTGATTCATGTACGATCTTAACGTTGGACAACCGTTCAGTTTCTGGCAGGTCAGACTCTCTAATCAGCTATTTGAGCTGGGATCGTTCTGGTGGTACACAGCTGCTGTCAAAAGGTCTGTCAGGAGTTATAACACACTTGTATTTAATGGTGTGGCTCACACTGTCATATAGAGATGATATGATATGTGAAGTAAAACAGAACGATACATGGAAAACTAAGTTACTGAACATGCGAAGGTCGCTCTGCAAGACCCATAAAAGACTGAAACATATTTCCAAACCAATAGGTGACTGACAGAGGAAACGAGAGAAAGCACAGTGTTTCAGCTGACCGCTGTGCGCTACAGCTACAGCAGCGTTAATACTACCGAGGTCCCGCGTCAGACAAAAGACCAGAACTGTCCAAAAGCCCCAGAATGTGGGAGCAAAGACAAACATAAAAAAGCCAAGAGACAAAAAGCCCTTTATGGACACGGGACACCTAACGTGACTGCCTTTATCAGTCTGTCGGGCTCTTTTACATTTACATTCCTCATTCAGACAAACAAGAGCCACAGCACGAGAGCACAAATAACTGCCATAAATAAAAGTAATATTTTGTAATAAAATGTATTGATGGGCTCATGATCTGACCTGCATCATTACAGTATGTGAAAGTTTTGGTGAAACCTGGTTGACTGGTCACCCACTAGCCTTTTGGGGATGCAGGCGTTTGGCTCGCTCCTCATTTTCCCTGTATGTTTTTCATCAACCCTGTGAGTTCTTATCGTTAATAACGTCATAATTTGATAGGCTTTGCCTTTTATTTCTGAATCATAGACGTCGTTAGCCTGAAATAACGGCAGTCAAACACAAACACACTGAAGTCAAACCTACATTTCAGTTTTACGCTTGCTTTTGTAAATACGTCAGTGTAGCTTCTCAGTCATCCAGGTTTGGTTATGCGAAGGTTGAGTCGCGTCTACTGGATATTTGTTTTCCCAGAAGAATACGTGAGAATGTCTGTTCTCACAGGAGTGGATGGATGAGGATTTTACGGTTCAGCAGCAACAGTAAAAGCTGGACACTACCACACTAGAAGCAAAACAGTTTAGGACTTGTATCCCTGCTCTGTATTGTCGAGTACTGAAATGTAAGTACATAAACTTAAGAAGTGGTATCTGGACATCCCTAACAAGAGGAAGAGCAGGAGCCCTGATGGAAGGACAAACCCCTGCACGGTATGTACCACTGCCAGATAGAAGAGTGATAGAGGCTGGGTCTAGCATTCCAATGGCCAAAGCAACCTGACAAACAAACCAAACTTCTGTTTGTGGACAAGCTGAAGAAAAAGGACTATTTTGACAGATGAAGCAATTCCAAGCGAAAGCACCAACAGGAAGAAGGAAAACGACAAGATCGAGAAATACCAAGGGCTGAAAGAAGAGCTGGAAAGGATGTGGAAGGTGAAGGAACAAGTGGTAATAGGAACACTGGGCTATGTGACCCCCAAACTGGGAGAGTGGACCCAGCAGATTCCAGGAACAACATCTGAAATCTCTGTCCAGAAGTGTCCAGTCCTAGGAACAGCTAAGAGACTGCCCAGGACCCTTAGGTAGAGGACCCAAGCTTGAAGGAGGGAATAAGATCACCCAAAGGAGCAGTGAGTGAAGAATAGTTTTTTTAATGTATACTGCATGCAGTCATGTATTTTTTGGACTGTACCTACAGTTTACTGAAATATTCTCGCTAGGATCTCTACAAACCCTTCTACATTTTAGCAGGATGCTAGCAGCTGCTAGAAACTAGAACAACAAGAGCTAGAACTACGTCAACGGAGACATTCAAAGGTCTGAGGCAGCAATTCCACAAAAACCCTGCAGAAAAGAAGTATGGTGGCCTGGAGGGCTCGAGTGGCGCTTGGTGTTTTGGCATATCTTCTGTGTGCGCCGGTGTTTTAGTATTTTGTATTCTGCAGTGTTTTCTGTGGCACGTTTTGTCTTGGAGTACACCTCCTTAAATGGCAACACAAAGCTTTACAAATTTGCAGTTTCTGTGTTTAGCGATGTTTGAGTATGTGGTTTTATCTTTGTAGTATTCAAGGTTCTGTTTTTTAATTTAATAGTATTCTCATTTTAAGGCATTTTTTCCAAAATGCTGCGCCTGTGTTTTCTATGGAGCCCCGGAAGGGACATGGTCGAAAAAAAATTTATGAGGAGGGGGAATTATGAGGGGAAAAAATAAAAATTTCTGAGGGGGGGAAAAAATTACGAGGGGAAAAAAAAACTAAACAGTTTTGCGAGATATACTTCCGGGGCAGTTGGCTCCGTAGTAGTTAACCTCCTTTTGTATTGCAAATATACTTCACTACGAAGCACTGACTTAACCTCTATATTTGAGGCCAAGCTCAAAGTAAAGTTCTTTAAATGGCTCCCATACCATAAACGTGCCCTCCATTGTTGTAATATCCACGATAACTAACTACCCCGGAAGTATATGCATGAGTGATCTCGCAAATGTGGTTTGCGAGATCTCGCAAAGGTTTAGCCCCACCCCATAATTTTTTTTTCCCCCTCATAATGTTTTTTTTTCCCTAATCAATTTTTTTTCCCCCCCCTCATAATTTTTTTTTCGACCATGTCCCTTCCGGGGCTCTGTAGTTTTCAAACTGGTCTAAGCATTTTCTTATAATTAATACATTTACTTAACAATTATGTAGTTTCCGTGGTAGGTTGAGCTCTCAGGGCCACCATTAAACACTCAATAAGAATGAAAAGTGCAGAGGTAATAGTACAGATAGGATACAGTTACAGTTGCAGAGTACATTTATTAGTTTTTTGTAAAATGAATATTCTCTTTGGGAAATTTCAAAACAGTAATAAACGTTACCCAGAAATAAAGAACAGTCAGCCTCCAGACATTTGCTGTCACCACTACACAGAAAACTCGTTCTTTTATGTTAAGGTGGCTGTGGCTCGGTGGATGATGGGGCATCCACCTCTAAATCCCAGGGTTGGCGGTTGGGTTCCCTGTCCCTCCCTGCCGCAATTTGAGGGGTCCTGAGATATCATCATGTGAAGCTGTCCACGGGCCAACCGAGAGCATCAAAAGAATCAAATATTATTGGGCGGGCGTTGTTTATACGAGCCCACTTACTGTGATTTAGTTTGAGGTCTTCTTGTAGTTTGGATCGTATTTTGAATATGATGTTTACAGCCGATTACGACATACGTGATGCATCACTAAACCGGTTGAAAGGTGTAAGTGCTAACGCTAGCAGGTAGTCACTTTCACTGTGTCCTTGTATTCTCTGAAAAGCTTGTTAGGCAGTGGTGACTTGAGGGTCAAAGCTGAATATCCTGGCGGTTCACCATTCTTTAACTGCTATAGAAATAAGTTAGATGAGGATAAATAATAATGACATCATCATTGAGCCAAATCGAGTGTATTTTTTAATCCACATCTCTAGTCCAGCGATCTCAACAGGAGCTCAGGACGTCAGAAACCACCATTTGTGCTGCTGCAGGTCCAGTGCTCAGCAGTGTTTTTTTAACGTCCTGGAGCTCCTGTTACCTGCACACTACTGCAGTAAAAACACTCTACTGAAGATGAACTAGTGGCTTCACAGCACTGTGCATTGACACGCCTGCATCACTGCTGTTTGTCATACCTCCAACCGTTAGGATTCTCAGTCTCTCCTTGAACGCAGCCACGTCTGGAGGGGTCACCACAGGAAGGGGCAGCAAAAGGAGAAACACCCGGACACTGTTAATGACCTACAACCCAGTTACACCCGACACCCATGGCCATTGTGCACCAACAGCTACAGCTAAAACAGAGCAGCATATCAGCCCCAGCATCTCAGGGTCTCCACCACTATGTAATGTGTTCACCAATTGACAGAAAAAGTGCAGATGTTTGGGTTAGAAAAGGTTTTACAAACAAGTGGTGGAGAGAGGGATGCGCTCAACACCATGCTGAGGTTAAAGAGTCCTCGATACAGAAGCCACACCATAAGCAACCTGCACCGAGGGTTCTCCCCAAAACCGGAAGCCATTCTGCACAGGTCGACTTCCCTTCAGCAGGGACGGGACTAATTGCTGAGCTGCAGGAATTCAGAACAAAGAGTTGATCTGCGTCTGTTTTACTACAAACTGCATTTTGTGCACGTTCGGCAGGTTGTCTGGCATCAAAAATAACGTTCACTACCTGCCTTTGTAAGTCTGTCAAATAAATGATGTCAACGGTCCTGTTGAAGGCAGTTACAAGCAGAAAGAGCAGAACTGTGCCTGAGAGACAAACTTGGTCATAAACCTTTTACATTTGTCAGACTGGAAAGACTGAATGCACCTAAAATAAATGTACTGCTCCAGGTACACAGTGGCAAAGTCGGTCAAGCCTTTGGAATTACCTGGTTTTATGCGTGATTGGCAGAAAAAGGAGGCAGCTGTGGCTCAGCTGGTTAAGCAGTTGTCTATGAACTGTGGGGTCAGTTCTTCAGTTCCAACATTTTAATTTTATATACATGTGATCTGACAAGTACAAACACAATGTGCTTCAGATGAAAACCTATAAAGAAACAATCTTTCATCTCTACTACAAAAGTTAGCAAACCTGGACTCCAGTCAATGAACAACATTTGAAGTGTAGGTCAGAGCTACTTTGGCTCATAAAAAAACAACATTTTCTAGTGGATGTTCACATGACACATCTGCGGATGTGGACTATACCTCATCTCAGAAGGCCAGTGATCAAGAGTTGCTGATTTGAAGTTAAGGCTTACAGAAAAAATTTCCAAGAATTTAAAAATTCATCACTCCACAACCAGTCTATAATTTATACAGGATTTATTCCAGTGGCTTTGAATTATCGACTTTATCCAGGTCACCGAAAGGACAATGTCATGGTGCACGAGTCGGAGCACAATCTTCAAAACTATCAAGGAAGCTGTAAAATCACCAGAGACACCTTTCCATCAGATATTCTAAGAATACGTGTTGAGCTCCCAGAGTGGAGGTCCAACATTTGTCTCAAACATTATGCAGGCTTTGAAAACTACAGAACCTGGCCTGAGGTTACTTCTGCCAGGAGGAAGGGGTTCAACCACTTATTAAATCTAAATGGTTTCCACAAGCATTGGATGTAAACCCCAAATCTATGTTATTAGCTCAAGCACATTGTATTTGACTTTACTTGTGAATTAGGAGAAGATCAGATCCCATTATAGGACCCTGATGTCATCATCTTCATCATCATCATGCTTCATGCCCCCCAAAAAAAGAAAAAAACAAAACCAAGAAAAAACTGCTTAATCCAAAGGGTTCACATTTTCTCGCCACTGTAGATTACGTAACACAACAAAGTTAATGTCACTTTACTGTTTAGAAAAAGTGGGAACTACTACTTATTGAAATCTGTCTGTTGCACACTTTGTTTTTTAAAAAACTCTACTCTGATTTTACTCAAAACATGTGCAGATTACTAAGCATGCATACTGCCCACTGCTTTGGAGATGAGTTCTGGGAGCCAATTCCAAATACTTGTTAAGGCAGGCGACTGGTCCTTGTGTGGTGTCACCTGGTTTAAGTCATCTCAACTATCAGTGTAACAGAGAAGTTGGAAAACCTAATACACACACACTCAAGGGGTGTAAAGAGCAATGAGGGGAAGCTGAGGGGAACAGGTTGGGAAGTTCCTGCCATCAAAAAGAACTCTCTTTTTGTGTTAAACATGTGCAAACGTGCTGCAAGACAACAAACTACTGAAGCCACTTCTCAAAGCTGACGCGTCCAAGAAGAAGCCGAACAATGCAAAGCAAAAACAGCAGATTTCTGCCAACAGAGCAAAGGGTTCAGGCTACAGCAGCTACTAAAGCAAACAACCAGGCGTAACACGGGCATCTGGAAATATTCCTCAGTGTCGCAGTGACTACACAAAGTCAAAGGTGTGCTCAGGAGATATTCTGTGATCTTCCTCTGCAGAGTTAACTCTGTCTACTCTTAATACATGTTGGCTCTCGCTCAGACAATCAACAGAAGCTGAGATCTCAGTCCAGGACTGATTACTGAAGCTCCAAAAGATCCAAAAGCTAAATGAACCTTTGAATAAGTATTTTATTTTAATAATAATAAAATAATGTTATATTAGATTCTTAAGGCTGAGCATGAACTGTCAACCCCAACTTTTAAAGGAAACATGGATTAAGAACACTTAACAGAAGTAGGAATTGGTCTTGGTGTTGGCGTGGCACACAACAAACTAGGAAAAATGAAATTATTATTATTAAGTACTATAATACAATAAAGAAAGAAAGTGGATATGTGCGTGAATATGTTCCATATTTTATTTCCATAAAAACGTGTTCTGTGTTGTTACACAGAGGAGCTAATGTTTTCATTTTGACCCACATCTCATCAGGGTTCCATTTAACGGATAAATCCAGAACACCTGAGGGCTCAATCTATTTGTGTCTGCCCTTCTGAATCCTCTTAAGATCTTTCTCGACAAACTCACAGAACAACGTGACCCAGGCTTTAAGGACGTTATGATGGAGTCCTTTAGAAAGAAATGTGTCACGGTGACAAAGATTTCATTATTTGTGAAGGGTTCACTTTGAATGTTCTGTATCCGTTCTGAAGGTTTTATTGAAAATAAGTAAATATATAACATGAAAAACACAATTTCAAGGCATGTTTCTTGTATAAATTAATGTTCAGGGACTGAGAACTGTGGGGGAATTCAGCCCAACATGAGGCCATGCGAGAAGTTTGATAATCTAGTGGAAGCTTGATTCCTAAACGTTGCATATTGTCACTTTAGAGAGTTTCATTCACACCAGCTAGTGATGTGACGTGAGATCTGTGACACCTGTGACATCACAGGCCTATCAGAATTTGTACATATATTACTATTATTCTAAAGCGTTTGGTCTTAAGGTAAAACTTTATTCCTTGACAAGTTGGCCATTTGTCTGCTAAACACCAGGTTCCTTTCTCGGTCCAATAAAACTCTGCTTTCAGCTAAACTCCTGTATGTGGGGCCTGTTTTGCTCATTACTTAGAGCTACATCAACTACAACTAGCTTGGATGTGAAGATTGACTAGTTTAAATATTGCAATTTTTTATACATTTAACATGATTGAAAAAGTTTCAGTTAAGGATAAGTTTTCAGAGAAAAAAAAAAAAAAAGTTGAAAAAATGTCTTTGATTGTTGTATTAGAATCAGAGTGAATGTGACCGTGAGCGTCTGTGTGTGTTTGGGGTGGGGGAAGTTTTCTAAGGGGTTTAATTTTCGACTCACCTAGCTTGTCAGAGGAGGTGATAATGTCAGTGGGGACACACGAATCCAGATCAGCGTCCATGATGCCAAGGGGGTCCAACTGGGCCACATGGTGCCCTCGGATCTACAAGGAGTGACAACGGTACAGAGTCCACCCAGGACAAGAGGAGGGTGGGGGGGTGTGGGGACAGGGTGGAGGAGGAAATGAGGTGAAATGTGATAACAAGAAGCCAGAGGTGGGAAGAGATTGAGTGAAAGATTTTGAATGTGAAAGGAAACGAAAAAGATCACATGAATGAAGGGGAGAGGATGTCGGACAAAGCAAAAAACAAGACCAAAGAAAAAGAGACAGAAAGAGGAAGAGAGGGGAAAGAGGTAGGGTGGGAGGGAAAAACAAGATTAACACCACAGACTGGACGCGGTTTGTTTAGTGAGCGGAGCGTCATCGAAATGTACACAGCTGATTCCCAAAAGGATCCACACCTCACCTGAACGAGCACACACCCGGGCCGCGTTCACGTCAGCCTGCAGCCCTCAGAGACTGTGAGAGATTCTGATCATTGCGATTTCGTTAAGCTACAGTCAGCCATCGTGAACATTTGTTGCTCTAGTGTCTGCACTGTGTCCCGCATCGCTGGCACTAGTTCAACCGCTGTCCACACCACTTGTGACTAGTGCATGAACCTTTTCCACCGTTCACACTGTCCTGGCGTGAACGCAGCGTCAGTCGAGGCTGCTGGTCCACACTGCGGCTCGCAGAGTTGAGCTTATCACACTTCACACTGTAGATATCACGAGTTCCTCACTGTGCAACTGCTGATTTCCGTTCGGTTCTACCCCTACATTCCCTTTTCCTTGGATTCTTTCGATTTCATTAAATTATTAAATTCCCTTCCATAAATTAGTTTCAATCGGATTCTAAGATTGGGAAAAACTTTTATTTACACACATATCTATTTAAAAAAGGCTTTGACACACATATACACACTATAGAATTTGCTTAAAATTTGCATAATTACAATTACTAAATTTTGAGATTTGAAGAAACCATTAAAAATAGACAAATGAGCCTTTCACAACGTAAAAATAATAAACTGTAAATTACTGCATATAAAGCAAGAACAAGTATTTATAAAGCTCCACATTGTGGAACATGCTGTGGAACGAGCCAGGTCAAACATTCTAATGTGACAAACACATCATCTGTTCGAGAGCAGACAGGATCTAGAGTTAATGGGGGGTTATTCTGGGGTTGTATTTCAAATAAGTTCCAGGGCCCTGCTGATCGCCTCGACCCCAAGGTGACAGACAGAGAGCAGGACACAGTCCTGCATAAACCACGTCATGTCGACATTTGTTCATTATGTTTGTAACCTGTGAAACCAAAACTACATACTAATATAAAGTAATCTCAAAGATTTTTTTTAATTAGGGCTGAAAGATACAGGAAGATAGTGAACTGATTTTTTGCAACCGTTATTTAATGTGATTTTTTACAAATGATTCTCTTCTGTATGTTTCAGTGCAAAGAAGCTACACAAGAAAACACCCAGCACTGACCGTGTAGTCGTTCACGTTGACTGGGCGTTTACAAGAGTTCTTAAGTCAGTCTCCGCAAACATTTTTTCCCACCAGCTCTCTGCATTTTTGTCTCTTTTCTTTTTCTTTTATGCATACAAAGGTGGTGTATTACAAAACTGTAAATACCAACATGCTGTGAAGGTCCCGCTGGCTGGTGCAGCCTCCATCTCTCTCATGCCAACAATGACCTTTGATTTATTTTCAAGGTTGTTTTTTGTCAGAGTTTTGATCCAACTTCATTTGAAGTGATGCTCTCACTGATATCTGGATCAACTGACCCAAGTATTGCCCGGAGGTCACACGTTTCTGAGCAACTTATAAAAACTAATCTATCTAACAACCAATGTGACTTTTCTGTTTTGCTTTGACAGTAGTGTGATCTCTTCTGCATATTTGCACATGAAACCTGCAGAACATGTTAATTATTTTACATTAAATTGCACCTTTTGCAATTTGTCATGTTCAGGGTATAAGCCAACTCTGTGTACCTGGTAGGCCCTGATGAGTGACTGAACTGCCAGGTGATCCTCTACCAGCTTCTCCACGTTGGGCTGAGCTCCAACCAGAGAGGAGAGCTGAGGAGCGACAAAGCCCGATGCAGCAGACAGAGGAGACTGGTAGGCAGCACCAGGAGGAGCACCGGCATTAGCGTTCCGGAAAAACACATCCCATGACTGGACCAGAAGAAGAGGAAGGAGCAGGAGGGGATGATGATGATGATGATAGCAAGATAAGGAAAAAGGAGACAAAATAAAGAAAATGTTTAATAACCAAAAAAACTGTATTTACTATATTTAATAACCTAATCACACAGTCACAAGTCTACTCCAGGACTCAAAATGGAAAGAACTGTAAATAGTGCCAAATCAATGAAGCACGACTGAATACAAACACATCTCCACACATGGGCCACAACATGATTCGCGGCTGAGGCAATTTTATTTGAAATCCTCTGATTTCCAATTTGAATTTAGCTTCTCTTCAAACTACTCTCAGTGCGCTATGGCGTCATGGAACTACGTTTTTGCAGTAGGCTAACATCCTACATATTGGGGCAGCTGTAGCTCAGTTGGTAAGGCAGTAATCCATGGACCACAGGGTCAGTGGACCCCAAGTTGCTCCCGGTCGGCCAAATGAGCAGCTTGCATGGCAGCCATCGCCATCGTGTGTGTGTGTGTGTGTGTGTGTGTGTGAGAGACTGTATGGCATTCTAAGTGAGGACCAAAGAATTTTTTAACCAACAGAGTGAGGGCATTTTTTGTAAAGTGAGGACATTTTGGCCAGTCCTCACGATTTTTGACTCTAAAAAGGGGATGTTTGAGGGTCAAGACTGGGTTTTAGGGTCCGGGTTAGAATTAGGTTTTGCTTAGAGTAAGGGTTAGGGTTAGGGGCTAGGGATAGTATTACACTCCAAGTAATTACAAGTAACACTGTACAAACGTGTGTGTTTGTGCCAAATTACTCTGTAAAACGCTTTGCATCAAGGCGTCTGCTAAATTTAAATATTGGATTTTACAAACTAAACAGATGTCTTTGCTTGAGCATGATATAGCATTAGCTCATAGCTTCAGTTACTGCTGGTTCCTGGTGGAGTTATCAGGAGTCATCATACTTATCCTGCAAGACAAATGTTTGACTCTTCATTAAATATGATTTTATGTCTGATAAATAACACTAGGAAATATTTTATAAAAGGACACAATATAAAGGACACAGGTTTTCAAAAGTGACTAATAAAGAGGTTCTGATCCGTTTTGGACTCTTGTAGTGATTGTTTGTTAATGAGCTGGTTAATCTTTACGGCCCTCGTAAATGTACGTGGTTACTTTCCGTTAACAGGAAGCAGTCGGCCCTGGACACAGAGGAGGGAGCAACATTTGCCTGTTTCAGCATCACATTTCCGCTCTGATTCATTGTGGACTCATGAGTCAGACACATAAACACGGTCCTCCCACAGTGAACCCAGCTCTCTCCACAGTCCAAGTCACTTTCGAACACAGACCACCACTTACTCTCTTACGGCTGTCTGCTAAATGTGTTTCAGCTGGAATGATTATGGTGGATTATGAGGACGCAGTTACCTTCCACCTCTGGCAGCAAGTATATGCACTCAAGTGCTATACTGAAGTACAAATGTGAAGTATTCATACTTCCCCTCCATGTATCGTCAGAACCTAATGTACTAATTGTCTTGGTAAAAAATATTTTGACAACTACAGTTTATTGAAGATAGCCGACAACCTTGCAACGGTTACACAGAAAAACTTCCCGAGATGAAAACATGCACATGAAACAAAGGACGCTATGCTTCAACATTCTTCATAAGAACACTTAATATCATTTGACCTTACAACTAAGCAAAACATAATTTTATTAAAATTTAATCCCTTTTAGATTTTTCCATCGCACTATTATCCATCCATCACTGAAGTATTTTCTGGATGAAGCAGCTGTCAGTTCATGAAATGGTTTGCTCCTTTACCTCCAGCTAGAGTATTAACGCTGCTTTTAGATCTCTTAGCAAATTCTGATGCCTACTAATATTTGAATCGGTCAGGTTTTGGATCTTGGATCTGCACATGAATTAAACTTAAGATCTAAACATTAAAGATTTTTACAGAAACCCTAGTTTATTAAGCATATTTGAAACTAATTGGGCCTAGACTTGTACACTTATGATAACAACAGTATTAAGTTGTTAACAGTCGCTACAGTACATTTATGTTTTATTGCATTTCACGTTTCTTTAAGGAGAAGACTTCAGAGACGTGCTTTTCTCCTTGTCCTTGGTTTATTGGGATCTCAAGAAAAATGTCCCAACAGAACAAGTGTCAAAGTTTCAGGAGAGATTTTGAAATAAGTGACGTGCCACAAATGTTGTTTGCTGAGCAGAGCCGAGACTCGCTGTGGACCGGCCTGATGCCCTCCTCACCCACTCAACCAACACATTGCCATTATACGAACTGTAGTGACACGTTGTGTACGAGAAGAAAACAAGTCTAATGATGCATTAAAACAAAAATCTGCTTAACACAAAGAATGTACAGGAGTCTGACGAGTCTGTTAAAGAGGTAATAAAACCCTAGTGTGGTTCAGCAGAAGACGTCATGACCATAACTTTTATAGGAAAAAGGTTCTGTAATGTATTGCTACATCGTATCTCTACGGAAAGACAAGATGCTGTAATGTGGATCTGAATCACACTTCATGTTCTTCTTTAGAGAGAAGACGCTTCAGTCCATTTTGGATGAGTAAGTTCTCAGAAGTCCGACCTGAATTCCTCACGGCTCAGAGTCTGATTTAAAAAGCATTCTCACTTTGACATTTTCATATCGGCACCTTCCCACTGCAATAAAATATTATTGCTACTGTGACTGTCACAGGGGGATGTGTAAATGTTCAGGCCGGCCATGCAGCTAATAAAAGCAAGGTCGCACACTCTCACTGTTACGTAACAAACGTGTGACATGTAACGCAACACGTCTTAGTGAACTGAACACGCCTCTCTGCGGTTTCCACTAAAGAGCAGCGACATTAAGAATCCAGATGAAACAGTGATCAGTGCATCCATTTGGGATCCTCTGCGGCTGGCTGTGTTTTTTTCCTCGGTATACTTCGTTAGTGTCCTCCCTGAGAAATTGAATGTGAACTTGTTTGTGCTGTAAACTGGGACGAAAAAGCTGATTTTAAAGAATTTACAGTAAGGTATGGAAGGGGGACATTTTTCAAGTTTTCATGTTGCCTTATTGAAACAGGAATGGACACACGGACCCATCATTAAATTAATAAATTTTTTGCAAATTCAAACAAAAAAAATTCTGATATACTTAATAAAAACCACACCACCATATAATTTCCAGTCCTCCTTACCTTATGAACACTCTTGGGGTTCTCCAGCCAGGCATAGTACATCTCCTCCACATAGTTGGAGCTCGTCCCGTTCAGAAACGGCTCTGAGGCCACAGGTGCTGAATAGCACCTGATTGGCTGAAACGTCCTTTTGCCACCTGTGGAGGAGGCTGTGATTGGCCGCTGCTGGCCGACAGTCTGAGCCGCCTGCGAGGCGGTGAGCGGACGCAACCGCGCCGCACAAGTCCTTAAACGATGCATGAGCAGTCCTTAAAGTATCGCGCACACGGAGGTGGTCAGTCCGACAGGCCGGACGTCCTCACGATAATGACAGGAAATAAAAGTCCACGGAGGTCCTCACAGAGCGGGCTGAAGGAAACGTCCGTTTGTCCACTGAGAAGTGAAGAAATAAAGAGACACTGTTAGAGTTCGAAACAAACAATGAACACGGGTTTATGTGTGTGCCCGTCTGTCATACCGTCTTGGTAAGTTCCCTAAAAAAAGAGAGAGAACATTACTGCAAGGCAATACAGTGTAGAAATACTTAAGTATGATATTTGCTTTTCAAATGTCCTTAGGAAAGGTATGAGGAAAAAGAAATTGAAAAAAAATAATTTTCTCAACACTTGTTCCACAAATCTAGCAAAGTATTATAAAGTGCACTGTGAGCCATACACATCTGAATATTTTATTTCCTGTTTTGGTCATTTCAACATTGAGGAAATGCAAATGAGGGCCAGTGTGTTGTAAAAACTAATCTTCTGACCATGAAGAGTCAATATTTCAAAATTAAAGGCTCATTCATTTCAGCCCAACAAAGACACTTATTACACTGCCCGTAAAAGGCAAGACAGTGATTGAATATTAGAACTACTTACTTCAAGACACTTTATGCATCAGCTGTTTATTTAAATAAACACTTATAAGAGACTGATAATCTGTGCAGCAGTTTATGTTTAGGAATGCACAGCAACTGGAGTTTGGAAGTTCAGAGTACAGCTGGGCTGCACATAGCAGCAGTCACTTACAGGTGGACCATGGACCAGGTCTGGACACAGACTCTATCTAAGTTTTTATTCATTTATGGCGGAGATTATACTTGAATTGGCGACTCGTTTCTGACATTGTTTTTACACTGTTATTCAGCAACAGGGACGTTGTAGCTGTCTCTGATTGGCCACCATTCGTTGCCATTGGTTTAGGAACGAGAACTGAGATTGTTCAAGGTGAGAATCTCAGCCAATCACCGGCAGAGACGGGCAGGCCTTCACTGAACAGAGGCACAGAAAATCTACATTCTGAGTCAAACCATCGCCAGTGACTGAAACACAGAAAGTGAGAAGACAAGCAAAAGAAAAGTGGCGGAATAATAAGTCAGTGTGTCAGGGCTTGTGCTAAACAGTGGGCACAAAAAAAACTGGCTTTTAATCCTGTAGGAAGCTCGAAACCGCTGCCTCTCAAATAGTACAACATGTATAAATTAATAACGTATAACCAAATTACGGCGCAACATAAACATGATGATGCTGCTGCTGCTGGGGGCCTGTAGTGTAGGAACATTTCTCTATGTGCTCCTGTTTAAATCGAATGAGGTCCCCCTGGCATTTAGTGTCACTGATTAGAGTGATGAGTGTTTTACCATTGTTTGATCGATTGGTGATTAGAGCCCGTCTTGCAGTTCTGATCTGCTGGATGTAGACATTTGCCTCCGTGCACTTTCGCCCTTTTCATATTTATTCTATCAACACAATAACTTTTTCGACGCCACAGACGCGGCCAACTGGTGGAAACATTCACCTCAGTTTTACATTTTCTCCTGGTCAATTACTCCATTTAAATGTATATTAAAGATCCGCATTCACGTTCTGGGTTTAGTGTGGGATGAAAACCCAGTGGCAGGTCTGTGCTGCTCGGACCAACAGATTTGGGTTTCTTCTTGTAACTTAACTGTGGTGTGTGTCTTTAGTTTACTGTAAAAAGCTCCCTAAACGTTCTTTTAGGGGGTTTTAAATGTGCTCTCTTCTAATCCACGAACCAGTGGCAGACAAGCCCTCACACGGTCTCACTGACCCCGACATTCTACCTCCTTCCGCAGCTGCAGCTTCTCCGTCTGTTTTGACCTTGTCTCCGCTCCACAACCTCAGCAGCTCCCCTTCGCTCAACCCGCACAGCGCCCGCCCATCCCCTGCCTCCCGGCTTGCTGATTGGCTGAGCTAAATACGTCCCCACCCAACAAGGAACACTGCAGCGTATGAGTTGCCCTCCAAACTGTCAGTCACTTTGCCCTTTCATGACTTCCCGATAATAATTATTAGCTCCTTACTCACAACATTGTAAAATGATCTGTCTGAATGTTTGTGCGTTTAACAGAGCAAACACGCAGAACCAACACATTACTGGCTACTGCTTTGTGCTAACTGGCAACATGCTGTACGTGTGGGGTTATATAATTAGCTGGCTAGCTGCTCCGAAATGCTCCTGCGCTCTATATTAATTGCCATTAGCACGTTTGGCTAGCGGCTAAACGGTCGCTAACTGAGGGAACGTCCGCCGTGAAGCAGCTGCACGTTACCCGGAGAGTTTGCTCTCGACGTGTGAGCCGCCATTTGTCAGCCGGCCCCGACACTCGCGCTGTTCGGACGGATGCCCGAACATTAGCCCTTCACGGTTCCTTAAACGGGCTGCTGCCGCGCTGCTAACATGCTAAGACGCTGCTCAAATTCTTGAAGACGGATTTTAATTCTTCTGACGTTGTTAAGCGGCTGCTGTCGTTGTGTGGAGCAGCGGGAGAAATTATTTCTCAGACGAGACAAAACGCTGTGGACCCGTGACTGACCTCGACAAATGCGTTTGAGCGACTCCTCCGTCGGCCGCTGTCCCGGATGCCCTTCTCTTCTCCCGGTAAAAATGATGACAGCTCGGGGCGCGGAGCGTGGAAACGAGGCCTGCGTGAAAAGGATGCGCCGCGGCGCTGACGTCATCACGCAGACAGCGAGGGCCTGGTTTCTGGTTTGAAAACGAACGTGCGTTTAATTCACATTTTATGGACAAAATAGACAAAGAGTGAAGACTTCTCAACTAATAAAATGTCATATTACTACCGTTATTGTTTAATAAACAATATGTACAGAGAATATAAAATACATGGCTCAATTTTTTTTAAATTGTGGTGTAGATGCTGATTAAAAACCTGTAACTACAACCCCTTTTAATTATAATTAAAAAAGTTATTCGATTTTCATGCAAATTAGGTAAAGGGAACTCAACAAATAAGATTAAAAAATGACACCTACGGTGGAAAAATATCCAGCCTTAAATATTTGTATGTGCAAAGTATGTCAGCCTGTTCCTTTAGTGACTGAAGCCAGAGTGTTTATTGTGGTTTAATGCAGGAGCTAGAATGCAAAAGTCCTACCAGCATGTCACAGATCGACTCAAAGTCCCGACTGGAAAGCTCCTCGTCTCCAGCAACAGGCCTGACATCACAAATCTATAGATGAAAACTAGTTTTGTTTAGGTTTTTTGTGTTTTTGTGTTACCATGGCGATCTTAGTGTTTACAGGCAGATCAGGTGACACTCGCTGACGTCATTCACACATTCATCGTACACAACTTTTGCCTTTCATTTGAGATTTCTCGCCCTGAGTTTGACCTGTCAGGTTGAAGACAGTAACAGGCCCATTTACTCAAGCGCTGCGCACGAGCACAGTGGTACAGTTCATGTGCTCATGTCCATGTCCATTGTGTTACCTCACTCTTATTACACGTCAGAGGAAAATGCACGTTTCCCTCCACGTTTCTGAAGCCGTAGTGACTTTGCAGATGCAGATTGTTCAAGCAGAATCTAATTAACGATGAAGAGACTGTCAGTACACAAACAGGTGAAATCAGCTCCACCTTTTCCTATTGCTGTTCCTCTTCCACACGGTTTCTTCAGATGTTAAAGGTGCTTAAATAATCAGGAATCGGGACTTTGAAGAGCTTCTGTCCTTGAATGTGTGCTTGACCTAAACTTAAGAACAATCCTTTGAGATTTCTGCAGAAACAATATTTATGAGCCACACGTGGAACAGATCTGAACTAAACTTTCATGTTATCAACAGCATGTGTGTGTGTGTGTGTGTGTGTGTGTGTGAAACAGGGCTCTCCTGCACATGAGACTAACCTGTGTTAGTAAAGAAATAATAATACAATTAAAGACAATTATGATGCATCCTGAAAACACCCCACAACATTCAACTGTAAATACTGAGGCTTTATTTTGATTATAATAACACATCAGTTCATTTTGAACACGAGCAAATATTGTATTAGTAGGGACTATTTTCAGCGGCAGATAATCCACATTTGGTCTGTAGAGGTTATTTGCGGCAGCGGGACAGTGAATGAGGATGAACGAACCCTGTACAACAGTTGTTGTGGTTTATTATTTATTGTTGTGTTTTTGGACCATAGATGAAAAAAAGGAATATACACATACAAACACACAATACTTGTTAGTGGCAGATTCTCAGTGCTGGTTTGAGTCTGTGCATCAAATTTGTTGAACTGAACTTTTAAATTCAGCAGCATCTGCAGCAGAAACAGTTGACTGTCGGTAATATGATGCTCCCCAGCTGCTCCTGTGTCTCGAAATAACTTTAGTCTGAGCAACTGTTTTCTCAGCAACACAGTTCTGTTAACATTGATTGTTCTTTATTATTTGGCACAAACTTAGCCCTATAAGTTATTATCTGAAATCTCAGTCCGTTCCTCACGTGCACATCATGGTTTTTATGCAGAAACACAAAATAAAAATGCAATAAAGCAGGTGACACATAATTTTCTCCTCAACTGACAGGGCATCCAGGTTCAGCAACTGTACCCACCTGCAACACAAACTGATGGAGACGAGGAAATGTAGGAGAAAACTAAAGTGACGCACTCGCCACCTGTGAGTGTGTCAGAAAAAAAGAACCAGGGAAAACATTGTCCAGTTTTCCAAATGAGGAACTGCAGGGCTGAAGGCTGGACCGAACATCTAGAGAACATCCAAGACATCAGACTCAACAGAAAATTCCGTGAAATTTCCTTTGCTTGAAAACTCAAAGAGGTGAGGAGACATTCCCTGCAGAAACACCGGCTGACACAGTCACAGACATGGACGTACCACACAGGTCCAGATCCAGGTCCAGATCGAGGAGAGGAACTGAAACCCACAGGAGTTCTGCATACTGTGATTTTACAATTCTGGAGAGAGTGCGTGCTTGGCCGAGCCGGGCAGTGGAGACCACAGCAGCAGCAACAGGGGTGCGTTACATTCCTATGACAGTGCAGAGTAGAAGGGAGGTGCCAGTGAGACAGCACCAGTGCTTTCATTAACAGAGAGAGAGGGAGGGAGCGAGGGAGGAAGCACCACCTGACAATCGGACGATCTGTGTTCAAACCAGCCAATAAGAGAAAAACATTTCCCACTTATTTTTGAAATACAGTAATTATAAATCATGTGTCTGGCATCACAATTAAAAACCTCTTTACACAGTTCTACTGTTATTTACTGTAGGTGGTTCGTTTCAGCTACATCAATGACTACAATTAATAATTAATATCCCCAAATCATAGATGGATTGTGACACAATGTTTTTTTTTCTCAATCAAGACATTTGGTGACAAAATGAACTAACACCCCCCAATTTAACAGGTGATAATAATAAATAAGCACTTGTCTGTTACCCGAACCGCTGAATTCTTCTTCATTCTTAGTGCAGCCGTCTTGAAAAAATGAGAAGAGCACTTAAAACACAGTGAACATTCACTGCGACATGCGTGTTAGTGTTTTTCATAAAACTGCCCTTAAAACCTGCATGTCACTTCAAGCGATGGTGAGCTGCTGAGGCTTCCCAGACTGACCGGAAGGCGGGAACGTGGACGGTCACTATCGGACACACTTCTCTACGTGACGATTGCACTTTGATAAAGAAATCTGCAGGTTCTCTCACAGATGCATAGACACGAGTGTCTGAGTGAAACCATCAGACTAAAGGCAGGAGGCGAGCGGCCTGCACTGGGATTGGAAAAAAAGAGACGTGTGAGACGGCTTTGTCATTGGTCTGACCAATATTTCTGACAAGACAAAACACTGAAGAAATTCACTTTGGGCGTGTAAAGGTCTTCACCAGTGTTTGTATTATGTGCTCTTCACAGAAGTGACGCACATACACATGAGGGATGGCAATAGATCGAATTTCTTTGACTAATTGAAATGATGTTTTTGAACGCGTGAAAACTGAAATGATTACTTCCTCTGATGTCACTCGGTAGCAGCAGCGGTAGTAATGCAAAGCTGTCACGTCAGAGTGTTTTGGAAGCGTTCAGCCGTCTTTTCTTTGTGACGTTCACAATATGTAAAGGACAGCAGCTCTCTGAGTCGGGCTGGCATAAAGTTCTAGTAGTTTTAAATCATCCTTTGTCGGGAGTTTGTGTTGACAGAAAACTATTTAAATCGACAAGAACAAAGATACAGCCTTTGAGAGACAGCGTGAAGGAGCACAATTTAAAAAAGGTTTGTGCAGAAATCATAGATAGATTTCAGCCAATTCCTCTGGTACTTGTGTTGTCGATGTCGGATTGGCTGGTTTAATGACAGAGAAGAAGATGCGCCGCCCGATGGAGCTGAGCTTTACACTCCACGCTGCACCGTACACAGTGAGAGTAGAGAGAGAGTGCAGAGAGCCGCAACTGCTTCACTTCAGTCCCACTTTGCTCCCGTTTGCTCTGCTGTAAGCCCAGTCCAGCCTGACTGGGTCCAGTTTCCCCGTGGTCCAGTTCTTAGTCCAGACATCTTGGCTACAGCGCTGTTTCCTGGCAGGTCACCAGGGGACTAAAGAGGAGGAGGAGGAGGAGGAGGAGGAGGAGGAGGAGGAGGAGGAGGAGGAGGGGAGGAGTGTCATCCAGGTGTTGTAGATGGAAGCTCCTGATTGGTTAAACGGGCGGAGCAGGAGCTGGTCTTTGAGGCACCGGAGGCTGTGATGCAGCAGCAGGTTTGGGTTTCCTGAGAGACCGAGAACAAGAACAGAATTCACCGCCCCAAACTGAAAACTAAAAGCATGCTTACACCCTTCTTTAGCTTTTCCTCCCTGGCTGGCTGATTGTTTTACATGTAAATGTTTTAAAAGTTATCGGCTGCACATACGTAGACACAGCGAGTGCGTTTGCATGGACATACGAGGGGGAGCCTGGCGCACAGGTTTTTACTGCGCTGCTTTGGACTTTTCTCTCTCTCTTCGTGTCACAGCAGAGCGACAGGCGGAGGGAAAGGAAAGACTCACGCAGCTGATCCACAACCGTCGGAGTTTTAAAAGTCCACAGGGGGAAGAGACATATACAAGACCCGGTGTGTAAATTAAATCTTCTGTCGGACCGTAGGTGGACTTTTTTAGGTGGGCATCGGCCCACTAACTCGTTAACGATCTCTCCATTCATTCTTTCACTCAGCTGTGTGCAGTTTCCTGTCTGCAGCCCGTTGTCACGCACATGTTATGTAAGATAAGAACTCAGTTACACGTATACATGGCGGAGTAATTGGCGTTCTCCGACCTTAGGAAACCAGGTTTCCATAATCTTCTATCGCAGCGTCAGAAACTGGGTTTCCCGTATACATGGCAAATCAGCGTTCCTGAGAAAGCCGAGTGTGACCCGGTTACTAATGTCCATGTAAACGCACTCATTGAAATGTCTAAAAAGTTAATTTTAGAGTTACTGTTCTCACAGAGGAGGAGGAGGAGGCCTCACGGCGTAGGATGGAGCCGTCCGGGTGGTCTCCAGCACCTGATCGGATCAGACCCAGAGCAAACACAGCACAGTTCGGTCAGGGTGTCGTCATGGAGGCAGATGTAAAAGTTTTTCATTACAGCGACACACAGACAAGCAGCAGGAGAAACACACACGGCAGGAAATGGGGCATGAGACAGCAGGTCAGAGCAGTAGTGATAGAAGGACGTGTTTTACCGGTGAGTATTTTACCTCCTGTGGGGGCAGTAGCTGAGCGTGGTGCTTTATATGGAGAAAGAGCAGAGGATGTTAGAAGTCATTTAAAAGGGTGAACCCCAAACATCCAGACTGTCAGTATCACACACATACGGGTTAATTAAATGACGTGTTAATCAATTACCAATCAGCCTATTAAAGCATAAATTAAGTGAGTGGCTTTTTAAATTTGTCAAGTTTATTAGTCGTTTGTTTGTTGAATAATGGTTCCACAGGTAACAGCCTCATTTAGTGATGGGTGAATAACCGACACAGCAAACATCCACCGATTCATCTATAATCACAGGACCAGACAAAGCCGAGCTCTCCCTAACAAGCAGCTCCATCAGGGAGGAGTCACAACAACAGCTGAGACGTGACAGCTGTCCGCAGTCCTCAGAGACGTGGTGCTGAGGGTCACACTGTTTCATGCAGCTACAACTCCTCACTTCATTTAAGGAAGACAAAGATGTTCAGCCTACTTCACATTCAGGACGTTAGAACAGTTCGTCACAGATGAAAAAACGTCGCCTAGCATCACAACACATCACTTCCTGCTCCCGAGACTAAATGATGATGCTGGAAGTGTCAGTTAGACACAAACGGACTCTTCATGCTCAGCCTTGTGCTTTACATTTGTCTGGAGGCGGGAAACTCACCCCATCTCTGACAATGTTGTTGCTGTAGCCGCGGGCACCAGATGGAGGCCGCGCCCTGCTGGGATTGGCTGAAGCTGCACCGTCACGGGCCCTGAGGACAGAGATGTGAGCAGAGTCGCAACAGGAAGTCTGTAGAGTTTGTTTTTTTGCCTGATGTGGCCCAAAGTAGAGTCCAAAACACAAACGGCCCACATTCAACCCCCACCCTTTTTGGACAAGGGCTCCCCCTCCTCACCAATCCCAACCAAACCACTGAATTCACACGACTGCTGGCTTTACACAACCGGAGCCAGACATGAAGCTGAGACGGGAGTGAATGGCCAGCGTGGCCTCTTCCTTTTAACGTGCCACTTACTGGTACCCGGGCGATCTCGTCCGGCGGCTCAGCCCCAGCCGCCGCAGCAGCTCGTTTCTGCGCAGGAAAACAAATGCCCCCAGAGCAAGAAGAGGAAGAACGAGAAGGAAGAAGACCAAGAGTCCATCTCTGAGAGATGTGTCTTTATCTGAGAACAAAAGACGAGTCTTTATGTTACCGGTCAGTGGGAACTCAGCACTGTAAGAACAGTAAGCATATGTAACATCAGCTCCAACCTCCAACGTGTTTATTTAGCAGAAGAAATTAGATTTTTTCGTCCCTGATCATTTTTTCATGACTGATCATTGAATCCTTTAAAAACCTAACAAACAAACAAGCTCCGGAACATTCAAACCCTATCTGAAGGTGCCGTTACCATTCCAGGTGGGTCCACTGTCCACGCTGCCTCCATAACCTCTGTCCCCACAGGAAGGTGGGGCCCAGCCATTCTCACAGTGACAGTTCCTGTTGCTGTTACACACCTGCGACACAAACACAGGCAACACTCACGCCACAGGCTTCAAACCCCGATGTGTGTCCGTGTGTCAGACAGCTGCGACTCACCCCGTGTCCGTGACATTTCCTCTCCGTGTCACAGTCGTAGTTCAGGACAGCAACCCTCTGACACTCAAAGTTCATGCACACCTGGACACCACAGAAGAAGAAAGCAGAGTCAACATCTCTTCTCCTCGTATTTCCTTTCTCTCTGACCCTTCCTTTCCCGTATTAAACCCTTCTACCTCCGCCTCATTTGCTCTCCTTACCTTGTCGTCTCCACACTTGGTTCCCTCGTTCACCATGCCCGGATCAGGAACGTCCGATCCCAGCATGAAGTCGACTCCGAAACATTTCCCTCCAGCGATCGGCGTGGTGATGATTGACGGTTCGATGCCAAAAATCGTAGAGCCTGAACATTGGAGCACTGTAGCTTCCCGCACCGGGCGTTTCTAGAGAGACAAGCATCAGTCGGACAGGAAGCATAACGTGAGAGCCAGTGGCCAATATGGCAAATTGTCTCTGAACAGAAAGACAACAGTTCACTTTTGCACCTACAGGGAATGTGAGAGGAAAGTGGAGGAAACCCACACAAGCCCAGGGACAACATGAATCAGAGGAGTTTCAGCGTGTTACCTGAGCTCACACTTCTTGTAGCCAAAGTTGTGGTAGCCACAGTTACCGAAGCGATCTCCTTTATTGTTAACGTCCGTAAAACAGACGTCAGGAGCCGCCTTGGCCTCTGAGGAGGAGAAGAGGGACGAGGAAAGACAGTGAGTGATCCAGGCAGCAGGCAGTCACACAGGAAACAGGCAGCAGAATGGATTTTATCTAAGACAACATTTATGAATCAACAACAACGTGTCGCGTCCGTGTTTTCCTAAAACAGCTCGGTCCGAAACGGGGAAGCTGATGCTCTTCGACTGTCCTTCAGCTAGGACCAGGGCTGGTGCTTCTTGCAAACCACCACCAGCACAGCAACATCGACACCTCAGACTGAGCACGTACTTTGTCCAAATATGGCCTGACACTGTCCGTCGTAGTGCTGACACTTCCCATTGTAACAGTAGGCCTGCTGGTTCCTGCAGGGGTGCCCATTCTGAAAGACACACACACAGAAAGGCTTAACAAGAAAACACGGCGGACATTCATAGAAAGGCACCAGCATCAGCTAACACTTACTGGACAACTCAGACTTTTGTTTCTTCCTGAGTAAATTACAACTCAAGGACGTAACTGTGGGCTAAAAACATTTCACCTGGACAAAGACGTCACTCTGACAGAGGGACGAGGAGCCGTTGCAGTACTCTGGGAGGTCACACTCATCTCTGCTGGCGCGACACACCGTCCCTCCTGGGAGGTACTAGACATGCACACAGAACAGTGTTTTCATGCTCACGCGCAGAGAACAACCGCTCCTCGTAACTTTTCACATTCTGAACATGCAAAGCAAAGGCTCATAAAGGGCTGCAGTGACCCACTGAGCTCCGTCTCTTAAGTCACAAACGTCCCACTCTGTGTCCCCCCCGACAGTCGGCGCTTGTCCAGCTGTGGTGGAGGACATTGTGTGGATGTTTGATCTTGTTAACTCAGAGGGGCTCTAACAGTCCTCCTCCAGACACAGCAGACGGTTTATTCTGGACAATCGCAGTGTCACTTTGGATTCTGGTCAAACACTAATTAAACCTGTACAATCATCTTCTCTACTTGACGAGAGCCGACAATAAGCCCTTGAAGTTGATTCCTTTATGAAACGTGAAGCTGGGTTTACCTGACAGTTGGAACAGCACTCCCCGTACGCACAGTGAGCTCCAGACTTAAGTTTACAGGTCTGATACTCACAGCAGGGGTCGTCCTCACACTCCTGTACGACACACACACACACACACACACACACACACACACACACACACAGATGTTTGCTGTGTTTCAGAACATTTTAAAATATTTTGTTGGTGATTACACATTTATCAGACATTCTGGCAGTTTCTCTGAGGTCGGGATGCTGCTTTACAAGTTGGACTTCAAGACGTGGCTGCAATTAGTGTGTAAAATGATAATGAGAACACACAGGTACCGGCCATATTTTTAGGTTTAACGTGACTTACACCCTAAGGATTTGACAAAGTGCGGAAACACAACATCGTACATTGTACATCCTCCTGAGAACTGCACAGCTTGTATGAGCACAAACATTTACTGACGTTTTTCTAATCTGTTACGTGGTCGAACAGCCGTTGTCCAGGGTCGCATAGACTGAAGACGTATCGCTCTGTCTGAATTTCTAGATCCACTGGAACGTTCACTCACTCCGTCAATCAGGGTGGAGCTTCATTTTTAAACACTGGGTCTCTGTATACACGTGTTTGTTTCTAATTAGCCCAAATCCAATCAAATGTGTGACATCATACTTTCTGTCGATAGGAGCTCCCTCAGGGGAGACGCTGAAAAAAAAGCTTCTTTACGAACTAGAGAAAATTTTTGCACTGACCTTCTGTGATCCACAGTCACATTCCTCTCCTACGTCCACCAGTTTGTTCCCACAGTAGGGGGCACTGTAGGCCTCATCGGGGCGGGGGACGTTCAGGAGACACGTCCCCCCCGTGAACAAAATCATCTTCTCAAAATCATCAGCACTGCAGCTGCTGAAGTTTCTGGATCCTCTGCAGATGGGAAGAGGTGTTAAATGCTGTGTGTGTGTGTGTGTGTGTGTGTGTGTGTGTGTGTGTGTGTGTGTGTGTGTGTGTGTGTGTGTGTGTGTGTGTGTGTGTGTGTGTGTGTGTGTGTGTGTGTGTGTGTGTGTGTCTTACGTGGCTCCAGAGTGCATGATGCATGCGGCCGTGGGGCAGGCGCAGGAGCGCCCGTCGTCATGGTTCATCCCCAGGTTGTGACCGAGCTCGTGGGCCACGATGGAGGCGAACGAGGGAAGGTTGTTGCTGGTGAACTGAGACAGAGCAACATGTTTTTAGTGAAACTGAAAAGTGTTGGACATTTCTAAATGAAATCATATGTTTTTATTAAAACGTACCGCGTTGATCCCGCCTCCATGAGATCTGGAGCACACAGTGGAGACGTAAGCCATTCCTGCTGTTGCTCCAAAATTCTTCTTCCTGCAGAAAACGTCACCATCATCATCATCATCATCATCATCATGAATGTGTTTATCCAGGACGGGGGGGCATTAGAAACAGCTTTGTGAGGAAAAGTACCTTTTTCGTCAAGTATGTAACTCATAATGTAATGAAAGAATCGGCCTTTTCATGTGATCGTTTCGTCCATTTCATGGAAAACGTGACGTACTGTGATAATTATTATTATTGGGATTTAGTTTAGAAACTTGAGCTCTGTACGTCTGACTCAGAGAGAGTCCGACAGCAGACAGCCACCTGTCAATCGGTTCATTATTTGCATCCTGGAAACTCGTGGACACTAGAATCTGTCGAGGGAAGCTGGATGCAGCGTCCAGCCGCTCCTGCTTGGACGATCGGGGACGTGCGTTCACTCACAGTATTAGCTGTGCTGAGTCGTGCCGCCGCCGGGGGACCAGCTCCTTCTCCCTCCACTGAGTGAAACGACTCAGCACGTCTCCAGCTCCTCCCTCGGTGCTGATCAGGTTATGCTGAGTCCAGATCTCCAAACCAACGAGGACCACCCGGATATTCAGCTGCACATAGATCTGAAACATTTACACATTTGGATTTTTAGTTTGTTAACCAGTTGTTTCTGAACCACAGCGTTGGTGGTTTGCTGCCTGGTTCCTGCTGTTCACGCGTTAAAGTGCCTACAACTGTTTTCTCATGCAGTTTATGTAATTATATCAACATTAAAACCACTGTGGATTCCCAACAAAATGCACTTTTGAGCATCTTTTGTGAATCTTTACGTAGTAGTTTCTATCACAGTTAATTTGGACACGTAGTTGAAATAGTTTTGACTTCATAAATCACAGTATGTTTAATATTTCACAGTCTCAGTTCTCAAGGTTTGACCTTCTATTTATCAGCAATTATATCGGTCCATTTTTCACTGGAGATCTGGACTGTGTGTGTGTTTACTCACGCTGTCTATGAGGTTGGCCAGCATAACCATCTCCTCTCTCACAGCTGTTTCATTTCTGTTCATGGAAATATACTGCAGAGAGAGAAAGACAGAGCAGCCGGTAGATATTGTTGGGATTATTGTTAGAACATTGTAATGTCAAAATACTAAATGCCCTTTATATAGCTCCTCAAAAATATTGGATTTGACCATGAGTTTTACCAAGTGTTGGCTGTTAGTGAGAATTCAAAGGTTTAGTTGAAAACATTTTATGGAGCGTGAAGCACTGCAAACACTTCGACACAGTGAGTCTCACCTTGTCGTTGTCGACCACCAGGAACAGCTCCACATAGTGAGTCTTATGGAGAACGGCTCTTTTCATCTGTAACATAAAGTCACCTCGTGATTGTAGAAGGAACAGGCAGGAACAGATCCACACAGCGAGTGTAAACGCTGCTCAACTCACCCTGCTGTGCAGTCTGTGGTGGATGTGCTCTGGCTCATAACGAGCGTGCTCCGTTCCGTTGGTGTGGTCGTGCTCTTCGTGTGGCGTTCCGCACCCCCGGGGCTGGGATGTCACATCCTGCAGACGGTACACCAGGTGTTGGTCGGGGGCGGACGCCAGCGGCTCGATCCCATAACTGTCGTCGGCGAGATGCAACACTCCTCTGCAGAGAAAACACCCCATCTACTGTTGGTTTGTGGTCTCAGATGTCCAGCGTGACATTAATGAGGAGGCGTGTGTGTTCAATAACGAGTTATACGTAAAGTCAAAGTATTATTAAGCCTGCACGAGTGTGTGTGTGAAGTCCAACAAAGTAATTACTGAGGCATCACACTGACTGATGCAGTAGGGGGGAACCATCTGTGAGCCGAGTATAAATAGGAAAATGACTCTGTCCTTGAGAGAGGAGAGTGTGTACAGAATGTGTACAGAGTGTGTACAGCGTGTGTACAGAGTGTGTACAGTGACACACAGTGTGTACAGTGTGTGTACAGTGACACACAGTGTGTACAGTGTGTGTACAGTGACACACAGTGTGTGTACAGAGTGTGTACAGAGTGTGTACAGAGTGTGTACAGAGTGTGTACAGTGTGTGTACAGTGACACACAGTGTTTGTGTACAGAGACACACAGTGTGTGTGTACAGTGACACACAGTGTGTGTACAGTGACACACAGTGTGTGTACAGTGACACACAGTGTGTGTACAGAGTGTGTACAGAGTGTGTACAGTGTGTGTACAGTGACACACAGTGTGTGTACAGCGTGTGTACAGAGACACACAGTGTGTGTACAGTGTGTGTACAGTGTGTGTACAGTGACACACAGTGTGTGTACAGTGACACACAGTGTGTGTACAGTGACACACAGTGTGTGTACAGTGACACACAGTGTGTGTACAGTGACACACAGTGTGTGTACAGCGTGTGTACAGAGACACACAGTGTGTGTACAGAGTGTACAGAGTGTACAGAGTGTGTACAGAGTGTACAGAGTGTGTACAGAGTGTGTACAGAGTGTGTACAGTGTGTGTACAGTGACACACAGTGTGTGTACAGCGTGTGTACAGAGACACACAGTGTGTGTACAGAGTGTACAGAGTGTACAGTGTGTACAGCGTGTGTACAGCGTGTGTACAGCGTGTGTACAGAGTGTGTACAGAGTGTGTACAGAGTGTGTACAGAGTGTGTACAGAGTGTGTACAGAGTGTGTACAGTGTGTACAGAGTGTGTACAGTGTGTGTACAGTGACACACAGTGTGTGTACAGAGTGTGTACAGAGTGTGTACAGAGTGTGTACAGAGTGTGTACAGTTTACAGTACAGTGTGTATAGAGTGTGTGTGTGTGTGTTTACCTGAGGCCGTCACAGATGCTCATGGCAACAGAAGATCCCTCCATGTCCTGAACGAAGCCCTGATAGTGACAGTGCTTCTGGAAAACACACGCGGCTGGTTAGAACGTGGTCGTTTCTCCTGCTGTGTCTGTTTCTGACATGTGCCGAGTGCTGAGACAAAGATGCTGCTTATGTGAAGAACGAAAGCTGAACAAAAAATGCTGCTGCTGAGAGTTTGACAACGCTCATAAAAACTGCCTGTCCAATGATCAGCGGTTGTCAGCTTGTCCCTCCGGGGGTCATCACAGCCGGGTGGGTGCCGCCCCGGGCGGGGATTAAAACCTGTGAGGTTCTGTATCCCAACGCGATGCTCTACCACTGATCCACTGGGCCCCAAGCCTCAGTGGCTAAATAATATCTAACAAAGGTTGTTGTTCTTATTTCAGTTTTACCACTATGCTGCAGTACTAAAATGCTCTGCTTATAATATGCTGTCACCCACAGCACTTTACACTGTGGCTTTTCACTCACACTCACACACACACACACACACACACACACACACACACACACACACACACACACACAGGGACCACGGTGGCTGCCATGTTAGCTGCTCACCTGACCCACGGCTCGTGTTCAGCGTCTTGGCCTGTTGTCTGCACTAAAGAGGAACCTCCCCTCCAAACTCCACAAACTGTCTTCTGTTCCACTGACAATCCCTCAGATTTATACTGTTCAACCAGCAGCATCACCCAACAACAAACCATCAATATTTAAAAGTAAAATACTAAATTTGAACACGTAACGCTGTGTCACATCGATGGTCTCCGTTTAACACACTGAGCTTTACTGAGATTCTGAAATATTTCAAGACAAAAAGAAGAAAGTGACTGGAAATACTCGTTCTTCCTGCGCCCACTGTGTGTGTGTGTGTGTGTGTGTGTGTGTGGTCTGAGTTCAAGGGACGCTTCTAGTTCTACAGTTATAATCATTTAATAAATGAATACATGAAAGCATCAATAATCCATACTCCATACGTAATAATCCATTTAATTAAGTGTCAATTAAAACGTTGTACGGCTCAAAAATGTGAGGAGGAGGAGGCTTTACTGGAAACAATCTAAAGTCTATGAATCATTTCCCAGCTTTACTGCACGGCTGTTGGATGACGGCCAGCTCTGTGAAGCATTTCGTAAACGGTGATCTAAAACTCAACAGCAGATTTTGCCTCTTCCCCCTTTGTAAAATGCAGTTTCAGTGCCTTGTTTTGTGGTTGATCCATTTCAACATGCTTTAAAAAAAAAAGACAAAGGTGGTTGTGCTTAAACATCAGTTTTGCTTTGGGTTGTGTGTCCAGTGTTTGTTCTGTATATGCTCAGCTCTCTTTAGCTGCTAGAGCAGAGATTGCAGCTCCTAGGACTAACTCGCTTCAACACCACATGCATTTAGGAACATCTTGTCATCAAAAAAGGTAGCGGAGCCTCAGTCACTGCAGCTAAGTCACGCAGGGTTGATCCTTAATAATTCAGCAAATATTACCGCTCGCTAGGAAAAATGTTGTTTCAAAAAACCCAGGAGCAACATGCAACAGTGGTTTTGGACAAGGAAGCCGGTTTTGGTCCAGAGACTCTGGGACATTTTGGTTCCTTAAATACTAAATATCATGAGGATTTGTGTTCACCTCAAATCTAATCCGCCAAATAACGAACTGTAGACACAGAGTGAGTGTTTTGGCATTTGTGCAACAAATGGAGCAAGGAAGAACGAACTCATCAAAACAGGAATCACATTAATTAATGAAACTATTGACAGATGATGAGGACAGATTTAAAAAGAGGTGAAGTGAGGCGCAGGTCAAATATGATAAAGTCAGATGAAAAATTTGGAGTCAGTAATTAATGTGCATCAGCCTGATCTGTCACAGAGATGTGCACTGGACAACATCGACAGACACAGGAAGGTGTGTTACCTGCACAGGCGGTCTGGATGTGACCAGCGATCCGTTGTGATTGTAGGTGAACACAGTGAAGTCTGCAGGCAGCAGCAGTCTGAAAGCAGCAACATGTGGTTTCAGGGCGGGTCAGGCTACGTGAAAACGTGCACACAAAGGGCATTTAAATTTACATGGACGTGGACATCAACCAGCAGAAGACAAACAGAAAATGTCTCTTTAATCCCCTGATGATCTGCTGACGTGTTACTGCAGACTCTCGTCCTCCAATGAGCTTCCTGGCCTTGATCAAAGCCACGAGAAACGACAGTGAGAGAGCAGCTTCCTGGCAAAGGCTGCGTCTGGCGTGTGCGTCTGGTGCACGTCTGTGCTAATGTATTTGTATTTATTTTCTGACTGAGAGTTGGATCGTGTAAATTATTTATTTACACAACTACAATCAGAAAATATTCAGACTCCTTCATATTTTCTACATTTTGCTGTGTTAAATATAAATATGCAGATTAATTTACAGTCAGTAACCTGACAAAGTACAAAGAGAGAAATTCTTTTAAGTTTATTAAAGCTCAACCAGTAAGGAAGAAGTTGCTCTTTAATTCTATTTTTTTGTGTTGCGTTTCAAAAAAGCACTTTTAAAAAGATAAATAAAGAAGGATGATTATCTGACTTATTGTTATTTCTTCGTTCAAGGTAAACGTGACTGTTTGTTTGATCCAATCGTCCTCCACCGTTACACGAATACACTCGGCACGGCGCTGACCACGGGGCAGGTGACTTACTTTTTGTGCTGTCCCTGAACGTATCTCGCGTGCAACACGCAGCTAATTGTAGCTTTTTGCAAACGCAGACAGCACACAGTGTTAGAGTAACCTGCAAATATTCTCACGTCACACCAGTTGAACCGTTACAAATATCCACCCATTATCTGCTTAGGTTGTTGGGCACTGGAGTCTAGCCCATCTATCACTGGGCAGGAGGTGTCCAGTCTGTCTCAGGGCCAACACAGAGACACAAGCACAGACAGACAAACATTCACACCAACAGACAATTTCGCCTGACCAATTAACCGAGCACGCACGTCTTTGGACTGAGGGAGGAAACTGGTTTAAATACATACAAACAAGAAGGCTCCGCTGGGAGCCGCCCGACAGTGGAGTGGTTAGTGCCCCTCCAAATATATTTATGTAATAATCAGAATTATAACATGTGTGCTGTAGTAGTAATACTTATGTGAAGAGGAATAAATAAAACACACAAAGTCAAAGTATTTAAAAGATATACGGTATTTTTATGAGCTCTGTGACAATAAAGGTTGTTGTTCACCTTGTTGGACATGTTTTCCTTTAGAAGACCAATCATACAGGGCTGGTGTGCAACTTCAGTGTGACACAGCAGACAGAAAATAAACTTACTGGTTCTTCTGCAGATGAACAACGTGATCGCTTCCACCCACACTGATGCTGTAAGACAACTGGAGACAGCAGAGGAAAGAAGGAGCCTGTTAGTGCCAACTGCAAACATGGTGAGAAATCGTCTGCTGTGGCCTTATCAACAAACGAACACACACAGAAATGGGCTGTTCATGGACACAACATCCCATTAAATCCACACAAACGCTTCAAATGTTTCTGCACACTAACACTCAGACTGGACAGGTGAACCGATGGAAAGCAGCATAGGTGTGTCGTGTTCCTCCAGGTGACACAGCAGTGACTGGGACCGTCCCGTGTGAAGTGCAGCACGCACGACGTGTCCTGCACATTTAGAGCGGGTCACACGTTGGAAACGGCCTGGGCATAGTTTTGACGCGGCCCCTGCTTTTGTCGTTTCGAGTCGTTCATGTCGTCTCTCCAGGCTCATTTCCCCTCTGTTACACCTAAACACTGCACACATGGTTTCCAAAGTGAATTTCACGATCCAGTCAAGTGTGTTCTCTTTTATATTCTCCAGGTGTACACAGGAAACTTCAGAGAGATGCCACCTGCAAAACTACTAAAACTCTACAAACTCCAAGGTCGTGAGGCTTCTACTCACCTCGCCGACACCCTGTGTTTGTGTGTGTGTGTGTGCTGCAGCTAGCAGCAGGTGTGTGATTACAGCAGGCGTGAACACACAGACAGGTGGTGTGTGAGTCAGGACAGGAAGTCAGCAGTGGCTGACATCACCCAGCTGCCAACAGCAGCTCCTCTGTCCTCTAACACAGCGGGGGTCAAAGGTCAGCAGAGGAGCAGGTAGAGAGGGTGAGAATCCGACAGAGACAAAATATTTCAATTTAGATCAAAAACTTATCTGTTTACTTACTAGTCTTGGAGTCTTTCACTCCGGTGCCTCCACAGCTTCTACGACTGCCAGCACATTCAAGAAAAATCGAATTCTTTCTAAATGTCCAACATTGTGGTGTGTTACAAACCATTTATTGCCAGTCCATATGATTGTGGAGCCGTTAGTGTTGCTGCCTCCCCGGTTTGAATCCCTGACCGGCTGTGGTCTTCCTGTGTGGAGTTTACATGTGTTTCATTCAGCTTCCTTCATGTTGTATTAACTGCGGACTCGAATTTGCCCCATTTGACTGTTGTATCCTGCCTCAGCCCCCCTGCAACCCCCCAACAGGTTAAGCAGTTGAATGTTAAAGTCAAGTGCTTCCAACCTGTGCATCTGTCATTTGTTGCTGCAGAGATAATAATTAATAAATGTAAAAGCCCGTCACACAGATCAGAGAGTGCACGTGTCTGCAGGCTGAAGCAGCCACACAAACATCACTCGCTCCACGCTCCTCTCACATTTCACCACTGTGTTCCTGTGTCTGTGTGAGCACCAGTGCCAGTTTTAGACTCTGGGGTGAGGACAACAAAAACAACAACTAGCTCCGGCTAAAAGAGGAAACCTGCATCATTTCTACACCGGGCTTTGACGAACAGTGTCAGAATTTCTCGCAGTGATGTGTGCAGACATTCAGGCTCAAACTCAAGACGACTTCTTCTTCAAAGAGCAATTTAACACCGATGAAGTGACCCTAGCACAGCACTAACACACTGATTTCAGCTGCAGATGAGCTGGTGCATGAGGTTCTGCAGTGAGGAATTTCTAAAAATGCTCCATCTTATAAAGCAGAAAGGCATAAAAACCTCTTCCCATGCGCTTCATGTGAATCTTGCAGGAAGTAGGAGCTGAGTACAAGCCGAGTACAAGCGATTGTACTGATTGGAAGGTAGTTTATTCCGACTGTCGTGGAGGTGAACAGTACGGCATAAAAGGTTTTCACAGAGAATTTGGGAAAAATAGCATTAAACGTTAAGAGTGTCATGTGACTAACTTCTACAGGAAACACGATGCATCGTGTTGCCATGGATACAGATAGTCGCACTGTGGGCTGCAAATTGAGCCTCACGTTTACAGCCCATTTGTTGACATTATGAAAAGCCAAGTCCACAGAAATAGCGATCAACACTTTTGTTTTACGTTTTTTTTAAGCATTAAAAACCGTCACTGGACTACTGTCATAATGAAGACATCTTGAAAATCGGGTTATTCTAAGGCCGGTTCTGAGACATTCCATATTTCTCACATTTATGAGACGCTTAAGTCATAATTCCAAGATCTTCATCTCTTGATTACAGTTACTCATATTTCTCCTTTGCTGAATGCAATGTGCCATCCTAGTATAGAGCTGCACCTTCAAAAGTGTTGATCTGAGTGTTTTCCCCACATTCAGTCTTATCGTACACGTGCTCTGTGTCTTCACGAGCCCCCACGACTGTTTCCGTACTAAAAACACTCTTGGTATGTGAAGACGACCTTAAGGGTAAAAGAATGCTTTACGCCAGTAGGTCAGAATATGTGTGTGTGTTTTACCACAGTGCTGACAGATCGTGCGTGATTGCGTGAACATGCAGCAGAGTGTGTGTGTGTTGTACGTGCTCAGCATGCAGGGTGGGAAAGAAGATGACACCACAGGAAATGCACGGGCTCTCCGTCAGTCAGCGGCTTCCAGATTAAAGCCTCCTCTGACAACACATGCTCGCTCGGTTTTTCTGTTTTAAGGTGGTTCTGCTGGATTAGGCTGATTTCACACAGTGCAGTTCAGCAAAGGAGGGTCAGATCCACCTTATCAGCTGAGTCACAACGTTTATTACACAGCCTGGAATGATTCCTCTGCTGGGAATGCTTTCAGGCTGCAGAGATGTGGGAAATGAAACAGTGAGTCTCAGATTTGAGATGCTACTTTGTTAATGTTCCTGTTAGAATGAACTCAGGCTTAGAGAAGACTGGGTTTCATCAGAAAGGACAAAAAGAACGGCGACCCAGTGCCGTCCCGTTGACTTGTGTGGACTGATGAAACACGACATATTCTCTGCAGTGTTGTGGAGAGACAAGCTGCTGGCGTGGCAGGACACCATGCTCTTTGAGTTGTGATTGGCTTGATTAGACTGATGATCAAAGATGTTAACAAGGTGGAGGGAGGAGACTTCAGACTGGGTCCTTCAGGAGACACACAGCCAGACGTGAAGTGCCTGGGACTGGAGTCATCAGCTCCAAGACTGCCTGATGCTAAAGGTGCTATGTCTGGTGTTGTTGAACATGTCTGAATGTAGACACCAGGAAATAAAGGCTCAAACTTTCCCCTTTTTAAACCCCAAACGTTCCAAAACTTGGGAGGGGACTGTACATAAACATATGGACCAGTCTAAAATCACCTGCACACTGAGTTTGGACAAAGCAAAGTAAGACAACCTGCTGCTGACACAGCGAGGGTAAACAGACATGACCCCAACAGGAAGTCAGCTGCTGGGTCTGTATCGCCTGAGGTCAGAGGTCAAACTGCTAAAACACAATAAAACAAAGCAGAAAAACAACAGTCTTCAAATATGTCTCACCTTATGAGGCGGTCTGCCGTCTGCGTCCCGTCTCAGCCGGCTTCCTAGTAGCCGAGGGACAGTCAGCTGATAGGAGGAGAGGTGCTGAGTCTGCTGGGAGTCTGCAGAAGGAAACAGTCCGTCAGAGGAAGAAGCAGAGGAAACTTTCTCAGAGTCAGCTATGAAACAAAGATGTACCCAGAAACAACTTGTCCAAACTAACATCCATCCTGGATAATAACCCGTCCCACCCCCTGCCCCTCACTGTGGAGGCTCGTGCAGCAGGAGACTGTTACCGCCCCAGTGCAGGAAGGAGCAGTACCGACACACAGCCGTCACACTGTACAACACATTCAATTCAATTCAACTTTATTTATATGTCGCCAATTTACAACAAGGTCGTCTCAAAGCACTTTAAATAAAAAGTCCAGACTATACAGACATTTAGAGAAAACCCAACAAATCCCCCTTGAGCAGCTACAGGCAACAGCGGAGAGGAAAAACTCCCTTTAACGGAAGAAACATCCAGCAGAACCAGGCTCAGGGTGGACAACCATCTGCCTTGACCGTTGGGCTGAGTGGAAAGTGGAGAGAGAAAAGAACAGAGCAACAAAAGCAGCAACAAAACATTGAGCAGGTTAGTGGGACCAGTAGCTGCACACTGGAGGACACACAGCGCCAAATCCATAAATACATATTATGTTTTGTTTTTCGACTCTAGTACAGACCATCAGAATATTTTTGTGCTAAAACGAAAATTTGTAAAAATGGAAACTTACAGTTGAAAAATAACTCTTTACGCAAACAGAAAGGCTTTCCAGAAAAAAACAATGAAAGAAATGTTTAAATACTGCTGTCAATTAACTTGATGATGACTTGACTGCATGTGGGAGTTATTGGTTATTAAAATGAAGATAAAACATCTCCAGCCTGATCTTTACTAGGAAAATCCTCAGGAGGATTTGTGGGTGAACGCACATTCACGGTTTCACAGCTGAAGTTTGTTCAGAGGAAAAACAGAGTGCGTGACGTTTCAGGGAAACACGGACCTTTGCTCAGGTTTGACTTTTTGTCTCCTCCCTCTGGTACAAACCATCCAGCTTCAACACACTGAATCACATGCTCTCGAAAAATCCTATTTCCTGCTTTTCCTCTGCTCGGCTCTCACTTCTTCAAGCAAAGGTCACTTCAGGCCACTTCAAGACTACAGATAATTACTAAAAGTATGTTTTCATGTAAAAATGAAACGATTTTCTGCAAATAGCTTCATCCACTTTAAAATCTAGAAAGACATTAGATTTGCGTGAAGGTTCTAAAAAGAAAATAGACATCTACAGTTTTCCTCTCGAGAAAAAAATCTAAAAGTTGCTTAAAGCAAATGGATATTTTAGATAAACCTTGATGAATGTTTAACAACAAATCACAAAGAAATCTTTCTGATAACGGAGAGACGGTTTCAAGGAGGCACAGAAATTTTTAGAAGTAAAATCTTTAAGTTACATGCTTTAGAATGGAAGCCACAGAAAAGTCCTTCTGTGGATAAACCGGATGTAAAGCTCGGAGGGAGCTTGATGCCTGCTCTGGATGTGAACCAGCCAACTGGGTTAAGTCGTTCTGAACCACAGAAACCTGACCTACTGAACCCAACCTGAGTCACTAAAAGCACACCTGACCTCCATCACACCAAAACCACGAGACAACCCAACATCACCCCAGCTTAGGTCTGCCAAACAAAACTATCATCATTCAAACTCTGCAGCGTGTGATAGTAACA
This sequence comes from Channa striata, assembly GCA_033026295.1. Classification (NCBI taxonomy): domain Eukaryota; kingdom Metazoa; phylum Chordata; class Actinopteri; order Anabantiformes; family Channidae; genus Channa; species Channa striata. The sequence goes on from CM065178.1 coordinate 26,449,267, forward strand.
TGGCTGAAGACCGATCCGGACGTCCTAGGTGGACGTGAAATGTATATTCATTATTAAGGCTTCTAAACATTTTGCATTTTATATTTAATGTGAAGATTAATAGGTTACCAAAACAGCTGCTAATTCATTTTGGGTTGACTTAACTGTTTCAGCTTCAGCTTGGATGTGCACGTGGGTCTTAGTGGTTATAAAATGTATAATAAAATATCCTCAGGATAAGTTTCAGAGTTGAAGTTTGTTCATGTTCAGTGCAGAGGAGAAACAGTGAGTCATGTTTCAGGGAAACAGGGACTTTGCTCCAGCTGAGCGTGTGCAGACATGTCTGCCTGTGATTGTGGGGATAAATTAAATGCCATCGTTGTGAAGTCATTCTGTCCGGCTCTCACACGTGCGCTTGGTTTGGATTATGGTTCGAGGTGAAAGTTGTGACAGCAAAAGTTTGGGGGGTGACAGGAAATGCAACACGTCAAGTCAAAATGTACTGCTGAAGATTAAAGACAGTAACAGGTTAACGTCATATTTAATATTTAAAGAACGCCATTTCCCATGAGCCCTCAATGTTCAGCTCAACAGAAAAAGCAAATCCACGAGCAAGTGGAGACACGTCTGTAATAACATGCAGACAGAGCACTGAACGCTGACGAGATCGCTGCCATAACCCTGAAAAATGGACAGCATGGATGAGGATTGGAACCATGTTATGATGACTTAAGTTCCCGCTCTGCCGTCTCAAATTCTACCATCAATGAGCTTCATTCAGCCACAAAGGCTCAAACTGCTTGTGTCTTAGTAGTTGGTGATTTGATCTGGATTACGCAAAGAAATCCTGTGGAACCTGTTTTCATTTTTTCTTTAATATTTAAACAAATAAATGTGTCCTGGGACGATGCTAACAAAATGGAGGCTTGGCTCTTTGTCGTCATTTTTCTCTGCCCTGACCTCAACATTAAGGTTTTTGTAAGACAGAAAATTTGCTGTTTGTGTATTTCACATCCTCCAGACGTGTCAAAAGTGTTGGGTGAATTTGAAGACCCAAAAAGGCAACAGACGGGAGGGAGTACAAATAGGGTGTGAACTTTTATTACAAATAACCAAAAAGGGACAGAAACAACACAATGTATACAAATAACTAAATTAATCTAACACAGTCTGACCGAGGGGAACACGACGAAAAACCCGAGAGAGAAGGGCAAACAGGGCAGGCTGAAAATGTCGGGGAAACACTAGCAGAACAGGACACACAAGACCAAAAAAGACCAAAAAAACCAAAAACCAGAGACCAAACCTCAGAGCACAGGGAAACGGGCAAAGAGTCCAAAAGCTTGAGAGAATGATGCGAATGCAAGGGTTCCGGTAACGACGAGAACCTGGCAGAGAGCTGTGGCGAAGTCCAAAGATAAATAGGCACGAAGAAGCAGGTGAAACCAACTGAGGTAAATGATATGTGGGGAAATTGGCCAAGTAACCGCAGGACAGAGACCAGATGTGGAGAAAATAGGTAACAAAGTAAAAGTCCAAAGGAGGAAGTGGAAATGAGGGACTGATTCATGTACCTGTGTTACGCCGTAATTCGACAGAAGTCTGTGCTGGTGCGTACGTGACTTTTCCCGGACTCATTTGTAAAGCCCCCAGTAAACACACTCTGCTGCATTGTTGGACAGCCTCACACTGAACAAAACGTCTCCATAATCCACAGTGCAACCGCCGTGTGAGCGCTTTCACAGCGGCGTGTCTGTCGTCAGGCTGTGCGTGTGCGCGCGTTCGGCGGTTTAAGCTGCTTACTGTAGTTGTTTAGCCAAGTTCTTCAGCTCCAACAGGAAGTAAAACCATCGAGTCTGACGGACAGTGTGTGTCTGTGTGTGTGCTGACTGAGGGCCACGTGTCAGTGAGTTCGTTTACCGGGAGCAGCAGATGCTTTTAGGCTGGACTATAGTTGTGGGAACGCTCCTATAATACGCCACCTCTGACCCCTGCAGTCAACGGGCCGAATGTGTAATCTTACAACCCTGATGTCGGGGGACCTTTACAGAATCCCCAGCTTTACCGGAAGAGAGTTTTCAGTTATTTTACCTCCAAACTGCCCAGTGGACCCTACAGTCATTGCTGTCTTTGACATACAGGATGTCACCCTAAATCTGTGCTTCATCTTCATAGTGTTTTTTTCTAGGTCTCCCTATAAAATCCTGGTCATTGCCGTATTTGTTGTGGCAGAAGAACTACCGAGAACAGACTCTACAGATTGGTCTGCCTTTGAATGTCCAGTTGTCGGGTGTTTGTTCCTTCCAGACTGGCCGAGACAGACAGTAATGAGGAAGTAACAAGGAGGCTGTGCAGACAGAGACAGCTGGAGAAACAGGGAACTCCACTGGCAAAAATGGAATCATGAGATCATAGTGATTACCATGATTCACGGATGAACAGTGAGCTAATGTTGTTAGGATTGGCTATGTAGGTATTAGCTCTGCCACGAGCTGATCCCACCATCTGTGAAGCGGTGTGTGTGTGTGTGTGTGTGTGTGTGTGTGTGTGTGCACTGAGAGCAAAGATGTCCCAGAATCCACCTGAGTGGGCATGACCGCCATGGGCCTTTGGGCCTGCAGAGGATAAAAAGGAAGCTCCCGCTAACCATTGCGACTCCATTAGCATCTGTCTGTTTCCGGCAGCACACTCAGCACATTTAATACACTCCGGTACGACTCCACCACAATAATACACACACACACACACACACAGCAGAATCACCGCCTTTCTGACAACTTAAAAAACGGAGAAATTGTTACCCTGTAAACACAGAATCTGGATGGGATGATATTGTACGTGTGTGTACAGATCTACGTATAGGTAAGGATGTCAAATCCTACGAGAACAGACGTGTGACCTGCGTTTAACAGATGGAGCAAAAAAGAAAAGGAAAAGAGGAAGGAGCGAAGCACAGACTTAGGGTGAGATGCTGGATGGAGAAGTGTGGACAACATGGACTGTAGAGTCTGAAGACAAGTTCAGGTGACGTGCTAGTTGCTGTGTATAACCCTCGCTGTTGATAATGTCAGCCCGATATGAAACTTCTTTATATTACTGTAGGTCAGTAGGTAGATCTCCAGACTTTCGTACTTTTACTGAAGTGGTTGACGTACACACAAGCACCAGGACGGTCCTGCTCCCAGGACGCATCTACTATCACTGGATCATTTCAGACGCTGTTTAAAGATCCCCGGACTAACACGAGTGACACTGACATTTTCCTTGTGGATTCCTTGACAGATTATTTCCCATACAACACAGGTGTCGCCCCCCGTGTCGCCCCCCGTGTCCCTCCTGACCCCTCCTCACCTCTGCAGAGCCCGTGTCCGCTCATCAGCAGCACCAGGCAGCAGACCTCCAGCAGCTCCGCTCTCCCTCCCACCTTCATCATCTTCTTCTTCTTCTTCTTCTTCTTCTTCTGCTGCTGCTGCTGGGGAAGGCGACCGTCACCGCGTAGCTGTCTCACACGCCGCCACCCTCCTCCTGCCTTCGTCCTGCTTCCTAGTTCTGCGCTTTCCGCTGTAATCCGTGTCTTCCGGCCGTGGTCTCCCGCCGCAGAGCTTCATGCTAAACACCCATGGACGCTCCTGCTCGTGAGCTCGGACGAGCCGTTTCCGCCGCTGCTCCCGGATCGAAGCGGGTTCTCGGGGCCGTCAGCTAACAGCTCGGCTCCGAAGGAAGGTCCTCAGAGGCTCCGGACGTGGAACGCGTCCTCCGTGTCCTCTCCGTCCACAGCTCGGACTTCTCGCCGTAAAACTCGGAAGAGCTAAACTACCGTCAAGCCAGCGGAAGTGCTCACTGCTTCCTCCACAGACCTTCAAAATAAGACAAGCTCTTCCTTCGAACGCCAGAGTCAAAGTGGCTCAAACGCACGGAGACGCACGGAGACGCACGGAGACAGCTGTGCTCACACTTAGTCCAAAGAGAATATGTAACGTGTCACAATACAGCAGCAGCGTGGGCATTTTTAAAATGATTTCCGGTACTTTATGGTGAAGTTGTGACGTTTAAACAGGAAGTCGTTGGGAAAAGCCTTCGGATGCGCATGCGCGCCACGACAGTGAACGTCCTTTGGCACAGAACTTTGTTATCGTCTGATCGGACCGGAGCCGGAAGCCTGCATTCACCTGTTATTATCACTGACTTTTATTACTGACCCTTATCTAACTGCGTGGAAATCTGGACTTAGCGTTTTTATTAATCAAGGCACACATTGGTTTTACTTATGAGTTTTTACTGAGTGATTCCGTCAGATTGCTGCACATTTATTGTTTTATTGTTCAGGCAAAATATCCTTATTGACTTTGTGTATTTCTGTGTCAAACTTGAACATACACAGTTGATTGGTTATGAGTAAATTAATATTCAGTAAGTAAATATTTCTGTGTTTAATGTGAGGGTAAACTGAGCATCTCCAGAGATATGACACTGTATTATTGTGATCATTGAGGGAAACTATACACATTTTCACAAATGTGGAAAGAACAATCATCTGAACAGCATTTATTTGTACTAAAGCACAACCATTTGACATAGGCCTTCACCTGGAGATTACACAGACCACAACACCAGATTCTGTAAATGCTTTGTGGGTTACAATCCTTTTTAAGCAAAACACTGCGTCATCTTTACGCTTTTTAAACAGTTTCAAACGTAAATTAGTTGAATTAAGTAATCTGGGTTTTAGTGACAATCACAGAGCCTTTATCGTGTTCGCTCTGGGTTTTCACTGTAAAAGATTAATATTCATTCTGTTTGTCTCTGCATTATTCCTGTCAACAAAGCTCAGAGCTCCTGTCGGGACTGTCTGGTGGGTAAAGCCTGATTATCTTATTCCTCGTCTGCGGTGCTTCACCCAGCTGTGTTTCACAAAATGACAGGGACTTTGTTTTATTTGAGTGTTTTTAGCAGCTATGGAAGAAAATTTGGTTCTGTTAATCCACTGCTGTGACTAAATATGTAAAGAAATATTGGATGGCTTGACATGGTATGTCAAAGAAGAGCTGCATAGATAACTCAATTATCTACCAAAAGTAACAATATGTATTTCGATCATCTTTTAAAGGACATTTCTGGTAACATGTCTACATTTCAAGCTTTGGGCATCCCGAATGTATGTAATTTACTGCTTTATCACATCCTGTATTTGATAAAGGTGGAAAACAGAAAAATGGTTGTGGCATAACTTTGAACAATAGAAAATGCTAAGTGACTATTTCTGTTCTTTCTGGGGTCTCATAGACTAAATCAATTAAGAAATGACAAGCAGAGAAGATGACAGATAAACTGTGACCCCCTATACAGAGAACCATTTATTATTTAATTAATTTATGACTGTAGCAAGCCTAAACTTTCCCCTAATACCCTAATAGTTAATTAAGTTATTTCCTTTTGAGGTTTTTGACAGATGTACATGTCTCGAACAAGCCAGGAGCCACAGAGCTGAGAGCAAATGCCAAAAGACAACTCAAGTTGTTGGGAGATGGGCCAAACATTAGTACTTCAATTCGAATAGCAAAAAAAATGTTTTTACCTAAATTTGATACTATAAATTAAATGTTTTTTTTATTATTACTACAATATGACAGAAATTGTAGTTATTATCTGGACTCCACCCATGCTCCTAATGTATAATTATGAATGTTGCTGATTGAGTCTTTTTCATTTCAGTGTGGTTCCACTGCCAATTTCATCAATGGCACTTTTTATTTTCAGTTGCAGGACTGTTCTTGTTCTTCCACAGGGTCCTGGTCCATCCCCTCTGAAGTCACTAGCTCAGACTTGTTGCTTGGATCGACATACTTCTCTTCCTCAACCTCCTCCTCTCCATCTGGCTTTAATGTCTCTCTAGCCATCTCCTCCAACTGAAGACCATCATGAGTTGAACCAATTATCTCTTCCTCCTCTTTCTCTTTCTCCTCCTCTGTGTTTGTCTGTGCAGCCATCTCTCTGCTTCAAAATCGTGCCTCTCTGAAAAGTCACCATCATTACCGCTTTCATCATCAACCATGTCCTGGTTATTGGTGTCAAAGCCTTCGATGAGGGACTGGAGTAGTGAACGGCGTGAGGCCACAGAGGTGTTTCCTCTGACACTCTCACTCGACTTGAGTGGGGTTGAACCACAGGGCGCTGATTTAGGTGTGGAGGCTACAAGCAGCTTGAAGGCATCCTCAAGTTGACTCTTCAATAACTGCTGCCTCTCACCAACACAGTCATCTCCTTCTTCTTCACTATCATAAATCACTGCAGCTCTTTTCTTCTTGCTAAGTACAATGGAATCATTCGATGTGTCCATTTCAAAGGCGTCACCATTGTTGAGGCTTTGCCCGAATGCTTCTTTAAGGTGCACCTTAGAAAGGGATTTATTTACGTCAAAACTTCCCTCCGTCTGTAGTTGCGACAGCAACTTCCTCTCCTCAGCTTCGGTCTCGCGTTCGTCATGAAGCTCATGGTCTGAGGACATATCACTGTCCTCCAGCTGGAGGTTGAAGTTGCCTTCAAATGATTCAACCCCACCTCTGTCCGTTTTCAAGCTTAAATTAGATGCTTGCAACAGAGACAGTCTTTTGTTTTGCAGTGGTGTGATATGGTCCATTTCAGAGTCTTTGTATTCTGAGTGTGACGTTCTGTTTAGCTCTTCTTTATTGTCATCATCTGCTGCAATGTACAGTGGACGACCCTCACTAGCTAAAGCAGCACCAGCCTCTGATGCCACTGACAGGCCCCCAACAGAAAGATCTGCAGTCTCGGATGTCATGGACTGGCCCGTTGGTTGCTGAATAGAAGTTTCTGCAGCATCTCCAGCCTCTGACACCACCACTGACTCTTCAATCATTCCCTGTGAAGAACTATTGGCTTCTTCTGAATAACTCCTCTCCTGCTTGATCAACTGGGGTTCGGGAATCCACGATCAGGTTTGGCCTTTCGGGCTTATCCTGGCTCACTTCTACAGGTTGATCCTCTATCATACTGTCATCTGCAGTTAGATCAATTACTTGGTTACTCAAATACTGATTGCTGTTATCTTTGCCAGAGCTCGAGGTGTCAAGCTCTACCACAACCGTGAGCCACATAAATTGCTGTCATGTTGTGGATGTGAAGGGCTTGGTTTTGAGTTTCTGGGCTTTTTCTCCTGAGGAAGATCTCTGCTGCTGTCTACTGGTGGTCTGAGCCAGGCTGGTTCAGTGCTCAAAGCCATGTTTTCTGCCAGCTGCAATTGCAGCTCTGACTCTGCCTTCATCAACTCCTGAGCCTTTTGGACCCTGCCTTCAATGTAGCGGTGCTCCTCCTGGTCCTCTGGAACCTCGTCATGATTGATGTTGAGGGAGAACATGAGATCATGGTCAGAGATTCCAAACATCTCCATAGCGTGCAGGTGAGCAATATGTTCATCCAGTTCAGGGTCTGATTGTCTGTACCTTGAGTGCAGGGCCTGGAGCTGCAGCTGTGTCGAAGAGGACCGGGTGTCCTCCAGAGTGAAGAGCTCCTTCAGCTCCTGCTTGCTGAAGTACCGAAAGGGGTTCTTCTTGTCCCCGGTATTCTGTCTGATGAGGGAGTCCTTGAAAACTTGACGCCTGTAGATCTTCTCCTCCACGGTGCCACAGGTGATCAGTCTGTAAATGATGACATTTTCAGTCTGCCCAATGCGGTATGCCCTGTCAACAGCCTGAGCGTCTGTCGCTGGGTTCCAGCTTGGATCGTAGATGACTACTCTGTTTGCTGCTGTCAAGGTGAGGCCAACTCCACCAACCTGTGTGGTCAGGAGGAAAACAGAGTAGCTTTCGTCTTTCTGGAACAGAGTGATGAGACGCTCCCTCTCTGCGAGCTGTGTTATTGTGCCATCCAGTCTCAAAACTTTGAAGCCTCTGTTGCCCAGGATGCGTTGAATAATGTCAAGCACCTTCCTGTAATGAGCAAAGACAAGTGTGCGGTGGCCTTCTTGTCTGAGCCTTTCAAGAAGTGCAAAAAGAAAAACTAGCTTCCCAGACTCAGATATTAAGGTCTCATCAGGGGTGTTCGTAATGCTGTGGCTGTCAACATGCACATTGTCATTGGGCTGGTTCTCAGCTGTAGTCTCCTCCAAACCTAACTTGGCCATGGCCCCAGCAGAGAGCAGTCTTGGGTGGTCACAAAGCTTTTTCAGAATGCCTAATTCTGCCAGGGGTGATCTGGTTGTCATGAGCAGCTCCTTGATGTGGTCCAGTGAAATAAACTGTCTATAAATATCCTCCTGAATGGCGCTCAGGTATGTCCAGACAATCAGGTCATTCTTTCTCGTCAGCGTGGGCATGGTTGCTCCAGAGTCCTTGAGTTCATGATTTTGAATTTGTCTTTCGCCGTTATTAGAAGGCTCCTCTTTTCTCTGGCTTTTCTGCACTTCTGATTTAGTCCTGCGCAGGAAATAGGGTTTTATTATGGTCATTAGGTTCTCAGACATTCGACAACCCAGAGCCTTTTCCCCTGGAGTGGCATCCTTCTCCCTGGCTCGAGTGATGGGGTTCTCGTACTCTGTTTTGAAGGTTTTAGCTGAGCCGAGGAGGGTGCCTTGGCAAGCAAAGTCAAATAGGGCCCACATTTCTCTCAGGTTATTCTGGACTGGAGTTCCTGTGAGAAGAACTCTGTTTTTTGAAGGTATGGCATGGGCGCTTTTGGCTGTTTTGGTAGATGTGCTTTTTATCTTGTGTGCCTCATCCAGGATCATGTAATCCCATGTGAACTCTTTGCCATGATATGATGACAATTGCTGCCAGTTTGTAATGAGCATAGTGTACGTAGTGATGACGACACCACCCCCCTCCTCTGAACTTTCTCCAAGTTCCTGGCCCTCTCCGATTTGCTGGTACCGTGAAACTCCTTGACCCTCATGCCAGGAGTCCATTTGGCAAACTCCTTCGTCCAGTTTGTGATGAGAGAAGTTGGCAGGATCAGCAGTGTGTGTTTAACCAGCTCGTTATCATACATCCCAGAGAGGAAGGATATCACCTGGATAGTTTTACCGAGCCCCATGTCATCTGCCAAGATCCCACCTTTACGCCCGTCTCTGTAGAGACTGTACAAAAACGCCACTCCGTCTCTCTGGTAGTCATAAAGCTTGTCGTGTAATTCCTTAAAAAGCATTAAGCCGCTGTTGTTGATGTTGACAAACTCTTCATCTTCCTCCTCCGAGTCGTTCTCAGCAAGAAGTTCTTCGAGTTTCTTTATCCTGCTTTCAAGTTTTTGGCTCCGGTGAATGTTGTAAGCCAATTTGAAGAACTCCAGTGCTTTGTGCATGTCACCTTTTCTGGCAACATCTTTACCATCTTGAATATATCTGAATAAAAAACAAAAGGCAGGATATCAGAGGGCTTATTAAAGAAGACAACGCAACCATAAACTAGAGCTAGTTAACTAAATGTTTCCTCTTCGGCTTGTCAAAATTGAATATGAACTTAATAATGAAGTATACGGGCTATTTTCCTTGGCCAAAAATGATCCAATTGCTTCATTTATTCAACCTATAATTCAAAAATAAAAACCACAGCATCATATCTTCACAGTGACCATAAAGCTGATGGTGGTTGTCAAATATACCAGAGTGGAGGAGAATTTGAATTTGCTTTGAGACTGTTTATAATTATATTAACATCTTGAATCTGTATATGAATTTAACCTAAACATTGTAGAGTTCTGCAGAAAACCTGTATATGAGGCCCATGCAGCTCTACTGCTACGTTTAATTGAAAGTACATTTTAGAGCATTAACTCAGTACTAGTCTACAGGCTCAGACTGCTGGGGACCAGCCCCTGATGGACTGAGACACTTTCCTCCTCTCAGCCCACATTTACATGTCACCACTGTAGGACATTAACTCTGTGTCTTCTTCCTCCCTCTGTCTGTCCCTGTCCTCAGGTGTCCCTGGCTTTGGAGCTACTGGTCCTACCAACCTGCCCAATGTTTTCAAGGCAGACGTCCGTCCACCCTGAGCCTGGTTCTGCTGGAGGTTTCTTCCATTAAAGGGAGTCTTTCCTCTCCACTGTTGCCTATAGCTGCTCAAGGGGGATTTGTTGGGTTTTCTTTAAATGTCTGTATAATCTGGACTTGATTTAAAGTGTATTGAGATGACTATGTTGTAAACTGGCGTCATATAAATAAAGTTGAATTGAACTTGAACTTGAAATTCTAGCCTACTTGGAGTAGAGGACTTTTTCTCTGTAAGTCATAGAGTTTATAGAGTAATATAGATTTTAAGTAAATATCTTAAAAAATAAGTGGAAAAAATATTAGTCAGTATTAGTCTGCTAAATAAACTCAGACTAGCTTCCACTTGACTTCTGTGAATAAATATAAGACTATATTACAACAACTTTCTCTACTATTACAAAATCAACTGTGGGCCCAGGTGCTACTTTTCTTTAACTTTGAAACTAAGTCAGAGCGAGAGGTTTTTGAGCTGGTGACGCCAGAGAAAACAACAGTGTCTTTAACTCATCGTTACCTGTGGTAGGTTTCCATTTTGTCGTCCGTATCCATGGACAAAGACCTGAGGAGACAAGCAGAGTCAAGACTTGGTAACTGATGGTTTACGATGTCATCATAAAGTAATGCCATAAAAGCACAGCCAGTGTTGGAGTGTAACTAAGCACGTGTATCTGAATCTGATTGTTCAAACCGAATCTAAAGAAGTAACGATGATGATGAATTATTAAAGATGAAGCAGCCGCCAGTAGATACAGTGGTTTGAATCAGTTCCACCTTCACACGCTGCTGTTTCTGTTCCACATCAAGTCTCTACAGTAAAACGGATCCTTGGCTTTAGTCTTTATTCATCACTAGAACATTTTGTCTAGTGATTTTTCACATTTGACCGTGTGTTTGCAGTTTCCAAATTTTACAAATATCAAATCAACGTTTTTACTGTAACTGCCTAAAGGCGCAGTTAATGGGTAGCAGAGATGAAATGAGTGTCGATGATTTTTTACTGGCCACAAATCACCTGCACCTGAACGAAACTCGAGTCCTGAACGTGTCACATTTCTACAGAAAACCTATTCATCCGGACAGACGTGGGACAAAGCCGGAGCAGACGTGAACCTCAGCGTTCAACAGTGGGTCGGTACTTTGTTGTCTCTCAGGGACTGGACCGGGCCGATCTGCCCACACAGATCACAGGTTAGCGTCTTTCACACACACAGATCACAAAAGGCCGGAAATGCAGCATTTGAACATGAATGGAAAAGTCCCGTTTACCACAAGTACCTCTGTTTTTAAAAAATCCAAGCTTTCCAGACAAATGTGAAATTTTAAGCCTCCTTGACTCTGCTCTGCACTCAGTAGTCCGGTCTTCAACGCGTTTATAAGGTGTCTGTCTCGAAAACATTTTCACTCCGTCTTGTCCAGGTGAAATCAGGTGGACTGGTTTATTAACATTAACGTTCTACTCTCTGGATCATGTTTAGGGAGGTTCTAATTCAACGTGAATAACATTTTTTTGAGATGTAGATGTATCATGATATGTCCACCATTATATCGGTGAAGGTAAACCACAAATAGGAGCTATAATATAACCCAATGCAGCAGTACAAACTACGGTCTTTAAAATGTCGATGGAGGATTTCTGACAGAGACGGTGGATTAGACGGAATCAAGTTTATGCAGCTGGACATTAATTGGACATTTGCATAAAGACACGGAGAGTTCCCAAAGGACAGTGAGACTTTGTTACCTGTTTGTGAAAATGCAGAGGCTTCAGACGTTACCTGACGGTTTCCTTCACATCTGTCACAGAACTTCAGCACACTGTCGAGTGTCAAACCATCCAAAGTAAACCTTTAGGTTTTTTTAACATTTCATATTTGCTTCTACTGTACAAACACTTGACTAAAACAAGGCAGGAGCAGAGAGAACGAAGACCTAACAAGGACCCCAGGGAGGTAAAAGACCAGTGACGGCACTTCCCCATCTTTACGGGGCTCCGCGTATCCGCGTTTCCTTTCGAACATAGCACATGCTGGTTCTGTTGCTCTTAAGTCGCCTTATTTATTCATACTGTACAACACAAAAATTCACGTCAGCAAAAACACGAGATGTAACGTAAGTGTAACGTGAGGTCTCAGACTACTGCCGTCCTTCCGCGACCCTGCTTCCTACCTATAAAAACTAAGTCCCTTTTCCAGAAAAAACTTCATGGCCTGTAAATGTCTTTCACTCTCGTGCTTCTAGGAGTAGACAGAATTTGTTAGGTCTTTGAATGACACTCATTTTTTGTCTTAATCAGGGCGCTGCGTACCAGAACCTTTTCATCTGACAATGTTTGGAGAATTCGTCCAGAATTCTGAATTTCTGGGTGCTGCGTCATCCACAATAACAGCAAGGTCTCCAGGCAGAAAATTGCTATTAGATTTGTTGCACTTATTTCTCTGTTGCATGATGGGAGGGTATTCAATCATTTGGAGCATTTGACAGGTCTACCATTTATTATTGCTTCCACTTGGCTGTTAGCAAGGCTTTGTCATCCAGAATATGATCCTTTAGCACAGGGCACAGGATTTTTTTGAGCGACCTCGTGAGTCTCTTTCACGTGCCTTCGTGATGAGCACCTGATGCTGGGTTGATTATCCAGTTTCCTCCTTCTCTGAGAAGAGTGTTCTGGATTTTATCTTGATTTAGTTCTTTTAGTCATTTGTAAGTTCACTTTGTGCCTCAATCAGATTTGTGCCTCGATCAGACCGAGTGCTTCCACCAGTGCCTCTGAGACTGTTCAATCTGCGAACTGCACTGATACAGAACTAGTATCCAAACTACTAGCCATTTCTAGATGGACTGGACGAAAATCACACCCCAACATTTTATGTGAGCGCGTCCAAAGTAATCCATTGCAGCTGAGATGAATGGTGTTCCTGCACAATATTTGGGAAGATCTACGACAGAAACACAAGAAGCGGCTCTAACACTTGTCACATTGCTGTAGCAGCAGTGATTGAGGAATGCGGGTGAACCCAGTGCTTCAGTCTTTTTAGCCCCGGAAGGCTTTGCTGCTGTTGCAAAGGTCAGAGTGTGCTATTAATATGGGAGAGTTGCCCAAGTTATTACAGAAGATTGGGGTTCTCTGAAGAATGATGGTGACTTTAAATCGAAATGGCCTTTTGGCCTTTTGGTTCATGGTTCCCACTGCGGAACAGATGTTGTCTTACGATGTGATTCTACCTGCAGCTGTAGATACACTCAACAAATGACGTCTTCACACTGACATTTCATTTCGATGGAAATCATTATATTTCCTTTTGAATTCCTGTTGGAGAGATGGGGAAGCTGGCTACAGACGGAAGGGACTGTGGTGCCATTAAAAACAGGACTTTCTGATCAGCAACTTACTTTTACTGGGTGAAAAGTGGCACCGAAAGAACGGGATTAAACTGTGGTACAAGTCAAATTCGGTTAAGGCACGAAGGCACTGAGGATGTTGTCCTCACTTAATGACTTTACTTTGATGGATAGTTTGCCCTTTGATTTATTTGAGTTTATTCTACACTTTTGGATAAAGCTTATAATAAAAAAGAGCTTGACTTACTTTCTCAGTTTCTCGGAAATCTCCGCTACTCCCCCGTTACGGGGAGAAACGTCCATGTCGACAGATTAACTGAAACAAACGTATTTCGGATCCAGCTGCTGTGCGGGTTTCACGGTCTCAGGACTTCATTGCTTTTGAACCTGTCACTGCCCCTCCCATTTTTCGCTAGCCATTCAGAGAGTACGCTTTTGTGACGCCACAAGATTGTCCAATAAGAAAAAAACAATAGAGAAAGTGGGCGGACCTCCCAACATTGTCGAACCAATGGGAAGCGTCGAGTGAAGACCGCAAAAAAGAAAGGGAGCCGTTCTTTGATTAAAACGTTTACATTTTGCTACGTAACACCCGAAGGTTCGCCGTTTGTCTCCTGGGAATGTACCTCAAATTTTAGCTTCGGAAAGTTCTTTAATTTTTGAGAACTGTCAGAAATAGGCAGTTTCATTCATCAAAAACCATTGACTACTTGCACCAATTACCTAAATATTTGTTATATTAAATATATAAAGTAGATTATGGAAATGGCTTTAGGCTAATGCTGGGCTTAAATAAAACCCTGTATCTTAAATATTCCAGTTTAACAGTTGGTGTTAAAGCACTGAATCAAATGAAAAAACACGTGATTAATAAGTGTTTTTATGCTAAATTAGAGACGACAATGATAGGTGATACAGCAGGGAAGCATAAATAGCATAAATATAAGAATATTCCCAAGTTGTAACAAATAATCATTTTATGAAAGCATTATGAATATCAATATCCAATCAGAATCAGCAACTTTTATCGACACATATCCACCAGAAAAGTAAGTTATGATGAATGAAAAAACACGTTCATTCTCGCGTTAAAAACAGGGAAGGTGCCGCGATGCTGCTTTGACCCGGAGACGCCGCCAGATGTCGCTGAACTTCCTGTGTCACCAAGCGGCCGATGGACGAGTCGAGTCCACCGCTGCAAATAAAATCCATCTCAGTGTTTCCCTCAATCTGATAACTACGCCACCTACTCGCGAAATGGAACCTGCATGTCCTAATAAATCAAGGGATTATGGCTAATTTCAAAAGTAGAAAAAATAATAATATCTTCCATTTAAATCTCTACTGTTAATACTGGAGTAGAATGCCAGTGTAACATACGTTATATTCACACTTCAAGCTGCATATAACTCATGTTCTGTATAATATTGTTACAAATTTGTTTATAATTTCTATCTATTAACAGTTTTCTTTCTAATCAGAAAAGGCACAAGTAAACAAACTTATAAGTAACATATTGTAGTGGGGCTTACGCTTTTAAACCTTGAGAACTTTCTCTATTTCTACATGAATATGACCTATTGTCACATGGTCATATACAAAACCCCAATTAAAGATCATTATGCTTTTTGTCTGTTGACTGTCCTGACCTTTCCTGTTAAAATCTTTTCTTATTAGATTCAACAGTGTAAAGAGTGTCATTGTCGTACAGGTTGTAAAGCCACTTTTAGGAAATTTGGGGAAAATCAATATTTATAAAAAAGTGATTTTCCATATAAATAGATATTTGGAGTTGGTGTGCCAGTCATGGTATTGTATAAACATCCTTTATCTAAATAACTTCAATTGCATTTAAATAATTAAGGTACATTCACAAAAAGTCTTTTAACAGTTGCTGTTTTGGAATTGCTTGTTCTCTGTTACCTACAACCATTTCTCATGTGGAAACCTTAAAAACTTTGAGTCTTTACAAAGAAAAGCAGGAATTTCTCACGTTTGAGGAGCTGAAACGCCATTTTCCAGATAACCCCATGACTTCAAAAGTCAATTTTATTTTTCTAATAGATGAATCTACTACTTTACCCTGTGTGTCATTTAGGACCTAGAATGTAAGGTTATGAAGCTTTGAAGTCTATTTCTGATAATATCATTTCAGCACGTTGCTGGAGTGACTGGTGTGGCCACTCACAACCAGAAGGTCGCCGGTTCGAATCCCTGGCTGTCTGTGGTCTTTCTCTGGAGTTTGCATGTTTGTCCTCTGAAACACATTTCAAATACAATGTAGGAAAAAACGAACTCAAAATTGCACTGAATTACTTAGGTAAATACCAAATCTGTTGTGAACATTAATCAACACATTTGTATTTAAAAACACAGAATACACATAATTAATAAAAACGCTGAACCATAATAAATATTTAGTCTACCTCATGTCAGAAATCCTAGTACCAACCCATGTCTGGTTTGTTCTGGGAGAACAAGCAATCCTTGAAACATAACACACAACATGTCACTGCTTCTGATTATCACTCACTATCTCCAGAAATATGTTGCCGTATTATTGTGATGATTGAAGGAAACAACAAACTGAAGCATTTAACAACTAAACAGCATTTATTTTTATTAAAACACAAAAATATGACTTTTAAACTCAACATTACACGACCCAAAAAATGGTGTATTTTGAAAATGTTTGTGTTGTGAAGGTTACAATGTTTTTTCTTTTTGGAAGCACTGCATCAATTTGAAGTGGCTTTTCTCATCTTTACAGGATTTTAGGGTCACAGAAAAATAGGCAAATTAAATTCTGCCATAAAGTGTAATAGGCAGAGATTCAGTTATAATCACACTTTATTTCAGTATGGGATTTGAATATTACTTTCATTATCATTTGTATTTTTCAACAAATATAAGGCACATGGTGTTTCACAGACTGAGACACCATAATTGGGGAACGAGAACCAGGACAACTGTA
The DNA here is from genome assembly GCA_033026295.1 of Channa striata. Taxonomy (NCBI): domain Eukaryota; kingdom Metazoa; phylum Chordata; class Actinopteri; order Anabantiformes; family Channidae; genus Channa; species Channa striata. Next base: position 26,465,562 of record CM065178.1, read on the forward strand.
GTCTGTTACGTAAATTCCTCTACATTGAAGGTTTTTTTGTAAAACAAATTACTTAGACTACAATATGACAATATTATAGCTATAATTCCCTCATGTATCTTTTTTCCTAAGGGTCAAAACCCGAAGATTCTTTTTTTTTTTGATAACCTGAGGTGCCATTGCAATAGTCAAAGCACCTACAGTAACATGAGGTACAACTAGAACCATTGGCCAGATTCAACTTTCTGCGTCTCCTGGACATAGAAACTCCCCCCCGAGTCAAACAGAAAGTGCTAAAACTGTTTCACTTTCTAATTGGTTTTTACTCCTAATGTATAATTATGAATGTTGCTGATTGAGTCCCTTTCATGTCCGTGTGGTTTCATCAATGACACTTTTTATTTTCAGTTGCAGGACTGTTCTATCGTCTCTGACTCAGCTGCCTGTACAGTTGGATGATCATGAGCTGAATTGCAGGATCCCCAGGTTTGATGTCGATAGCTCTCAGAAAGAAACTCAAGGCGTCGTCCAGCGTCCCTTTGTCGTAGCACTCCCTCCCTCTGCTGACCAGCAGCTCGTAGCTCTCAGGTGCAGACTCAACAGGCTCCTGGTCCATCCTCTCTGATGTCACTAGCTCAGACTTGTTGCTTGATAACTCGAGTTTACTGTTCATTTCCTCTCCGGACTCATCGACATACTTCTCTTCCTCAACCTCCTCCTCTCCTTCTGGCTCTAATGTCTCTCGAGCCATCTCCTCCAACTGAAGGTCATCAATGAGTTGAACCAGTGACCTCCTCCTCCTCCTCCCCCATCTTCTACCTCCTCTCCTTCCTCCTCCTCCTCCTCCTCCTCCTCTCCCCCTTCTACCTCCTCCTCCTCCTCCTCTCCTACCTCCTCCTCCTCCTCTCCGTCTTCTACCTCCTCCTCCTCCTCTCCTACCTCCTCCTCTCCGTCTTCTACCTCCTCCACCTCCTCCTCCTCTCCATCTTCTACCTCCTCTCCTTCCTCCTCCTCCTCTCCCCCTTCTACCTCCTCCTCCTCTCCGTCTTCTACCTCCTCTCCTTCCTCCTCCTCCTCCTCCTCTCCCCCTTCTACCTCCTCCTCCTCCTCCTCTCCCTCTGTATTTGTGTCTTCAGCCGTCTCCTCCAGCTGAAGGTCATCGTGAGTTGAACCGCTGGTCTCCTCCTCCTCCTCCTGCCCTGCTGCTTCTCTCTCTGTGTATTTGTCTCTTTAGGCATCCCCTCCAACTGAAGATCATCATCAGATGAACCAATAATTTCCTTCTCCTCTTCTGCAGCAGTGTTCTCTCTAACCATCTCCTCTCCCTCAGCAGCTTCATCCCCCTCAGCCTCCCCCTCAGGATGACTGTCTGAAAAGTCACCATCATTACCGCTTTCATCATCAACCATGTCCTGGTTATTGGTGTCAAAGCCTTCGATGAGGGACTGGAGTAGTGAACGGCGTGAGGCCACAGAGGTGTTTCCTCTGACACTCTCACTCGACTTGAGTGGGGTTGAACCACAGGGCGCTGATTTAGGTGTGGAGGCTACAAGCAGCTTGAAGGCATCCTCAAGTTGACTCTTCAATAACTGCTGCCTCTCACCAACACAGTCATCTCCTTCTTCTTCACTATCATAAATCACTGCAGCTCTTTTCTTCTTGCTAAGTACAATGGAATCATTCGATGTGTCCATTTCAAAGGCGTCACCATTGTTGAGGCTTTGCCCGAATGCTTCTTTAAGGTGCACCTTAGAAAGGGATTTATTTACGTCAAAACTTCCCTCCGTCTGTAGTTGCGACAGCAACTTCCTCTCCTCAGCTTCGGTCTCGCGTTCGTCATGAAGCTCATGGTCTGAGGACATATCACTGTCCTCCAGCTGGAGGTTGAAGTTGCCTTCAAATGATTCAACCCCACCTCTGTCCGTTTTCAAGCTTAAATTAGATGCTTGCAACAGAGACAGTCTTTTGTTTTGCAGTGGTGTGATATGGTCCATTTCAGAGTCTTTGTATTCTGAGTGTGACGTTCTGTTTAGCTCTTCTTTATTGTCATCATCTGCTGCAATGTACAGTGGACGACCCTCACTAGCTAAAGCAGCACCAGCCTCTGATGCCACTGACAGGCCCCCAACAGAAAGATCTGCAGTCTCGGATGTCATGGACTGGCCCGTTGGTTGCTGAATAGAAGTTTCTGCAGCATCTCCAGCCTCTGACACCACCACTGACTCTTCAATCATTCCCTGTGAAGAACTATTGGCTTCTTCTGAATAACTCCTCTCCTGCTTGATCAACTGGGGTTCGGGGAATCCACGATCAGGTTTGGCCTTTCGGGCTTATCCTGGCTCACTTCTACAGGTTGATCCTCTATCATACTGTCATCTGCAGTTAGATCAATTACTTGGTTACTCAAATACTGATTGCTGTTATCTTTGCCAGAGCTCGAGGTGTCAAGCTCTACCACAACCGTGAGCCACATAAATTGCTGTCATGTTGTGGATGTGAAGGGCTTGGTTTTGAGTTTCTGGGCTTTTTCTCCTGAGGAAGATCTCTGCTGCTGTCTACTGGTGGTCTGAGCCAGGCTGGTTCAGTGCTCAAAGCCATGTTTTCTGCCAGCTGCAATTGCAGCTCTGACTCTGCCTTCATCAACTCCTGAGCCTTTTGGACCCTGCCTTCAATGTAGCGGTGCTCCTCCTGGTCCTCTGGAACCTCGTCATGATTGATGTTGAGGGAGAACATGAGATCATGGTCAGAGATTCCAAACATCTCCATAGCGTGCAGGTGAGCAATATGTTCATCCAGTTCAGGGTCTGATTGTCTGTACCTTGAGTGCAGGGCCTGGAGCTGCAGCTGTGTCGAAGAGGACCGGGTGTCCTCCAGAGTGAAGAGCTCCTTCAGCTCCTGCTTGCTGAAGTACCGAAAGGGGTTCTTCTTGTCCCGGTATTCTGTCTGATGAGGGAGTCCTTGAAAACTTGACGCCTGTAGATCTTCTCCTCCACGGTGCCACAGGTGATCAGTCTGTAAATGATGACATTTTCAGTCTGCCCAATGCGGTATGCCCTGTCAACAGCCTGAGCGTCTGTCGCTGGGTTCCAGCTTGGATCGTAGATGACTACTCTGTTTGCTGCTGTCAAGGTGAGGCCAACTCCACCAACCTGTGTGGTCAGGAGGAAAACAGAGTAGCTTTCGTCTTTCTGGAACAGAGTGATGAGACGCTCCCTCTCTGCGAGCTGTGTTATTGTGCCATCCAGTCTCAAAACTTTGAAGCCTCTGTTGCCCAGGATGCGTTGAATAATGTCAAGCACCTTCCTGTAATGAGCAAAGACAAGTGTGCGGTGGCCTTCTTGTCTGAGCCTTTCAAGAAGTGCAAAAGAAAAACTAGCTTCCCAGACTCAGATATTAAGGTCTCATCAGGGGTGTTCGTAATGCTGTGGCTGTCAACATGCACATTGTCATTGGGCTGGTTCTCAGCTGTAGTCTCCTCCAAACCTAACTTGGCCATGGCCCCAGCAGAGAGCAGTCTTGGGTGGTCACAAAGCTTTTTCAGAATGCCTAATTCTGCCAGGGGTGATCTGGTTGTCATGAGCAGCTCCTTGATGTGGTCCAGTGAAATAAACTGTCTATAAATATCCTCCTGAATGGCGCTCAGGTATGTCCAGACAATCAGGTCATTCTTTCTCGTCAGCGTGGGCATGGTTGCTCCAGAGTCCTTGAGTTCATGATTTTGAATTTGTCTTTCGCCCGTTATTAGAAGGCTCCTCTTTTCTCTGGCTTTTCTGCACTTCTGATTTAGTCCTGCGCAGGAAATAGGGTTTTATTATGGTCATTAGGTTCTCAGACATTCGACAACCCAGAGCCTTTTCCCCTGGAGTGGCATCCTTCTCCCTGGCTCGAGTGATGGGGTTCTCGTACTCTGTTTTGAAGGTTTTAGCTGAGCCGAGGAGGGTGCCTTGGCAAGCAAAGTCAAATAGGGCCCACATTTCTCTCAGGTTATTCTGGACTGGAGTTCCTGTGAGAAGAACTCTGTTTTTGAAGGTATGGCATGGGCGCTTTTGGCTGTTTTGGTAGATGTGCTTTTTATCTTGTGTGCCTCATCCAGGATCATGTAATCCCATGTGAACTCTTTGCCATGATATGATGACAATTGCTGCCAGTTTGTAATGAGCATAGTGTACGTAGTGATGACGACACCACCCCTCCTCTGAACTTTCTCCAAGTTCCTGGCCCTCTCCGATTTGCTGGTACCGTGAAACTCCTTGACCCTCATGCCAGGAGTCCATTTGGCAAACTCCTTCGTCCAGTTTGTGATGAGAGAAGTTGGCAGGATCAGCAGTGTGTGTTTAACCAGCTCGTTATCATACATCCCAGAGAGGAAGGATATCACCTGGATAGTTTTACCGAGCCCCATGTCATCTGCCAAGATCCCACCTTTACGCCCGTCTCTGTAGAGACTGTACAAAAACGCCACTCCGTCTCTCTGGTAGTCATAAAGCTTGTCGTGTAATTCCTTAAAAAGCATTAAGCCGCTGTTGTTGATGTTGACAAACTCTTCATCTTCCTCCTCCGAGTCGTTCTCAGCAAGAAGTTCTTCGAGTTTCTTTATCCTGCTTTCAAGTTTTTGGCTCCGGTGAATGTTGTAAGCCAATTTGAAGAACTCCAGTGCTTTGTGCATGTCACCTTTTCTGGCAACATCTTTACCATCTTGAATATATCTGAATAAAAAACAAAAGGCAGGATATCAGAGGGCTTATTAAAGAAGACAACGCAACCATAAACTAGAGCTAGTGGTTAATCTCATCATGGACTTTTCCAACTTATCTCTTGACTAGTCAAATAAACTCTTTAAATTCTGGTTATTAAAATGCAACAATGAAAATGAATTGTTGGAAATTATAGCAAAACATAAAGAACTGAGTTTACTTACAATCCTGATAAGGAAAACCATAAAACTTTCACGGTTCAGAAGCTTGAATTTTGAGCCTTATAATTATATAAACTGGCACTAACCTCAAGTGGTCACCTTGATAAATCAATAAAGATGATGGTGTTTGTCAAATATAATATAGTACACTGGATAAGTGTTAATTATTCAATTAAATTTGCTTTAAAACCTGCATGTTACAGTGCGCATGTTCTAAAAGATTAGAAACAGATCACATAACAGAATCAGTGAGATGTTGTAGTAATTCACACCAAGTCTTTAAGCGTGGTTCCAAGTTTCGCAAACCTCCAAATGTCACTGTATGTTTTAGTTCGAAGCACTAAAGGATTCATCTCCCCACTACTACTGTTTACTAACACATTTCTATTAATTGCAGTTCAATGACTTTCAGGGTCTAACCGAAGAAAGTGCCACAACTGTCCCCAATCCTACTTTAAACTGTCCCAGACCTAACAATAGGGATTGGAGGAAACCAAATGGCACATCGAGCACAATTCCGCTTCAAAACGTTGCTTTGGTTATGTGGTTGGGTTGTGATTGTTTCAGGAAATGTTTCAAATCTGAGCAGCTCACTGATGGGGGACAACCCCAAGGTGAATCTTTCGTGGAACGTAAACAGCAACTGATGCTGACTCAGCTGACACTTGCACTACATGAATAATCACACGAGTTCAGGCTGATTCCCAATCAGTGATAATGGAAGCAGATGTGGAGTAGTCTCAGGCACTGACACTATAAAAAAAAAAAAGCACACTTTTGTGGGTTTATGGGAAGGACATCCAGAGTGAAAGAGAATATTTGGAGAGAAAAATTGAAGGCACAAGAAAGAGAATGAGTTCACTTGTGTAGGAGCAGTTTGATTTGGTGCAACCGAGTTTAGTGAAATTCTCCTTTTGGATCTGTACTGTACAATCACGCTAAGAAATCTCTTTCCATCCCTGCAGAGTTTTCTCCAAAGCTGGAGACGTTTTAAGTAAAGAAGAAATCTATTTATTCTACAATGTAGGCTGCTTTACTCTATATCTATATAGATATAGACATAGATATATAGATACTGTATATATAGATATGATTTTTTTTTCAATAAAATGTTTAGTTAATTCCCAAATCAAAGTATAGCATGTGCACATAAATAACAACGACTTGCAATCAAATATAAATAATGTATACAGGATTTACAACTGTAGATGCTTTTATCCAAAGCCAAGTGAGGTGAAAGGCCTGCAGAAAACATCTAAGTGGTATCGGAAGAAGTGTTTCCGTTTCATGAGATGCAAGTGCAAGTACGAGCAGGAAAGAAGTTGGTGTTTTTTTGTGCATAGGACGGTGAGGAAGAGCAGATGTTGCTGAAGTGGTGATTCAAATGTTTCAAGATACTCAACTGTTTTCTGAATCAACTGCTTTTTTTTTAATTAGATCCATCAACTGAACAAGAAAAACAAATGTCCATAATAAATAAATATTATGAATCTTTATCTTGGCTTTTTTTCTATACAATTACTTTTCTTTAACTTTGAAACTAAGTCAGAGCGAGACTCTCTTATTAAAGAAGACAACGCAACCATAAACTAGAGCTAGTCAACTAAATGTTTCCTCTTCGGCTTGTCAAAATTGAATATGAACTTAATAATGAAGTATACGGGCTATTTTCCTTGGCCAAAAATGATCCAATTGCTTCATTTATTCAACCTATAATTCAAAAATAAAAACCACAGCATCATATCTTCACAGTGACCATAAAGCTGATGGTGGTTGTCAAATTTACCAGAGTGGAGGAGAATTTGAATTTGCTTTGAGACTGTTTATAATTATATTAACATCTTGAATCTGTATATGAATTTAACCTAAACATTGTAGAGTTCTGCAGAAAACCTGTATATGAGGCCCATGCAGCTCTACTGCTACGTTTAATTGAAAGTACATTTTAGAGCATTAACTCAGTACTAGTCTACAGGCTCAGACTGCTGGGGACCAGCCCCTGATGGACTGAGACACTTTCCTCCTCTCAGCCCACATTTACATGTCACCACTGTAGGACATTAACTCTGTGTCTTCTTCCTCCCTCTGTCTGTCCCTGTCCTCAGGTGTCCCTGGCTTTGGAGCTACTGGTCCTACCAACCTGCCCAATGTTTTCAAGGCAGACGTCTGTCCACCCTGAGCCTGGTTCTGCTGGAGGTTTCTTCCATTAAAGGGAGTCTTTCCTCTCCACTGTTGCCTATAGCTGCTCAAGGGGGATTTGTTGGGTTTTCTTTAAATGTCTGTATAATCTGGACTTGATTTAAAGTGTATTGAGATGACTATGTTGTAAACTGGCGTCATATAAATAAAGTTGAATTGAACTTGAAATTGAAATTCTAGCCTACTTGGAGTAGAGGACTTTTTCTCTGTAAGTCATAGAGTTTATAGAGTAATATAGATTTTAAGTAAATATCTTAAAAATAAGTGGAAAAAATATTAGTCAGTATTAGTCTGCTAAATAAACTCAGACTAGCTTCCACTTGACTTCTGTGAATAAATATAAGACTATATTACAACAACTTTCTCTACTATTACAAAATCAACTGTGGGCCCAGGTGCTACTTTTCTTTAACTTTGAAACTAAGTCAGAGCGAGAGGTTTTTGAGCTGGTGACGCCAGAGAAAACAACAGTGTCTTTAACTCATCGTTACCTGTGGTAGGTTTCCATTTTGTCGTCCGTATCCATGGACAAAGACCTGAGGAGACAAGCAGAGTCAAGACTTGGTAACTGATGGTTTACGATGTCATCATAAAGTAATGCCATAAAAGCACAGCCAGTGTTGGAGTGTAACTAAGCACGTGTATCTGAATCTGATTGTTCAAACCGAATCTAAAGAAGTAACGATGATGATGAATTATTAAAGATGAAGCAGCCGCCAGTAGATACAGTGGTTTGAATCAGTTCCACCTTCACACGCTGCTGTTTCTGTTCCACATCAAGTCTCTACAGTAAAACGGATCCTTGGCTTTAGTCTTTATTCATCACTAGAACATTTTGTCTAGTGATTTTTCACATTTGACCGTGTGTTTGCAGTTTCCAAATTTTACAAATATCAAATCAACGTTTTACTGTAACTGCCTAAAGGCGCAGTTAATGGGTAGCAGAGATGAAATGAGTGTCGATGATTTTTTACTGGCCACAAATCACCTGCACCTGAACGAAACTCGAGTCCTGAACGTGTCACATTTCTACAGAAAACCTATTCATCCGGACAGACGTGGGACAAAGCCGGAGCAGACGTGAACCTCAGCGTTCAACAGTGGGTCGGTACTTTGTTGTCTCTCAGGGACTGGACCGGGCCGATCCGCCCACACAGTAACTCTGAGTTTTCACAGCCGTGAACCGGTTTTCTCCATCCGGACTCCAGTCAACGACCCGTCCCCGTTAGCAGAGACGCGGCTTCCGGGACGCTGACCGTCACACACGCACCGACATTTACTTACTTTTCGAGTTTCTCGGAAATCTCCGACACGTCGCCGTTACGGTGACGACCGTCCATGTCGATAAAGTCCAGTTTTCACGCACGAAGACACAAATCCCGGCGACGCACCAGCTCCTGTGGACGTTTCCTGTCCGAGTTAGTACGTTTGTGTCTCTGCACTTCATCCGGCTGCTTCCCCCCGCCAATTTTCTCCAGCCTATCACAGAGTTCTGTTTTGGTAAGAACGAGAACGTCGTCCAATAAAAAAAAAAGTAATTGGCTAGTGGGCGGAGCTTAAAACACGGCCAAACCAATGGGAGGCGTCGAGACAGGAAGCTGTTCTATGAATTAAATATTTTGCTACATCACACGTGAACTTCTAGGAATGTCCCTAATTTTTACTTCAGAAAGTTTTTTAATTTTCCAATTTTCCAGAAACTATCAAGATTTTTTGAAAACATACATTTTAATATAAAAAATAGCAAAATAGAAAACTTCATCTATCTAATACCCAGACATTGACCACTATTAACACCTAGACTTACAAAAATATATTTATATTACAAATACATTGGTTATCTCCAAACTACAGAATGGAATGAATATTAAGTTCACGCAGGGCTGTAACTGAGAATAAATAAATAAAATTCAGTTCTACTGCAACCCACCCTGACAGGCACTTCTTACAGGTGTAAAAAACATATACATTTAATACACTAATACTTGTTTTTGTTGGGTTTGTGAGAAACAAAACAATTTTTTTCCCTTACATAACAGTTAAATCTGGTTTTCAGAGAACTCTGTGTGTATGACTGTGCAGGAGCTTGGATCCAAATAAAGAAAAAAAAATCCTGAAGGAGGCAATTTTGTAGGCAAGCACAAATATGAGAATATTACAAAATAATACTTTTATGATTCGATACAATGAAGTTATAATTTTATAAAATTATTTAATGAATATCATTCCCCAATCACGATACAACTTTTGTACAGATATATCAACCATGAAAGTCAGTTATTACAAATGTAATGACAACACAGAGCCTTTAAGACTTGCCTTTACCATCCCACAGGAGTAAAAAGCATTAGACACACTGAGCCACAGGTTTTAAGGGCTGCTTTCATTCTTTGAAGCCATCAGCGGCATCTGGTGGTAACCTTTCTTTGTTTTAAAGCTTCAAATCAATTTCCAGTACAAATACAGTAAAATCCTCAAAGCTTTATACGAATTTATGGGTCCAGCACTAAGATTAACACAAGTTTAAGGCTCCAGGGAAGACAGAACAAATTTAATCCACATTCAACCTACTGGTTTCCATCTCAGGGTTTCCGCTCTGAGTGGGCAAGACACTGAACCCCTAGTTGCCCCCAGTGGCCGATGAGCACCCCGCGTGGCAGCCACGCCACTGTGTATGAACTAAAAATTACTGTAAGTCGCTTTGGATAAAAGCGTCTGCCAAATGACTAAATGTAAATGTAAATGTAAATGTGTTGACCCAGGCATCATTCACAATGACATAACTAAATTAGAACATAAACAACAATAACAATCATCCATGTATACATTGTACATAAGAACAAACCTATGCATACAATTTTAGCTATCGTGGTTAAAAAATATGAACATTAAAAAAAAAAGGATAGATACATTCAGAGTAACGGTGCCTTCTCCAGCGCTTTGACTTGAGCTGCAAAGACCAGAACTCTCTTCTCCACCTCAGCATTGATCTGGGCTTGTGCAGCTTGTGGGTTCTGACGGACAAACTCTGCGATGCTCTGAATACACTCTCTCTGAGGAAACAAAATCAACCTGGTCAAAAAAAGACAATCAACAAAAATTTTCATCATTTTAAAGATAAAATGAATTACTTCCTGGAATACTTTACATTTATTTAGTTTCTTATTTGTTTTGATATTTACTTGATTTTGATATTTTAAGAATGTTGTTTTATATATTTCAGTTATTTTTGACTTCTATTTGACGTCCTAAATATTTGACAACGCTTTGTTGCATACTTTTGGGTTTCGATATTTCAGTAATGTTGGATTTCTGTCTCTTGTCTGGATATAATATTTATGAGATATTTTCATTTGTTTCCTAAATATATTACTCCTATTTTACAGAATGAGGACATTTTAAATTCTTATAGTGGTTTCTAGAGAAAAGAAAAGGTTTTTACAATCGATGGCAGTGAGGTATTTCCATTAATACTCAACATCATCCCTGTTGTGCTGATCGCTTCGGTACCTTGTAGGCGTCCACTTTGTCCTGGCCCGTGATCCTCCTCAGCAGCTCTCTGCCGACCTTACGCCCGTCACCGCTGTCAAGATCCTCCGGTCCTCCTCGGTTTCAGAGGTCAACCAGCGCAGCAACGCAATCTGAAGTCACAAAGACATTGTCAAAAAGGTCGTTATAGTGAGTCTTAAGGTCATTTACTCCTAACTTGTCAGCAACAGAAGTCAAAGAGTCACTGATTTGCTCCCCCCGAAGCTGAAGATTTGGTCTCTGGCTTCGTTTGATTTAACATGACAAGCCACAGCGTGGTTCCAGTCTGGCCCAGCACGGCTGGGATTACCGGATGAACCTACCCACGTCATCTGCGTATACTTCGGCATCTCCACTGAGCCTCTAAATGCATGAATTGACACACTGATGGATTATGATCATCGTGGAGTATATTACAAAGTTCGTTTTCTTACCTGCTGGATCAACTGAGCGTTCGTCATTTCTCCTCCTGGCATGACTCAAAACAGACAGATTAACGACAAAAACACAGAACCACCGACACTCAGCACTAAAATAAACCTTCAACGCCTCCTCCACAACCGCTAGTTGCACTTAAAGTCAATTTAAGTTCGGGAAATAGTTGAAAAATGAAGGGCTCCGAACTTTAGGCGAAAAATGCCCGACTTCCTGTTTACAAGTGCTCTTCGTCGTTGGTGTTTTTCCCGCTTGTCCGCCCGCTGCTTGCTGCTGCCGCCGCCCACTGGTCAGAGCGTGAACGTACAGAGTTTGAACGTGCTAGAATCTAGTCCAACTATTACATGTCATCAAACTTCCCTTTACTAACATATTTCTCTTCTTCTAGCTGAAAAATGCCTCCGAATGACATCACTTGGAGGGACCTTCAGTTCAAAATATTTCACGTTGTTGCTCAAACGATGGCCAACCTGCTTTTCTAAAACGCCCCCAGACGACATCATCTGAACTCCTAATGATGAAAGACTCCTCCAGGTGATGTCATCTGGAGGTGTTTTTAGCTAGAAGCAGAGAAATATTTCTATAAGGAGGTGAGAGGGAACTTTAAATGTACACATACACCTAAACAAAAACCTTAGAAAGCAAGTTAAAAATTGGTGAAGTCTCATCTTTTATATTTTATTTTTTTGTCTTCTTCAGAAAAGGCAAAAGTACACAAATATGACCTGCTGCAAAACACAGTCATATAAAAAACTCACTGACAAATCATTGCATCACTTTATTAATCTCTGTTGCCTTTCCTGGGGTTGTTTGCGCTTCCATTTTTTTCTTATTCAGATTCAGTGGTGTAAAGACAAAGAACATCATGTGTCCTATAGGTTGTAAAGCCCCTTTTGGGAAATTAAATTAGATTTCATATGTGAATATGTGGTGTTTATTGACAGACCTGGCTATCATTGACAGAACAGGTAGCAAGCGAGCGGGGGATGGGATGGGATGGGATGATGGAATAGTGATATTTAATCTCACAGAGTATGAATTCAAAACACATGTATGTGTTAATGAGAAAACCGACATCATCCTTGTTTAACAAAGCCTTGAACCTTCACAAAACGCTGTGACGATCACAGTGCTCTGCAGGACATTGTTGGAGGTGGGAGTTATGTAGTCACAGTTTTTTTAATAAGTCCAGCTACTGAGTACGTTGGCACTGTACTGCGGATTTGTTTCCCCAGTGGATATGAATGCAGCATCTCAAATTGATATCATGATCCAACCAGTTATTCGGGGTCACAAGCTGCAGGTCAGGGATCAGCTCTGGCTTTTGGGTTTCGAGAAGGAGCCCAGCTGTTTGGTGTTGACGTCCTTAAGCTGCTCCAGCTGTCTCTGTCCTCGTCGGTACAGATACTCAATGTGCATCACGTCCGTCTTCTTGATGCGGGCGTTTTCTCTGAACTCGTCTCGGATTCGAGGGAGGAAGCCGGGTTTGTCCTGACCAGCTCGCAGGAACTGCCGATACAGAGCCAGAACCTGCTTCTGCAGCTTACTGTGCCGCAACATCAGACAAAAACAACTCTTCTACTTTGCAAAATTTTAAAGAAAACAGCTCAGCAGGACTAGAGGAACATGCTGACACCGGTTTTGGGAGTATTTTCAGCTGACATATCCAATGTCATTTAGAAAAATCTGTTTTTAAGAGTTCTTCTGTCAGGAGACCACTATGAGTCTAGGATTACAGCCAGAGACAAAGGGGGATGTACTGTAGAAATATCACCAGGACAGGACAACATGAGCTTCTGGTTGAACAGAGAGCCCTAAGCACACCACAACACCCAGCTCGTCTCTTTGCTTTCCAGGCTGTGACACTTCAAACAACCTTGGAATTTAAGGAACAGGAGCAGCTCTGATTGGCTGAGGAGTCATCTGAGGTTTGCGAATGTTGAGTCAATGAGGAGGATTTGACGTTGGCCTGCAGGAGCAAAACAGACAGAGTTCAGATAAAAAGCAGCACCAACTGAAGACAGCAGGATGATGGACTAAATATTACACACACTGTATGAAATTGTGTTATTTCACACAGGTTTCAGTTCCGACCTCTATTCTCCCACACCAGGAAATAATTTTAAGGCAGCATAAAAAACACATAAGCATCAAACACATTAATTCCATTCTATATGGAATATATATGTGGATATATATGTGATTAAAATCGGAGCCACATTTCAACGCTCGGCTGTGATTTTATCGTAAGCAATTACAAGTGGCGATTACAAGTAAATTTACTCAAGTACTGTAGTGCATGAAAAACACGTCTGCACTTCTATCTGTGATACGAAATAAAATTCATTTCTACTGGAAACAGACATGGTGGTAGTTGTAGTAGTAGCTACTACAAAAGTACAGGCAGCGCTTATATCACTTTGTGCAGTTAATTATCAGCAGTAAAAGTCAACTCGCAGCCTCAGTGTTTATACCATCCTCCATCCATCAGTTATCCCAGCTGCTTTTCCTTTGCCCCATAAAGGACCAACCGACAAATCCTTGTTTCTACTCAGCAGCAGGGACGTCCCACCTGTCTCTGATTGGCCAGCATTCGATGCCACGATTCGAGCATGAGGACTGAGATTGGTTAGGCGAGAATGTCAGCCAATCACAGGCGGAGTAGGGCGGGCCTTTTACTGACTTCACACAGAACAGACGTTGGTACATGACAACGCTGCTTCAATGTGTCAAGTAATTCTAACGCAACGTGAACATGACGTTTTCTCATTCCTCCTCCTCCTCGTGTCGTAATTGACCACGATGTGTCATCTTCATGTATTACAGCATTACAGTAAAAGAACGTCATCAGCTCCATTCAAAGTAGCAGAGGAAGTACACAGGCGCTTTTCAAATTGTTACGTCATCAAAACAAAGGAAACTGAAAATGTACCTGTTTAACGCTGTAGACTGACGAACGTTCACCGATTTAATCGATCAGTGTTGACAATTAACCAATCAGAAATCGAACAGGTCACTTAGCACTTAGCTGCAGACGGTCGGCGTGACCTTACAGCAGGAGGACGACGCGACACAGCCACGTGATACCGGAACAAGGTTTCACAATAAAACCTTCCTTGAGTAAAAGTACTAATACCAGGCTGTCAAAATTAAAAAAATAAATCAATAACTAAGGTTGCAGTGTGAACACTTCATTTAGCGAATCAACAGTGTCTGCTTGATTAGTACACTGTAATATGTGGTTTCATTCAGTAACTTTAAGTGAAAGTACAGCACAATGTGGTCTACTTAAAACTGCAAAAATATGGGCTGAAAAATAATGCTGATACTCACACACACTCACCGTGTTTGTTGGACAGTAAGAAAACCTTGAATTATTTTAAGGAAAAGAAGAATTCCTCAGCAATAACAAGCTGGAACAAGAATTTCTAAATTAGAAATGTTGTCGTTTATTGAAGTAATTGTTTCTGCCCTGTCCGTATTTTTTGTTTTGAAAATGCCAAACCGGAAACGTTTCCGTGCTTCCTGCTTAGTGTCAAATATGAAAACACGGTCAGTGAGTGAAAGCTAACAGCTAACAGCGAGTGGAGGCTAACAGTGAGTGGAGGCTAACAGCTAACAGTGAGTGGAGGCTAACAGCTAACAGCGAGTGGAGGCTAACAGCTGACAGTGAGTGGAGGCTGACAGTGAGTGGAGGCTAACAGCTAACAGTGAGTGGAGGCTAACAGCTAACAGTGAGTGGAGGCTAACAGCTAACAGTGAGTGGAGGCTAACAGCTGACAGTGAGTGGAGGCTAACAGCTAACAGTGAGTGGAGGCTAACAGCTGACAGTGAGTGGAGGCTAACAGCTAACAGTGAGTGGAGGCTAACAGTGAGTGGAGGCTAACAGCTAACAGTGAGTGGAGGCTAACAGCTAACAGTGAGTGGAGGCTGACAGTGAGTGGAGGCTAACAGCTGACAGTGAGTGGAGGCTAACAGCTGACAGTGAGTGGAGGCTGACAGTGAGTGGAGGCTGACCGTTCTCAGCGCCGCAGGGTTGTTCCGTGTTCGACACGCAGGTGAGAAGCTGTCAGCTGACAGCAACACAAGCAGTGATTACTGAAGAGGAACATGTACGATAACAAGCTTTAATCAACCTACAACCTGCTGCTGTTATTTTTGTATTTTGTTTCTCCAGAAATCCAAAATAATTAAGTAAA
This sequence comes from Channa striata, assembly GCA_033026295.1. Classification (NCBI taxonomy): domain Eukaryota; kingdom Metazoa; phylum Chordata; class Actinopteri; order Anabantiformes; family Channidae; genus Channa; species Channa striata. The sequence goes on from CM065178.1 coordinate 26,480,817, forward strand.
GTAAAGACCAACTTTGAAATCCGGATTTCTAACTATTTTCTGTGACAAATCGAGACTCCGATTACCGCCTTCAAACTGTGGCTTGGCTGGACCTCTCTCACCGAGGCGCCCTGTTGTTTCCTGTATTTCCTCTTTGTGTCTCTGTAGAGATGGAGGAAGATCGCCAGCATGTGGAGGAGCAGGTGGAAAGGCTTCTGAGGGGTGAAGGGTCAGAGGTCATAGGGTGTGACGTGGGCCTGGAGCAGAGCAAACCGGCAACTCTGAGGAAGAACGTTACCTACATTGTTTGCGCAGTCATCTTCAACGACAAGGTGCCAGATTGTCACCTGTGCTGCTACGTCGTCCTCAGACAAGTTCTTCTGTTGTTTTATACTGTGTGTGTGTGTGTAACATTAGGAAGAGGTGCTGATGGTGCAGGAGGCCAAGCAGGACTGTTATAAACAGTGGTACCTTCCTGCAGGCAGGGTGGAGGTGGGGGAGAGCCTGGAGGAGGCGCTGAAGAGGGAGGTGAGACACACACACACACACACATGCGCTCGTCGTTTTGGATCATTAGCTTCTCCAGATCTGAGTGGTGAGGCCTGGACATAAATCTGGATTTGTTTATAAATGATCTGCAGCAGTTAGCAAGTTCTTCGACCAAAACGTTCAGAAGTGCAGCCTCTTTACCGTGAGCTGGAAGAGTACCCAGGCCTTTGGGGTGAACCACATCAGACCATTATAGATACAGGCTAAGACCTGTTTTATGTAATGGCGTCAACCAGCATGAACGTAGATTCATACTCACATTTAGTAATTAGTTATACGCTTTTGTCCAAAGCGACTTGCAAGTGAGGAAGAATGTTTTTTCGTTTGTTAAGCACATAGGAAGATGGGGAACAGTTCTGTTTTCAGCAGTGTCTTGAACATTGGGAGAGAGCGTGCAGAGTTTGGACGTTCATTCCGCCACCTGTATTGCTGGAACCGCCAGACTTCCTTCCAGAGCGCAGCGGGCGGCCTAAATAAGGGGACTGTCGAGTGGACCACCCTGTAAGGCAGGGGACAGAGCTTTGACCCTGATCTGTGCAACCGCAGGTTTATCGTGTGCAGCAGCTCAGCTTTTCTGGTACAGCTGGAAGTAAATCTGAAACAGCTTAAAAGAGCCAAAAACTTGTGTCAAGTCACCAAAGATCTAATCTGGAGAACTCAGCCAGGACACTAAACTGTCCTTCAAAGGACAATGTCCTCACAGTGATGGTTTAAGACTGAAAACACACAACTGTGTGTCGGCAGGTGAAGGAGGAGGCGGGCTTTGACTGTGAGCCAATCACCTTGCTGCTGATCCAGGAACAGGGACCAAAGTGGATCCGCTTTATCTTCCTTGCCAGCGTTACAGGTCAGTGTTCTCCCTCCTGTCATTTGGTTTGCTAGTTTTCTTGTCCAAATATTAGTGAGGCAGTGCCTACAAGAATGTTGTGAATCCTGCACCGTTTATCCAGCTCCGTTAATCAAACCATCGCGTCACCTCAAACGCATCTTCATTCTTTCTATTCAAATCCGTTGTAGTGGCACACAGAGGCAATTGTCTCTGGTTCCAAATACGCATGGACCTGACCGTGTGTGGCAAGCTATAGAGAAAATGCTTCTCTAGGACCAACAATGGACCTTAACGTTTCAGCTTCACAGAGGAGCGCTTGTGTGAGGTGATGACGTCACCTCTGTGCCTCTCTGTGTGTCAGGTGGGAGTATAAAGCAGCTGTCAGCAGCAGATCAGGAGTCTCTGCAGGCGTCCTGGTGGGACAGAGAGTCCTCTCTGCCTCTGAGAGGATGGGACATCCTCCGCCTCATCGATTGTGGGCTCAAGTATGAAATGGGTGCTTGTTCTACGCTACAGCAGTCTGAAGCTCTGTATGGATGAGTGTAGCATAGTGTAGCATAAATAGCAATTTTTATGTTTTTTTCCTTTAGTTCTAGGGTTGATTTGCCATGAGGTAATGTGAACAACCATACGAGCTCGTGCCTGATGTAAACACTGGGACCAGGCAGATACTGATTTCAACCTCCAGGGCAGATGTAGCCTGTGTGAGTGTGATGCCCCTGACAGCTTCCGCAGAACCTCTTTAATCCAAAACGTCTGAATTTCTTGGTATGGTGCTTTCAGGTACCGTCAGAATCCCCGTCATCCTGTCACATTGCCTGTAGACCTGAGCTGCCGTCACGTGCTGCAGAGACTTGTCCTGGTCTTTGCCACCGCTGAGGAGCAGGTGTGGATCCTCCTCGTCAGAGGTACCGAACTGATCCAGTTATTTTATTTAAGTTCAACGTTTAACTCTGACTGTGGAAACTGAAATGTACAAAGTGTTGCAGCCCCAGGCCTCCACCTCCCAACGGCGGCAGCAGTTAAGACCCACGCAGTGACCTGGGCAGCCAACATGGTGGTGCAGGACGCCATGCCTTCGTCGTACTACGACCATGACGTCAACACGCTGGGCATCTTCAGTCTGCAGCACAACGGCCGGCAGCACGGGAAGACGGACGGCGTGTGCTTCAACACGCTGGTGGCACTGGTGCCCGACCACGTCCGACGTAACGAGGATGGAGAGAAGGTGGAAGTGGGAGTGACGGGACAACCTCCACTGGTAGAAAACCCTCGATACGTGTGGTATGAAGTCCAGAAACAAACACTCAAAGAGACTCTGCTGGAAATGACCAAAAAGACGTTGGTCCTACCCATCCACAGCCTGTACTGACGAGACGAGGGACCACGTCAGGGTCGGCATACCTGCGCTGATTATTAGGAAGTCCTGCAGCGCTTCCTCCTGTTCCAGCTGTTTCAGAGAAAATCAGGTGGAGACTGTAGCTAGTCTCACTGTAGGTGGACAAAATAATAGAAACACCTGTCAGTGACCGCAGATCAGTAATCAGATTACTCCTAGATCTATTTTAAATGCATGAATCACAGGTTTTACATAGCATATACTGACAGAAGGTGCTGCTTCCTGGCTTTTTATTTTCCCTTTCAAAGCACAAACTCTGCAAACCACAGGGGGAATGCGGCTCCACGTGATTCGCTAGGTGGTGTTGGGGTCCACACCTCAGCCAATCACTGCAGCGTTTCATAAATAATATAGGTTTTATGTTAATATTTTCCATAGGGACAGATAGAAGATGGAAAGGTATCGAGATCTCGATCATGTGAGTGGAATTTGCAGTCGAATGCAAATGCCTGTCTGTGTGCAAAGGTGGAAACCACGAATCGACCATAATCCTACAGAATCAGTAACTTCTGAGTGAACGCATGTCAAAAACAAAAGCAACATTACAAAATCCATGAAGCAAGATGGTGTACCTAATAAAGTGACAACTTAGTATTCAACTCTGGGATTTCACAAGAGATCTTTTATTGTGAAAAGAACTACTGTTGCTTAAAAGTGATATTATTTAGGTGTTGCATTATAGCAAGAATTTAAATGTTAATGAAGAGCAATAAAATGTTATTTCTGTTTTACGATTCAGTCGTGGAAAAGCACTTAACTATTTCTTTTGACTTTCGGGACTTTTACCCTGTGTTACCTTCATGTTGTTTACTCCACTACTTAGTGTGGAGTGATTAATCATTAGTCATCAAAAAATGTAACGAAATAAACTGCTGATGTGTGATGGAGTTTAACGATTAAAGCAGATTGAAACATCAGCAAATCAATCGGTACGTCGATAAATAAAAACATCATTAAATTGACTTTCAGTGGGTTAATACTTATTCACTTCAGTCAAATTTCACATACGAGGCCTTCGCCTTCTGTTCCATTGAGTGACAGAGGAAACAGCAGGCAGTGGGATTTGTAAGTTGAGCAAATAACGAGAAACTGGATGATCTGAGAAATGTGCTAGAACTAGTGAAAAAAGGCTCCGAGTCCGTCGCCACGTCCCGTCATTCTCCCCGGGCCACAGTCACCTGGTTCCTGCATTTATCACCTCACGTTTTAGTCCACAGACAACATGAAACGGATATTGAAAAATAGTCTTTTATTGAGACTTTAAGATGAGGACAGTTTGCTTTTGCACGGCTTCATGGTTTCCTCTTCAGCTCTGCTCTGGCTGCTTCACCTTCACCACAAGGTTTTCATTGAGGTTCTTCAGATGTTTGTTCCGGTTCTCCAGGCGGACCAGCCACTCCCCTCTCAGCCTGAAAACACACGTGAAGGTTTTTATTTGGTCTGGAAAAGCTAGTGTGGACCTGCTGATCCTATCAATATACGAGCGAGCCACAAGTCATGTATTCTTAGATTTATATATATATATTTAGATGTAAATTGAATGACCGCATTCAGACTCCTGCAGTTCTTTCACACTTTGTGTCTTGGACTTTCTAGGTTAGCAAATGTCATGGAGTTCACCTCAGATCATCAGGTTCTGCCTCAGATGTGTTCAGACCTTCACCTTGTCATTAGATCCTGTTTGCTTGAACTACAGCAGAAGGAAGCATCAACGTGGGAAACGGACGCCCGCACCTTTTCTGTGCAAACACACAGTCTGCGTGCAGATGCTGCAGTGACACACGGCAACACCTCGTCCTCTTTCTTTAAACCCACACGTCCGTTCTCCATCCTCGGCCCCAGCTCAGAGCTGACCCCCCCGTAGATCTGCCGTTACACCCGCTGATTCATTTAATCCTAATAAAATCTGGGCTGTGCGCGTCATCTTTTATTACTGGACGTTACTATATCTGACGAGAGGAGTGGAAGGGACTCTGTCTTTTACCCGGTTGAGTTGCATTTTTGCCCCGGTCTTCTCATACACACAGTGTCTGCAGGTTGCAGCCCGGCTCGGCCGTCTGGATGTGGATTTGCCTCAGAAGACGACGGGCCTTCGTCTGCAGAACTGTGTGTCTGCAGCAGTAATGTAATATTTAGTGTTTGATGTGCAGACTGTGAGTCCAAGGCGGATCTGGTTTCGTGCTGACAGCTGGGGTGTTCTCGCTGTCACATCAGCATTTCCCTTCACATCAAATATACACAAACATGACGGAGTGTAAGAGATGGAAAGAGCGAGTGTGCGAGACAAAGACTGTGCATGTGTGCGTGGAACTGAACCCTGGCCGTCAGCTGTCCTCACGCTCTCTTTGCCACCTTTACTGGATTATTCCATTTGTTCTTTCAGCTGCTGATAATCCCCCTGACCTCAGCAGAGACAGACACACAGACATGCAGGTAGACTCAGACGGCGTCCACACTAAGCTGTCTAATTTTATAAACCTCTTTTCGTGTCATGTACAGACCTCACCTGTAAACATGGAAACACAAAACTGCAGCTGGTGAGGAGACACACAGCTACAAAAATGGAATGAAATAAGCCTCGTAGTTTGGAATAAATCATGAACAGACAAATAGAAAAACAACCACTAGATTTTCAACTTTTTACATTTTCCTACAAATTAAAACCAAACACCTGAAAGCAATGAAGCCCAGGACGATCATTCAGGCCACACTGATGGTCCAGTAGGTCACCTTCTGCCTGCTGTGGGGTAAATTAGCAGCTTCCAGCCGTAGCAGTGAAAACTACAGGTTGTGTGAGGTTGGGTTGGATGACAAAGCAAAGGACAAGGACACATTGGTTTGTTTCCCATTTTGTGTGTCGCAGTCCATGAACCACAAGGTCCGATGCCTGGTTCCTCCTGACTACGTGGTAAGACACTGAACTCAAAGTCGTCCCCACTCTCTGCTACTTAGTTGCTTTGGGTGAATAATTGTAATTGTAATTGCAAACAACCCACCAAGTAGAAAAGAACTGGAGCTGAACTTCTACCAGTAAAGTAACTGGGAGAAGAGTTGAAGAAACGGGAAAAGCAAAGAGCTTTTTGGCCCTGATCTGTTTGACCATCCGTTCTGGTATCCGAGGGTCTCAAACGTTACCAGGGAACACACACAGGAAGGGGTTAGGATACAGGTCATGGGGCCTCAAGTGATGCTGAAAGGACTCGGAGAGACACAAATGGTCAGAAAGATAAATGAAATGACCAAACAGAGACATGAGCAAGTTAAAGGTCGAGGTTGTTCTCAGCCTTTGAAGATCATTGAAGAAATTTTGAAGTTGACGTTTTCTGCAGCAGTCCACGTTCCTCCACAGACGCCATGTTTGTTTTCTGCCGTAGTTGTGAAAAGCGGCTCACTTCAGGGTGGATAGAATTTATCACGATTACTGACGTGGACAAAACGCATTTCATGCTACTCTAACTTGCAATCAGTAAACAGAAGGAATATGAAAAAAACGGAGCTTCTGGAGCTGTTACCAAATCAACTTGTGTTTTGTACAGTGCAGACGAAGGGGGGGGGCATGGTGGGATCAGAATATCTTCTGATTTCAGCCTGTGTCTATGTCAGCCGGCCTCCGTCACTCATCGCTGAGCGATTATCGCCCTGACTCCCTCCAACACGTTGTTCCAGCCTCTGGCCAGGTCACACATAACGTACACAATTAGCGCAGACTAGAGCCGGAGTTAGAGGCGACGGGGGGGCGGGGGTCGGGGGGTGGACATGGTAAGAGATAGCCGGGGTATTAGGAGATACATGGTAGGGATAGGTGGGGGATTAGAGGGGTACAGGGTAATGGATAGGAGGGGGATTAGGTGTGATGGGCTGGGGAGGGTGTGTGAGGTTGGGTGGGGTAGCGGACTAGAGTTAGATATGATGGGGCTCATCACTGGTGTTAGAGATGAACGTTTAGTGTGAAAATCCTTTGGTAAAGGGATGTAGGAGCAGATCAGGAAGGAAAAATGTTCCTCCACACTTTGCGGTCGTGCTGCTCGAGTTCTGCTGGACCTGAACACGACCGACTGTTCACTGATTTGTCGACAGGTGACCAGGGGGATTCTTTAACGGACGATGATCTGATCCTGGACAGATGCAGTACCTGCCCCTGCTGTTCTCCTCAGCCCCACAATACCGGTCACCCGTGGTCCCTGTCCTCCACCAGACTGACGGTTCCTCTGTCCTTTTTTCTAGCTGGTCTGATCCCACACCTGGTCTTTGCCCCCTTGTCTTTTCCCTTTTTTTATTGTGGGGTCTCTGGGTTACCTGTTGCCACCTGGTTGCTAAGGTGCTCCGGACTTGCTGTCCTGGATCTTTGCTGTGTGTTTTCTGTGGGGCACAGGATGAGGTTCACGTTACAGTCCGGCTGCTGTTTCCGCTTGTTAGTGATCATCATTACTGAGACCTTTAACGAGCAGACTGGGAGCGAGGGTCGAGCGTTTGTCCCGGTATGTCCTGCAGCTCGCTGAGAGACGAGGCTCTTCGTAATGAGACCATCTGTTTATAGACACGTCTGTTTGCCAGGTGGTCCCATGTCTGCAACGAAGACTGCGTTCATTCTCAGGTTGATCAGAGCCTGTCCCAGGGGTTTTGTCCGCTGTATGAACGGGAGTCTTTCAGTTTTGGGTGTGACACACTGTTTCTCACTAACTTCCTGGTCCACGATGCTTTGAGCTTTGAACATAAACACACCAGGTGGACAGTCTCGTCCAAACATACCCTGAACACCTCTGGCTTTAACAACACAACTTGAGACTAAGTTCCGAATCTCTGGTTTTTTTGATGCCGTCAACTCCTCAGTCACAGAACCGAGGGCGTTTATCAGATCTGAAGAGCTGATGAAACATCGGACTGTGATCCCTTCAGTCCTGCTCAGTGGACGATGTTGGTTTGGTGTTTGTTTCCGTCGTCAGCAGTTGTCGTGTCCCTCTCTGGTCTGTGGATGTTGGTTTCTGTGTGTTTCAGGACATTAACTATTGTTGCACCAGCACTTTGTCCCTCGTCTCTCAGATTCTATAATATATGAAATCGAAGCTCAAATGTGGGCGTTCAAGTCCATCTCTGGTCTAAAACCCAGAATTCATGTCTAATGCTGCACTGAACACAATTCTTCACCTTCGGCAAACGTTGAACAGACTCGAGATACAAACTGATCAAAGTGAAGACACGGTTTTTAGTTAAAAGCGGGTCATGCGGTCCAACCTGTTACTGTGACTGTACCTGAGTACGACAACACTGAATGAATCTGAGAACTTCTTTTTACTTTTTCAGCGCGCTCCTCTTCCTCCTCTGCTCCTCGTTCTCGACGTCCCGACACTCTGTGTCGATCTTCTTCTCCCAGAACGTCTTGATCTGCAGCCTGTCGTGGATCAGAGCCAGGTTCATCTGCAGCAGAACAAAACGGGCGAAGAGCTCAGCCAGAGTAAGAGACTAGAGTCGTCTCATATCAAAAAGATTTACCTTCTGGAGTTTGGACAAAACCAAAGGACGAGTCATGGAGGAACTTACTTTTAAACGCAGGTTCACCTCACTACTTTAATACTTTTAACACATTCCCCTGATTGTACCTGCCGATATTTTACCATTTTAAACTCAGGACCTTTACTGTCTTTTTGTTAAGTAATGGAAGTTTAACAACAAACTGGAGCGAAGCGAATTTGAAAAGTTTGTTCTAAAGTGAAGCAAAGTACTAACTGCACCAGACTGAATGAAACGTTTCCCCTCTGACTGTGAGAGGGAACAAATCTACATGGAAAACACAGTTTGAGAATAAGAACACGAGAATAAAACATAAGCTCAAACCTTCGCTGAGAGCTGCAGGTGATGAGACTATGACTGTGTGCGATCTCCTCCCTCTTCCCAGGAATCAGAGGTTTACGTGTCAAGTCCGCTCAGTGAATGTGCTCATGTCTTCGTCTCAGCAAAGAGAGAGAGAGACGTGGACAAACAGAGGGACAGAGGGTGGAGGGCTGATGGAGGCAGAGCTCAGAGGTGTGAATTCACTTATTTATAGATTAACGTTTTATTGCCGGCTTCAGCTCGGGGGCAGGACTTTTACTGCTTTTAATGAACCTTCTTAAGTTTTAGCCCAGAAAACTCCAGGCCCTGGTGAATCACAGGAGAGGACCGCAGGGACGGATCAGCCACAACAATAAAACCACTGAGGACCATTGGGACATGTCCATCAGCAGGTGATCTGTCCATGTGCTGGAGGCAGGAAATACATGCAGCGGGAGGATCAGAAGCAAACTGTGATGGTGAGACGACTGAGTCGGAGCATCTTTGACACATCAGCTGGGACAAGGTGATGGACGTCCAGTGCTCACTGAAACACGTGGGACGACGAGTGACCCGTCTGGACCGAACCCACAGAAAAACTGTAGCACAGATTCCTGAAAGTTCTGACGCCAAGCCTAATCCACAGGGGTCCCAGAGCATCACAGGTTGTCTTCGGTGGGGCTGTGGACAGCAGACTGTGTCCACGCCGACCACACTCCTCCAACACCAGCAGAACTGGTCCGAAGGCACAAGGTGGCCTGGTGCTGATAAGTCCCATTTGCTCTTCTCAACATGTCCACGGACGCCCCACCTCACGGCTTACAGGACAAACCAGGGATGCCTCCAGGGCTCTGCGGGTTTGGCAGGTGGTAAATGGTAAATGTTCTGCACTTACACGTTTGTACCCGTCGGCAGCCAAAGCTCTTTACGCTGCTTCTTATTTAACCATTCACACACTAACACAGAGCCAACACTCAACGGGAGCAACTACGTGGGGTTCAGCGTCTTGCTCAAGGACGCTTCGACAATTGACATGTGGATCGAACCAACAACCCTGGGATTGGTGAGACACTACTTCACCTCCCGAGCCACAGTTGCCAAAAGGTTTTAATGTTGTGCTTGGACTCTGGCCCACAGCCACAGAAAGACACGTCCACACGTGCTGTCATCACTCGGCCGCTCCCTGACAGCTGTCACGCTCCGAGACATTTCAGACACATAACGCTCGGCTTCGGTTCGTTGGAAGATTTACTCAGGAAAAGTGAGCCCAGCAAACGATCGGTGGGAGAAAGTGATGTCATGGACATCTACAGCAGTGTGTGTGTGTGTGTGTGTGCTGTGATGTCATCAGTTTCACTAACACGTTTATGAGTGTGTGTGTGGCCAGTTGGAGCGTTAGACGCTAGTTTGGGGACAGATCAGGTGGTGAAAGTATTTTCATGTACTAAAGTCAAGTGAAGTAACATCAGCTGATGTCCCCTTCTGTCCTTACAAACACAGAACCAAGACCTGGTGTCAGGGTCAGCTCAGAGCTTCAGGTGACGTGGAGACCACATTCTCCCAGAGGAAACAATGCACAGGAAGTGATGTCAGCCTGATGTCACGACACGAACAGGAAATGCGTCTACATCCGGAGCCTCGGGTGGGTTCACGCAGCAGGTTGTGACACAATGACACGACCTGTGTATTTGAAGCTTCTTTAATGTGTGTGTGTGTCTACTGTAAACCAGTGAGGGTCCTCACAAAGCTACAAGTAAAGTGTGTGTGTGTGTGTGTCACAGTCAGTTGGGCGACAACACGTTTCAACATTTCAACCATCTCGGCTCCGTGATGTGATGCTGTCACACACACACACACACACACCGATAGAAACAGTCCAACGTGCTGAAACCGGACTGTCAGTCGGAGCAGAACCTCGATCCACTGGACCACAAACACATCACGACATCTCGTCTGTGTTTGTCTGTGGAGCAGCGACCTCGTGTGGACAAGCAGCAGAACTGCAGCAGCCTGACGCTGACCTTTGACCTGTAAACCATCCCCACAGCCCACAGAGAACCTCCTCCAGGGTGTGAGGCTGGCAGACGACACTGTCTATTACAGCAAACCGTCCAACTTTGTCTATGCAAACAACTCAGCAGACAACCAGACCAGACAGGGAAAAACACTAACGTCCATCTGGGGTGCAGTCCACAAACCGGCCGACTCTCACCATTCGATGGACAGCTGACAGCAGGTCAGAGGGCTTGGGCACCAAATCCTCAGTTCAAGAGACGCAGGCGTCTACAGAAGCTCAGCTTCAGGTGCGGCAGCGGAAACAAGCCCGAGACGCCAACAAAAACCTGATCAGACGCATGAAGACAATCAGTTCTGGACTTCAGGACGTCCACAGCGGGAACAGAGGTCACTGCTGTGGTTCATTTTCATCCATTTATTTATTTTCTTCACAGTGAAATAAAAGAATGAATTTGTATGAACCTAACTTGACTGTAAACCATTTTAATTTGTGAAAAAGACACTTCCTGCTTTTTCTTATTTACCCTAAGATGTAAAATGTGTCACTGCAGGAATCGGAGGGAGGTGATGATGATGATAATGGTGATATTTTGCGATACTTTAAGTAATAAAATTTGAAGATTGAGTGTTGAGATCGCAGCTGATGCAGAAAGCACTTTCAAAATAAAACATGACAATTTTAATGCCGAACCAGTCAGAACCATCCCTGTGACTCAACACTTCAGATGTGTGACATCCTGAAAAGCAGAAAGAGTTCGGGCTGTGAAGCTTCCTGTTGAAATCATTTCCCCTGTGCAGGCTCTGCAGTGGCTGAGCGAGCGTGACCTCACGGATACTACCTGTTGTCTGTAGTACTGCAGAGCATCATCCCCAGATATTTTTAGCTCGATGACCAACACACTGTTTCCCTCTCAGCTGTTTGACATTTGTCAGAACTATCCCCCCCCCAAATACAAACAATCAGAAAAATCCCATCAACGATACGTTTGTTGATAAAGTGTCAGGCTCCATCAGGTGCTGAACTCTCCTCATGCTGCGTTTACTGACCACAGCTTCTCTCCATTTACATCCACGTTTAAGGAATGAGCTGCTCCCCCCAGGAACGCCTGCTACTGCAGCACAATGACACAGCGATAGTGTGTGTCTGTTGGGGGGGGGGTGTCATGTGACACACACAGTCACATCTCAGCTGATAAAAATAACCCCCACACGCTGCACTGTGTGTCTCTGTCTCAGTAAACAAGCCGGACAAAGTGACCTGAGTCGTTCACAGGTAAGAACTGCCGCTGGGGCGGTTTAAGGTTTTTTGGGGGGAGCCCAGACCCCCCAGCTCCTCTGTCAGGCCAGACTAACCTGCTGAGGTTTATCAGGCCTGACGTTAGCTCCTGCTTTAGTGTGTGGAAAGTCCTCGGGGTTCTTCAGACATGGACCTGATGACATAGGAGGAATAAAAGGTCCAGTTCACCGTGAGGGAAACGTGTCCAGTTGTTGCTGGTTTGTTTGAACATCTGGACCGTTCCATGCTGATCTGTGAGGACGTTTCAGTGCATGAGTGAAATGTTTGCAGGTGGTGCCGGGGTTTGTCCTCTGACGTGCAGGAAATGTCTGAACCGTAGCTTCTGCCGAAGCTCTCAAACGGTCTGAAAAGGCGCTTCAGAGCTAAACCAGGTCCAAGTGCAAATGTGCTGGTTGAGACACTTCAGCCTAAATCTGTCTCCCTCATGTCTTCCTTCATCCCTGTCTGTCCTCTCATCTCTAAAGCAGCACCGATGGGTCTGGGGAGGAAGCTGGACGTCCCGGTTTACGACCTGTCTCTGATCCGAGGGATCTGGGAGGTCCGGGTGAAGAAATACCGACACAAACAGAAGAAGGAGCAAGAGAGGGTTGAGAAGAGCGCCCTCGCCAGGTAGATGCATCTCTGTGCAGGTATCACATGACAGGAAGTCGCTGGAGAAGGTTTCCCGTAAAAACTTCCTGTACTTAGCAATCACCACAGACTTTAACTGGGAGCTGAGCAAGAAAACTGGGGATTCGGGTCCACGAGTAAATGTTCAAACGTCTTTACAGTCGGCGGGATTTAGGTCAAACGACACTGTTATCCGAGAGTCGGAAACACAGAGGAAGACACAAACAGGAAGTAACACACCTGTGCGGACACAACGAGCTTCCCGTTTCCCAGCTGCATTAAATGCATCCCTAAACAATATTCAGTGACCTACCGGAGCTCAGTGTGCACAGCACATCCTTTTACTCAGCAGCAGTCCAGCATCTTCACGGGTAGCGACATTTCGACACTGTGGTTTAAATACCTGCACTTAAAACTGAAACTGGAATGTTCAGTACTTACAAGTTTTTGGTGACGAACCTGAAGATTGTGGCAGAGAAGCTCCTGAACACTTCCTTAGTTTTGGTTTAATAGAGGTTTGACAGAAACTGGCCCGATAAGCTCCATGTTAAGCGTGATGCAGCAGCGTAGGAACATTTGTCAGCTCATAAAGCTGGAGCTAATATTTTAAAAAGCATTTCTTTAGCCCAAAGCTGAACAACCACCGTCTTGAGATCATTTAGACTTACTAAGGAGTCCTGCAGACAAAAAGGAAAAGTAGAACAGTTTTAGCATCAGGTTATATTTAAAGTCGCTTGTTTACACTGTGACTGGAGTAATTTTAATTTAATTTTAAACCAATTCCAACTCGCTCTCTATGGCTTTAGTTTAGGGTGTAAGTGTACATTCATACTTTTAAACTTCCTTCCTAGATCCAAATTCTTTTCTCTGCTTCCAGGTCAGCAGCCTTTTTCAGCTGGAAGTGGAGAGATATTTTAATAGGGGGAAATCAGAGGGACGTTTCATGGCATTTATGTACGTGTATCATGGATTAAGCAAAAGGAAAATGGGTGAAGGCGTCCTCCGCTGCTGGCAGTAAAGTAATCAGTTAGGAGCTGCACGTCTCTAACGCTGCGAAGCTGCTGGATGTGTTACGTTCTAAACTAAACTGGCTAAACCCAGCCGACGTGCTGCTGCGGTCAGTCCAACCCTGCCCTTCCGGTCTGCAGTAAGTCAAACTATCTCACCTCCAAGTCTCACACAGACTCAGTCACAGCTGACTGCTGTGAATCCTGAACTATGGTAGTCAACACTGATTTTAGTAACATGAACACAAACTGCTATTAATATCCGAGCTCAGGGAGGCCAGGTCAGAGCCTGGGCTGCAAAGAGCAGAAAGGTCACGAGTTCGGAGCAGCCATTCCGCTGAAATCTGACCTGAAGTCAGTGTGATGCTGCAGATGACTCATCGACGTGTGTGTGTGTGTCTGCAGGATCGACCAGGAGTGGCAGTACCGCATCTACTGCAAGAAACTGACCAGCAGTGAGCAGAACCTGCTGCATCGGTACCTGGAGAGGTCCACGCTGACTGATAGACAGCTGACCACAGGTAGATATGATCGATGCGTCACTGCAAACATTCTGCAAACAACAGTCATTTAAACCTGAAGTTATTTTGTGTTCGCGGACGATGTGACGTGTATTTGATTGTGTTTGAACAGAAAAAGACCGGCACCAGGACGGTGAAGTGGAGCAGGATCAGAAGGATCCGGAGCAGAACAAGCTGGTTCTTCAGCTGGATGGAGAGCGTTGGATGGTAGGTTCCCAGGCTTGTACGAGTTACACGTTTTGTAAAGTTGATGTCGTAGAAAAACACACGGGACTGTGCTAATGTTTCCAGAACTTCCCGAAGGAGCTGCAGTGGATGACCTACCTGCAGGAGTGGCACGTCCGGGGCACACGGATCTGCCAGCTGCCCGACTACCTGGGTCTGTTCACCCAGCTCACAGTGCTTGACTTACCAAAAAATGGCATCGGCGAGCTGCCGCCGGAGATCGGTGAGGTCCCTGCTCCCCCACATTTGACTGCTGAAGAACGATGGTTCCAGACACTAACCCCCTGTGTCCACAGGTAAACTGACAGAGCTGAAGGAGCTGAACGTCAGCTACAACCGTCTGTGCAGAGTTCCCCCAGAGCTCGGAAACTGCGAGAACCTGACCAAACTCGAACTAGCCGGAAACTCCAACCTGTGCGAGCTGCCGTTTGAGGTGAGACTCGTGTGGACGCCTTATTCCACTTGACTGGGTTTGGAAAGATTTGAGAAACTTCACAAAGAAACATTGATGCGGTTTCTTCGTGAACGCCGATGCTCTAACACACTCACCCTGTAACTTGTGTGCTGTAACAGCTGAGCAGCCTGAAGCAGCTGGTTCACCTGGACATCGCTGAGAACAGGTTCGCGTCGATCCCCATCTGTGCTCTGAGGATGAGCAGCCTGAAGCTGTTGGACCTGAGCAACAACTGTCTGACCGACCTGCCGCAGGACATGGACAGGTAACTGATGATGTCACCACCACCTGTCATCGGTGCAGCCTGGTGTCTCACACACATCACACATGCTTTCAGCGGCACGCTGATAAACGTGTGTGTGCTTCTGCAGGCTGGAGACGCTGGAAACCCTGTTTGTCCACAAGAACAACCTGTCCTACCTCCCCCTCTGTCTCTGTAACATCCCCACGCTCAAAATGGTCGTGGTCAGCGGCGACGAGCTCACCTGCGTTCCCACCAAAGTGTGCAGCAGCCCCGACATCAAGTACACAAAGCACACACACACACGCACACAGACGTCTTTCCGCTGTGCATGTGGTGGAGACAGAGTGAGACAGTTTCCACACTGAATGTTGTCCATCAGAGGACAAACTCAAGTGTACCCTCTATACATCCTCTGCAGGTTTATTCGACTGTATGACAACTCTACGGCAGAGAAGAAGAAAGAGGAGAAGAAGAAGGAGATGCACAAAAGGAGGAGGTGGAGTGAGCGCAGAGAGGACGAGGTGAAGAAGGACAGCAGAGAGAAAGAGTTCATCGAGGCCTACATCAGCAGTCTGAAGGACAGAGGTCAGACCAGGATTTATCCACCTTCATGTTCTATGCAAATCCGGATTGTTGCAGATAAACGTTGGCTCGGCTCGACTAGTACAACGTGTTAAACGTGGCAGAAATTAGGACATTGGACAAATACAGTTGTTGAAAAAGCACAACATATATATATGTAGATGCAATATTTAAGAATGTTTTGTTTGTCCCTCACCAGACACCGTCCCCTACTCCACCACCAAAGTGTCCATTTCCTGTCTGCTATGAGGAAGACGAGGACACTCACTGGACACGGTTAGGTAAACGCAGTGTAGTTCATGCTGGAGTGTGTCATAAGGTTCTAATGTTTTGGCCACCATCTTTAAAAGAAAGGAGGGGCCAAAGAACCACCTCTGAATATTTGGGGGCAAAGACTCGTTCCAAAATCTATTCAATTTATTGGGCTGTTTTGAAATATTTTTCCTTTTAAAATTACTTTTCATTCCAAATCAGATTCACGACATTCAGGACAGAAACCTGAACCACACTCCTTCACTAGAAACACCGATCGTTGAATATCGTTCGCAGCCGGATTTCTCTGCAGTGAGAACGCTTCTGTTAAACGGCTGCTTTTATCTTTTCTCCAAATTAACAGACATTTGGGATGAACTGGATTTATCCGTTGAAAGCGTGAAAGCTGCGACCAAACGGAAAAAAGGGAAAAGCTGAAAGTCCGAAATATGACGTTTTTTTTTTATATATAAAAAGGAGCGAGTTGTTTTACAGGCTTAACGAGTAACGGGCTGAATTGATCATTTAAAGTTTGTTTTCTTCAGTTGTTTGTGATCTGTCGGCTTCCTGTGTTAACGTACAACTTTCTATTACTGTTTTTAACATTATTTTCATTGATTTTTGCAACAAAATCTGCATGTTCAAATTTGATTACAATTTGTAATATTTTTACAAATAATATTGTTACACAACTACAAATACATTTTAAAAGTCAAATAAGACTTTTACTAAAGTGTGGCTGAATTTGTGCGGTTGTTCATCGGAAATTTTATTACAAAACTTTTTAAAAATACGTGATGTATGTGTGTCTTTCTATTGTCCAACAAGATTTAAGATTTAAATATTGTTGCATTAGTCCCAAAAAATAAAAAGAATCAAACAAAAAAATACCAGGGCTAAAGTTATTTGCTACAGCTATAAACATTTGTCTGGTTTGACAAATTAATTTTAAAAGCACAATTTCCAAAATTACAAAATCCACATACACGTTAAAATTTGACAGCTTCATCTTTATTATTATTATTATTATCATAGATATTGAAAATGATATTCTTAAGATAAAAGAAAGCAACTGCAAATGCACAACAGCTTGACGTCCTGCGGCGTCCGTTTACATATAAAAACAAATATGAAGAATGAAGAATGATTAGAGGCACACGAGAGAAATTAAAGTGCAGCAATTAGCAAACGCTCATGTACATACGGAGGAAATGTTTGTATAAGTCACTTTGTTATAGTAATTATCAGTTAAAAGGTCTTTTCAGTGAACGTACAGTTAGTGGCATACAAAAGCTTCAGTAACATCGGGTCAGGTTCTGGTACTGGACGTATTACTGCAACATATATAAAAATATCCACCTCAACTTTCTGACAAATAAATACGCTGTAAAAAGCATTAGGATAAGTTCCATAAATGTTATATAATCATTCGCAAATGTTGCAGCAACACAATGACCAGAGACAAAGTGAAAGTCTGACGCCGAAGAGAAGACGGACGATGGTGAATGACACTGCGCTGGATTCAGGGACATTCAGCAACGCGTCCTGGGGCTTCAGACGCTAGAAAAAGAGATTGTAGGTCCATTTGTCTTTGACATCATGATTAACACTGAGCTACAAAGGTTGAGATGTTTTAGAAATCTAACGATCAGATCTGAACTTTGGAGGCGGTCGTCACGATCGACTCCACCCCGATGTTTCTTAGCTGTGAGGCTGAGTGACAGAAACACGGTCAAATGAACGATGTCCGCTTTACAGAGGAGCCAGACGTGAGATATCCCACACGTTACACGGGCTGCGAACGCAACACAAACTGCGTTTACACTGACACGCTGTGGACGACGAACCACGACAGTTCCTGAGTATGTTGCTTCAAAAGTCCTGCTGCCCACAAACTCTTGTTTGACGGCACTTTAACTGGACGCTTTTCTCCTCGACCTTCACTTGTAAGTCGCTCTGGATTAAAGCGTCTGACACGACTCAGTGTAAATGTCACTTCTTCATCCTCCATGACTCATTTTAAAGAGTCACGACTTTTACCGATGAGAACAAATGAATAATCAAGGACCAACCCAGCTCAGACCATCTGATTGTTTCCAGTTTCCCGTCAGAGAAAAGAGGAGAATAGTTCTGTCAGCATTACCTGTGTTTATATACTGTAAGCTAATAATTAATAGGATGTCTTGTTGAACATGTTCATTCACAGAGAATATGAAAATATTTTTGGCCAGTTTTGACAGGGCTCATTGAGGATTGAGCCACATCTCCATTAAAGCTACGACTCCGGTGTGTAATAGAACATTTGACAGCCCTTCAAATATCAGACTGATTAAATTAAAGTCAATAAGACGCAACAAAACGTGCAACAGTCGAGCAAAAGTAGCCAGAGCTCTGCCGGGATGGAGCATTGCTAACCTCTCTGCTCGCTCCCTGTAATAAGCCACGGTAAGGTCAACTGGGAAACGCCGTTCAGCCCTCATCAACAAACGCAAACAGGTGAACGAGCCTGGCAAAAGAGCCAAAAACCAGTGGTCATTTCTTTCATTCACACAGTTCGTCGTGTTTGGCTGAGCAGTTCGTGTTTCCAGTGATTTTCTCGACGTGACAGGGAAAGCAGAACGGTGTCACTGAAAATTCACGTCGGAAGCCGAACTGCCGTTGATGTGGTCAGTTTCCCCGCACACACTACGACCTCAGGCCAGCACTTTCAGATTGACATACTGCAAAGTGCAGTTTTGATGAAGATGGAAAGATGGGTTCCTAAATTCATGCACGCGTGCGTGTCTTTGCCTGTGCAGGAGCGCACGCTCCTCAGACTTGTGCCGGTGTGCAGGGCTCGTTTCTGCGTGCGTACTGGTGTGAAGGACGTTTGGAGCTACAGGTGAACAAGATTATCAATCATCGGTTTATGGCAAACTCCCAAAGAAGCACGTGTCACATCCTGTCCGTCCCCGCCCATCACTGGACGCCTGCTTTAGGAATGTGGTGGTTTGGCAAATTAAGACAAAAGTAATAAAGGAGAAAGAAAAAAAAAAAATGGCATAATTTGGTTCAACCAGCTGTTCACCCTTCTCTAAATCTGTGATATAAAAGTCAAACTAAGGTAAGAACAGAAGGGCAGATCAGGCATTCCGACCTGGACTGGAAACACATTTTCAGAAAGTACATCAATGAAGTGGAGCTTTGAGTTTCCTGATCTGGAGTGGCAGGAGTGAGGAAGGAGTGAGGTCAAACAACGGTAAGTAACAGTCTCACCACAAGAGAGATGAGGAGACGTCAATCAAGACAATTTGCCAGGAAACATCATGAGTAACGAGCCTGAGAGGAAAAGCTGCTGTTCTTCTGCTTCTGAAACGTCATCGAGACGCTGGATTACTAACCCCAGAGCAGGACTCACTGGATCTGGAGTAAGACTAAATCTAGGTTAGCCCAGGGATCACCAGAGGACAAATGAATAGATCTAATAACATGACTCAGCAAATGTAGAGATTTCTAAACCTGGAACCAAAATGAAATGCTAATTACAAAACGGAGATCACAACATTTAAAGATGGAATAAGTAAATCTACAGCAGAAATCTAGAACCAGAAAACAAGTCATAAAACCTTAAAGACGACACCCAGCGCAAGAATCTTTATGCTGAGAGAACAAAATACGAGAACCTGGTTTTTTCCTCGTGTGTGACGCCTCAGGAGGGCGAACCTCAAAGCTTCCTAATTCCATCAACTTGTCTGACCAGATGTGTTGATTTCTGCTTAGTATCAAATCGAAAAATGGGATGCTGACCTCAACCAGCTGTAGCTCGCACATGCTCACTGTGACAGTCTGCCACATAACTTCTGACATACTGACAGAAATCCAGCGTATTGATCTTACACAAATACGATGATGAAAGAAAAAACCACATGGCCCCTACAGCCGATGACCTCTATGTATAATACGCAGTGAATTCAGCTCCAGCTCACCACTGGTGCTGTACAGTGAGGAGCACATCAGACTGACGGGTTTGTGTGGAAACATTTTGATATCAAGCCTGGAACATTGTGCTGGAATTTAAGCTCTAAATATCATCAGTCAAAAAAAAAAAAAAAAAAGAACGGGCTTGTCAGTGTGTCTGCTGCCTAGCGTTACCTGATTCTGCACCTGTCTTCAGACGGGACTTGGACTCACAGAAACAAAAATAAAAGCGTTAAAAGTGTTTATTCTGAAGGAGCTGAGACCTGTGATAAGTCGCTCTGTCTGTCAGTCAGTCCCATGCTGGTCCTGCAACAGCGGCTCAATGTCCTCTGCATCACTGGTTGGCGTGGTCAGAGAGCTGCCAGTCGGAGCGTGTGCAATGGAGGAGCTGCTGGACTTGCAGGCAGAGCAGGTCTTGATCTCAATCAACGTGTGGTGCGTGGGGATGAAGATGGCAACAACAAGAGCGCATGCAACAGCGCACGCCCCGAAAAGGAACGGAGGACCAGGGATGGCCGCCTTCTACAGAGACAGACAGAAAGAGAATCACAAGCTGCTTTATTCGACAAGAAAGTTGGAGTTAGCTGCAGTGTGCTCTCACACACCAACGACAACGTTCCGGGAGACTCACAAAAGAACATCAGCAAAAAACGGGACAATTACAGTGAACCCAAAGAATACACACGTCACCAAAGACGACCTGAAGCCGAGATTCTACTGGTCGTTCAGCCAAAAGGAAGTTTTGGACTTTTTTGGGACTTTTTTGCCTTAATATGACAGTTTGAGATGAAGAGTGAGGTAGGACACACGAGGGGAGGACAGCTGTACCTCTGTGTTCTGTGTGGTTCTTCCTGCCACCGGCTCCACGTCAGTCAGCTCCACGTTGAAGAGGAAGAAGATGAAGCCGTAGAGAGCTGGACCCAAACCGTTGCACAGACCTCTGATACCTGTGATTATCCCCTGAACCACACCTGCGCACACACACAGACAGACAGACAGACATGATTCCTTTGTCTGAAGGATGGTGGGGAGACGGAGGACAGGAACAGAGGGAGTAAAACAGAGACTGTAAAATCTGTCCTAACTGTCTGAACTAACTTTGCTAAGTTACGTACAATTTCTACTTCCATCTAGTTTTCATCAAGTAAAGCAGTGGGAGGCAGCAGAAGCTCCTGGTCTGTCAGGAAAACCTGCAGAAACGTATTAATGGGATCAAAGAAAGGTGGAGCAGTTCGTCAACCACTGATCTTTTTCTGCCCTTTGAGCAGCAGGGTTAATAAAATGTGACCACTACTGGATTTTTTTAAAGTAACTGGTTTAGATGGTTGGTGCAAGGGGATTAGATCTTTGTGTAAGTACCTACAACTCAGACATTCAAAGTTGCAGGAAATATCACATTAAATGGACAAACTCAAACAAGTGCGCTTTTTGGAACAGAGTACACGGGACATTCAGCTCAAATTAGTAATTGTGAGCACTCCAGAAATGTGGTGGAGAAAAGCATTTTTAACAATGAATAACACACTTCAGGCTTGCAGGGACTTTACTCCATGACACTAGCAGCAGTTGCTTGCTCAGCACCGAGCTGCTGCCTGCTCTCCTGCCCTTACCACGGTGTAGCACGCAGATGGACAGACAGGTGGACTCACCTTGCTGGTCAGGTGATGCACTGTGGGACACAAGAGCGGAAACTGCTGGGAAGGTGATGGAGGACATGGCTGCTATGTTTCCTGCTGCCCACATCATCCTGAAACAGATGTGAAGACAACACACAATGAAAGACAATTAAAACTCGGCTGTAACATGGACATTTCCCCACCGTGGGACCAATGCAGGTTCTTATCTCAACCCGGAAATACAGATTTTAGGTTTTTTGTCATTGTTTTGTGAACGCTTGAGTTAGTGTTGACTGCTGTCATTTTATAGAAGCGACAACCGAAATAACAATGTCTGCTGTGAGTGCTGCAAACTCACCACGGCTCGGAGCCGAAGCCGTACCAGGCCAGCTGGAACAGCTGAAAGCCCAGACCCAGAAGAACTGTGTTCTTATTACCAATGGTCCTCATTAGAACACTGAGGAACAGAGTCTGGCAGAGAGACACACACAGACTGGAATAAAAATAACACACAGAATGACAGAAACTTCAACTGGGACTTACGTCTGAAACACACAGACGGAAATACATCTGAACCCTAAAATTAGCAGATGAATAAAACATATAGTATAAAAAGTGTGACATTAAAATTGTGGACACCTTTAAATACCTGGTGTCCACCTAAACAAGAAACTGGACTGGACAAACAACACAGACTCTCTGTACAGGAAGGGCCAGAGTCGCCTCCACCTGCTGAGGAGACTGAGGTCCTTTGGTGGGTGCAGGGAGCTGTTACGGACATTCTACGACACTGTGGTGGCCTCAGCAGTCCTCTGTGGTGTTGTGTGCTGGGCTGGGAGCAGCACGGACAGAGACAGGAAGAGACTTAACAGGCTGGTTAAGAGAGCCGGCTCTGTCCTGGGCTGCACATTGGACTCCATCGAGGAGGTGACGGACAGAAGGGTGTTGGCCAAACTAACATCCATCGTGGATAATAACCCCTCCCACCCCCTGCACCTCACTGTGGAGGCTCTGAGCAGCCCCTTCGACACGAGACTGTTACAGCCACAGTGCAGGAAGGAGGCGACAGTCCATCATTCCTCCCCACAGACATCAGACTATGTAATGTGTCACTGCAGTGACACACAATGTGCAATTTTACTTGTATATTCTTATAAACTGGATGTTGCAATACTCATCTCTTACATTTTCCAATGTAAATATGTATATATATTTAGTTTACCCTTAAATTTTGAAATGCCTTTTCAGTTAAACTATAATGCTCATTGTTCTGTGCAGATTCTGTGTTCTTTGTCTACGGCTGCTAAAACATCTTGTCTCATCTTATAAAGCATCGCTGAGAAACCGGATTAAAGTGCAGTTTATGCTCACAGGATGTACTTCACTTTACGTATTAGTATGTTAACGTATTTTAGCACCTGCCCAGAGCCACCAGGTTAAGAGCATGAAACCGCTGGTTGGATACAAACATACCTGAGCGAGTATAGAGAGGATTCCCACCATGGCAATGAAGGCAGCGATGGCTTCAGGAGAAAACTCAACCACCTTAAACACAAGAAGACCGACAAAGAGCATGAGAAGCTGCTGATGAACACCGGCCAAAGTCACTCAGCAGCTGAATGCTGAAAATCCACACAGATGCATTATTGACGTAAATGACAATGCAGGTTTTTTTTTCCACAGCTTAGGTTCATAACTGTCGTATCATTCCCAGAAATTTCACCTACACTAAGTTGTGAACATATTGCATCAACTTGTTGAACTACACAGAAAGTGGATCTTTAATGTGAAGTGGTGGCTGGGAAACAGATTGTAAAGGCCAACAGTGGAACCGCATCTTACCGTTCTGAACAGTGTCTGAGGATTAAACGTATCGTTTATGAAAACAGCCATTTTCTCTCAACACCAGACCATGTCATATTGAGGATAGAGGACATAGTTCTTGGGATATAAAGGAGCCTGGTCCATCATTAGGAACCTCTACGGAACCAAGTCTGATATCCACTGAGGTGGACAGACAGATGTACTCTCCTCATAATGTCGGTATGTTCAGGTTCAAACCCCTGTAGCGAGCACGAGTGTGTGTGAGAACATGTTGGCCTTAGCTTGGGATTTTGAGGGTAGTGAGGGTTTGGACTTTGTTTTAGAACAGGGATTGTGTGAAGGTTCGGGGCATGTCCTGCCGTTCTGTGTGTCTCACCTGTCTCAGGTAGAGGAAGAAGCTCGAGTACTGTCCGGCCTCAGGCAGGTAAGACAGAAACACTGTGACACAGATTAGCAGCACTGTGGTGTCCTTCCCCACTCGACGCAGAGACTGAACACACACAAACACATCAGCTGTTAGTACAACTCAGTGCAACCGATCACTCCCTCAGCTGACATCTCAGAGGTCTTTATCAGCTTCCGTCTCGGTTTTAAACCTAGCTGTTAAAACTGCCCTGCATCTAAACCTGATGAACATAACTGGTATTTCAGTGTTCAGCCCGGGTCAGGAAGGAGTTGAAAAACGGAAGATTGTAACTGCTGCTGCAAACGGACCTTCTCACCTTGTTTCCTTGGACCTTTTTAGATGCTAGCCATCCCGTCTAGTGTAAAAAAAAAAAGAAGTTATTTTTGGCATCCTCTGATCTTTGGGCAGGACGCCTGCCAGACCGTCGGAATAATGCCGTCAATTGCTCACTTTATTTTTGTCTGACACAGTAAATACTAATGAATCCTTGTGAGTCACCTGACCAAATCCAGCATGCATTTTAGCACCTGACGTTAGACTTTGTTTTGTTGCTGAAAAGAACTGTGTGTTGCTTTGAGTTATCCGGGCCGGATGTCTGGACAGTGACGGTGCTGACGAACTAATTCCCATATGACATGTCCCATCCTCAACCATCTGCTCGATGAAGAGCATGTAGAAACCAACTCATCACGTGGTGTTTAAATCTGTGAGCTCACAGCAAAAGGGTCGGCCTGCTCCCAGGAGATGGGGAAGCCCCAGGTCGTCAGCCTCATCTTGTCTGGCAGCGACTCGGGGACCACGAAGAAGACGAAGGCGATGTCGGACACTGCGATCACCGTGGCAACTAGGACCACCAGGCTGTCTCCGTACTCTGCGGAAAGGTAGGCCCCGATGGCCGGGCTCGTTACCAAACTGGCTGCGAACGTTGCCGAGACCTGATGAGAGAAATCCAGAACTTTATCTGAAGCCCTTTAAAATCCCAGAACTGCACAGATTTAACTTTAGCTTCTGATTTTTTATTCAGTTTATGAATGAAATGTTTCATTTGTTTTAATTCGATTTGAAGACTGGAAGTTCTATGACACCATTTCTGTGCGTCACACCTTTGCACCTTTGCACCTTACCTTGTGCAACGTTTTAAAATGGCAGATAATACAATTATTAATTTTAGACCTTAGTTAAATTTTTACAACATGAATTCAAGGACCACTAAGAAAAATCTAATTATTCTGGGTCCTCACTCGGACCAATTTACCTGCTGATGAAACAGACATGGCAGGTTTTGGTTTCAAAAAGCAAAGCGTTTTAAAGCAGCATTCGACCGTGGCACAGGGCGTAAGTCCTGTTCTCATGACCTCCATTGTCCCATACACATAAACACAAATCAAATACTTTGGCATGTGAGTTTCCTGTCCCGCCCTTGGCCACAGTTTACTGCAGATCCCCATAATGGCAGGAAATGGCACCATGCAGCTGTGCCTGGACCGAGGAGCACCTCCATTATAACACTATGTGCTATTACAATAAGTACACGGTCTGCAGAGCTGCTCCATTACTGTGCTCTGAGGTAAACCTACGCCAGCTCGGATTTTCTCTCTGAAATCTCCAGTCTGGACCTCTGAATTCTGTCGCTTGGAGAAAATTCATGATTTGTGATAAAACATAATATGCCGTCGCAGAATAAGCAGCTAACAGTTCTCTGAAAGTTTAACACAGGCACGAAGAGGACACAGGGGAGCAAAGACGACAACAGCAAGGAGGAAAATAACAAAGATTGTCTTTAAAGCAAAACATCCATCCATAAAGTAGGACAAACATAAAAAGTTGATTTTAATTTTCACCACTTTGGATATTTAGTTGGGGTGGGCTTTAAGAGACGTCTCCTCGTCCCGAGATGACTGCTACGCAGTTTTTTGCTGAGAGAGCAGCTTTTGTGTCCGTCTGTGAGCAAAGCCTGATCGGCTGATCCTCTGAAGATGTCGTCACGGTTGGTTAAAAACGGAATTCACAAAGTGTGTTGGAGCCAGGCATTGCCCCTTTACAAACCTCCAGGCCAGTCACAACGTGACTCTGAGAAATCCACTTGGACTTAATTCTGATGGCATGTTTCCCACTATTACAACGTGGCTGTCTGCAATGTTCAGCTGGAAACCTGTGGCAACGGCACATTTCTAAAAGGCAGACAATAGCTGCAGGTGGATTTACTGGAAAAATCCAACTCTGATGAGTTGACTGAATCCAGCTGAGACGAAGGAGTCAATCTAGGGTGGTCTCAAGCTTTTTGACTTATGTGCCCTTATATTGCCTCCCCTACAGCTATCAATATAACATCCTCCATGTCCTCAGGAAGCTGAAATGACCTCCATCAAACTAATTAAACCGTGATTTCACCAGCTCCGCTCACCAGTCCGTAGGCCGTGCTCCTCTCATGCTCCTCTGTAATGTCTGCGACGTAGGCGAAGATCACAGAGAAGGTCACAGCAAAGATCCCTGAGACGGAGATCATTGCGAAATACCACCTGCACACACACAGGAAACAACGCGTTACATAATAGATCAAGTTTTTCCTGCCTCCAGCTCCCAACAAAACTCTGGTGGGTGTCTGCATGGAAAAGACCAGTTTCTACAGTTTCAGTTACACTGATGTGGAGGAAAGACGACAATAAATGACAAAAACCTCATTAAACATTGTGCAGTATTATTCAACCCCCAGCTTCATTCATTTGTGGCACATCCTTTAGCTTTTATTAATTCCAACAACATTTTTGGGCAAGTTCTGACAAGCTTCTTACACTTCTCAATTGGAATTGTGCCAATTTTTCCACGTGAAAAAGCCTCAAGCTCAGTGGTTTTTGATGGTTTTGTGCTGCAACTGCCTTCTGAAAGGCCCAATAAGGATTTTTAAATCGGATTTAAATTCGGTGACTGAGGCAGGATCTCGTTCTAAAGATCCAAGCTTTGGTTGACATGGAAGTGCACTTGGGACCATGGTCTTGCTGAAAACTCCGACGCTCACCGAGGTTTAATTTGTCACTAGAAGAGATCATGGACCTCTTTAAAATGGTCTGGTATGTCTGGGAATCCATGATGCCAGGTGCACATCAGACATACCACTTGACCATATGTCCAAACACTTTTAGTTTGGTCCGTCCAGTCAGTCCAAAGATCTGTCTCCCAAAATTGTCTAGTCTTATCCAAATTCCTCCCGGCATATTCTATTTGACTTCTTAGGTTCACTGAGGGGTGAAGTCCTTGTTTCTTGAGTGCACATCTTAAAGTTGCCACCAAAGCACTAGATCAGCCTTTACCCTGTCATCCTGAAGGTGTCTTGCAGGCACGGGGGGGTTTCTCCTAGTTGTCCTGACTAAGCTACTGAGGGCCCTTGATGCCAGGCAGGTTTGCAGCTGGTTTAAACTTATACCCAAGGCCCTTCAAACGTGGGATGAAATAATCTCCTTGTTTAGGTTTTTTGGTGCTTCCTTTGTCTTTTCCATGACTGCAGCTCACCTTGAATACCTTTATGGGTGGGGTTTAAATATACACACACGACAACTGAATCAAATGAAGGATCATTATAAAGTTGCCAAAGACTTAAATATGTTTCAACTCTTTTTGCCCACATGGTTGCAAGCTATTGTAAGTGGCAGCGCTTTCCATTTTTTGCAGGCGTTTTATTGACTTGTGCTTCATTTGCCTGTGAGGTTAGGGTTACGGTAAAAGGCGAGGTGCTGATTGTCACCATTCCAAGGTTATATCAGCAAGTGAGAACAACGGTTGCCAGCTAAAGGTTATCTGCTGTGATAAACTGATGCAAGATTAAGGTAAATCTTGTCGTTGGTCTCAGATATCAGCTTTCTGTTAGTGGGAAAACAGACTTTAACACAACACTGCTGTCTGTACCGTACGTCCCCAGACTGGCTGTGACACTGATGGAAAATCAGACTGGATGGAGCCTCGCTGGATTTCTACCCCGAGCATATCAATGTCATCATCTACCACTAAAAGTTTTATTCCGATCGTTTCAATTAATCAGTCAGACCAATGTTGAGAACTGAACAAAGACCTTCTATATTTGGAGCAAGAGATGTGCCACGGTCTGGTGGTGACTGAACTAACCGAATCGAACAAATACAGGTAAAATGGAAAAAAAAAACCTATGGACGCAAAAAGAAAAAGATGGGAAGAAATGATGGTTTTAGTGATTACAACAAACAGAAAGTAGGAATAAAAACTAGGCATAAACTAGTAACTGTGAGATGGCTGGATGTGCAGAAAACAAATTACATTGCATGAAATGACAGGAATAATAATAATTTTTTTTTAATTACAGACGACAGCCCAGAACTGTTGTTTACACTAAGTCAGTTCAAGGCGAGACTTGTGATTTTGAGAGAGGAAAAACAAGGGAATGTTTAAACAGTATTTACTTTGTTTAAACTATGAGGAGAACTATTGTTACCTAACAGCTGTTTTAACTGAGGACATGAAAGTGGATATCTGCAGGTGATTCACACTAATGTTATGTAGTCTGTGCATCAAAAGCTTCTGTGTATCCTAGACAACTGGCTTTGCCAGACAAAGCTGACCAACGAAGGAATTTGACCTGAGGGTTTGTAAAACATGATGCACAAACTCGGACTTCTCTCAGTGACATGGAGGAAGCTGATATCAGCTCAGCTCATCCTGCTTTGGCCCAGCCCACAACCTGAAGTGTGAAGCTTCAGTCACACCAAGACATGATGAAACATCAAAAGGCTGGAGTGGATTTCTCTCTGGACACGGACACTACACCGCAACACTGAGGAGCATTACGAAAAGTTGACCTGGCTCGCAAAAACAGTTTCTGCAAAACTAAAGACTAAACGTCCGCTCATGTTTCAGGAGGATTTTGCAGGAAGACATGATGCATCTGCTTCATGCAAACTGGATGCAACAAGGAAAGTGTGCAGCTGGGCTGGTCAGTTTGAGAATTTCATAACAGGAAAGTGTTTGAGACGGCTCCAGCTGGTTCCTGGTGAACATATTCTGTGCGCTGTAGTGCACAGGCTGATCCTCACATGAACAACATGTGATTTTTCAAACTCTAACAAGCTGCAGCAGAGCCTTCGCTTCACACACAACCAGGGCTGCAAACAGCTGCTGAAAATCCATAAATAGCTCCATTTGAAACCACATGATGATTTGCAGGTACTGAATGCATAAAAAGTTGGGCTGTAAACGTACTTTTTAAGTTCTGTTTCATACTTTAGTTTTTAGTGGTAATAGGTTAATCTTTTGTTCATCTACTTTAGTGACTGTGTGTTTCTTCTGTTAGGATGTGCTTTGTCATTTCAGGACATTTGTGTCTGGGGATACTGTATAAAAAAAGTGACAAAAAAATATTTAGCAAAGAAACAAAAAAACACCCATGAGAAAAATCAGTAATGAAAACAGCCTGCTTTAACAGAACAGGAGAAGCTGTAAGCGTTGGTACTGCCAAGTGATCTGACCTGACGTCAGAGGATCAGTTTAAACGATTTCCAGGAACAAAGTGACTTCAGCAGGACTCTGAGCGACGGAAACTGAGCCCGCCGTCTGGTCAAAGAGCAGTTACGGTTACACAGGAGTTAGAGAATTCTTCAAAAACCAGTAACTCGTGTTGAAGAAGGATCCAACTTTCTCGAGCTGTTCAAAGTCACATTAACTCCAGATGTGTAAATGTGCATCATAAATATGTACTAGCTGATTTTTATTGTCCGTTTGTAATCTGAAACACATTTTCATACAATACTGACATGTAGCCATTTCCTGTCGTTTCCCACCTCACACAACTCAAGCACACACACACACACACACACACACACACACACACACACGATTATCAACTCACCAGGGGCTGATCCTCATGAAGGGGATGGGGGCGCAGGTGAAGAAGACTGTCATGAGCAGGAAGGACTTTCTGCCCCAGATGTCCGACAGAGCACCAATCAGAGGAGCCGAGAGGAATGACAGGAAGCCCTGGATAGGTAAAAAGCGCAAAGGAAGTTTCTGCAGGGATTCAATTTTTATTTAATTTAAGACTTTAAAAACTCTTTGCACCTAATTTAAAATGGTCAAATAGAAAACCAGTGTTGATTATATGGTCCAAAATGTGTTAATATTATATTATATATTATATCTAGCAGTTCTTTGTAGCTGCATACAGTTGAGTGCAATGGTTTACATCCCCTAAAGCTGATGTGACAAAAAGTGTGAAACAGAGAATGCTTGTTTTTCACCAACGCAAGTAGTCAAAGAGTGTATGAAATTATGGTAAAAAAAATTTAAAAAGTGAAAAATTGACAGTTAATAGTGATTATCCTTTTATTATAATTCTTTGTTAACTGTGTTTGGATAAGCAGCAGACTGGCTAGATGTACTATTATTAAATCCAACAATCAGTCAGTGTATAATTCAATACATTTTTATTTATCACGTAAAAGAATCAAATCATTTGTGTTTTGAACTACAAAATGTGAAGCAAATAAATAAATAATAAGCCTTTTGTGTTTATAACAACTGTGATCCAGAAACGTATAACAATAAAGCTGTGACTGGTCTTTATGGTTTTCTTATTTGCAACTGCTTGAGAATTTCTATTCAGAACACATTTTTTGTTGTAGCTTTCAAAACTTGTTCCTTATTATTATAAACCAGTGCTTCTCAATTATTTTCTGTGACGCCCCCCCATAGCGAAAATAAAACAAGTCGCGCCCCCCGTGACTGTAATCGTGGCGGCCGAAGGGGCAATGAGAGCGCCACTGCCAGGGACTGGATCTGCAGTTACACTTTATTCTAGTACAGCAAAAAAAGCATGTTCCCCAGGGTCTCACGCGCCCCACTATTTGAGAAACACTGTTATAAACTGAAATTAATTCTGATTTGTGTATTTCCTATTTACTATTTGTCACTGCTGTGAATACAATTTACAGTTTCATAGTTAAAGTGCGTTGCTGTAGGTTTTACCTTCACTCCATAGATCAGGCCATTCATCAAGAATGTGTGCTGAGGAAACGTCTCACGGAGAACCTGAAACAACATCAGATGACCTCATTATCTACTGTGTAGGAAAGGAGGTCAGGGCCAACAGGTCGGTCGCTCCTGCCAACACTCTGACATGTAGTCATTTTGCTAATGACGTAGCAAGGTGCTATGTGAAGATTGTTTCCATTTCATGGGATGCCAGGTAGGACCTGGTGCAGAGAGTTCTGTTTTCAACTGCTTTTTGACATTGGCCGTTTGGCCGCTCATTCCACCATTGTGGCACCACTGAGCTAAAGAGTTTTGCTGTGGGTCTTTGGTCCGGCGGTGGGACAACGGGCAGGAGGGGTTGTTAGACCTGGAGGAAGGAGTTCAGGTAGCAGGTTCTGTTGAGTTGCTCACTATGTAGGTCAGGGGTGTCCACAATCAGCTTGGGTGTACCACAATCTTTCAGCTAAATATATAGAATATTTGAACATAAAATGACAAACTGGTCAAAATGAAAATGTTTTGGATGATAGGCCGTGTAAATGCCATGCCATCTCCATGGTTGTCGGATCAACGTATCCTCAGTAAACTGACCTTTACTTTGAGCCACCTGGAGACATGTAGGAATGTTGGGAGCCTGATGGTGGGAATGTTCTGCCCAGCAGCAGAGCGGTATCAAGCATTTGTGTGATGCATCATTCTTCAGAACGGCACTAGACAGAGCACAAAACTCCGTCTGTGAACTTCTCTCTTGCAAGACAATAAAACCCTTAAAAGACATCCTGGATGCAGCTTCTTTACTGACGACACCCGAGGTGTCTGTAACCAGTAGTTGTCAATAAATTTTTCCATGACACTCAGCCACAGGAATCACATTGTAGACGCAGCTACTTAAGTATTTCTGTTACCATAGACCCTGTAGCATTTTCTACATTTTGATATTAACTTGATACTGAACAAGTGAGGTGTTTTTCTACATGAAAAAATGAACATGTATTAATGTCTGCCTTACAGACCTCGTTCACATGCCAGTACAATGTTGCTAAGCTAATGTTGCCCTTCATATGAAGCCTTACTTATTAAACCTAAATCAAACACAGGTGGTGGAACTCTGGCCTTCTTACACACCTGCTTGAATTCCAGTAGTAGAGGTGTGACGCACAGCATGACATGAAGCACATTTCGGAAATGTCAAACATACCAGCGCTTCCCGTGCACGGAGAACAGGATGTCGCAGCTTCGGCTCATCTTCGACTGTTCTGACATGATTCAGACTCAACATAGTCGCTGAATAACACTGTGACTGCATGTGGTACAGTGCCAGCTTTTGGTTAAAATGTTTATGTCGCTCGGGGTGTGGGGAAACCCGGGAACAGTGCTGAGCTGCTCACCAAATCTTCTGAACTGGTCAAACTACCCTGCAACGACTTCTGTGTTAATCATGCAAGAAACCCAGAAGAGCAATTTTTTTTATTTGATCTTTTCAATATAATTTGTCTATTTACAAGATCCATATAGTAATATATCTGTTTCGTCCCCATTCACGTGTACAGGAAGCAAACAGACTCAACAGGAGTGTTTGTGCTTTAGAATAATGAAAGCATGTGGAACATCGGGGTAATTTTTGTGACCGAAATTTGGAGTAAAGCCAAATTTCTTTTTATGTTCCACTGAGCAACGTCATCCAGCTCTACCCAATACATCCATGGTTCGCTTAGATGCTGCCTCTTCCTTTTTACACAGCAAGTCAGCATGGATGCAGCAATTTGACTACCTCAACAGGGTCAACACCGACCCCCCGCCCAAGTCCCTTTAGTAATTTTGGATGTTGTGATTGACACACTTCAAACCTCCATTGCAGCTTTATTGATTTTATCCCAATGACAGATGTACAGTAATGTTTCAGAAAACATATCACTGCCTAGTCTGTCTAGATGTCTTGGATGATAATCAGCTTCTTCTCTGTTGCTAGGAGATTTGATTATCTCCGCACAGAAGCTGGAAGTAGGGGAATACCAACATAAACTGTCCTCAGATCTTAGAGAACTCTTAGTGCCTAATTGTGTATTCAGTTTAGCATCCTCTCATATTTCTTACCATAACAGAATCCAGCTGTGTCTGAACTTCCTTTGAACTGATTAGGGTGTTTGTGCAGACGCTGTGACAATAATATAAAGCAGTTCAGGGGGTTTAACACCAGCTCTGCAGCACTCCTGCTATAGTACAACCAAAGCTTTTACTCGGTGCCCACACTATCCATGATTATCTCCCAAAAACCTATAAACTAATTCCTCCTGATGATGTTATTCTAAAGAAACACTTGCTTTGATGTTGTGGTGGAGGAAACAATCTGTGACCACACAGATTTCACTATTAAATCCAGCTGTCGGTCCAGACAAAGCCATAATTCCAAACCTTCCCTGAAGTTCTTACTGACTGCTTGGGTTTGCTTTACAGTTAAAATATTCAAACCCTGATGATTATAAAGGGTTCTGCCACAAAAAAAACAAGACACATAAGAGTCAAGATGCTGCTGCGGACGCACGTGGTTTTGGCATAAAAAAAGATTTTAGTCATGTTTAACGTGATCAGACTGCTGTTAAAAGCTGATATCATTACTTGTAGGAAGGTGGGAACAACTGCAGCCCCCAGGAATCTGTGCACAATGACTAGGTCATTACGGATTTAAGGTGCATTGAAAGAAGGAACTCAGGACAGTCAGTTCCTGGACCTGGAGATGTTTGAGCCAGGCTACTGACTGACTCATATTCAGCTAACTGGTGAAATGGTTCGTTTTCTGAAGCAGAGTGTGTTCTAGTGATGTTAAGTGTGTCTTTACTCACGGTCAGCATGGGTGTGGTCAGCAGCCCCCAGGCGAAGAACTCCAGGAAGATCACAACCACCGCATGAGTCACTCGGGCTCGGCTTCGGCCGTGCTGCGGCAAGACACACAAACATTAACTATTCAGCGTTGATCATTACATCTTCTGCGGACTAAAAGCAGACAGTTACAGCACATAGAACATGTGGATGATCTCCACAGCTTCTCATCATTTTGGTAATGTGGAAATATTCTGTTTTTTTCTCTTGCTTTCTTTTTAAAATGCAGTGTATAAGAAAGCTTTCTACACATATATACAACTGCAACCATTGATATAGTGAAACAGAGCAAAAGGCCGTTTTTCATCTGTAATCTCCCAGACAAATGTTACAAATATAACTTGAAAAAGAAAATATCTTAAAAACACAATATTAAAATTAAAAAGTCATTAATAATAACAAAAGGGCAAAGGAACATCAATGTTAGGGCACTGCGAAAGTGGATTTTCATATCAAACATGCAACAAGGAAACACATAATACAAAACACATAAGGCATCAAATGTGGAATACTAATTTATTTTATATAAATATGGACTAAATATCACTGGACTGAAACATCAATCACTGACAGAGTTAAAGCAAAAGTGAAAACCATGCCTACTTGATTGTAGTGGTGGAAAAAGTACTTTGAGTCCTCATCTGAAAAATTTAGGTTTATTTAAAAATGAATACTATATTGGATTTTGATGTTTTTTGTACTGGCACACAAAGCATAAAACTGAGAAGTAAAATTACTTGTATATAGTGACTAATTTTCAACTACTACTACTACTTGTTTTAAAATAATTTCTAATGTTTGGGCAGCCAGTACAAAGGTGCGTCAACAATGTAGTTTATAAAAATATATACACACATACACACACACACATA
Source organism: Channa striata (assembly GCA_033026295.1). Taxonomy (NCBI): domain Eukaryota; kingdom Metazoa; phylum Chordata; class Actinopteri; order Anabantiformes; family Channidae; genus Channa; species Channa striata. The sequence goes on from CM065178.1 coordinate 26,515,130, forward strand.
TAAATAAATATTAATCAACTATAGTCAATTCTGTGACTAAGGAATTGTGAATCAATTACTGAATAACCCTTCAGTAGTCAACTTTTATACTAGAAGTTTGAAAATATGTAAGATATAATGTATCTGTATTTCGTGTTGAGAATGCAGAAATACTGTGGCGTCAACAGAATATCATAAATACAAATCAAAGGTCAGGATAATAAGAGAGAGAATGAGATGAACAGCAAAAAAAAAATACCATATTTGTATGTGACACATTAATACAATTTACAGCTTACATTTAACGACCTAAATACTGAAGGGCCCGAATCATAAATATTATGTTCTGTAGCCTAAAACAGGGATATGACCTCAATGTGCAGCAGCACGTCAAATTTCTGACCAGCCAGAAAAGACGCACTTCGCACCTCTTCGGGTCGCTGCACTGGCTTCCTGTAGTTGGAAGCTCTGCCTCTGGCCTACATCGTGGTCGCCTTAACCCCCCCGCACTACCTGAACCCCTCATCCAGGTCCACAATTCCTCCCACCCTACTCCAAACTCTGCACGCTCCACTACCTCTGTCCCAAGTGTCACTAAACTGGCATTAAAACCCTTTTGTATCCATCCTACTTTGCATCTCATGAAACACAAACACTTGTTGTTTAACACTTTCCTTTAGTGTCTTCTTTTTGCTGCATTGTGCGGCACTTGTAAGTGGCTTTCGATAAAAGCATCTGCCAACTGACTTCACGTAAATGTAAATGCGGGTAGATAGGCTTTGATTATTGTATAATACGATCCATAAAGGCAGGAATGTTATTTTACTGGTGTATCACACTTAAATTAAAAGGAGTCCACACTGTGCAAATTTAACAAGACAATACTTTCAGGCAGAAAGTAGACAACACATTTTGCTTAAAATAATAAGTCAATTTATTTACCAATTCTTTGTTGTTACAGATTTCAGTAGATAGCAGACAGTCCCTTAGTTGACACGTCCACAGGCTCAGAGATCCCTGCAGGTAGCACTTGTGTTTGGGATGGTTATTCATAGTAAATAGTCTACTTCACAGGCTGTGTTTGACCAATAACAGCATCAGTCAGCAAAAGGTGAAGCTACCCCATGAATATTTCCCATAGTTTACCAACACAGATAAGAACGACTTGACTGGCAGACTGCAGCTCATGTCTGCAACGATTGTTGAAGGATATTTAAAGACTCTTTAGAAAGCTGATTTAAGTTGCGTTCATGTGACTATTAAACAGGATGAGGATTTCACGTTCAAAAATGCTTCATGAAGTTACGGTGAAGTTTGTATACATGGGTAGGACTGCATAAAAATAAAAATAATATAACCCGGTGAACGCCGTGTGCACAACTCTACAGTTAAATAGGATTCTAAAAATATTAAATAGTTAGAAATAGAAACTAATATGTGGTGGTCAATGTGGATACTGTGCTGGGACAACACAAATAAATGAATAATCGAGAAACACTGCAGACCCCTAAATGTATTAGTCACTTGCCAGATCGAGAAAATGCATTTAGCACTCTACCTGGCCCGCTGTAGATTGCATTGCCCCAGCCAAGAGTTAACGTCGAGCACTTCATTAGTATAAATAGCAAAATGTACTTAAACTGTAATCACTTGTTCATTTTGTAGTTTATTTCCTGTAGTCGCCTCTATAGGGGAACCGAGTTTCAACTATTCGATTTACAGTTCGATAATGTAGTGAGGGGACCTCATGGTACAACCTCTCTACAGTGTCAACCGATAACTGTGGGGGGGTCATGAGCTCACATATGGGAAAACAAAATCTGCAACATACAAATATGTTCCTTTTTTTTTAAAAAGATGAGTATAGCTCAACTTTAGACCACAAACTAATGACACTTAATATCAGTTTACAGCCTACTACAACTGCAGAGAATGAATGAACCTTGTTGAAGCACCTTTAACATCTTTTCCAGTGTGAATGAGATGACATGAATAGAGTTAAGCAGCTTCACCACAACAGGAAACTGAAGATCAGAATCGGTAAAATTAGCATGTGGAGATTCTCCTGCCACATCTAAACTACAAAACCTTACATACATTTCATTTTGTAAAGTTTTACACGCAACCACATGGCATCAGCTTCTATTGCTGAAATTGTGTTTATGTTATCTTTATGATCTGTTGCTTTTTTTGTCATATACCCCTGCAGTATCCAAAAAACTGACACAGTCTTTTGGATTTCAGATTACGGATTTGACAAAACAATTTAATTAAACAGGTCACCTTGGATTCAATTAAAGCTCAAGTGTTCATCTGAAGCTAGAGCTACTGGAGACTGAATCTGTCCACTCTGCCCAGTCATCCTTTTCCTGATCTGAAACAGCTTTGCTTCGTTCTTTACAGTCCACCGTGCTCAGCACAGCCCTTAAGGTAGTCGTAGTTAATTAACAAAAAAGTTAATAAACCTAGTAAGGAATCAGAAAGGTGTCACCAGAGGCATCCACCACACCTCTGGACATCTAGTGTTGGAGCATATTTCCGGTAAAGGTTTTCTACTTAAAAAATCATGCACATTGCAACTTCAGCCAATGATGAATGTGTTTCCTGACTGACCACTAAAATTCTCGCAGACAGACAAAAGGAACAGCTTACCATGATGCCTTCTCTTACAGCCCAGTACCAACACTAACAACAACTCTACAAATTTTTTTGCAGTGAAAGCCACATTCAGAACAAGAGACTGCACTGTTCTCAGTTTCTTTTTATTACACTCAGCGCAAGCAAATACTAAAGTGGATTACATGTACATTTATCACAGCAAAACTACTATTAACATAGTTAATGCTGCCTAATCTTGCTCTACCTGCAACATTTGCCGTTTTTAACATGATTAAACTTTCACCGTGTCTATTCGTTCATGAAGCTGAAGACAAACAGTCTTCAGGTGACGCCTGAGGTGTCAGCTTGCATTCTCGCAACAGATAAGACTGACAGATAATGTTTGGAGGTGTAAAACAACAGTGTCAATTATTAATGGTTACCTTAAGAAAACAGGCGTTAACTAGCTGGTTAGCTACAACGATTTTTGCTTTGCAGACAACACACAGGAAAGCTTACAACATATGATGATCAGTTAGGAAAACAATCAGCAGATGCTCACCCACAATAAAAACTGAGATCCACAATAGTTCACATGACTTTCCATATTATACTCGCAGATTCAAGTGTAGTACAAGCGGCATTTTCAATGGTTGGTGCCCATTTTCATTCAAATTCACTGAAGGATTTTCTCACTCTTTATGCGATTCTTGCAAACAAACCAGTCAAATTGGTAAGGAAATAATTATTAGCAGAATTAAGTTGATCTTGTGTTACCTAAATGACGGTCCTTGTCATCACCAGAGGGCGAAAATCAGCAGCTACGCAACATTAAGTAAAACCTTTCACACTGTTAATATTATATTTAAAATATAATCATCCAAACAGTGTGAAAGGTCAGTAAGATCAGTTCCGTCGTTACCAGCTGCAACTTTACAGTGACGAACACATCACCAGCATTATCATATTCATTGATGCGGAACAAGACATGTGCAGAAAAAGTACTTTCGGTACTTTGAGCTGTTTTTAAGCGAATCCTTGCGTACGTTTACTACAGGTAGGTCGGTATTCCTCCGGTGTTGCTAACGGCACCGACACATTCACTTCAGAAAACGCTCGGCTAACGTCAGCGCCGATCTCAACGCGGTTTGTCGCTAAAGTCAACAGGAGCTAGGCCGAGTTCAGACGAACTCGTTGTTAGTTTGAGTTCCAACATTTCCCGTTTGGCGTTGCCTCGCACAAGTTAGCAGGCGTTAAGCCTCCGACTTAGCTGCCAGCGATGTTTCTGCCTCCAACAAAGCTAATAAGTGTGAACGTCTGTACCGTTTCCAGCAGTGGCTCTCCCACAGTCAGCCGCTGTTTAAACAGTAGCGGTTTATACGCATTTTATATTGTTCACACGCCAGCATTAGCCGAGGGAGCTAACAAAGCCAGCTAGCTGTCGCCACTTACCGGATTCCGGACCAACATGATGCCGTTGGCCTGGGTGGCGATTTTGTCCCGGTTCGTCTCACATCTTGCTGTGAAGAATTTTACATCAAACCCGCTTTTACCACCAGCCTCCGGGGGTTTCTCCGTCTTTTCCAGGGTGTCTCGGTATGTGGAATACAACTACGTTTGTGCTGCGTTACCATGGACTTGGGCTAAAGATCGACTCGCTAACGGAGCAGGAAACTGCGAGGGGGTTCGGCCACGGCGTTTTTTTTACCCAAATTCCTCCGCTCTGATTGTAAGTTACCAGTATGTCACGTTGGGTTTTCTCATCTGAGGCTCCTGGGTGAGCGGCGCGTTTGCCTCCCTGTAGATAGTTCTCGTTAAAAGCGAATAACGCCGCGCTACTGGGGCGTCTCTGAAGAAAAATCAAACATCCCCGGATGAGCTGACTTCGCTGTTCCCGGATCCGTTTTTTTTATGACAGTTCGAATCACCTTTACACAATTCATCGCTACGACATCTGACTCTGGGTCAGCCCATACGGTAACCGAATGGAACCGTGAGCTTCGTTCACATTACAGCGCAGCGAACGTCTGCGGGTAACTCGGCCCGTCCATTTAGTGCGGTGCAGTTGTGGTAAAAAAGCAACGCACAAATGATACTGCTCGTGCTGGAACCGCGACGTATGTTAGAAAACAGGTCAGAAGAGATTCTCAGTATTTGGCAGGAAGAACCAGCAGTAAAACGCGCCGAAACATGCCGTGGATCACTATTGAGCAAGAGTGAGAAAGGCGGGACTCCGCGGTGGAAGAATCCTTGGCGTCAATGCAAACCTGCACAACAATCATCGTCAAGGCAACCCACGTGATACATTCTACCTCCGGTGACGGTTTTTAAAAGTAAAACACTGCTGAAACGCTAACCTTTTCAAGTTTAAAGTGTCGTAATCTCCTCATTTCCTGGTTTTAATCAATAGAGCAATAACAACCGTAAATAAACAACAGTACTCAAGTAGCTGCCTAACAAATCAGTCGACTCTACTGTACTAGAAGGACCACATCAAATTCTTCACTTAAGTTAAAAGGACTAGATGATCTAATCTTCACTTAAACTACAAAAGTAATTTATGCTTTTATAAAGATACAAATCTGAGGCTGTCCTGTAAAATATTTATTCTTAACATTTGCTTCGAAAAGTTTCTGCATTTCTTACATTTAATTCATGCACAGATTCAAGATGAGAAGCTCTTTTCATATAGCATTCAGTTAATCTCTTCTAATGTGAAAATATGCCCATTTATTAGTCAAATCAACTTTATTCATAAAGCACTGACCCAAGTTCTTAACAATCAAAATAAAACAAGTAAGACATGGAGTTGGACTTGGTGTGGAACTGAACCAGCAGCAGGGAGAGGTGGGTCTGATTTAAACCACTTTCTGTACTGACAGCTACTTCCTCCACAGGGATTCATCATCATCATCATCATTAGTGCATTAGATTTCTTCAGGACATCTGTAAAATTATTAAAGTTTCAGGTACATGTAGAGTTAAATGGCAGCACGTGTCCCTGCATTCCTAACAGTGAACGGATTATTGGGGAACATTTGACTCTGTCTTTTCACATGTGTAAATATGAAAGCAGTGAGTGTGGGTAGCTGAGAGTATTTCCAGGGTAAAGTGTCTCCCTTGAGAAACTGCAAGACACATCCGTCCCCGGCACGGCAGCTGAGGACTGCATCTTGGGCCCAGAGTGGGAAGAGGCGCTCCCGTCGGCGGTGCAGCGCTTTTATTTTTGTGGCCACGACGCCTCACTTCCGGCCGGCCTTCGCCTCGGCGCCGCTGACTTGATGCAGCGGAGAAACCAAACGGAGGCAGAGCGGATCAATTTGGAGCCGCGGGTGTTGATCGGGATTATGCGGCGACACTGATCGCTGTATCGGTAAGAACCTGCGGCCTTTGGCGCCGCCGATGGAGCCGCTGAGCGGCCCGGTTGTCGGCGCCGATGCGTCCCGCACACTAGCTAGCTTAGCGGCCGTGCCGTGTCCCCGCTCCCCGCTCCCTTTGTTCGCTTGCGCCTTTTTTGCACCGCTGCGGGTTTTGTAAATAGTGGCGCAATATGGCCGCCGTGTGCGAACGTCCTACCTGTGCGCATATTTTCCGAGCGGGGGGTGGAGGCGTTCGGCGGTCAGTGAGCGAGGGGGCTAAACCGTGACCTCCGGCTCGTCATCAGCGGCACCTCACCTACTGACAACACGGTGACCTACACGACGACCACCGCCGGACTGAGGCGGGGGTCGCTGGTCTGCGACCGCGCGCCGGAGGACGTGCAGAGGATGCAGGCGAAGCGTGAGCTGACACATGTCGGTGAGCAGCTGGGAGGGACACACTTTTGTCTCCAGCCTCGTGTGTCAAAATCCGCTGCACCTTGACCTGCTGCAGCCTCTGTCCCGCCCCAGGGAACTCTGACCTGACCTGACCTGCACTCGTCTGATGTGTCTTCCTCCAAAACGGGGTTCAAGCCTGAAATGCACTTAGTCCTCTGGCAGCTGATTTGTATTGCAGACAGTAGGGACAGCTGTTGGGGTTCGGACACTTTGACATGGGACCAGGAGGACCGGGGTGTCTCTGGTCGCTGTCTACCAATGTGCATTGAAAATATGTACACGCACTGGGAGTCGAACCCAGGGCCTCGGTCGGGCAAAGCACGAAGTGGAGATGTTTTCCATCGAAGAGCTTCAGTTTGCCTGCTGTGTGGAACCAAGTGGTTATTCCCACCAACCGATGGCTCGAAGGCCAGAAATCAGGCTTTTAATGTGTACGTGAATCAGCGTAAAGCCTGCATTTCAGATTTCTGCCGAAAACGTGGAACAAATCCGGACTTGTAGGATATCAACAGCACCAGGTTGAATGGTGCTTAATAAGTTGTTGTTTTCAGTAACTCAGACGCACAGTTTTAGAACGAGGGTGTCCTCAGCACTTTTTGGCAAACAGTGGCACATTTGCTTGAGTGTTTAGTTTGTGTACAGTTGAGTGGAATCTGGACGTTAATGACGCGTGGTCTTGATGCTTGTACTGACTGTGTTTGCTGGCTCGGTACATTTGACTGAAACCAGTTTATTTGTGTGTGTAAAAGCTACGTCAGAAAGGTCCCATCAACTGTTTACCAGCCATTTTATGAACACAGACAGGTGAAAATGGAGAGAGACGATAAACATGTTAAACACACACAATTTCAATAATCCCAGATTTTATAAATATAAGTATAAATAGAGATACATTTGCATTCAAATGAGCAGTATGTAAAGATGATTCACATTGGTAACACTGTTGATTAGTAACGTGAGATTATAAACGCGAGATTTCCAAGCGGAGCTCTACACAGACACTGTAGAAATTGCTGCTGTTACCCCAAAATGTGTTAGTACTTCATTTCTGACCAAATGTAAGACGTGCACCTTGACGTTAGACACATTTCAAACGAGTCGGTTTGCTACTTCCCCCAAATTGTGATTCTATAAGTCTGTGCTTTAAAATTACTCAGAAAAGGGGTGAAAACTCCAGCAGGGCATTCGTGTGAGCTGTGCAATGGGGAACTCGGTGTCATCTTTACCTGAGTGTGCTCTTACAGCATCGAACAAGTCTTGAACTGAACTGTCAGGTCATCGTTTGCTGATTAAAGCCTCCTCGAGCCTACAGTGTGAAATCTGACTAAATGTTGTCTCTGGAGCCGTCTGCGGATGATTATGAACGTCATTTGTGTCCATGCTCCTGTTGCAAAATTAGGCTCTGCCTTTTTATTTACTCCTAAAAAAAAAAGTCACGTCGAGTTTCAGAAGTGGTTTAGTTTAGAACTGAAATAATCCATCAACAACAGATAATCAGCTGTTTTCATAATCCCTGAATGATTTCAGTCGTGGTAAAGCAAATGCTACAACCTTCCTCTGGTTACAGTGCGAGTGTTGTCCGTCTCCTCTCTGTCAGCTGGACATGGATCTCGTTTTTGTTCTTGTCGTCTTTTTCATTTTCCCACGTTTTATGGACCAAATTACAACAATCTAATCAGCAGAGTTGTCAAGTGTTGATAAGAACATTGGCAAACAATTTATTTCAGTGATGATGAGTTAATTAGAAAAGTTGTACATCAAGAAAATTAATATTAAAATGAAATAATAACTACTTCAATACTTTACTGAAGTTATTTATTAATTATTTCATTAATTCATGAAGAAAATGACTCCAATTTGCTTGTTTTAGATTCTCAATCAGAAGAAGAAGCACCGTTGGTCATCTGTCTTAATGTTGTCCAGAGAAACAAGGGGTGGGGGCGCGGGCGTTATTTACCCCGTCAGTGTCCAGATTCTGCGACGACTCAGACGGAGAGCTGTGGATCATTGGAAAGAAACCGGCAGCTGATGCATACTTTTAATTACTTATGAATCCACCGACTATTTCCTGGATTAATCGATTAATCTGGTCTGGTTTTTATCAGGAGGAAAATGTCCAGGGGGACGTCTTTAGATGCTTTACAGTGTGTTGTCCAGAATTTAAAATTGGTTCTGGTCGCTTCCATTTTCGAAAAACAGCTGCACTCACTGAACTTCGTCTTGAGCTTAGTGTGTTTGTGGTGGTTCTCCACGTCATTAATTGATGGCGTGTTAACGAGGCAGATTACGTGACTGTGAGACTCATTCACAAGTGCAGGGTCAGTTTACATTTTAGATTTCACTCTCTGCTGCTTCATTGTCCTCATAGTAAAAACGTCAACCATGGCAGAGCCGCTGGAGAGGGAATGAAAATACTCAAGTACAAGTAGCTCAGAGCGTGTGCAGAAGTGCAGTTATTGGCTAAATGCACCCGGATCCGTTGCAGCGCTGCTGAAGAGTTTTGTAGAGGCTGAAACGACAGATAAGTTCCATTTGTAGCTGAAATGACTTTGTGATTTTGCAGCTATTCGACTGGTTGATCAATGACTTCAATGCTTTAAACAAAAATGGCAAATGTTTTTTGTAGTTCTTGCTTCCCTTGTTACAAAATGATTCAGAATAAAAGCGGGGAGCCCTCTGCTGTTTTTGTCAAATAATATTTCCTAGGACAAGTGAACATTTCTGCCGGACATGAAGTTGTTCCTGCTCTCTGCTCTGACGCTCTTTTAATCCACATCACACGGTCCCAGCAGCACAAGTGTTCACTCCGTACTCACTCTTGTATGACTTCACTTATTGGTCTGGCCTGTTGGTCCTGGTCCTGGTCCTGGTCGTGCCGTAGTGAAGTGTTACTGCAGTGCTGTCTGATCATGCAGCAGCAGCAGGAGGCGTGTGGTTTGTGTTGTTGTGCAGCTGTGGTTGTTGTCGTGCAGCTTGCAGCTTCACCTTATCTCCAACTTCATCACAACACAGCTGTCGGCATCTGGAGTCTGTGTGCGTGTGTTTGTTTCAGAGGAGAAATGCAGATCCAGGTTTGAACCTCCTGCAGCAGTGTCGGCCGTGTTGTCTGCATCCTGTAACACACAGTATCTGTGTGGTTAACAGGACTCTCCCTCTGCTACGCACGGGATTAAACTTCCTCTGGGTTTTTACTCTGGAGTTTGTCTCTGTGCGTGAGGAAAGGAGTCTCTTTGTGAAGAAAGAAATTTTCACTTACAGATTTTATTGAGCTGGAAAAAGGGGAAGTGATGAATTCATTTGATGAGGTTGTTGCAACATGCTGGAGGATGTGACACCAGGGCAGGTAACAGCACTGATTCATGGCTTGCGCTTGTTGTCTTGTTATTCCATTCCTAAACTGGTCAGAAAACTATGTCTGCAATTATTTACAACCAACTTCTAGGCAAATGTGTCAAAGACACTAATAGTTTTGAATATTTTAACTTGAGAAGAAGTAGACACATGTTTTATAGACCAAACAATTAACTGATCAATCATAGTTTGGTAGAGAAGTCAAAATGACAAGGAGCTTCCAGCAACTATTATTTGGTGAGTGGTTTCTAAGCAGCGTCTTTGCCGTAGATCTTTGTGATCTTGGCAGCTCGCCTTTTGTAACACGACATGTTGGTATGATGACGGTTGTCTGGCAGGTGTCACATGTGCCACGCAGCTGATCAGAGGATTTTTGTATTTTTTTTCTCTCCTCAGGCTCAACACGCTATTTCCTTGTCAAGTCTCCAGGTGTTAGTCTGTTCCCAGCCTGCATGCAGCCTGTCCAAGGCCTGGCTTAATTCCTGGTGCTCCTTCTTCTCCCTCCACCTCCTCCTCCCTCCTTTCCCTACCCTCCTCCCTCCCCTGCCCCCGCCCTCCATCCATCCTCAGCCCCCTCCCTCTGCTGGTGTCACGCAGCCAGACTCCAAGCATTTAGCCCCGACCGGCGGCCTGGCCGTCTGGCCCCCTACAGGTGGATGAATGAAGACCCCTTTCAAGAGCCCAGCGGCCCCGCGGCCCCGAGCAGACGGGGGTGAGTTTATGTTTATGGTTACAGGTTTATGTTTGTGAAATTTAAAAATAAATAAATAAAAGTCACTAAATGCACCACAATTCTTCATTAGGGTTTTATTTTGTAGCGGGTCCTGCTATGTCGCACCACCTGCTGTGTCCGTGTGCAAAGTGCTGGAGATGCTGAATGTGTGTGTTTTGTGTTCCAGGACATTCGGGCGTGTCTGCAAACATGATGAAGAAAAAGAACTCGCACAAGTAAGCGTGACGACAAACTTCACATGGTTTTAAAATCACAGTGTGGTCACTTTAGTTCTGTCTTGCCTTGACCTCCTGCTCTGCTCTTTGTCTTTCCCTCCTTGTTTCGTTTTCACTTCCGTTTTACTCCTTTTCTCTCTCTCTTCCTCACCATTGCTGTCTCCCATCTGCGTGCAGGAAACAGAGGACCAGTGTTGGTCCCAGTAAGACTTTGGCTCAGCCCAGAAGAAACATTGTGGGCTGCAGGATCCAGCACATCTGGAAGGAGGGCAGTAAGTTGGATTTCGGAGGTTATACGTTTATTTGAAGAAAACCCATGTGTCTGACAGCTATCAAGGACAACACAAGAAAGCCAAAGACTCAGTTTACGAGCGGCAGGAAGTCCCTTTTTATTAACTGCTACTTGGAGTTAGGATTTCTGCCAGTTCACATCGGCACGATGTTGACGCATCCTTTCAGAGTGGTTAGTCCTCGTCCAACCTCTTATTAACGGCAGATAAACAGCTTAAATTAGCCAATTTGTTGTGTTTGTAGTGTTTTGTTACATCCAAGCAGTGAGAGTACGAGGGTCAACCAGTGACAGAGGAAAGAAACTGTCGAAATCCATAAATGTGGAAATGAATTGTAACACAATTTCTAAACAGTATTTTTTGTAGATATATTTTGCAATGTTCTTGTGGAGAGGTGCTGTTAGCTCCTGTTATTACGTCACAGCAGCTTTTGAGGGAGGCCTTTTCCTCTAATCTGTCAAGGAATTTCAATGATTTCTGCCTAATGACTAAGTTGTGCAGCTTCTTATTTATTTTAATTTGATAATGACTGATGCCTGAAGGGCTGTGCAGAGCGCGGTGGAGCAGGGAGAGCGAGAGCAGGGTGCTCCAGGGTGGATTGATTTTAAAGCTTGTGGTAGCACTAGCTAAAGATGCAGATTGTAACTGTTGAAATTGATGTGAATTTGTATTTAATTGCAAAGATTGACTGATTGCTGATACCGTTTCACATTTGGTTTCCATAGTAAAGCTCCTATCTATCAATCCATAAGTGAGCATGAACACATGTCCACAGGGTCATAGTGCTTGTTGAGAGGCCTCTATATCTAAATCTGTGCATGTGTGTGTCTGCTACCTTTCAGGCAAGTCGTCGCAGTGGAAGGGGACCGTCCTGGACCAGGTCCCTGTTAACCCCTCGCTCTACCTGATCAAGTACGACGGCTTCGATTGCATCTACGGCCTGGAGCTGTACAATGACGAGCGGGTGGTGGGGCTGGAGGTGCTGCCCGACAGAGTGGGTGAGGAAGAACTGTGCTGAGAGGAGCCCTCTCTCTGAGTGTCTGTGACCTGACCCTGTACGAACTGGCTGATTCCGTTCGGTACTTTACAGCAGCCATGTAGTGGACCTGCAGCTAAACGTGTCCGCTCTGCCTTTTAGTTGTGTTGTGTGTCGCACATTTAAAAATGCTGCCAGTTGTCGCATAATTTGTGGGGCCTGAATGTGCGTTGAAATGGGACAGCAGGATAGATGAAAAGACATGCTAACATCCATGCAAGTAAAATCCACATTTAAAAATAGAACGATGGTTGTCCGAATAAAGTGAGTGACTACGTTCTGCCATAAGAATTTTGTCTTCTTAAACTCAGACACATCAACATGTAAAGAAAAATGGATAATTAATTGAAATTTGTGTTTTTATTAATTTTCTGAAACTGACAAATATACGTTTTCAATTTGTAATCATGGGTTATTATGTGGTAGAAATTTTTTAAAATGTGTATATACATTTATGTGTGCAAAAGTGAAGCCATCTGAATCTGAATACGTCCTCTCTCTCTGTCTGTGGTTGGTCCAGCTCCAGCCCGAGTGAGTGACTCGCTGCTGGCAGATATGATGATCGGTAAAGCGGTGGAGCACATGTTTGAGACCGAGGACGGGCCAAAGGAGGAGTGGAGGGGGATGGTGTTGGCCCGAGCTCCCATCATGACCTCCTGGTTCTACATCACCTACGAGAAAGACCCAGTTCTCTACATGTACCAGCTGCTGGACGACTACAAGGAGGGAGACCTCCGCATCATGCCCGACTCCAGTGAGTGTTAATGGGCCCTACCTGGTTCCGAAGACTAGTAGTCACCAGAGTTTGTTCCAGCATCTGGTTTAGATGCTTAGTTAGTTAATTAGTTTAGTTTTTGAATTTAATTCCCTTTAGTTGCATATGAATATGTTTTATATTCCAAATCCTGGTTCAGAAGTGTGAAGTCTATCTGTCAAGTTATTAATATGATATTAATACCAGGAAAAATTACACGAAACGTGACGGGATCCTCCGGAGTGCTGAAACATTGTGCAATTCTGCAGAAACCGAACTTTTAGAACCCCCGACTCGAGCATTTCTTGGCTCCAGACCAGCAGAGTCGGTGCTGCTCTGGAACCACACTTCTGGCCAAGAGCCACGAAGCACTGGTTCTATGATGGGCACTGGATCTGAACCAGCTCTCAGTCTGGTAAAGTGAAAAGCATAGAATCTGGTAGAAACACCAGATACACCTGAAAGGACACCAGCACTGCTCGCAGGGAGATTACGAAGGCGAAGGGGAGGACAAACAACGCATCAGAGAACACAAAGGGGAATGCAGATGTTTGCACTGATATCAGCCTCCTTGATTATTTGTGCCACGTCTGATGTTGAAGGAACATTTGAAATAGCCAAACGTGCATGAAATATTATGTTGACTTGTTAGTAAATGTCGTGGTCTTCTTTCTTTATTTTCTCTCCTTACAGACGACAACGTGACAGCAGAGCGGGAACCCGGCGAGGTGGTGGACAGCTTGGTGGGCAAACAGGTCGAGTACGCCAAAGAGGACGGCGGGAAGCGGTCAGGCATGGTCATCCACCAGGTGGAGGCCAAACCATCCGTGTACTTCATCAAGTTCGACGATGACTTTCATATTTACGTCTACGACCTGGTCAAGACCTCCTAAGAACAGAAAAGATGCTCCAGGAGCCCCCCTGAAAAGACTTGCTGAGACCTATCTAAATCCACTTAAGCACCCCACCAAAACCTCCTATTGAAGAAAAACCCAACTACGATTCCAAACACCTTGAGATGCACCACGGCCTTCGGAGATGCCTGAGACAGAAACGCCTTAAACTGAGGAGAAAAAACAAACAGAAGCCGCTCACTAAGACGTAAAAAGCAGCTACAACCGTTCGCATAGATGTGACACATCATTATTACTCATCATTTTTGTCTGGTTCCTTTAGGACCATTCCTTCAGAACAGGTTCAAAAGCCCCCAAAACAAAAGTGACCATTGGAATGATGTTGAGTTTGATTTTAGATGGAAAAAAAACGTGGCTGAAAAGAAAAGGATCTCTGAAAGAACTCGATCCGGAAACCCCTGCAGATTGAAATCAAAAGGTTGTGTGGCCTGAAGTCATCCGAGACCTCCTGTCTTGTCCTCCCTTCCAGACCACATAACGTCACCGTTATCTGAGGGGGGTGTCGACAGGTCCGAGCCTTCGGGGGTTAATGAAGGGACGGGACTTCAGGAGCTTGGAAACATCCACCGGGACTGCCCCACAGGATCCGAACCATCACCTGATCTCTGTGGTCGGTCTCTGTCATTGGTCTCCATCTGGATTTCCAGGAGGTGTCGGTGGAAAGAAGGAAAGCGTCTCATCCTGCCCCCACTCCCACTTTCAGCTGTTGATGAACAAAGATGCTGATGGAAGAACTCTGAAGGACTTGTTTCTTTTCTATCTTATAATTATTTGTCTTTTCTTGTTGATTCCTACATTAATCATGATGACTTTCACTGTAGATACTCAGTTCTCATCGCTACATTGTTTGACGGGAAAACAGCTGGACCACGTCGTTAGCTGTCCTCTGAGGAATGGCTAACAGCTCATCATCCGCATTCAGTTTTCAGGTGTTAACAGGCTGTTTTAAGCCGAATTAAAAGAAAAACTTCCCCTTGTTTTTGTGTCAAATGTTTTGTGGTTTTAGCTCTTCCCGCCTCATTCCTGAAATTTTAACCAAAAGGTTTGACGGATCGATCTTCGACTGGTTAATAAAAACGATTAAAGGTTGATGCGGTTGCCCATGTTTGTACACCCATGTTGAACATTATTGTTTTTGTGCCTGAAATCTTTTTAAGAAGTGTTAAACAACAAGGACGTTAAAAGTCCTTTCAACCTGAGGTTTTTTCTGTGGCGTTTGGTCCAAGTCGAAGCACAGAGTCTATGTTCGGGGGAATCCCTTCGCTTCATTGAAGGGATAAGTCATCACAGCCTTGGTAATCATTTACAGGCAGCACATTCACAGCCGGAGTATCGAGCCAGTACGTACACACAACAGCTACGACATTTAGGTTTTTTAAAGAAAAGTTCTGATATTCCGTAACATATTGAGCTCAAAGTAGTTTTTATCGTGGCTGCAAACAACCGTCATCGTCTAAGAGCTTTTTAACGTGCCGTAGTTGTACTCGGGTGTAAGAACATTCGAACTGTTTTCTCATGATAAATAATGGTTTTGTGTCACTGCAGCTGTGTTTGACTATATTTCCATTAGATTGTGGTTCGTACAGCAGGAGACGCTGAGCAGATGAACAGACCTAAAACTCTCCTACATCTGTTCATGCAGTGACTAATGAGTTCATGTGCTGCTTGTAGATGTTACGGTAAAACTGAGTGGACGTAAAACGAGACTGATGGACATGCGCATTATCATCAGAGCTTAGGTAAAGGGAAAAGCTATTTCTTGGCCAGCGTCTGACCTGTGGTTCCACATGGACCAAACCTGTTCAGTTAAAGCATCAGCTCGAACTTGTTCTATAGTATATATAAAAAAACCCTGTTGTAGTTCTTCAGTGTTTCTGTTTGACGTGGACGAGCTGTATCATCTTTATGTTTGATGCGGATGTTTCTTTGTATATTACCTGTCGAATTTTCCCTCCTTGCTCTGCCCTGTATAAACTGTACATCACCCAGTTCGCTGTAGGACGCTTGTGGCTTTTTTGCTGGTTTCAAACTCCAAGCTGGTCTCCTGCTTTCTTTTGCTTTTGACACCACACATGTGGAGCATCAGCAGCCACGTTGCCTGATCTACATCTGATGTGCCTGAAGGAACTTGAACAGCTCAGACTAAACTGTTTCCAAATCAGCGGATTCTCATTCTGGATCCAAGCTGATTTAAACCCGAACGTTGTTTAGACTCCGTGGTGTCAGTTTCTTCGTTTGCCCCTAACGTACACTCCCAAAGACTTCAGTTAGCAGCAGCTGTACGACGTGGGTGGAGAACTGTACGAAACGATGGGCCCCTCGTACCTCTTACATGAGCAAGACCCCAAACAACCACAAACCATGCAGCTATATGGTCTCGACTGCATTTTACTTTTTTTTTCGTCCTGGTTTTGCGTCGTTTTTTCTGCATCAGTTTGTGGTTGTTTCCTGTCTTATTCAGGTCATTTTCTGGATACTTTGCAGGTGAAGCTTCGTGACCTTTGATTTACTTGCTTTATTTCTTATTTGTTGGCGTGTACGATAATCCGACTGATCTCTGCATAAATTTGTTTTCTACAGATTCCAGCCATCCTGTTTAGAGTTCCATGGATCTTACTGTTAACAGTTGTTCTTTCAGATTGTGATGAGTTTCAAAGCAGCAACGCCGGTCACTCAGTGGATCTACGGAAAATTGCATTTAGATCATTCTTTTGCAGATGTGACGTTTCCAGCTTCTCAAACGTGACAGTTTGCTGCCTTTTATTGTCTTGCATCGTAGTAAACTGCACATTCTGACGTGGGGACTGCTAGTTGGACACATAAACACCAGACTGGCCTCTAGGAAATTGCAATGAGTATTTTTTTCAAAGTTTTCCAGCTTTGTGTTGACTTAACGATTCATAAAAATGAAGCAAATGGCAGATTGACGATCGTTGACGGGAAGCTGTAGTTGCAGTGTAGTTTGGCCCCTGTGCCCATTATTACCAAGCACAAGTGTTGAGTCACCTGGTTTGGTTGCTCAGAGACTTTGTTGGCCCGTGTCTGGCGCTCTCGTCTGTGAGAAGTTAGGCACTTGTTTGGGTCTCGGTTCCTTACTAGCCGTTACAGTTCACCTGGGAGTTGTGGGACCATTAACCACAATGCACCTGTCTCCAGGCTGATGGACCATGGGATGTTTAGATCGTAATGAGGGTCCTGTGGTGGTTGTGGTGGGGGGGACAAAACCAGTGTCTGGGTTGATCTGTAGCTTTTTAGCCTCCATGATGAAAACCGTTGATCTGTAGCGCGTGTGCTGTCGATCAGCCCCTGTTCAGAGCAGTGATGTTTTTGCATGCCTCTATAGCTCAGTGTCAATCGATGTCAGTTGCATGTTCGTGTAGTTTTCAGTTGTTCGGCTGATTTCTGTCTGTTGTGGCTTTGGGTGCCTTTTCATTTCCCCCCCCCCCCCTCTTTTTTTGTACTGTGACCCAGAGGAAGGAGTTTCTGATAACTGAGCATTAAAAAAACGTTCAAATACCCCCCGCCCCCGCAAACAGAACTGGCTGTAGCTGTAATCAGGTGAAAAGAGTGAGTGACAAACCTGTTTTAAAAAAACGTTTTGATGACAGGTGTAAGTTCTGTTTCTGGGTGGATTGTCCCTTTAAAGAGTGCCAACTACGGATGCCAGTGTTGTACAGCAGTGAAAAGCTCCCACTATTTACTAAAATAAACCATTTCTCTGTTTTTTCACTGACTGTCGCTCCTTTGTGTTCCTCTTCCACACACTCCCACATCCTGACAGATTTGAATTTGTCTAGTTCCTGTGAGCAGTGGTCAACCACCTAAGTCTCTCTGGGTTGTCTCACGCCCTTTCTTTTGAACATGATAGAATTTACATCTAGAACCTTCTGGAGCACTTCACGTTCTCCACACATTGAAAACTACATAATAAGAAAAGTCCTCATATCAGTGATTGGAAGGAAAGGTATTTCATTTGTCCTCCTATTTTACTGCGCGTTCCCTGTCATTCCAAATGGCCTCGGTGGCAGGATTATGAAAAGCAAGACTCGGGCTAAATCCTCTGACAATTTAATCAGCACAATTAACCAACTGCCTCCCGTCCACTGTACCACCAACAGCACGAGGACTCGCTTTCCTGTCGTGTCACAGTTCATTGGAATAAATGTGAGTGGAAAAGGTTCGTTCTCTCCCTCAAACACACTGTGTCGTGTATAAGCTTATTCATCGGACATTCTGCTCCAAATAACTCAATATGAGAAAAAACAAACGTTCCCTCTTTACACTTTCCAAGAGGAACCTCCAAAATAATCCGTTTGTTGTTGTTGTTTTCCTCCGCACCACCGGGTGTCGCTGTTCCTTTCTTTTTAACGGCGTTTACTCCCACAATGCATCTCTGCCGAGGGGCGCACGAACGTCGATTTTATCATCATAAAGACTAATCATACACACGATGTGATCGCGTCAGATTATGAAAATTGGTGACGCGATGTAGAGTCAAATATTGTCAGCGAACTGACGAGTCGTGTGTGTAGGACCGTGAGTCAGGGAGCTGGAGCCGCGGTGCAGGACGATTCCCCGCCATGTTGGCGGACTGATCCTTTCGGTTCATGAATGTGATGATTGGTGCGTTCACGGACACTCCGTGATAGGCGCAGCCCACAACCTTGTTACGCTCTGCGCCTCAGCCTCTCTGATCCTGAACCGGAAACGGTCGTCAACACGTAGTGACGTAACATTATTATTATGTGTTTTAGAAGAGCGAACGTGGAACAAATTAATATAGTAACAGATAACTTAAGTAAGCTTGATTTGTCAAATAATTCTAAATAAAAATGTGCAATGTTTTACTTTCTCACATGTATTTTTCAGTGACTTGTTTCCACTTTTTCATATTCGTCAGAAATTCATCGGAAACAGTGACTGCGGCTCAGCAGGCGTGGTTAAGTGTCCGGCCACGCCCACACGCATGCACACATATGGGAAATAACGCGAAACTCAGTGATGTAAATGTATAATTTGACTAAACCTAAAGATACAATCAGTCATTAACTTGGCAAATATTTTGACATTTCATTTTTAGGGTCAGGGTCGGTCACCCAAGCCCGCCCCCGCCTCCGCCCGGGCTCGTTCTCTGTAAATTTGGAACGTTGTTAGTAAAGTTTTCACGGGCATCGCGATACTTCCGCACCACGTGATTTCGCTGCCCGGTGCAAACACGAATGGCGGCTCGGTGAGGCTCCATGTGGCTTTGAAGACCGACGACCTGTGAGTGTGTTAGCGCAGCGCCGTGTTCACTGTCAGCGGGGACGAAGACGCCGTAAACTCCGAGTCAAAATGCAGCACGACGACGTAAGTGTTAGCGACAGTTTAACACAGACTAACGGCAGTGCCGTACGCGATGCTAACGTTAGCTCACCGCTAAGCACCGAACCTGTGACCCGACTGGATCTCGGGCAGAGCGTGAGACCGTTCAGGCCGAGCTCAGCGGGTCCGGCTTCACTGTCCAACGATGACTTTGGATCATTTGTTTTCTGAAGTTCTTTATGGAAACTCGCAGCTTGAGAGGAATCAGCGATTAGCATAAAACGTGGACTTGATCATTATCTGTTTGTGCGGTTCATGTGTCAGTTAATTCGATTATTCGATTATAAACCGTTGAGCTCAGTGATCCCACGATGGTGGAACGAGCTGCATTGACACGTGTGTGCTGTGCTTCCTGCAGGTGATCTGGGACGTGATCGGAAACAAACAGTTCTGCTCCTTCAAAGTCAAGTAAGTGTCACACAGACATGACTCTCACCAGGCTCCCAGCCGGATCAGGCTCAGTCAGTCATATCTCAGATTTTTACTCGGGGCTCACAGGACAAAGTCCAGGTTGATGTGACCATAAGTATTATCAAAAGATATGTGTGTTTGTTTTTTTAATATTACCTATTGTTAGTAACACTGAATATTTACAGGTAGTGTTTATGAGGAGGCAAACCCATTCAGCAAGCAGCTAGTTGATCTGATTTTAAATCTCCGGTTAAAAATTGTCCCAGTAAAATGTTTCTCGTAAATTGAACCAATAACTGAGATTGTGTCGGTTCTGTTTCTGGAGCTGCATCACACCCAGCCCGTAGCAGCTGTGCAGCAGCAGCAGAGACCGTTGATTCTAACACGTCTGGCGCTGAATTAATGCTCATCACTAACAGCTTTTCTTCCACAAGATGAGCAGGGTCGTTTGCTAATCAACACATTGTGCTAACGTCGGGACCTGAACTCGGTCTGCCTTTGCTGTGCTGAAAAGTTGAGGTGGTCCGTGTGTTCCACTGGACAACTGGGAGCAGACCCAGGACACGCTGGTGCCCCAGGATGGGCTGGGGCATCTGGACCGCCTTCCAGTGACGGTCAGGAGATGAATGGATGGAACGAGCGTTGGCGAACACAACGTGCCGCTGAATCCCAGTGCTCCTTCACGTTAGCAGCGTGTGCTCTGGATCTCTGAGCAAACCAACCAACCAACCAAACGTTCCCGTCCGGTGTGTGAACAAAGAAAATGAGCTGGACGTTTGACCCTGTGTCTTCTCTCTCTCTCTCTCATCCTTCCTTTCAGGACGAAGAGTCAGAACTTCTGCCGTAATGAATACAACATCACAGGACTGTGTAACCGCTCGTCCTGTCCTCTGGCCAACAGCCAGTACGCCACCATCAGAGAGGAGAAAGGTGACATGTTTCAGTCCACGTCAGCCTCTAGAACGCCACGATGAATAGAACCTGTAAAACAGTTGTGATTAGGGCTGCACCTTAATAGATCATGGATATATCTTATTTTATTCAATAATCGTCTCTTCAAACAAACAAATATGACACAGTCGGCACAGCAGGACTCTGTTCCCCAAAGAAAACCTCGTCCAGTCTCATCTGGTGATCTGTGTTTTACAGACTCGTATAAAGTCTCTAAATCAAGAGCCGTTGAATCAAGTTAAAGGAAGGTGGTGCTATCGACTTTTAATCAGTTCATCACTAAAATCGATAAAACTATTAGCAGAGCTCACACAGAATCGTTGTAATATATGTATGACCACGGTTAAGTTTTTTTTTTTTTTTTTTTTTTTTTTGGGTAAATCTTGTATTTTGCCTACATCGAATGCATGGACGCACGATTCACGTCACCCCCACCCGTAATTCAGACACAATCATACTCTTTGTATAATTAGTTGTGACGCAGAGTTACGAACGATAAAATATATCCTACGTTTTTGAGCACGGTGTAAACTAATATGCGAAGCAGTAACTAACACAGTGACTTGATCATGGTGTTTTCTCTTCAGGTCAGTGTTTTCTCTACATGAAGGTGATTGAACGCGCAGCTTTTCCTGCCAAGATGTGGGAGAAGGTCAGCAGACGCCTTTTTGTCCTAACTGTGTTTCTGTTTGACTGGGACATTTGTAGTCGGGGCTGTGGGTAATTTTAATGTCGACTAATGTAGAAAGTCCGAGGAATCGTCCACGTGTTCAACAAAGACAGCACCTGTTCTTGTTACTGCTTGTTAAACGTTTGTGTGTCTTTTCTTTTTTTGCACAGGTGAAGCTCAGTAAAAACTATGAGAAAGCTCTGGAACAGATTGATGAGAATTTAATCTACTGGCCTCGATTCATCAGACACAAGTGTAAACAGAGATTCACCAAAATCACTCAGTACCTGATCCGCATGCGCAAGCTGGTCCTCAAGAGACAGTGAGTACTGCAGCGACATCGGGCTGATGATGTTTCCACAAACACCTGGCCTCTGAACACTGCTCAATATTAATTTAGAAAGCTGGAATATTGTATAGGACTGATAGATGGTGGAAATACAAAGTGATTTTTTTTTTTTTTTTTAATAATCTGAATGAACGTGTGTCCTAAAAAAAAAAAAAACCTTAAAAGACAGAGTCCGTCCACCGTGAACTCTGGACTGTTTCTCCTTCGCTTTGCTACGTGGGTTGGGACAAGTTTAGGGACGTGTGGAACAACTAAACACAACTGTTCTTATGCACAGACCTCAAAAAAGGGAATCCATCTTTACATTGAAATTCGTGTGAAGGTTAACGTTCTGGTTCTGGTTTTGTTTGGCTAATGTCGCTAACTTGGCATTTAGCGAAGTTGATGATGGAGTCGCGGAATAAACGAAGTGTTTGTTTGTAAAGAACCTCATAGTTTTGAGCGGCCATCTCTGCGGAAGCGTGATGTGTGTGATTTCTGTTTGCAGGAGGAAGCTGGTTCCTCTCAGCAGGAAGGTGGAGCAGAGAGAGAAGAGGAAAGAGGTGAGTTGCCGCCACACGCGGACGAGCTCGGCGTCAGCACGATTACTGATCCTTTGCGTCTCCCGTTTGTAGGAAAAAGCTCTGATCGCCGCTCAGCTGGACAACGCCATCGAGAAGGAGCTGCTGGAAAGACTCAAACAGGGAACGGTACGACGCGCTGACCCCGACCTTTTCACTCACTAATAAATCTCAGGGTTTTCTGTGGTGCTGCATTTGAGCAGTTCTCATCCTTCAAGCCCTTTTTTCATTCTGTTCATATGCTAAAGGAAATTCAAAGTTTTTTATTGAAGTGCAGTAAGAAAAGTGAAGTTAATATTTTCATTATGGTTTTAAAAACCAGTCGCCAACCCTTTGACGTTTGTAGTATTGACATATCAGGCATGTTGCTGGGCCCCTCACTCATTCTGCTCCATAGTGGGCAAAGTAAATCATTATTCTACTTTATCGCTCAGTAAGTCACTGACATTTCCGCTGCGCGACGCTCTTAACATCACTGAAGGTGAACTGGTTCTTGCTCTTGAATCTGCATGTTTCTACTGTTTTCTTTTCATAACAAACTGGATCATGGTTAGTGGAAAGTTGTCCTGTCTTTTCAGTACGGGGACATCTACAACTTCCCTGTTCACGCCTTTGACAAAGCTCTGGAGCAGCAGGATGTGGAGAGCGAGTCAGATTCTGAGGAAGAGGAGGAGGAGGATGACGATGAGGTGTGTCTCATTGTGTTCAGCGTTCTTCATCTACCACAGCATGGATGGATTCTGTGAGAAGTTAAAGTTCTGCGTTTGAAACCTTGTTGTTTTCTTTTGCAGGACGTTGGGAAGAGAGAGTTTGTTGCAGAAGAAGAAGTGGAGGAGAGTGACCTTAGCGACTTCGAGGTAAATCTCCAAGAACTCAAAGGTTTGGCTGAAAGAACCGAGCAGAGAAAGCCACAGTTGAAGCTTCTCATCCCATTGATGTTCTGCAGCTGAAGCAGAGACTTTAGTGGAAAGAAAATAATGATTTGTTTCTTTCACCAGGACATGAACAACCTGAAGACGAACAGCGACGAGGAGGAAGAAGACGACGATGAGGAGGAAGAGGAAGAGTCGAGTGAAGAGGAGGAGCAGACGAAGAAGGCCTTCAGGTCTAAAGGCAAATCTCCAGCTAATGGCTCCGTGGCGAGGAAGAAGCGGGCGTACGTGGAGATCGAGTACGAGCACGAGACGGAGCCGGCCCCTAAGGGCCGCACCACGTTATGATGTCACAGAATCTGCACTGTGAGAGGCGGACACATGCTGAGGACCGCTTCAGAGCGGGGCCCTGGGTCCTCGCAGGAGGTGGTTTTATCTGTGAAGCTGCAACACTGGTCGGTTCTGTTCGTGTGTCAGGTTCTTCACATAAGCTGGTTTCACTTCAGTGTCTCGGTGTGTGGGTGGTAGGACGGGTCACGGGTCTGTGGGACAGCTGTCAGTTTCCCTCTCTGATCGTAGCATCGAATGCAGCCGGTCCTGTGGGCCATCACACTGGACCCACTGGACAGGACCAGGTCTCCTCCTCATGGAGACCAGGGACCTCTAGCCCCCATCAAGAGGTGCTTCCAGCACCTCTTGATGGGGGCTAAGACCCACAGTCACCCCCTGTTCACAAATGTCTAACAGAGCTTCTCTGCACTTGATCGCTTGTGTTCAAAGCCCCTTTAACGGCCTGTGTGAACGGGAGCGATCGTTACCACGCATGTAAAATTCTGAACCTGTCCGCTGGGATCCCCGTGTGGCTCCCATCACCGGACTGGTCCTGTTGAAAAGGTTTACTTCTCTGCAGTAAAGTCTGCCGTGGTGCAGTCAGAGGAAACGTGCTTCTCCGGTTATGTGGGTGTATTTGCATATTTAACCCAACACATGAACACGAAATGAATTTAGTTGCAGCTTTTCAGGGAAACGCCCCCCGCTGAACAAAAGCGTGAACATCAATGTGCTGCCGTTGGCTTGTTGTCGGCGTCCTTCCTCCCAGAGACTTTAAACAGACTCGTCTTTTGTACAGTAAGTGTAGAAACACGGGACGTGTGTGATCTGGATCCTTCAATCTCCAACTGAACTAAAGTGACTTTTTCTGATCAACAGTTACTTACAAACTGCTCTGTTCTGTTTTTGTTAAAAATCTCACACGTACATGATCAAGTTATGAACACATGAATAAAACCGGATGGATGGAAATGTTGGAAATCCAAATTTGTTTTACACTTACTGCTGCTTCACAAATTAAAAGGGAAATCAGATACTACTGAAACTCAGAAAACTAGAGCAAGAATGAAGTTGAAATATTCAGACTTTTTTTAACCTAATATTCTGAAATAAAAGTAAGTAAATCCCAACTTTATTTTCGAAAGTATTACTGTTCTGAGAATAACCATTTTATTCCTCAGAATATTTACTTTAATCTTGGCTGTACAGGTTTTTTTTCCTCCTGCTATTCTGGATTTATTCCATTTACTGTTGGATGCTAAAGTTTCTATCTGCTTATTTTAAATGTCAAAGGGTAAAAACTTTCTTTCCAACCTGCTTAGTGAAAATTCAGTTAGTGCAAAGGTTCTTTCAACAGAAAATGTTTTTTTTCTTCAAACATTTGCATCAACCCCCCCTCCCCCCATTTAAAATGAACGAGCCCCTCGGTTGGATTGGTTTAGATCACAGCTGGTGCTGCAGTACGACATTTTCAGATTGGATTATGCTAGTCCAATATCATGATTGATCCTGTACAAAATGTACATCTTGACTTTTTAAAATTTTGCAAAGAAACACCGTCGCAGTGACAAACACTGAGATTTGAAGAACATTTGCAGTTTACCTTTTATTGTCTGGAGAAACTGGTCAATCTGAAAAGTGTCACTGTCAGTAATCAAACGTTTGCGCTGTAAGGTTCCATATTTTTCATGCCTAGATTGTGGATGAAGTCAAAGAATGACAGTAATAGTCATCAGCACATTTACAGTATATATTTAAACTTTATTTACAAATAACCGAATCCCCGTGGTCGTACAATGCAAGGTACAGCTGAAGAAAATCGACAGATTTAGAGTATAAATAGTCAAAAGAATCATACGAAGCATGTTAGCAAACAAAATCAACAGACGTTACAGAAAAGATCAAATGTACAGAGCCTGTTCTAGCCACATATTTCACCAGTTATTCATATTTATTCATCACCTCCGTCAGGCTGATCGCAGTTACTGTTACAAATCCACCCAGTAGCCGAGAGGTTTTTGATACGAGAGTTAACAGTTAGAAATGCAGGCGTTGTTTTGTCTTCTCCCAGATTGTTGTTAATGCATCAGAATGATGGGTTTTCCTTAAGGCAGCGGTCATGACTGAACTCTGAATATTTACCTCATCTTTGAAGTGTTCAGCTGATGGTGACACACCTTTAATGGAAGTGATGGGAAAACACGGTTTTGTTTGAACTTTGACAGTTTAAGTCTTCCAACGTCTTTTGCACACAGAGTTCCCTCAGAGCTTCTCTGCAGAGCTGCAGGGGAATGAAAACGGGACATGGGAGTCGAAGGGATGAAGACGATAACTTTGTCCAACTCAGACATGTCAGCTAAACTCTGGAATGTCATTTTTCACAAAACAAGGACTGAAATTTATAGAACTCCTCACCATGAGGGACGATTACAGCAGGATTAACGTGAATGTTCACCTCAGCTTCACTTTTAATTCGACTCTCTGAATCAAGTTGCTCGTGAACCCATGAGACATTTTGAAAACACACCGGCCGCAGCTGAACTGGACGCAGCGCACAGTGGACGGCGTGTGGACCCCCAGGAGGGGGGCCGAGCTCACGCTGATCTCTCCGCGTTCAGACGGGTCTGGACACAGCTGAACACCAGAGCGTGGTTCTACTGGTTTTAACATGACGGTCTCAGCGAGACTCCAGAGCAGAACCTGAACTGTCCCAGAGGATGGAGAAGTCGAGACGAGCAGGGCGGGACAATGACTTTTTCCCATAAACCCCAGCAACTGCTGTCTACGTTCTAAATAAATGTCAAAGCTCCAGCGAAGCAGCACCGAGTCCCAGAGGTGACCAACAGCTCTGTCTCTCTGTGAGGATTCCAAAACGTGTTTACTTGGAAACTTTTCCAAAGTGAAAATAGTGGTAAGGAGTCGTAAAAAACAACTGAATTTTGTTTAAAAATTTAAAATAATTGAATTTTAAAATAATTCAATTCCTATGTGTTTGAACTGCCGACAATTAACACTAATTCACTTTGACTAACTACAATCTACAAAAAGCCTAAAGGTAATTTGTATCTTGTGTAAACATGAAACAAAATCAGCTAATCCATGTTTAAAATGCCAACTTTAATTAAATCTTTTTGATAAAAATTTATCTTTAACATGTTAAGAGAAGAACTTCAATGCCCTTCAGCTTTTATTGTGATTCTATTTGGTCATTTTCACATTACCTACATTTTCAGCACATTTTTATACAGTAAAACTATGACAATTCAACATCAGAGTATAAAGACACAATCTGTAACTAAGTGAAGACACACAGGAAACAGTTTTACCTTATGACGTCTGGCCTGTTAAAACCATGTTTGTCACTTCTGGAACCCAGTGGAAGTTGTGCCGTGTCTCCACATGCTTCATGGAAATCATGGTTGATTTATATGGTCAATAAAAAAAAGCCTCAGATTTAGTGTCAATCTGAACCTTAGCAGCTACATTAAAGGAAAATTAAACTGCATCTGTCGCCTTGTTTTTTCGGACCCCTGGTGCCCAAAAAATCTAAACCCACAGCTTTAAAATCGCCCTGACCCACTGAGGGGCAGGGCTGGAATGTTTGGAACGAAATTTTCTGACGGACTAAACACGACTCGTTTCTTTTACCTTTAATCGTTTTGTTGGTGAAACTGGAGTTAACTGCTTCGGGATGTTAAAGCGTGGGAGTTTCTGGCTGCCCTGAAAATTCAGATTTTTTTTTAAAGCCTCATTGTTGAGTTCCAAGAAGTTAGAACCTTTTTCACTTTTAATCGGCTAATACTCAGTCTCCGTTCCGCCTGTTCTACACGCGATGCTGTAAGGAACCAGACACAAGCACACAGCATAATCCCAGCCTCACATCAATTACACGACCAGCAGCGATGAATTACAAACACTCCATCACTTCCAGGGATGTGATTATGCTGTGAATACTCATAAAAATCTATGGGGAAGCTGGGAGTCACTGGTTCCAGTAAGTCGCTCTTTACCTTCACCAAGTAGCTGCTGAAAGTCCCGCCGTCCTCAATCCTAGCTACTGGGGAAAGTAAACCACTGTCCGTCCGGTGAATGTTTCTGATGTTTTTAGAAAAAGTTGCAGAGATGGTGGATTTGGTTACTGGATGAAGTCAGGGTTCCTGTCCTTTAGGGGTCCTCTGGGTTCGGAGAGACCTGACAAACTACGTTCCTGTTTATATTAATAATCTTGTTTGGTTGGACGGGCTCACCGTAATCGGGGATGCATGTTGGGTTTCCACATTTCTTCCACATTAATTTTGGAACTGTACGACACCATGAAAGCATGTGTGGACCTCCATCTACGGAGATTCTAGTTGTTCTGATGCCATGCTCTGATCTTTTCCAGTTGGGATTAAAGCAGTTCTCCAGTCATCTGGTAGGACACAGGAGTTGGAAGCGCGCTGAAGCTTCCACTATTGCACATAAATGAAGTTGGGGAATTTGCAAGAGACATTAAAGAGCATCTGAGGCCGAGAGAGGCCTTCCAATCAACACTACCAACGTGGTCTTTGTGGAATGGATCAGCAGTCCACGTGGAACGTCTGACGGAATAATGAGAGCCAACAATCTGTCAGGACGATCAAAGGCAGCATCTGGGAGCGCTGTGAGGAGAACTCAAATGTGAGGGGAGGCCTAAAATTCCAGTCCCAGCTGCAGGTTTGGACGTTCGGGCAACTCCAATTTAAACAGACAATAATCATAAAAGGCCGTATGGACTATTTTTTGAATTTATGGCAGATCCCATCACGTGTCGCGAAGGGGTCACCTGGTGCTGGTTTAGGTTAGACTGAGGAAAGACTGGCTGAGGTTTGGGGCGTCGTAATGCTCCTGACTGGCCTGTGTTTGGTGAACGTGGGTATGAACTGTGGCGCAGTGAGGTAGCCAGAATGATTAGGTGTGCGCAGACTATATTCCATTTAGGTCGGGCATGATCCGGATTTTGGGGCTGATGCAAATTTAAAAATTGCCGTAGTTGAACCCAAACTGGTGCGTGTGTCTAATGGGGAACTACCCTGAGGTCTGGCTTTGACAACAGGTGGTTGGACCGGGCTGCTCTTTGTTAAATGGAATCCAGCTTAATACTGGTTGATGCACTGGGGACTGAAGAAGCATATTAGTGCCTGGAGTAGAGGGGATCTCTGTGGACGTATCTGTCTGTCTCTGTCCGTCCTGTGTTTGATGGGTGTGTAGTTTCTGTCTGTGGTTAGCAGCTGCAGCCCTCCTTGGCCGGCTGGCTATCGGCGTTGAGCCGGCCTCCCTGTGGCGCTGACGGTTTGTGCTGGACACCCGACTCGGCGGCATTAAGGTCCAGACTGCCGTCTTGAATGTTTTGGTAGATCCTCTTTGCCGCCTCCAGGAAGGCCTCTTCCACGTTTTCCCCTCTGGGGGACAAACATCGGAGGACAGGTTGATACACAGAGTGGAGCTCTTAGCCTGTGTTCTTACCAGGACACCATCTACTACGTACAGGTCTCCTGGGAGTGCCCAGTGGTCAGTAACTCCTGTTGTGTGTGTACTTACGTTTTAGCGCTGGCCTCTAGAAACAGCAGACCTGACCAATGAGAGAGATCAGAACCAGTCAGACTCATGTCAAGTTTTTAGCTTACAATCCATACGAATGTGTTGCTGCTCACGCGGGCTCCTCACCGTTCTCCTCGGCAAACTGCTTGGCCTCTTCATACGTCACGTCTCTCTGAGCCTCCAGGTCGGCCTTGTTTCCGATCAGGATGATCACCTGAAAAACAGCGTTTACAGAAAGTCTGACAAAAAGAAAGGGTTTGTGGAGTTTTCCATTTAACAAAGGACATGCTTTTGGATCACTAGCCTTCTAATTACTACATTTGTTTATGTTGCACAATCACTTAAAAATATAAATGCCTGGTAAAAGCTCAGTCACACCGAGCAGAACTAACCAGTGCAGAGTCCCTGCTTCCACCAGGTGAACCAGTGAGACATACTCGGTTAAAGACGGGTCAACACTCACCGTGTTTGGGTTGGTCAGATTTCTGGCATCTGTCAGCCAGCTGCTCAGGTGATTATAAGTGCTTCTCCTACACAAACAGAGAAAGTTCTTAGACGTTTCGTGCACTCATTGGTGTCGTTTCTGGTCAGCTGGTATCTCAAAATGTAGATGTACTGTACGTGTCTAATTTTGTGCACATGTAGTTCTACACAAACTGGAAGGACACAAAACTGTGCTCAACAAGATCAAATTCTTGCCCATTTCGTCTGTTTTTAGGAAGTTGTTCTACATACGTGTAAAATCACCTGCACGCTTGTTTCATGTCTAGTTTTACTCAATTAGACTCAACCCAGTTTACTTATAGTTTGCCAACACTCCTCCAGGTGCTTCACATTGTAAGGTCAAGACCTTGAAGAGTTCAAATCCAGACGGTGGAGAGGACAAACTCTTTTCATGTGTCTCATCACACGTCTTCAGATTACTTTTCTGAGTACTTCTCACAACCCCTAACCAAAACCTAATTCTAAACCTGACCCCTCAAAACACCTTTGTGTGAACCAGCTGAAATGTCCCCACAACAGGACCACAAACACAGAATGACACAAAGACAGAAATGATGCTTAAAAGCAAGAAGATGAAACTCCTAACGTGGCAGCCTGTGACTTCTGAACCCTCTCTGATCAGACAATGCAGCAGCTGACTCTGTATTCACACCCGAACTCCCCACCCACTCCAAATCAGTACCTGGTGATGTCATAGACCATGAGTGCCCCCGCTGCCCCTCTGTAGTAGGACCTGGTGACGGCCCTGAACCGCTCCTGACCGGCCGTGTCCCAGATCTGCAGCTTCACCTTCTGACCGTGGACCTCCATGATCCGCGTACCGAACTCCACCCCAATAGTGTGAGGACAGTCGGCCATGACTGAACACACACAGAGTGTATCAGTCATGTAAATATTAGCGCTGAAAACATTTTGTGACTTTCAGATTCAGTCACACAAAATGCTGCCAATTTCTAAAACGCTGCGGTCTCAAGCCAAAAAGAGAGGCACATAAAAATACTCACATTTTTTCTCTGTGAACTGGTGCAACAAACAAGACTTCCCTACTCCCATATCACCTGAACAGACAGAAAGACATAATGAACCATTATTATAAGCACAATAGTTATGAAGTTCACTTCTATTTAGATGCTGGATCTGAGATAAAACGAAGAGCATGTGCTTTGAAGTGTTGCCTGCCAGCGTTATTTTGAATGTTTGGTGAAAAACATCAGATGAATGGTGCTGAAATTACACCTCCTTGAATCTGTAGAACCCAGTTCTCAGGGTTCAAAGGTTTTTAAACAAACTACGTTAAAAGTTTCATTCCGCTGAAATGTGGAACCCAGAGATGTCACCAGATATTGGGTTTGCTCCCTAGAGAGGCTGTACTGGAGCCGTCTTCACTTTCTTCTGTTCTGGGAAACTTTTACCTTCAGCGAGTTGGTTTCAGGTCAAGTGACTGACAATCCTGTACCAGTCACAGCACCACCTGAAACTCATCGCCTGCCATGTTAGACATGCAACATTAAAACTAACGTCACCAGAAATACACCAATCAGCTGTCTGCTCTACATATACGAGGCTTCTGCTACGGATCAAGCCCCCAGAGATAGACGGTAACTAAGAACGCAGACATTAAGTTCACATACTTCTCCATCCACGTGCCTCAGGCTCGATAAGAGTCAGTTTCTTCAAACAATACTCGATGCGTGGATAAAGAACTGTCAGTAAACGGTGTTAAGAAACAGCTTCACCTTTACCAGCTGCTAGTTCTGTTCCACATCGAGTCTCTACAGTAACACTGATCTTTGACCTTAGTTTTTATTTGTCACTTCAAATGTTTCTTTGCCAGATTTGTCACATTTACAAGCTTGTTTGTACTTTACAGCACAAATGTGAATTGAGTTGACAGAAACGTTCTCCTCCTAAAAGTTTCATTTCCCTGGTGTGAGCATGTGACAGTGAACTAAAGGGCGAATCAGTTGAAATGCTGATGATTTATTTTTCTGTAAACAGTCCGATCTCAGGTTCTGAAAGCGGTTCAGTCCTCATATCTGTATGTGCCTTCATGTCAACAGGAACACATTCTGTGGCTGAAATCCAAAGCACATTTCCCAGCTGCATTTAGTCCAAAGGCAGGGCGGCCAGGTTCTGGGTTTCACCTCTGGGTTTCACGGGGTCATGGGTCGGAGCGTGTTACTCACCGATGATGATGTACTTAAAGATGTAGGAGTAGTTGTAAGGTGCGGCTGTCATGTTGATCCTGTCAGGAGATAAAAAGAACACAGGGACATGGCGTGATTTAAATCCGAGCTGGGAGTCCACGCCCTGGCCTTGTGTGTGAGCCGACTCGGTCTCACTTTAATCCAGACCGTTTAACGCAGAACCAAACAAAAGGGAGAAGCCGGCTGGTCCGGCACAGCCGAGGGCCGAGGGCCGAGGGCCGAGCTCAGCTGTGGCGTTAACCGCCGTGACAGTCGTGCTTTGTAAGAGCGCTCATCTTTAGCAGCGCTATCGAAGCCGATCAGCTGACTTCCCTCTGTGAGAAAGCCACTAAATTCCTTCTGTTAGCCTGTTAGCTACGCGGCTAACAGTAGCAGCTCTGTCTACGCCTTGCTAGCAGCTAACAGCAGGAGGCCACTTTTATCAAGACTCAAATCGGAAATCTAACGGCACAGTCAATCCGTGTTATACATCCGGCGACTTTACCTTGGGTCCAGGTGTGTGTGTGTGAGCTGTAAGGCGGATTAAGCTGCTCGTTGGGTGGGTAGTTATCGCTGCTAACCGTTTAGCCTGCCGAGCCGTCAGGAAATCTCTCCCCGCTTCCGTGACTTTTCTTCACTGGCCGAAAAACATGTAGCATCGCGAGAATGACGCGTTTCTACCGCCCCCAGTGGACGATTACGGAAGCGTGACACAGTGAAACGTAAAGTGATTGTTGGGATAAAAACTCAATAAACACAAAAAGTTCACGTTTTTTTTAAATGAGCCATAAAATTAATACCACTAGATGGTTTTAATATAAAAACAAATGATGAATTCATAACTGCTGGTGCATCATTAACCACCTGTCAGCACATGCATTAAATAAAATGAGCTCCAGTGACCTTTGACCCTTGGTTCTTTTCAATTACTGTACATGTTTTGCTATGATAACAATAATGGGCATTGTTTAAAATACATTGTTCTCTCAGTGGATTGCTTTTACTTTTGTACTGTAAGTAAAATGAAGACAATCGGCCTGGTGCTTTTACTGGAGCAGAGATTTAGAGTGGTGGACATCTTTTGCCAAAATACTTACACGTCTATGGAATGTCCCTTTACTGAGGACATTCTCAGATATATCTGTCTGTGTCTTCAGCTGCTTCACACGGAGCCTGGATCTGTGCGGATGTTGTTTCCGACTCTTGCTCTTCATTCAGAATGAGCCCACTGCTCCGTCCTCTTCCTCCTCCCTCGTCTTCTGATGTCACGCGGAGGCAGGACTCACCCATCAGACCCCAAACTACTTCACACACACAATTCACTGGGAAGAAAACAGTTGCTTGATGGTTTGTGTTCTTCAGCAGAGAAATGAGAGTGAACGCTGGCAGCTGCTGAGACAACGCACGGACATGGACAAACAGAGAGGTACTGTGCTCGGCTTTCTCACTACAGAACTACTACAGTAATGTCGGCAAAGAGGAATGTCACAGGATCAGCAGGGGAGGAAGGATTTCGAGCAAAAACACATAAGTACACTTTCAGAAAATGCTCATTTCAGAAGACGTTCTCTTGTTGTTGCTGATTCGTTATTGAGTTTTATCGAGCCTTTCGTTTGACTGATGAGTTTGTATAATAGTCCACAGTGACATTATATTTGATTTGTCTCAGCGAAGCTTCAAATGTAAGAAGCTCGAAGCAGGAAATATTTTTGTTTTTAACGTAAAGATTTCCCTCAGAATAGTTGCCGATGAATTAATCTTCACACAGACAATCAGCAAAAACATAGTTAGTAAAGCTGTGTGACACCTGACCCTCATTCCGCTCTGTGCTGGCCTGAGGCGAGGGCAGCTGTGAATCTCAGCGATCTGCGCGCCGACTCGTTATCTCGCTGATGGTATGTTAACGACAGCAGCGCAAGCATCGGAAACGGACGTCTGTCCTCCTCCTTCCTCCTGCCGCTCTCAGGAGACGGAGCTAATCGACTGTTTACATTCAGGCTGTGAGCGTGGGACAGTTTCACAGCATCGGACTGAGAACTTTATTTAATACTTCACATTTTCTACAGGTGTACGTTTAGTTAAATTCCTCACCAGCCCAGGAATTTTAAAATGTTCAGTCTGCCAAAAGCGTCCCTGATTCTTCGGATCTTTACTGTGTCTCCAACAGTTTTCTCACTGAGGTCAAAGGTGACAAACACACACAGACTGATTACTGAATGAGCTGGGCACAGGGGCCCGAAATGTCAGGAGCCTCGGGAAATCGCTAAGAAGACGTAAAACAGCTATAAAAAGACGCTGAATTACTGAAGAGACACAAAATTAGTCACGGCAGACACGGAAAAAAATGAAATGATTCAAAATCAATCACAAGAGATGCAAAACAAGCGAGCAGTCACAGTCACAGTGTGTCCCTCTCGGTGCGGCTGTGTGTGCAGAAGGATTGTCTGTCCCCAGGCTCCTTTGTCTCATGTTCTGTCCATACTGACACATGCAGGCTGAGCTGCAGCCTTTGACCGGTCCATCAAATCCACCGGAGAATCCTCTGAAAGCCAAGCTGGATTGGACAGAAAGAAACATTAGTTAATTTTTTTGTTTGACAGTCACACAAGTTAGTGAGGAAGGAGGATCCTTTAAAGTGTCCACAACGAGATCTGTCGGCCACAGAGAAAACAGGGAAGATAATTAGCGTCTGGTCAGCGATA
Source organism: Channa striata (assembly GCA_033026295.1). Taxonomy (NCBI): domain Eukaryota; kingdom Metazoa; phylum Chordata; class Actinopteri; order Anabantiformes; family Channidae; genus Channa; species Channa striata. The sequence continues at coordinate 26,549,276 of CM065178.1, forward strand.
GAACGGTTGAACTGAGGTTTAGTCGTTCAATAATGTCAGTGTCCTTCATAGTCTGAGCAAAGGATGGAAGCAAAGCTGCTCCACACCCTGCAACACACACGCACGGGGGAGGAATCCGTCTCTCAGCTAATTTCAGGCTGTGGTTTTCATGGTAAAGTAGCTTCAATCCCCAAAACACACTCACACTGGGAACTGGGACCTTTTTTCCCCACTTTGGCAAACGGCCCGGAGCCCAGATTTCCATCCCATCTGAACCTGCGTCAGGTGTGGAGAGAAGCGAATGTTCCTGAAGAGTCTGTGAGGATTCAGCTGAAAGCAGCTGGTTAGTGGCTGAGAGGGACGTTTTTCATGTTTTAAATCTGAGCAGAAACCATGACGTGTTTTAAGGCAGTACGGCTGGTTCATGTTCTCATAAAAAACCTGAATATTAATGAAGGTTACATTCACCGTTAGCAGCAGCATTAGTCCTGAATCCATCCAAAAAGCAAATATTAGACAAAAAGCTGTGGCAGCAGGAAATCAAGTGGTTTTAATCGTGTTTTCACTGTAAATGAGCGAGTTACTGATTCATTATTCATTGATTATTCATTTATGCTTTATTTCTCATCTTTCCTTCGGTCTGGAGTTTTAGGCCTGTGTTGACTGTAAATGCAGTGTATTGGATTTACTCATATTAACGAGTTCTTAAAGAGAGAATCATCAGTTCAAAGTGGAGCTGTGTGCTGGATTCAGGCTGCCGGCCGTGTTTGTCGCTGCTCTGATCGTTAATTACGGTTATGTTGCTTTAACTCTGAACTCTTCCCACAACGAGCGACTTCATCTGTCTGCAATTCAGACGGACACTGGACGCAGTGTGTGTGTTTTCTGCAGCATCAAAGCAGGAGACAGGAAGTAACGTCGATGGTGAGATAGGCTGCGTTCCCCGGGCCGCACTCCAGCAGCACGTTCTCCCTCTTGCTTTGTTTCCTCAGTGGTTCACAGTTGGCATGTTGTCGCTCGTGTGTGGTGGGTGTGTGAGGTATGTTCGCCTCCGCGTTTAAAACGGCAGCACAAACTGCAGAGACGAGTTAATCAGCAACATTTAACCTTCATCTCCCACACGGAGCCCAGTGTGAATGGACTCTCACACAGTCACTGCTCACGCCTTTCACATTTTCCCTCCCTCTGATGATAATTCAGGATGTTCTGAGACCAGCTCAGTCAACCGTGGACCAGTTTACGTCACCAGAAGCCTGCCGACATTTTCATGCAGTGAATTAAAGGAGGAGGCTCAGGTGGTTTTTTCGGAAGCTGAGCTCTGTTGGTGAGATGGTTCTGAGGACATCATGAACTAAGAGGTTAACACCAGCTTTGTTCTTTGGTCCTGTGAGTAAAATGTAGATCATCTGTGGGCCTCTCTTCAGTGTCTGTGTTCTCCTACCACCTCTGTGCACAGTGCGGGGACACCGGACCATCAGTGTTAATGTCGTGGCTGATCCCGTAGGCTCATCAGAGAGATTCTTAGAGTCTTTATTTGCCTTGTCACGGATGCTTTAGGCTTGTATAGACGGAACTGGTGGGACTTTCCGTGTTGTTGCTTGCAGAGCTTGTAGTCGTCCTTTAGAAGCAGTGGCAACCGACGAGGTTGTGATGAGGAATGAACAAAGAACCTGTGTCCCTGTCGTTTTCAGGTGACATAACCCCAGAACCATCTTTATCCTGAGTTAAACTTTAGCCGCTTCTTATCAGTGTTTATCCTGTCACACCTGTTCGCTCCTGCGGGTCACAACCTCTGACAGCGGTGGGAACGTTTACCTGCGCAGGCGAGACGTCCAGGGTTCACTCGTCACCTGGACGTCAAAGCTGCCAAGCAGGAAGCAGGAAACCGCTTCATTCGCTTTGTCCAAGCCGAGCGATGAACGCCGCCTTTCGGCCCCGAACACACACATTCTTCATTCACAGAGACACAACAGCCTCATTCATCCCACCGACACGCAGTGTTTGATCGACCTGCTGCACGTCGCTGTTCACTGCTTTGAAAGGACCGACGGACAGTCAGACTGGACCAGAGTTCAGCGTGTGAGGAGCGACTCCAGACATTTACTGAAGTGCCGAACTTGTTGGACAATGTTGGACGTGTACTTCTAGTTGTTTTTCAGAATCAGATTAATGAAGCAAAATTCATTAAGACCATCAGATTTTACTGGTAGAAACACAACTCTCTGTAGTAATTCACATTTGGATTAATCGATTTTAAAAAGAACACTAACCCTTGTGATGTATTTCATATTTTCAGTGCAGGACCTGCTGCAGTAACACGTTTGATAGAGTCAAACTGTGGACAAGTCAAACCGGATGACTCACTGTTACGGTCAGATAAAGCCGGGACCCCCACAGGAAAGATTAGACTGTGAGAAATAACTAAGCCCGTTGATAAACTCCGAACAGTCATCGGTCGTTAACAAAACATGTCTGTTTCTTCATGGGACGACTTGTCCTCCTCTCAAACTGAAAGAGAGTTGGACCTGCAGCGTGTCAGAGGAGGAGGTCAGTGTGACTGCAGCGGGTTTTCCTCAGACTGCAAACACTGATCATAATGTCACACACTGTACAATAGAAACTGTATTTTCATGGTATAATATTTTCATCATGAATTAATCTTCTGCCGCTTTTCTTTCCTGACAAATCCGCCTTTGTTTGGACTGACATCTTCAAATGTCTGAATTTGTATTTTTGCTGAAAACTCCTGGGTAACGAACAATGCGACTGACTATAAAAAAACAGGTCCTGCTTGTTTGATGGGAGTAAAAGTGAAATATTAATTTGTTTAAAAAACACTTTGAGTCGTTTAGTCGCAGTTTGAACGGCTGCAGCTACGGTCAGTAAGTGCTGGAGCTGGTTGTGCAGCATGTCACAGTTGGGTCACGTCCTGTCCGTCTGTCCTTAGTGCTGTCCAAGCTGATCTGGGATCTGCAATCCTTCCTGTCTGTTCTGGACTCTGAGAACCTTAGTTACATTGCTCAGGCTCAGAAGAAATCCATCTCCGAGCTGCTGTCCAAGCTGCAGACACACGACCCCCCAGGTAAGATTCAGGAGCCCTCACGTCCCCGTCCCTGTCGTTATGTCCAGCTTTTTGACACACAAGGATCAAAAGACAAAAGACAACCAGCTGTAAATTACCTCAAACTGTCTTGTCTTTTCAGTTGAAGATGCCGAGTACATGATCATGAGCTGTCCGTCACTGTCTCCTAGCAACGAGCTCACAGACACGCCTGGGACAGGTACGTCCCCCAGAGACATGTTTTTTTCTTTTTTTTTTGACATTTTGTCCTACAACATGTTTCCAGTGTTGTGAGCAGAATTTCTAAAGGTTCTTCTGTAAGGTGACTCCAGATTACATGAATCCTTAAGACTCACGCATATACGGTAATCTTAATAACAGAAATAATGTGCTTTTCTGTCAAACTGGGGAGCAGAAAATCTGCCTGTGTGTGAACGTTTCCTCTGCTCAGAAATCCGACTGATGGACGTGTTCCAGTGAAGAGCTCGTTCCTTCAGGAAATGTCGCTGGCCTTGATGCACGTTAGCAGAAAACGTTGCATTCATGGCCTCGATCACGTCCTCTTAAAGCTTGTAGCCTTGTCCACACATAGTTTGTATTTGGGGGACAGGGGCAGAAGTGACAGGATGCGGGACCAGGAGAGTACAGCAGGATCTCAAGCTGCAGGGTCCCGGGGACCCGTCTCTCATGGCACTTTTACTGGGACCAGCTCCTCTCAAACGGGACATTTGAATCCAGTCGGAGCAGTTCTGGACACAAGCTCAGAGCTTCCTCCAGCTGATGACAACGAGAACTTGTTGGTTCTCATCAGAAACACATTGTCTTCTCATCTCCACAGCTGATTATTTCAAGAAAATCTAGAGAATCAGGGAGGTTTTTGAGAAAAGAAAACATCACAGTTTCCATCGTAAATGTCCGTGTGGAGGTTGAAACTTGAAGTGAACCTGCAGAAACTTGTGTCTGTTTACTTGTGCAGAAACTCTCCGGACCCCTGAGCTGGTCTCCAGGCAGGACTCATCTGTGTGGCTGAGGAACGCGGTGAGTCTCACACACAGAAAATTCAGCTGCTGCTGTTTCTCAGCCTTATTCTTCTTCTTCTTTTTGGCCTCACGTGTTTTTCTCCTCGAGGTCAAAGCAAAAGTGGTTTGGGGAAGAAAAAAGCTTTTTCTGGATCTAGAAGTAGAAGCAGGCAAACAGCAGGTCTGTGATGTGGGTCAGTAATGAAAGACCAGGTCCTCCTGAGGTTAGGGAGGAGACGCCGGGGTTACCGAGTGTGTGTGTGAGGGAGGGACAGGATGTCCACTGTTTACATAGGAGGCCATCTCTGTCCTATCTGTCGTCCTATTGGCTGAGGGCTCTGCACAGGCAGGAAGTGGTCACTAATGGCAGCCGATTAGCATCTGGTCTACGTGATGGATGAGAGAAAACACACACACACCGTTTTTTCCCATCTCTTCAGAGGACTTTACCTCATTCTGAATGTGACCTGTCGCACTAATATGTCATGAGTCATGTCGGAGCGGGACTCTTTTTGTCCCCAGGGGGATGTCCCAGCTGGAATCCGGCCTCCTGTTCACACCGACCTCAGACACCTCGTTCTAAAGTGATCTCCTGTGAAGTTGGCGAGTATCAAACCAAGAGAACAACTTCTCCAGTGAACTTCTGCCGAAGTAAAAGCACGTGATTAATCGTGTACTTAAAGTGGTAGAAGTACCCGACTCTTTTCGTCCCCCCGTCCCTCTCTGTGGACCAGTGCTGCTGCCTGCTAAAAAAACGAAGTCAAATGAGACTTGACAAAAGACCACGGCAGAACTGACACTAGGTCTGATCCTGGTTTAGTGGAGAGACAGTGACGTGGCATTGTGAGTGTAATGTGGTGGAACAAAAGTCAAAGTGAAATCTAATACCGTTTGGATTCACACTGTTGAATGTGTTACTGTGACGCCCACTTAGCTAATGCCTGGATTCGTCTTCATCATCACCGGTCAGACTGAGTCCACCTCAATTTCCCTTTCAGAGCCCTGTGGTACCACCCCACCCTCCAGGGGGTCTAGGGGGGGACGATGACGAGGATACGTACGAGGAGGCGGAGCCTTATGTACCTGCTGACACGACCACATCCAACACTGGTATTCACACACACACACACACACACACACACACACACACAGAAAGACGGTGAAGACAAGCCCCGAATGATGTTCTTTTCCAGAGAAGGCCGGGTCGGAGAGCAGCCACTACGAGTCGTACGGGGAGGAAGACGACGGCGACGATGATGATGCTGAAGGTGGGGAGCTGGTGAAGGACAGAGCCCACTACATCCAGTGGAGCGCCTCCCAGCCCTGCCTGAGACCCGTTCCCGAGTCCCGGCTCTGTGGCTACCTGTGGAGGAGGAAGTGGCTCGGACAGTGGAGCAAACAGCTGTTCATCATCAGGAACAACGTGCTGCTGGTAAGAAGAGAAACCACACACCCGTCGAGCTGTGGGGGGGGGGGTGGGGGGGGTAAGCACTTCAACCTTTCTAACCTCTCGGTGCGTGTCAGTGTTACAAATGTGCTCAGGACCTGCTGCCTCAGCTGGAGATCGACCTGCACGGCTGTCAGCTCAGCTACAAGTCCAAGACCAACGGGAAGATCCAGCACCAGCTCAAACTGGTGCTGCTGGGCTCAGAGACTCTGGTGCTGGGATACAGCAGCTTCCAGCAGGCCGACGAGTGGAGGAAGGTCAGAACACACACATAGATAGAAGCAGCTTCAACCGAAAAACGGAGACTTCATGGCAGAGCTGCTGCACTGAACTGTAAACAGAACACGTGGTCCTAAAGTTATGGCTGATCAGTGTGATTCGAATCTTTTCCTAAACATTATTGTTCAGATAAAACCTGCATCTGAAAACCTCATGTTTCACTTTTGTACCTATTTTCTTCTTAAACGGGTGCTGTCAGACACGAAGAGGACTTTGTTAAACCATCTCTAAGTGATGGTGGATTTGGATCCTTCGAATCCGTGTTCCGTCAGTACTTCACATTTGCTCAGGTCTGCGTGAGTGACAGGCCTTTGTGTGTGTGCAGGTCATAGAGGAGCTGAGCGTTGGAGGGGACCAGCTGCCGTCCTGCACGGTGAGGACACTCGCTGCTCTGATGCCTTTCAAACCCCCCAGAGCTCATTAGAGGAGCTGGGCTTTGCATTTGAGCTGCTACAGAGAATATCAAGTTGATTCAGTGTTGGAGACGCCATCTTGTGAGTTACGTGATGTGGTCACCTGCACGTCCTTTGGTTAAAACCTGCTTTAAATTGTAAATCTTTCAATCAGTAGGAGACACAGGAACACAGCAGGATCCTCACAAAATGGCGTCTCCGACAGTTTACGCTTTACAGAACATCTGACCAGTTTGTCTCTGTCTGCAGATCAGTACAGTCCAGACTGACTCTGACGACGAGAAACATCCAGGCGACGACAGGGACAAAGGTACGCTGTCCGTCCACATGTCAGATTTGTCCCCCTGCTACGTGTCTCTGTGTGTGTGTGTAATTCACTGACACAGTGAGAGTTTCTGCTCGATGACGCTCACTGGTTTCAGAAGACAAATTCATGTGCCGTCTTATATTTATCGGTGTCCGATGTCTGTGAGCGTCAAGTAGTTGTTCCTAAAACAAAAGTACCTCATTGGACCCGTGGGGCTGTGACTCTCAGGTTTCCTGAACGTGCTGATGAACTGTCAGTGGCAGAGTTTAGTGTGTCGCGTGGAGGCCGGCGTCCTCAACATGTTCGCAGAGGACGAGCAGCGTGAGGAGGAGGAGGAGGGAGGGGAGGTGAGAAAGAAGCGATGTCCCCAGTACACCGTCCAGCTCAGAGGGTGCGAGGTCCGAGCCGGCCCTGACACGGAGCGCTCCTTCAGGATCACACTGAGCACGCTCGGTGACCAGCTGGCCGTGCTGGAGGTGGGTGGAGGTGGGAGAGAGGGGAGCTCCTTCACTTTGTCTCACAGTCACGTCCTCACCGGCCGTCTCCTCCTTCAGGTCAGCAGCTCAGAGGAGAAGGAGCGATGGGTGAAGCTGCTGCGGGACGGAGCTGCCCATCACCGTCTCCATGACAACAGCACACGGGAGCACACAGGTGGAGCTCTCAGGTGAGCACAGGCTCTGTATAAGACAGTTCAGCCTCCACAAACGCTCGTCCGTTCACGTGAGCTTGTCTTCGTCCACAGCGGGCTGCAGACCCAGAGGTTCCCCACTTCCAACACCTACATGGACGACCCCTTCCATGTGAGCGGAACGGACCGAGACCACACCGTCTACTCCAACACCTCTCTATTGGAGCACATGGTACGACCCGACCTGGGGGGCTGTGGGTTACAACACCAGGCCTGTAGCAGCCAGTTGGACAGTGGACCCCGTCTGTGACGGACAGGCGAGGTTTCAGGAGATCAGAGCCTCTGTGTTACCTGAAAGACTCAACAGATGCAGAGGACGCTCACGGTGATAAAAAAGTGTCTGTGTCCTGCCTTTTCCAGCTCTGCAGCTCCGAGGACCAGCTCCGCTGCGGCTCCCGAGACTCGGTGACCTACAGCAACACCACGTTCACCAGCCACAGTGAGTGGAGGCGTGCGTCTGCACGGCCATTCACGTATGCATGTGTATAGGGTTGACAGGTTCACAGCACTCTGTACAGGTAAGCGTGCACGAGTTCCACACGTCCCTGTCCCAGACCCGCTCGGCCGCACCGAAACTCATCAGAACATACGGAAGAATGAATTGCTCGGCGTGGAGCAGTTTCCTCAAGTGGCCCAATGAAAAGGCTCGACGTGGAAACAATCTGCACACATAGCTGTGAAGAATCACAGTCTTCTCCTTCCCCGTGTGATGTTCTTCCTCTGCGCAGACTTTCAGAAAACAAGTCAGAATAACTTTGCTCGTTTCAGACAAAAAGGCGGCTGAAGTGGAGCGCGGCGTTCAGAAGCTGGATCTGACCGGGAAGAGGACGGTGCAGCTGAGGGCGGGCTCAGAGGTCAACCTGGCGTCTGCTGGGAAGCAAAACAAACGCACCTCTTTCAGACAATCGCTGGCCGTCTGCAGCGAGCGAGCTCAGGTGGGACAGCGGTAATGAAGTCTCCTGTTAACTGTGTCACTGCCACGTACCTTAAACTCCTTCACACCATGTTTGTGCTGCGACCTCCAGGCCAGTTTGCTGAACCCTCTGCTGCGACGCACGGCCTCAGCCAAAAACTCTCTGAGACGAGCTCCGTCAGCGCTGTTCATCGAACACGGAAAAGTGTTCCAGAGGAGGAAGGTGGGACGGACACACACACACACACACACACACACACACACACACAGGAAAGATCAGAGTGTCTGAATCCACAAACCCGTCAGTGTGTGGAAGCTTTAATGAAGAACAGGTTCAAATCGCAGCTTCAGAAATCCATGAGCTGATCCTGGGAGACAGAGACCAGGATGGTCTGTGATCTGAGCAACTGAGGTAAATGTGTCTTCAACACCAGAGAGAGACAGCAGGACACCCCAGGATAGCGAGATGGACAATTGAGTCTAATGCCAACCGAGTCCTTCTCTCAGTCATTTCACAAGCTCAGTCGACAGGAGGTGGGGGAGGCACAGGTGAAGGTGACCATGGATGACAGAGTGTGGCAAGCGACAGAAGGGAACAGGAAGGAAAGAAACAAGACGTGGGACTGAGACACTACAAAATAAAAGCTGAGAGCAGGAAGTGCATCTGGGCACCTTTTAGCACAGACAAATATTTAAAAGTCAGTCGGTTGTTCTTGGGCCCCCTTTGTCTGGGGCCGTGATCATCCAGAACGTGGAGTTAAAACTGTATTTCATGTAGTCTGTGACCCCGAACTACTGTGGACTGTTTTCACAGGAATGGGAAACCAAAGCTGCAGCCTGACGCCGAGAGTCCGGGGGAGCTGGCAGTCGCAGTACTCACACCCTGTACCTGTGCCGCATCCAGGAGGGACCCTCAGGAGCTGCGCTGCACCCTCTGTGAAAGGTTTCTCTGACGGCGTGATACTGGGCCACAGTGAATCTCCTGGGATTCATTCAGTCTGCTAATAAACCAACAAAGCCACAGCTACAATCGGAAAGGTTCCGTCATCCAAACCCGACTCTTCAGAAAGTGCTTCGTTTCACAGAAATCGTGATGCTGTTCACGACCCTCTGGTCTTCAAAACTGAATTTTAGTATGACAAATATGAAAACTGAATCGTTGCCCCCATGTCACGATGATGCTCTTGTTTTGTCTCTGTTATAAACCCACCGCAGCTTTTTTCTCCGACCATCTTAGACCGAACATGAGACCAGGAGCAGATCACCGCTCTCTGCTGGTTCAGACCATGTGGAGGGAAAACCACCTCACGTCCCTCTGGTCCCGAGCTTCAGACTCGAACCTGTAATCCGTAAAGTGGCGAGCGGCCGGTGACATTTATTTGACCACAAACAGCAGTAAAAATGAACATGGCAGCTCCCCCACAGTCTGAGCTCTGTGTTTAAAGCTCACACGTATTAATAATCGTGGTCACAATATTGAACCAAAGATGATGCGATTGTTCCCAGCTGCCGATACACACCTGTGTGTTTTTAAAGCACATAATCAGTCTTTTTTTACACTGGTAAAAACTGTTTTATCAAAGTTCGTTTAATCAGTGGAAATCGACATCGTCTGCAGTGCGTTTCTGTGTTGTTCAGCACATTCCTGTGGGATCCGGCGTGGAACTGATCTCCTTTCACCACAGTCTGACACGTGACAGTCACTTTATGATTCACTGTAGTTTGTGCACGAGCATGTTTCTTCACACTCTGACTAAACTCTGATGTGTAAAATGACATTAAAACGTGGTTATTTGCAGTGTGAGTCGTGATTCAGGTGCTCACCTCACAGGTGAGTGGACGCCGCCGTCCTCTCGCTCTCTCTCTGTGTACTCGGAGTGTGTGGGGGGCAGAACCGGGTGCACGAACGTGCACGTGTTTGGACCGTGGGAGGAAATGTAAAGTCAACACAGCAGCGAGTCCTGAAAGCGAATAGAAATGCTCTTTATTGTAACTCCTGGTTAATCGTTCACCTCACCATTCATCTGTTACATCACCAACAACAGCAACTATCATCATGTCATTCAGGGGTTCAGTATGTACAGGGGACTCATCGTCAGTCTGACCTTTGACCCCAGGCACCAGAGTAACTCCTGTCTTTGGTCTAAAGCCAGGAATTTGTGCCAGCGTTGGCCCTGCGTATGAACCTTATTTCAATAAAGTAATAAAAAAAACAAAAGAAAACATGACATCATGCAGGCAGCAGTTACATCAGTGTATCAGACGCGTTCACAGCGACACAAAGTGGCTGCGCGTGTTAAAGTAATATCAACAGAATACAACACTTCAAAATGTACAGAAAGCAAAAGATAAAGATGGAACAATCTTTGTGTCGTCAGTCACAGCAAACCGACCAATCCGAAGCTCCCAGCATCACCAAACAACATCATTTGTCAGCGGGTGAAGAACAGAAAAAAGGGAAGTCCTCCTAATATAAAGTGACCAATGCTCGCTGTTTTTGGTTGCACAGAGACAGGAAGCGTGTGATGCACGTGATGCAGGACGTGAGGCTTCCGACTGTGTTTAGGCCTCACGCAGGTTTGAGCGGCAGATCTCCTGCTGAATGAATCACATTCAGACAAAGTCGTGGCTGCAAACACGAGGAGAAGAATCCACCTCACCCAACGAACCATCAGGCGGAGAAATCCCTCCTCACGGGAGTTGTAGCGGCGAGCATCACCTGAACAACAATTGTGTGTGAGCATGTGGACCCGTGTAGTAGCTCCGAACAAGGTCGTGGCCCGGCTCTTTATCACGGGTCACGGACTGTCCCAGCCAGCGGTGTGTGTTCAGCGTGTGGAAGCTTCTCTCAGGTTTATTCGTGGGCACTCACAGCTCTGTCTCCTGAAAATTGAGTTTCCAGTTTCTTCTCATTAAAAGTGCAAATGCAAATATGTTTTTTCAGGAACATGCACCGATAGTGGAAATATGAGAAAAATCTATCTGCATGGTTTTTAATGATTGAGTTTATACTCACAGCACTTGGTCATGACCTTTTAACAAAACCACAATCATCCTCTAACCACAACCAAGTCATTATGTTGCTTAAACCTCAGCGCTGACCGTCCTGAACACACACAGACTTTGAATCCAGGCAGAAAAAATTTGAATTTAGTTAAAATCCCCAAATCGTGAGGTTAGTAGTTTAAAACGTGAATTGAACCTTCACATGACGATATTCTGATGGAGAAATCGATGATTTGTGGTTTGGAGTGTGAGGCAGAGGCCAACGATCATCTCACTGGTTTACAGTCATTGAACCTTATTCTAAGGTGTTTTATTGCAGATTTAGTTGGAACCCGTCCGTGTGTGGAGATCCGATAAGGCGTGAAAGAACAGTGGGAGCCGAGGACGATGAAGATGACCTGAAGTGTGCTGAAGTTCATCAGTTCCGCTCACCGAATCATTCCTCGGTCGTCTTTCGGTTCAGTAAAGTCCGTCTCCTTTCCAACTGAGTCTTTTGTCCACATTCATGTGTTGATATAATTCTCGTTCACGTCTCAATAACAAACATGCCACTTCTGTAGGTAGGTTAAAAAATAGCTGCACATCATTTGGTCACTAGGCAACACCAGCTGGCTGAGTCTCCGCTCTGAGTTTAAAGGTTATCATTGTTCTTCTACACTAATCTCTCAAAACTGTGTGTGCGTGTGCGTGCGATAGAACAGGGCAGTGGCTTCTGCTGAATAAGCAAGAACAAACAAGGAGCAGATGGTTTGATCACAGTCAGTGGAGCTGAGTTCCCCCGTCCTCTGAACTGTAGCATCGCAAATTCCAGGATGCAAAGTTGTCCGCATCATCTACTTTACTTTGGCGTTGAAAGACTCACATGTTCTGATCACATGTTCTTCGGGACTGTGTGTGTTTCACAAACTGAGAGAAGCAAAGTTCATTACGTGTTGGAATTCGAATCTAAAACCTGAAAAATTAAACAATAATTGTTTAGCATTAGAACAGAATAAAGGTTCCAAAGTCGTTCTGCATCCTAAACACAACCTGGGGCCACTCGCTGGAGTGACTGTGATCAAACTGTCTCCTTGTTCTCCTGTGACATCATAGGCAGCTAAGCCAATGGGAACGGTCCCTTTAGCAGATTATTAGCAGGTTTATTGTCTGACTCAGAGTCTGCAGGAGTGTAGCTCCATAATAAAATATTCACTTCATAGACTGAAAATATATTTGTGTGAAACACATCATCATAAATACTGTGTCAGCACGTCCGAGCCTGCACCCAGTTTCCCTCGTCAGTGGAAAAGTAAAAGCAGACGTTTAACCATGTGATGAACTTCATTTCCCAGAATGCATCACTACAACACAGAAGGAGCAGACGGTGAGAGTGAAGCTTGTTTTCACGTGCAGCACGAATCGAAACCCGCGCTGCAATTCCCCTCACTGAGCTGCTGCTGTTGGGGTGGTGGTGCTCATGGGGGGGTCGTGCAGCTGATTATGATACTATGATGCTTGGTTCAGAGTCTATAGTCCCAGGAACCAGTATGAGCGCAAGGGGGGGGGGGTCAGAAGAGACACGCCTTCTTCTTCAAGTCATTCCTCTTCCAGAGAGAGAGGCGGTCAAAATCCTCGATGGACATCCTGAAAATGCTGAAGAACTCCTCCTGAGACAGGTGTCTCTGCAAGTGAGAGACACACAGAGACAGAGGGTCAGAGTGACGGACAACATCCCATCTTATTCTGAGGCGAGCAGGCGTGCAGCCTTTACCTCCAGCCTGGTTCTGTCCACACCCGGAGGAATTTTGCTCCGTCCTCTGTGAGACAGCACTAGCGTCTCATATGGGTAAATCTGCAGACAGCAGTCACGATTACGCCACATGTGATGTCAAAGTGTGGACATGTCAATCATGTCATGTGTCTACACAGGTAAATCAGGTAAATTATAGTGAAGCAAACAGTCGGCTGTCACCTTGTGCTCCAACATGGTGGGCAGAGAGTTTCCTCGGTCCATCCTGGAGTCTCCGTTCTGTCACACACACACACACAGGTTCAGTGACATGAAGACTCGTTAACGTTTGCTTCATTGTTGCAGAGTCTGAAAACTGAAAACTTTACCTGAAGACCTGCAGACACAGACAGAAAAGAGAGGGAACAAAATGAAGTGTCGTTTAGTTGTCAGACTTCAGTGCCACCTTGGAACAATTCCACCTTAACCCAGTAAAGGACTAAAGTCTGCCTTGTAGCAACGTCACAGTTAGAAGCTTGTGAGGAAATGTCACAAATGTCCATTTATTTCTGAAAGTGTCTGTATTTCTACGGTTTAGACTTGGAGCTTCCTGTCAGGCTACAGCCGCTAATAAAAAATGAGAAGAGGAAGTTGGACTGTACCTGCAGGAGCTTTCTCAGACGTGCTGAACTCTGCCGACTGCAGCTGAAAAGACAGAAACACATTTGTCTTGTTCACCGCCGTCCACGCCGAACTGCGACAGGAATTGTGCATTTTCAGCCGTACTCACCCTGGACAGGCCCACCTTCGAGGACGCTGGGAAACACACAGACTTGGAGGCTGTGGACCCTGGAGGGAGAGCAACGAATGACATGAGCGAGAGTGAACATGAGAGGTCCACACTGTCTTCCAGCAGAGACGATTCCTCTGCCAGCCACCAGATGTCCTCAAAGTCCTCCTCCTCCCATGTCCATCTGCAGCTCAGTGTGGTGCTCAGAGGCCCCACAGTGAATATCCAGTGTGTGGGACTGGCTAACACTGGACACGATGGACAAATGAGTCCACATGTTTGACGGCATGTCTGTGTGCTCTTACCGGAGTTGTGGCTGCGGTCGGGGAGAGAGCGGGTTTTCCTTCTCAGCGGAGGTGCAGACTTCCCCAGCTCCTCCTTCAGGATAATTTTCCCCAGATTAGACTGAATCTGAAGACAGAAAAAGCCACGGGACACCTGCTCAGTTTGACAATCACAGCCCGGCCAACATACAGTCCAGTTCCTGCAGTCTCACCTTGTTGAGTTCTTGTTTCTGAAGAGCTCTGAGTCCCCACACTTCATCGTCCAGCTCCCTGTCCTCCTCCTCCTCGTCTTTATCCGTCTTCCCCTTCCTCCTCCACTCCTTCTCTAGAGGGAGGAGAGGAGGCAGGACGCAAGGAGACGAAGCGAAAGAGGAGACGAGAGAAACGCAATAAAGAGAAAACAGGAGGTGACAAAAAGGCAAAAAAGGAAAAAGGAAGAAAGCGAGGAAGCGAGGAGAGGAAAGGAAATAAAGTGAGAGAGGAAATAAGGAAGGAGCAAGGAGAGGAAAGGAAATAAGGAAATCACATTCATAGAAGATTAAAAACCCCAGTTTTTTGTTAGATTGTCCTAAATGCAGCACAATTTGTGTGTGTGTGTGTGTGTGTGTGTGTGTGGGTCGTACCAATCACAGCGCGGGAGGGGGGGCAGGGCCAGTACTCTGTCTCTATCATGGAGGGCTGATTAGGGTCTGGAGGCCGAGCTGCTGGAAACTTGGACGACTCGATGATCAGATCCTCAATGTGTTTGTCCTGCGGGACCGAAGAGGATGACACATCTGCACGCACACACACACACACACACACACACACACACACACACACACACTCACGGTTTAACAGCAGCTACATGCAGTAACATCATTTCTGCAGCCGAATTGTCCTGATTTTACAACCAATGAAATGACCGGCAGAGAAAGGTGAACAGAGCGCACCTTGTTTGTAGATGGGAGGCTTCTTATAGATGTTGCTGCCGTTTTCTAAAAGAGAGACGTCAGAGACAGGACGTGAGGGATACTGAGCCGTGTTTCTGAAGCTCAGAGCCGATGGTTTTAGCTCTTTTTTTACATAATGATGTAAAAATATCTCATCAGTTAATTTATTTGCTCTGAATTTGTCACATGGAGTCAAATCCACGGAATAACTATGTGCATTAGCTCTCAGACTGTCTAACTGTCAAATTTTCCATTCATGCTCTTTAAAATACGTTTCATTTTTACGTATTGAACAGTTTCCTCGATGTCTTAACATACTGTTTTTTGATGATCTCATCTGGAAGATTTAAGTCATTAAAGTCAACTCCACATTGATCAGCTCCGACATCGAAATGTGTGATCCATCAATAATTTAATCCAGTAACAACAAGCAGATCATACTGAGTATTTTTGGTGATAATATGTGTTATTTTTAGGATGAAATGTTAGCGACATCCATTGAGGAGGAGAAACGATGAGGCTGGGACAGACAGAGACGCCAAGGACAATGGAACTTGGGAGACGTTGATACCAGGCCTGTGGAAATGCTGCATGCTGCTCCTGGACCCGGAGACCTGTGCGCTGGGCGTGATCGGGGCATTCGGTGTGTGCGGCGTCGATGGCGTGTGTGTGCTGTGTGTTCGGCTGCTGGTCTGGATGGTGGAACCGGGCGAGGACCCTCCAGGAGAGCGGGTCTCCAGCCACTCTTTGGACACGTTCTGCAGTCACAGAGAGCAGCAGTGAGACCGGACGGAGCTTCAGGTCTGTCAGCACTTCGGTCAAGCGACCGATGTGACAGAAACAGACGGGGGGGTCTTACCTCAGGGGAGGGGGGAGGGGAGATAGAGCGTGGAGACAAAGACCTCTGCAGAAAAAGAAGCAAAACTAGATTTAAACATAGAAACAGAATCAGAACAAGGCACAAACAAAGAGCTGAGTGTCAGCATGAGCAACAGAAGCTGCACCAGGCCAAAAAATAAAGGTGTTTGTTTGTCGAGATCATAGTTAACTCGACGCATCTGGGCTCAAATAAGATCTTGTGCATGGAATTTTTGACAAAGCATCTATTTTATTTTTTGGATTCCGCCTTCGGAGCTTCAACCGTCATTCTGTTTTAACAGTCACTTTGAATCTCAGGTCCAAGGACCAAAGACCGTGAGACAATCACCTCCAGGGGGCTGTAGCTGTAGTGCGGCTCGTAGATCATCAGGTCTGGTCTCTCTATGTCCAGGATGGCTTTGTCCCTGGGTAACGCCGCCAAGTCCTTATAGCCGATAACTCCATCCTCCAATCGGACCTGAGGTGGGGGGGCCGGAGGGAATAGCCAGAGATTACAGATTACGGCTCAAGATTAATCCGAAGGATGACAGAAGTCGATCTGTGTGCTCGTCTCACCACGATGGCGGCAGCAGGGGATCCTGGGATGCTGGAGCCTCTCATTGACAACACACTGCCTGGAGACGTCTGGGCCGTCTGCTGCTCAAACACACACAGAGGTCAGAGGTCAACCGAAGCTGGGCTCATAATCATAAGTGGACGGGTTCTGAGAGAGAAGAAGACAAGAGCTACAAGGACACACGGTGAAGTAACAGGACGTTTACCTTAGGCATCATCCTGGCTGATGATTAGTTACTTCCTGGGGGAGACACAGAGCCAACATGGTGTTATTTTAGATTTATGTCTCTGCTGAGTGGGGACAGAAAGTGAGTCAGACACCAGCTGACTCAGTAACAGTGTGTGTGTGTGTGTGTGTGAGTGTGTGAGTCAGCTGATGAGCACAAATCTGCTGCAGAGGCTTTATTTAACGGGACCAGAGTTCAGTCGGTGATCTGAAGTCGGAATAATCAGCCAGCCCGTCTCTCTGTGTTACACGCTGATGCTTTTTCAGCGCAGGACAATGGAAACACTGACACTTCAATATGGGACAGACAAAGACGAGACACAGGATATAAAGTGAGAAAGTCTCACGGGGAGGTGGACGGTACAAGCAGACACTGGACTTTTCCACAGCAGAGCAGGCTTTGACTCTAGAGACACATGTTTTGGTGGTGACTGTTACACAATGAGACACAAGTGATAAGGACGTGTGTGACGATGTCAAACGATGGTGCTCCTGGAGCGTCCAATAGTAACTCTGGCATCGATAGGAGATACTAAAGGTCATAAAAAGCAACACAATTTGACTTCTTTATGTGACCGTGTGGGATGAGAATAAAGATTCAGGTTCCGTCCACATATCGGGCTGAATGTCTCCTGCTGCTCTATACATAGCTTATCTGTAATTGACTCAAAGCGTCCCGGGGACAGGGGGGACAGACAGCAGGTTTCCCTGCTCAATGTCAGATAAAAGCGAGGCCGTGAACAAAACTCCCATCACGTGAGGCTCCGCTGCAGCTCAGCTTCTGTTTGACCTGACTGATGGACACAAAGGGACTCTTCTAGAGTCCACAGCTTTGTCCAGCACACAGAGACACGCGTGGAGCTGCGGGTAACACGCGGTCAGAGACGGCCTGTGTGTGTTTGGGTTACCTCAGGGAGAGTCAGGGGTCATGTCTGTCTGTTTGTGTCGGAGGCTCTGCAGCCGGATCAGCACCTGAAAACACACAAAGACACACTCACATCAGAACTCAGCATGTGCTTTCAGCTGTGCTCGTCCCCTGAAAATAAACGGATTCACCCAAAGACACAGTGGAACTGAACAAAGTGGACTCCACTCGCTCACAGTCTGTGGTTGTGATTGTCTTGTTTGACTTCTCTTTTTAACTGTGGTCTTTCTCTGACCGTTCGTGGGGCTGTCTCGTGCTTTTTTTGTTCATTCCTTTGCATTTTAATGGTCATTTTTCAGCTTTGTCTTGTTTGGTCTTTTTATATTGTGTTTAACTGAGCTCGGGGACTTTGAAGAAGGACGCAGTCCGTCCAGTCAGAGTCTCTGACCTGGGCACGCCCTGCCTGCTGGTAGACCTGCTCCACGCTCCACACGCGGGGTGTCCTAAAACCTTCAGACCGACACGTCCCTGCACGACCACTTGAATCTCTGCGGGTGTCTGGTGTCTCTGTGTGGTCACCATGAGGGGACAGACTCGAGATTTCCGATGTCTCCATCTGTGATGATGTCACAGGGACTTCGACCCCACGTCCTCGTACATGCTGACTGAGCCCTCTACCATTTCACCCGCTCCCCTCTGTACATGTATGTACGTCCCAGACCTACTTAACAAGCCTGCCAGCTGGCCGGGATGTCCTGCAGCTTTGTCTGTCCACATTTTGTTGTAAAATTCTCTTAAAAAAGGACACGTGAGCGAGTGGTGAAGGTGACGTACGACCATTGTGCTCTGCACACATGTGTTTTAATTCCATTCCTCACCTTTAGTCAAACAGTGCACATCTGTCCTGCTGTTTACAGTGATTCCTGAAAGCCACACGGAGGAGCTGTGTCCTGGTCTGGGAAACACTGGACTAGTCTAGTTTGGTGTAGGGAGACAAGTTGCTATGTGCTCTGCAGTGAGCAGCAACAATCTAATCATGTATTTCATGTACTGTTAGTAAAAACTGTAGTTTTCCATTGAACACAGTAACGTAAAGGTTCCCATCATCGATGTGTCAGCGTCAGGTGTCGGCAGCACATGATACCAGACTGAGCGGAGAGGACACTGATGGACAAACATGCGTGTGTGTGCCGACTCACATGTTCACCGTGGGTTCGTTTTCTTCGCTGCAGCACAGATTATTCTGCTCTCGGTCTAAATTTAAAAGAGAAGAAAAGCAGCAATGAGAAGGAATAAAAACAGACTTGGGTTCATTTTCTCATTTGTGACAGGGAGCGTGAGAGTATGGCACTACAACTAACTATAAGGGGACGGGTAATTAACAAATACATTTTTATAAATGTACAAAGGCTTGAAATTGAAACAAAATAAATATTGCACTTACAATTGCTGTGGATAAATTAAAACATATTCTCTCTTTTATAAAGAGATGATTGTAACTACACATAACTGTACAATGCATGAGAGGGAACATGTGGAAATTAGAATGTTGTTTGGCATAATTCAAATGACCATATTACATCATCTTTGAATTGCCTCGGTCACTTTCAGCCTCCACACAGAAAAGCTGCGAGACAATGGAAGACCAACAGGCTGCTCTCCTCAAGTTTATGCATAAACCCTCAGGTGAGCTGATCCGGACTCAGTCCAGGTGAAGCTGCTGCACAGAGGCGGCGCCGAGCCGAAAACAGACGTTTAAAGCCCTGGTATATTCAGCAGGTGTCTGAATGGACCGTTGGACACAGATGGAGTCGTCCTGTTTTCTCTGTGTTTGACATCCCACACTGAAGCTCTGAGTCTATTTTCAGATGCAGCTTTTATTTCCAGTTAGTTGATGCTGTTGCTAAGCAATGGTGCTGGCAGGAGACGGACTGCAGAAAATAAAATCAGCTCGGAACGGCCGAAAACAAAACGTGAGACCGAGAGACATTCTGTTGGACCAACACGAGGAAAATGTTGTCATGTTTAAAGACTGAGACACCAAGTGACAAATAATCTTCGCAAATAATAAAAAAGCACCTTTACTTGCTGCCAGACAACTTCGAGTGAGGAGAACAAACAGGAAGCAGTCCACAGTCTCTGGCCTCTCATCCTCTCTTCGTGTCCCCTAAAACTGGTGGTCCTGTGCCAAACCCCCACCGGTCCCTAAACTAGACCAAGTCCCGTGAGTCTAAAATGATCTGGTGATTTTAGTGGGAGAAAAGCCGTTGATGCTGCTGCTATTTAACGCTTCAGCTTTAATATTTGGCCCCATTATGTGGACATCTTCCAGAGTTTAGTCTGTTTTAGTGCAGGACAAACGTCTTTTTGTCCCTTTTCTTCAACTGTAACCAAACAAAGAGGAAATTTGTACTAAAAGTTTAGAATCCGACTGCTGAAGCGTCATGTAGCTCTTCTTATATGTACTGCCACAGAACAAGTCCTTTATTTAGGGCAGAGAACGTGTCCTTCAGCGTCTTGTGGTGTTTGTCCACAGGTTGTCAACAGATTGTTACCGAAACACTGGCAGAGGTTCAGCAGCTCTGCAGGGAGAGCAGATAACTCAGAGGAATGCTGGGAGATATCTGAAGGTTGCTAGGTTACCGCACCCAGTCGTCCAATCAGCTGGCAGAACTGTGACAGAGACAAATGGGGAAGATGCTGCGCTGAAACAGACCTCCCACCGTCAGACCACCCTGACACTCACACACTGCAGGGTTCGGGTGAACCCCACCCGGGTGGCATGTATGAGAGTAAAAATCCAACTTCCACACATGCAGAGTTACTACAGCCACGCGTCCCAAAACTTAAGAGCGGAATGTGAATGTGATTGGAAGTGGGCTGTGAATTCACTAGTAGCACAAAGTCAGAAAAACTCAAAGTCCAGCACTAAGCTGTTTCTGACTGTAGGACACGGTGGACATCCAGTCTCCAGCTTCACTCATTTCCCACGGACTGTTCAGCAGGTCAGAAGCGAACAGCGGATAGACGAATCGCTGCAGGAGACGCGTGGAAACTTCACAAGATTCACTCTCGTCCATGTAATTTTAAGAGACAATGCGACGTAATAGAACAGCTCTGTGTTAGAGTTCAGTACCAGAGGTCCCATTTGGAGAAAGAATTTAAAAAACAACATGCTGGCGTTTGCACGGTCTGTGCTGTTATAATTTGTCCTTGGGGTGAACTTGGGCTTTAATTTGTGAGTCCCTTCATATACCATGCCTGGAAAATTTATGAAGGAGATGCTACACTAAGTTATTCTTATTTAAGTTATGGTTTACAGTTACATCCTGTATCAGAGACTGGAATTATAATTCTTTCAAACCTAAATATTTCGAGTATCGAACGTTTACACCCAGGTTTACACAAAAGTGCTGCTGAAAGTTCTCTGTGTGAAGAATCGGAATAAAAATGAAGCAGCAGAATTTCACAACTCAGTTAAGTTATGTATTTCTTCCATTAGGGGAAAAGAATGTTTGTCAAACGTGTTATTAAGAAATTGTTTAGGAGAAGGTAAAAAGATGGAATGGAATCAATATCGGTGTCGGCAGATAGTCAAGACTGTGGTATTGGGTGTCGGACACGTAAAAGTGGCATCAAGCCAGTCCTAGTGGAGACGGACATGAGTTCACACACTTCTCCAGTGGGCGTCCACCCGTCTCCTACTCAGTAAACCATTGCGTCAATTTCACGGAGGAGGTCCTTAGTGCTGGTCACTGCGTCTTGATAAAGCAGGAACCGCAGGGACAGGTCCTGAGAACGTGCAGACCTTAACTTCAGCCAGATTTATGACTCACACACACTGAATTCAATCAATCTCAAAGACAAAAGAAGCAGTTTGTGGATCACTTGTTCCCATAAACCACATGTCGTTGGTTTGTGTGTGGGGCTCATCACTGTGGACAACAAACCCATAAAGGTCATTAGGACGCCTGGAGTCCGATCATCTGGGAACCAACACCTTCAATAGGATGTTACACAACACACCCGTCGTCTGTCCACAGCCTGTCGTCATTCACTGTCCATGGAGACCGCGATGAGTTATTAACAACTGGAGAGCGGAGACATTCGCGTCTTCACTCACACAAGACACGAACTGGGGACTATTCCAAAAGTCAGATGTAGTGAGAAGCAGAAAAGACGACAGAAAAGAGTCCCACTGTTGGACAAGGTCCTGATGGTATGAAGTAGTATTGTCAAGGCCGTGGACACACCCTGCAGACGTCTGTCCACTCAAGAAGACTAATGGAAGACGAACTAGAATGTTTGTCTGTCGGGTCACTGGCGAAAAGCAGCGGTTTAGGTTCATGGGCCGTCACAATAACCCACCTGGTGTGCACTTACTCACATTAATGATGCGGGTTTGGACACACTAGATGTTCTGTGTTAGCGGGCCCAGAGTGTCAGCGGGACAACGAGCCCAAACCTACGTCCACGGGGATGTCAGCTGTCTGCACAGAGGGACAGGGGGTCCCGCAGCAGGTGGTATGGCCCCCACAGTGCTGAGACCTGCATGGTGGAGTCAGAGTGGATCCATGAAGAGACGCTAACAAGCGGCGTGCTGAGAGCACTTCCTGTACCGCTGTAGACGGTAAACACGAGCGAGGCCTCTTGAGTTTCAGTCTGACAGGAAATCACACGGTCTGTGTGTGTGTGTGTGTGTGTGTGTGTGTGTGTGCTGGCAGCCTCTTATCTCAGTTCAGACAGACGTGACCACACCCAGTTGGACCGTGCTGAGGTAACGGCTGCCCCCATTGGCTGACGCAGACGACATCACAGCATCTTTAACGTCTTCCTGGTCAAGATGTGATTGAAATGTTTCCCAACGCGTTTGCTCATTTCTGTCCTTACCACCTTCTTTCCTTCCTTATGTCCTGCCCTTTCGCATTTCCTTTACACTTCCTATTTCCTTTTCCTTTTTACTTTACTTTCCTTCCTATTTCCTCATTTCTTCACCTCCTACTTTCCTTATCTTATTTCCTTGCATGTCTCCTTTCCTTCTTCCTTCTTCATTCCTCTGTTAATTCCTTTTTCCCACATTGGTTACATTGATTCCAAACGGCACCTTTTATTCTTTCTTGTCCTTTGCTTCACTATTCCTTCTTCTTACCTTCCCTTTCTCCTTCTTCCTTTTTGCTTCCAAGGGTTTTCATAACTTCTTCCCTGCTTTCAGACATCTACACAACATTACCTTCTTACTCCCTTCTTTCCTTGCCTTTGTCCTTTCCTACTCTCCATTGTCTTTTTGACATTGTCCCTTTCATATGTCTCCTTTCCTCCAAGTCTTCCACTATAAGCAGAGCTGACTGAGGGGACACGCCTCAGCTTAGAGAGGACGTGTTGACCTGAGTAAACCTCGTCCATCTGTCGTATCAGCATGAATGCAAGAGCTGCTCAACTTAAAATTCCTGCAGTGACGGAGCTGATGGGGAGCGAAGGCCTGCAGCCAAAACAACCCCCCCAACCACCACCACCAGCTCCACCGCTGTCTGTGCCCATGGCCTCATTCCTGCAGCATCAACAACCCCCCTTCAGCCCCCCCAGACCCCCTGCTGTACCCAGAGATAAGAGCGGAGGCCTCCGTCTGCTGCTGGATCCAACTCACAACATCATTAAAGGCACATTCTGCTTTTCAGAGCCTGGACATTAAACTGGTGCAGAGGACAGGAATGAAAGTCCTTCACCTGAAACGCCTTGTAGCACCAGATCACCCTAATAGACCACTTCAGTCTCAGAATGGGAGGCAGAGCCTTTAGCCATCAAGCTCCTCTCCTGTGGAACCAGCTCCCAGTCCAGATTCGGGAAGCAGACCTGGGGGGCTGCTGAAACACTGATAAATGTACATTATCAGCATGAAAATAAAATAAGATATTTATACATCAGCATGATGGGACTTTGTTCTTTCCTATATGATGTCTGTGTTGTTTGGTAGAGGACAGACATGTCAAAAAGGTGCATTTCATGATGCGCAGGCCCAAACCTGCAGATCTACTCCTGTTTTTATTTCTGCTGAGTCTCAGTGGAGCAAAGATTCTATTGTATAACATGAGAGAGGATGACTCATGTGTCCAGAAATAGAAGAAAGTGTCCATGCAGCGTGCTGAGGTGTTCAGGGACTGTACAAGTACAGGAAATCACAGACACAAACACGTTTCCTTCGTCAGCAGGTAGAAAAAGTGAATTAAGTTTTTAACAGCATTGATCTACATTTGCTTCCATAAAGGTCCAATCAGAGATCCAGATTAAAATCAGTTCCCGCTGCTGTTACACATTATTTTACTTCAGTGACATCAGTGAAAACAAGAACATTTCTTTGTTTCCTGCGTTTCGTGACTGAACGATTTGTTGTAATGAGAAAGCCAAATGTTTGGATCTGCTTACATTTGGTCAGGTGATTTTGAGGTGATTTTGTTGGCGTGTAAAGTTTCACGTCAGTGGCTTCACACGGTCCAGTTCAACACATAGATGGTACAGAGAGCTTGCAGACATGGACGGTCATGATTGAACTGTCACTTCATTCAGTCTGTCCTGACTGTGGCCTTCAAACAAAACACATCCCTTTGCACAGAGAATCAGGCACATTGACCTCTGACCTCTCAGGCCATGGCTCAGTGCGTCCATTCAGGGATCAACCCATGGCTGCAGCTCACAGCCCTTAGAGACTGAACTTTCTACCTGAAGTATCGGTCAGCTGACTAGTCCGAGCTTGTAAATAGAGCGGATTTCACATCTCAACCTCGTGAAATGCGAAACGCTCAGAGCTACTAAGGGAAAACCCTGCTAGAGACTTGGCTTCAGCTGATTTACCAAATGTTTGTGATCAGGTGCAGGACCTATTAAAGTCGATTCTACATGTGGATCAGATGTCGGTCACTAACAACCGGATGTCGATATCATTTGTAGGAACTTGTGTAGTGGTTGAAGCTGAGGAGCTTAGATCCGTTTCCAAAGCAAACAGGTTCCATTTAACATCAGTACCTGTGAGAACAGGTACATGAAGCTGCAGCAGCTCCCCGCCGACGGGTTTTCACACAATTATCACAGACACGAGTGCTGATCGTGACACTTGTTACAGATCATGAAGGATCTCACCGTGAGCTCTGACCTTTAACCTCTCTGCAGAAATGTTACCTATTCACAAACAGAGATCCTGTTGTTCATGTCTCCATGGCAACACCTCTCTCCCACATCTCATGAGCCTCCTCCCAGTCCATCCACCTCCATCCCTTACACAAGCACAAACCCAGGCCTGAACAGTTTTTCTTACACACAACAAACGGTTTTGCTTGTAGAATGAGTTGCTGGACAGTAAAATTCTCATCATTCCACTGCAGGTTAGATAATCCAGCGAGAGCAGAGATGTTCACACATTTTACAGCCAAAACAAATACGTCAGAGACCTGGTACGTTTGCTTAAGGGACATAAAGGGGAGGAACGAAGCACAGATTTAGGGTGAGATGGTGGATGGAGACAACATGGACTGTAGAGTGTGAAGACAAGTTCAGGTTACGTTCTAGTTCCTGTATATAACCCACGCCATTGTCAGTCACAGATATTAAAGGTTTGTGAAATAATCTTGAGAAACAAGATTGTTTCACTGTGTCTCTGTAACATGATGTCATCCAGCAGGATGCTGGGCTGGCCAATCACCTGCCTGCAGGTAAATCTAAAACTCTAACCTTCAGATCGTCCCCAACTGAAGCTGCAACAGCTGCGAGGAAAAGGTGCGAGTCACGCGGGTGGAGACAACGATCAGAGGTGGTCGGCTCGTAACTTCCGCCGGACGATTCAGGAAGTCGGTGTTTCCACATCATTTCTGGGGCCTGACCATAACTTGGAGGTTTGTTCAACGACCTCTCATGTTAAGGGCCCGTTCTACTGGTACCCACAGTGTACCAGTACAACGGGCCCAGTAAGATTCTGCCACGCAGCGGAGCTGGACTGGACCACGCTCAGCGTTTGGTCACTGAGTAACCGGTGAGGGACGACCAAGTTCCATCACAGAACTGAGTTCCAGCCTCAGTCCTGCAGCTGGACAAACCCGTGATTCCAGCTTTGACGGGCAGCTGTGCCTGCACCGTCAGTCACAGGAAGGAGGCTTCCAGAGCCGCTCGGCAGATGTTGTGATGCTGGATGAGGATGGGGGAGGTTTGAGGGTGTTACATAAAACCATCCTCTCCTCACTAATCCTCCCTCTCCTCGCCGACTCACCCAGTCTCTTACATAATTTCCACACCAACCCATACAGGACCCGAACCAAACAAAGCCTCTGCACCTGGATCGCTGGACCCAGTCTGACGGGGTGACGGACCGGGCCGCGGGACCAGGTGGACACACAGCGGTTCGGAAGAAGAACGAGTCCATAACATGAGCGGCACTTTTCCAGTTTCAAGTCCAGTTTACAGACTGACCACCTGCATTTCGGGAACCTTCCTGCCGTGTTTCTAAGGACTGCGAGCGCCTCAGCCCGCGGGGAGCTGTGGCCGAGCTGAGCAGGGTCCTACCTGTCCGCTGTCCCAGGTTCGTCCGGATCCGAACGTTCGGCGGCTCCGAGCAGCTGGTCGTCTCCTGTCAGACTGCGCGCGCGACCGTGTGCGTGTGTGCGATAACAGAGCGCGCGACTCTCTCTCCGTGGAGCGTTCCATTTTCGGGGGGGGGGGGGGGGGGTTATCACAGAAATACTACGAATATTAGCACGAATATTTGTTACTTCAGGTACAGTTATGTGCAAATCAACAAAATGTCTGGTTCAACAAGTGTGTCAAGAATTATTGTCATATAATGAAGTAAACTCTATGATGTAAATAAGTGAAATGTTAGTGTATTATAATGTTTTCTGACTATTTGAATTTCTGTTTGCAGAACAGGAAGTCCCTCCGCCTCGTCTCTTTCTCCTGGAATGAAGTGTGGATCCTTTTGCATGAACTACTGTTCCCACAATGCACCAGCGGCCTTTTGGGGGCTTAGCTTTGCTTTGAGTTTGACTTTCATTTTGTAGAAAAGTATTATCTGCAACATATCTATGATAATCAATATATAATACAAGAATATGACTTAAAGGTACAAATAGTATCAGAGTCACCATAGTAACAACACGTCCATCACTTTTAAATAAAGCTCGTACTGAGGTTCGTTCACAGGTTCCAGCGACAATGAACATTTTCTCCCCATGAAAAGTCGGTGACATTTGCTTTTTCATGGCTACTAACTAAAGAATGAATTATGATGGTTTTTTACAGTAACTGGCAGAAATTAGGTTCGTAAAGTGTTTTTCTCCTTGAATCTGTGTATAAACAATACCTGAAGATGGAAATTTCATCATCATAAAATCATATATCATAAAACTTGATATATGAGGCACATGTGGAACCAATCTGGACTAATCTTCTACATCAATGTTATCAACAGCATTTTTTTCTTGGTCCATTCTTATATTTTTCAAAATTGTGTAAATGTTTAGTATTTTCAACCAGAAATCTAATGCACACAATGTCACTAACTCCATCATAATGTTCTTTCCTTCTCAATCATATTTAAGGTGCACTGTGAAATGTTTGGCTGTGAGTTAAAGCAGATCGATGCACTATCTTCACAGCAAGTAGAGTGAAGTCACAACTGCACGGTAATCTCACAATTTATTGAAGGAAATCAACTGGACTCAGCAGTATGCTGGACACACAATGTTAGAACAGAACCAACACACAGTTCAGCCGTTAACCAGCTCAGACCTGTACACAGAAAAGACCAAAACAAAACGTCGTGTAGAGACAGAGTACAACTGTAATACGGTGACACTAGCCCCTTCTTTTCCCATGTTGTTCCACTTTTGCCAACAACAGTCTTTTTCTCCTTCAGTGAAGAGCAGCGATGTGGAGCTCAGGTTTCAAAGAGGTTTCAAAGAGGCTTCAATCGGCGCAAACTTCATTTGAGCTATTTTTATCGTTAACTTCCTGATAGACACTAAACAAACTGTGTGGTTCACATTGACAATTTGTAAATATCAGTATCCTGAAATAACCCACAATTATTTTATTTTTACCTTGTAACTTTGCTTCGATTTTCCCTTAAGGCTGAAAACATTTGCTCTGTCAGTCCACAATTACGTAGTTAACAATTACAAGCTATACACAACTCAATGTACACAAATGTTTGTACCGCGAGTGTCCGTCAGGTGCAGGTCACTGCTGACTCTGGTCCTGAGGTGTTGTATGGGCAACAAATGCACATTAATAATCATTCATATTTTTTTATTTAAGGCCTTATCAGCCGAGAACAAGCCACCAGGTTTGCTCTAGATGTCCTCAGGGTCTTAGGGGGTCCAGGTGATGACCCTGATGGAGGTCTGTGCATCTCTCTGGATGTTTGGATCCTCCTCCGCGGCCTCGCTCCTCCTCACCAGCAGGGGGAGCTTTGGCAGCAGGAGGGAGCGGCCTTTTGGATCCTCAGCCAGGGAGGTCAGAGCCCGCAGGGAGTACATGATGAGGGCTTTCCTGTCCGCGCCCTCGTCTTCTCTCTTCGTCACCAGGTCGAGGAGGATGGGGACGATGTCCAGGTCCAGACACTGCTGCTTCCCTAGAGGAGATTGACAGGTCACTCTC
Source organism: Channa striata (assembly GCA_033026295.1). Classification (NCBI taxonomy): domain Eukaryota; kingdom Metazoa; phylum Chordata; class Actinopteri; order Anabantiformes; family Channidae; genus Channa; species Channa striata. The sequence goes on from CM065178.1 coordinate 26,577,265, forward strand.
AGTTACTCCTGGAGGGGCAGAGGAAGTCAGAACTGGACCCTGGTCCACATTAGCCAGTGTCTATCAATTTATTAGACATTGGCCAATGTGGGGGGCACACAAAAAACTACTACTAAAGTAACCGAAGGAAGGTTCAAGGCCACCACAAAGCGACTGACTAAAAACATACGCAACTAAAATAGTCCAAGCTGCCATGTTTCGATGCAAAATGGCTCAGAGGACACAGTGAAGCATTAGAAAAATTATAGCAAACTATCAAAGAGACACAACTAAATGTTGATGCCAAATAGTTAAAAAACAAAAAAATACTGAAAAGAGGCAAAAAATAAATGAACGAAGCCAGCCAATCACGGAGATCCAGTCTGCTGCTGAAGCTACAGCATTTCTTTTGGACAAAAAGTGTTAGTTTGTTTGTTTTCTCCATAGCAACAGCAGCCTCCCGGCTCACGGCTGTTGCAGTTTTTTTCTTTAAAGGCGTCCAGCAACGACTGGGTCATCAGTGAAGAACTGCTGTCAAACTCAGCTAGTCTATGAGGATGTCTGTACCTTTGGTGGTGATCACAGTGTACATGATGACTCCTGCAGCGTTGGCCTGAATCTCTACGTCTTTGTCCTGCAGGAGGTCGATGAGGACAGGAAGCAGGGACTCGTCACACACCTGCAGCTTCCCCTCCTCGGGAACACTGGGACAAGCAGAGAGCAGTCACAGCTCGGACACAAAAGCCAATGCACGTTTCTCTACAGAGCGAAGCGGAGAGCCGAGTTTTACCTGAGGGCCATCATGGCTGCCGCCGCCTCTCTGCGGATGTTCGGGGAGTCGTGGGAAAGTCTTTGGCCCAGCAGCGAGACTCCACCGGAGGCCAGAGCAGGGAGAGCGTCCAGCCTGGAACAGCGGCTGAGTGTGGAGAGGAGCAGCGTCTGCACCTCCTCCTCGTCCTCCTTCTCCTCTCTGAGCTTCAGCATGAGCTTCGGAATCAGGCTGAGGAGAGCCTCTGCACCTGCAGGACCGGACGACAGGTCAGACCCTGACCTCCTGACATTTCCCGCCTTTTTTTGTTTCTGCACAGATCCTACATGTAACGTTACTGAGGCTGACGGATAAGTAAGTAAGAGAGATAAGTTAGAGATGAGATTAGACTTTATTGATTCCACAGTTCAGCAGCAGGAGGAACAAAGAACATACACAGAACAGTCAACTTTAGTTCCGCGTCAAACCAGATAACAGAGAAAAAAGCAGCAGCATTAACTGTGCAAAAAGGTAATAAAAAAACTGAGGATAAAGACACCGTTTGTCATTTTGACCGATGAGTTTTATTAGAATAAAGATTGTTTCAAACTACTACTACTTCGCTTTCGGCGTTTCCCATCAGCGGTCGCCACAGCAAATCATCCTGAAGATGGTTTCAAACTACTGCCTGTTTATTTCAAAGTAAACACTAAAATCTCCTGTTAAATCAGCTGTGACTTGAAGCCCCGGATGAGTCGGACCACGCTGAGCGTACCTGCAGGCAGCAGGGCGAGGCGGTTCAGCACTCGGTGGACGTTTCTCCTGCAGTAGGACGACGAGTCGTCCAGCAGCTGAGACAGAGGAGGAAGCAGGGAGGAGGACAGCAGAGCCTGTCTGCAGGGGGACACAACACAGAGACAGTGGGTAACAGCCATTGCCCAAAACAGGAGGGACTGAATGGGACTTTAAGCAGAGTTCGAGACGGTTCGGGCCCAATGTGGACCGGGAGTCCTGCTGTCCCTCGTCCCGTTGTTACTGGTGTTGAGGTGAAGACACTGTCCTCACAACAGAGCGACAGCTGCAGGCTCACCGGGCTCTAGTGTTAGAGACATTTGGGTCTTTACCGAACTTTCCCTTTACGTCATTTCTTTTGTCTCTGGGCTGAACCGAATCCTTTCCGGTGTGTCCGTCCATGAACACCCACAGTGAAACACCTGAGCAGGCTTTGGGAGGACGGGAATTTTGAGACAGGGAAGGAAACGGTCACCTGCCGGTGCTGTGGGCGGTCAGCAGGTGCAGCAGCTCACAGGTCTGTGCTCGGACCGATGGATCTTCATCCACCAACAAATCCTTCAGCTGCCCCAGGAAACCTGCAAACAAAACGTAGGTGAAAGTTATGGAAACGACTCCATGACCAACTTCACACACACGTCAGCTCCACTTCCTTTACAAATCAACGTTCTTTGCTTTGTCGGCAATAAAAAGGACTAAACACAAATGCAACGGACACGGTCCAGTCCCCGGTTCTTCCAGTAATAACGAGGATCACTCGCTGTCCCACAGAATTCTCTCCCGGACTCACCCTCGTTCACGGTCTGGTAGAGCCGCTCCGGTTCGTGCATCAGGTCGCAGAGCGACGTCAGAACCCGCCGCCTGACGTCGCTCTGCGGCTGCTGCAGCTGCTCGAACAGCTGCGGAACCGCCCGCTGCCCGAAGGCCACCGGGGCTCGGCTCGGGTCCATCACGGCACGCGCCACGGGGCGTTAACGCGTGGTTAGTCAGGAGCAGACGGGCTAGCTGCTCGATTAGCGCCTGCTGCTTAGTAACCGCATGTAAACATCATCACCCGGGTAACGGCGCTGCGTTCACGGCCTGTAGGAGAGGTGTTCAGGATCCTGAAAGAACTGATTAATTGGATTAATTGAAGGCTCACTTACTGGCCCAGATGTTTTTGTCCTTCCTCTTTACATTATTCAGACAGGGTCAGAATATTAGGAACATCTATTGGAACGTAAACCAGCTCCAGTTTGATCCTGCCTCTCAAACCACAGTCACGTCACCTTCACAAAGGAGAATTTACTGCAGCACTGTGGGATCAGATCGACTTAGTGAAGCTTGGCGTTCCTAATAAACTGAACGCAGAATTATTTGAAGGCTGCATCAAACACCTTTAGCGTGACAAATGATAATCTGATCAAATAAGTGACAGAGCAACAAACGAGACTTGGTGTTTCAAAAACTTCAAAATAGAAGTCGAATTTATTGTTATAAACCCCAATGTGTCGTCCTCCGTTTCCAGGAGGAAGAAAAAACGATGAAAAAAAAATACACAAAGATACACAAAGTGGGGAGGCAGGGGCCTCACATCTTTCTACTTCATGATGTTTCTGTTGCAGCTGGTCACAGAAAGGTTTGGAAACGATCCAAACGTCCATGGTTTATTCCACCTGACGCTGAGCCGACTACTCAATGAACTCAAATGTTTAAAAAAAAGGAAACTCCTTTGATTCTACTTCTTCTTCTTCTTGCTCTTCTTCCCTCCCTCCCCCTGCTGAGAGTTGGTGTCTCCGCCTCCGCTCTTCTGGGTCCGAGTCTTTAGTTTAGGGATCATCTCTGCTACGTAGAACATCACCTCTTTACCTGAGGACGTAAAACACACGTTTAGTTGACACGTGAGGCTTCTCGGGATCTGGCTTAACGGTTAGTGGGTGATGCCGTATTTTACCAACCAACCCTATGGCCACAAACACCCATACAACATTTCCCTGTGTTTCATACAGTTTCACACAATGTACAAGTGAGTACACTTACTACAGGACTACATCTGTGGTACTTTAGTGAGTATTCACTCACATACTTTTAATCCAGCACAGTTCAGGTTGAAAACAGTCTCATTTACAACTGGCTGGTTCAGAGGGTCTCTCCCCTGCTGCAGCAACCTGGTATTTTGTTTCATTCCTGTCCATATAAATGATTTGCTTGAATCCTTTCAGCTAACAGGATAATAATCAATTTGAATTTTTATAGTTTTAATGGCTGAACTCAAGGATGAACTTGAACCTGAAAGAAGAACAAAACTTGCTGTAGCAGAAGGGAGCTCAGGTTGAAAAAGTCTCATTTACAACTGGCTGCGAAAAGAAAGCTAACAGGATAATAGTGAAAGTGTGAACTCAAGGATGAATTGATGTTCAGTTTGGATTACTTTACTATAAATCTCTCTTTTTATTCTAATCTCGCTCTGCTGGACCCAGGAAACTGTGGAAATTTCACAAGTTTATCTTTATGGCTCTTTGTTATTGATGAATGTAGAAGTCAAACTAAAGGAAGGCAGACTTATGTTGTACAGTAGTGGGATGAAAAGAACATTTCTAAAAACCACAGATATAGTTGCTAATGTCTAAGAAATTTGAACTTTGAACTTCCCCTTTCTCAGACCCTTGTTAAAGACACTGTGGAGAGCTTTAGGTCCACACAGTGTGCGCAGGACTTACGAGATGTGAACTTGTCCTGACAGAAGCTGCCATCTTCTTGCTTCAGCTGAACTCTGACACGACCTCGGAACTGGACGTCCCGGTTCCACTCCCTGGGGTGCATTTTATTCTATAGCACACACACACACACACACACACATGGGCGCAACAACAACAACAAAAAAAAAATGACATGGTGAAAACATCATGATAACTTCTTATCGTGAGTTAGCCTGTGACACAGAACCATGTCATCATATTATTTGTCTTAACCACACATAAAGTGTGTGTGTGTTTTCAGATCTACCTCCACGTAGACGTTCACCCCAGCAGCTGTCAGCACGTCTCTGATCTCAGCGCAGGACGGATTCTCCACACCCTGCACACAAATCATCGTCAGCTGCTCTGCACTCACTGACACACTTAGAGTCATTTCTCAGCATTGTTAAAAACAAAAATCGGTCAGTATTTATTCAACTTTTGTTTGACCAACGCATCTGGAGCAGTGACAGGATTATTATTTCTGCTCAGGGTAAATTGTAACAACTTTAATGTTGTAATGTTCTGACTTTCATCCAGCTCCATCATTACATGTCCAGTATTTTGGGTTATGTGAAAATACATGCTCGGCTTTGTGTTCAGTGCTAATCAGCAAATGAGTACAGCCTCACAGAGCTGCTAGGATATCATATTAACATTTCTATTCTGTTATTAAGCCCATCTAGGCTAATTACTACAAGAAAGCTTGAGGATAATGATAGTTCAGGGGTCAAAACAGGGCAACAAATTAAACCAGGAGATCAGGAGAAGTGAGAAACCTTCTCTGTGGGGATCCTTCGTCCTTCTGCCAGTGTCTTCTTACTGTTGATGTAAACTGGATAAAGGCAGATGAACCTGAAATACACGATGAACAGAGACTGACACTTTGCAGCACAAAACCAACAACAAAAAGCATCAACGGAAGAATAATCCAATGACGACACACGTGCTGTTACAGAAGGGTTCGGGGTTAATCTAAATCGCTTTTCTACATAGATTAAAGTGGATATTAAATTGTAATTAAGTACATCACAATGTATTAAGATCAGTTGTTTTATGTGACCAACAGTGCAAAACCCGATAAAACTCAATTTACAATTAGAAACAAGATGCAGCAAATAATCACATCTGAGAGATGAGAAAACGCTGGAGGTTTTAGCGTGACAGAAACAGCTAATCATCCACAGATGACCCTTCTGATCTGCCTGATGGATTAATTACCCATGTGCCTATTTGTGTGCTGATAGCTAATGCATAACAATTTATATAAATATTTCTATTAATTATTATTTTGAATGGAGCTCTTTAGGAGTCTGATATTAAAGTCATCAAAGACCTCGATTCCATTCAATGCCATTCAATTATTCAGGGCTTCCAATCGCAGCTTTCCTCAGTTTTGAGGGTTGTACAAAAAACTGGACGGAAAACTGTTTTTGCTGTAGTTTATTTGAAAAGTATTGAATGTTTTAAATCTCACTCCAGCAAAGGCTGCAAACGCTGTAGCAGATGTTTGCAGCAGTAACACGCATTTTCTGACATTTTATGGCTCAAACGTCTCTGACAAATTAGCCCAGCCCGCCCCGAACCGAGGAGTGACGAACATAATCGTTCGTTTGTGGGGTGCCTGAGCAGCTCAGCCTGGGATTCACTGCAGAACACCGGGTAGTCTGGTCCAGACTGGGGTCACACTGGAGGCCCACCGGTTTCTAGCACTGGCCTCAATGACGGACTGATGAACCACTTCCGGGAACAGTGAACCCCAGTTGACGCAGTGACCTCGAACGGGACTCGCCTCTCGTCGTGTTTTTCCGTCAAATACAACCGACTGTGCGGCTCGTCTGAGGCTCTTTTACACGTCATGCTAAAGGCCGCTGGGCCGAACCTCAGCTAAACACTGAACTTCATTTACATCTGACACGGTCTGTGTTAGAGATTAAAGTAAAACCACGTGGCTTTACATCAACCAGAGCATAGACAGCGATTCTTCGGGGGCATAAAACTGGGCAGCTTCACTCGACGGTAGCTCTCCTCTCCCTTAGGCTAACAGATATCGTTAGCCTAGCGCCATACAACTCCGTATTTCTTACAGATGGAACAGCAAAAGATACAGGAAACGTATGCCACCCTCTTAAAAACGACACGTTGGCTATAGGCGGAAATGATAATCAAAATACGTTTCCAGATTGTGGAGCCATCCTTAAACTCCAGGTATATTCTATAGGAGTTCTACAGAGCGTCAGCTAAGAGCTAAGCTACGCTAAGAGGCTAGCTCCGACGTGAACTCACCTCTCCTTGTCAGCGGGGTTTGTCGTTAGATGCGCCATTGTCCGGCCGGAACGGGAGCTGGACACGGACACTAACGACGCGCTCGGACCGTGCGCAGGTTGTTCCAAAGAGGCCGCGTGTGGAGCGCGTCACGGGACGTTCGCGGACTGTTGATCCACGGAGCGCTCGACTAAGTCACGAGCTCTCTGAGCATGTGTCAGATCGGCGCTCTTAAAATGAGGCATTTCATGATGATATACTGACTCATAGTAATAATAATAATAATAATAATAATAATAATAATAATCCCAATTTGTGTAAACCCGAATTTGTGTGGTGTCATTTTTTTAATCATCGTCCCTTCATATTTTTTCTGCGACACCTTAGCGGGTCGCGAACCCTATGTAGGTAAACATTCTGGTTGCATTTCTGGCGCTGTCCACGTGGTGACGCTGGCGCGCTGAGCCTGCGCACTGCTGAAATGCCCGGATGTTATTGTAGCTAGCTCTTTTAGCAAATCGGCTAGCCGCTGCGACGCCGCAGACATCTGCCGCATTGGGGACTTTCGACCTTTTTGACTCCCCTGGCCCATATAAACTAATTTTACCATCGCTAACATAACATTGGTAATTTATCATGATATAACTTGACTGAACAGCTCGTTAATTTTAGGTTCAATAGTTGATTTTCCAACCGGTTTGGCGGGACTAGATCGGGTTAACTGTACGACGAGCTAAAGGCTAGGCAGCTAGCGCAGCGACACAGGCCAGTTTGTTTTTTTCAGGTAGCTAACTTAGCTTAGCAAGCTACCGCGACTGTCATGGAAGACAAATCTTTTACTAAAGAGTTAGACCAATGGATCGAACAGCTAAATGAGTGTAAGCAGCTAACGGAAAACCAAGTCAGGACACTCTGTGAGAAGGTAAGTGACCTACAAGTATCCGTTTTGTCTAACTCAGTTGGCCTCGCTTTTCAGTGTGGCCTACGTTAGGAAAGCGGTTCCGTCTAATTTCTGGAAGGACGTACGGACAACTCGATTATTTCCATCACAATTTCGACCACTCATCATGGGATTGCCACTGTTCCACGGCAATAAAGCGTCTGAATCTAAAGTTGGAATGTATATTTCTTTAAGGTCTCCACTTAGGCTTTTCAAAACCGAGCTCTTGCGGATGCTTAAGGAGGAACTATAAAGGCCGACAATTGGCCTCTTTTACGACTTTACCAGTAGATAGACGGAGCCCGTTTCACTGCCCGTTTATGAATGGCTGCGTGTTACACACGGGCCACAGCTGGGCTCATGTCCAATTCTGGGACTCTGTTCTAACAGGACTTTGTCTTAGCAAGAAAGTCGCATTTTGGAGGGTTCATGTCGCCACCGCGCCCTGTTTTTATCGATCACTGTATTCGGGGTTGAAAGCCTCCAGCCCTGGGCAAGTATTCCGACGTCACCTCAGGTGTGTTGCACCACTTAGAAGGAACTCGTTGGGAACATTTTGTGCGCTGTCAAGCCGAACCGGTACCACTTTGTGAACCACGTTCGTGACAAGCTGCAGGCGGTACAATGTGTCGAATCATAGCGCGTGGAAGAGAGTCTCGGATCCTTTTTAGGAAACGCTGCAAGGGACGTGTTGGTATTGGGACCGGTTCTTAGACGGATCAATGTGAAGGTCAGATGAGTGGGGATGTTGTGGTCCATCAGAAAAGGGCTTGGGCCTTTTCGAGAGCAGCAGATCTTATCAAAATAACTTTCCAGTGGAGAACACATTGCACACTGAAATTGTCTGTATCTAGTTAATTTTTTAAAGATGATTCGTGATATTTACCGGCGAGATCGAACGGAATCAGAGTGCTTGCTTAGTTAAAGAGATTCATTTACAAGTTCACATTTGAGAAGTTGAGATCATTGGATTTAAATCAAAAATCTGAAAAATCACATTTCAAAAAAATTGGATGAAAATTCTTTTTATAATGTGTAAAATTGTTTCAACTTTGACGAACTACAATATCCAATAGATGATGGTGTCAGTAAATGCTGTTTTCATACATAAACTGTCATCTTGACCTACATGAATGCAGAATTTTATCAATCTATTTATTTTAACAAATAAATAATTGATTATAATTATAATAATAATTAGTATAAGGTGAGCGGATGGCAATGTTGTTGAATTCCTCTGCACTCGTAGTTTTTGAAAATGGGACATTGTGAAAAATCATTGAGGATAATGAGTAAATCCCTAACATTTTGGAATTTCCTGCTTTTGTGGTGGTGTTGTTTTTTTGTTTTTTTTTTTGGTTTTTTTAGTCACCCTCAAGAGATTTAAAAGGGTGATTCAGATTAATTTTTTATTTTTTTTTATTATTTTTATTTATAAGGCCTGTCATTTCAAGACTCAAATTGTTGTTAGCAGCAGCATTGCTTTGTAAATGAGCACAAGTAGAGAGACTGGGTCTACTGTGAAAGTAGACCTGGCTGCTGTAGTAAGACAGAATTGTAATTATCTCAGTCCTAAAGTCGCCATTCAAATCTTACTTTCAAAGTTAAAATGTTAAAGAGGAAATATGGCACTTCTGCAGCTGAGTCTGAGAGTTTGGATTTTTATTCCTGACCAAAACAAGTTTGTCCTAGAGTATCAATAATTGTCGAGTAGTGAAATGTGATATTAAATGTCAGATTTGGAACCTTACTGAATAATTATTTGATCAGTTTAAATCATTTCATTTGCATTTCACATTCAGATCAATTTATTTGTCATGTGCAGGTTAACGCTCAGTCAACAATCCAATGAAATGCTTATACAAGGCCAGAGGGAACCAACCAACTCACTATTTCAAGATGTTGATGAGAAAAATGTTGTTTAGGAACATGTTTAAATGCATGTATCTAATGTTGATACATTCCAGTTTAGATAGATTTCATTTATTGTTTTGTATTTGCTTTACTCTGTGATAGGGAATTGTTTCTTAGAAACCTGACAAAATCATTATTAAAGTTGTATGTCATTGTCTGCTCTTTTCACTTGCATCTGTCTAATAAAGGCAGAACAATGCACTAACCCCAAATTAATTTTCACCTTGATTTTCAAAAAATGAAGGCCAATGTCTCAAAAGTAATTTGCATTTCTTATGTGGATGTGTGAGACATAGTTCATGTATATATTACATGGTCACTTTGTTGTTTGAGATGCGGTTTAGAGCAGAACCTTAAAAAGGGTGACTGGTTAAAAACTTGTGTTTGTGTCCTCTCCTCTAGGCCAAGGAGATTCTGACCAAGGAGTCCAACGTTCAGGAGGTGAGAGATGCCCACATCTGCTGATTTTCATAATTACATGGCTGTAAGGTTCATGTAGCCCTCATGTTGGACAGGCTGCCAATCATAATATATATTTCAGTTTTTTTTATGTTGTAGCTTAAATAGGTCAAAGCCTTGTGTGGCATGTGTATATTTACCATTTACAATTCAGATGTCACAGACACTTTTATTAAAACAGTATAAAATCTGGTGTTAATTTTGATGCCTGATTTCTATTTGTGTTAGTGACCTAGTTAAAGCAAACCGGCATATAGAGGCTTTTTTCCCCGCTGTTTTTTCAGTTAACACTGACAGCATTGCTGGTGGAAAGCTTCATTTTTACTCATTATGCTGGTGATGATTAAGCAAGTTTCATCGGTTTAAAAGGTTTTCCAAACCACATCAGAAAGAAAATTAAAATATTGCTTTTCTTTACGTAGAATCAATAACTTTTTTAGTTAAACACATTTAGTGAAAATTTTTTCCTAATCAGGAGATTTACTCCTGATTAAAAATGAAACGCCACGGCTGAAACTAAACGCTATATAAAAACACGGTTTAGTTTTTAAAGAGTCTTCCCATTATATTGGCTTTTTTACGTATCTCTATTTTATAAAAATCTAATGTTATGGTTTTGAGTTTTGTTCCCTCAGCCGTGTTTGGAACAGAACATGACACAGCCTGCACATTTTGAACACCATCACACCTTATTTACACTGCAAACTGTCTCTGCTAAGCTGCAGACTCGAAACACTTTATTTAAATGTCACTCCAAGTGTGCGAGTCTGTGCGTAGAGCATGCTGTTGTGTCCCAAATTGTTGGGAGAATTCATTCATTTATAAAAAAAAAAAAAAATCATATGCCCTTGTGCTCAAAGCCGCAGGTTAAGTTTGGTTTGACTACACTTTTAACTTCCTCTCAGGTGCGATGCCCGGTTACAGTGTGTGGTGACGTCCACGGCCAGTTCCATGATCTCATGGAACTGTTTAAGATTGGAGGAAAGTCTCCCGACACAAACTACCTGTTCATGGGAGACTACGTCGACAGAGGCTACTACTCTGTGGAGACGGTCACGCTGCTCGTCACATTAAAGGTAAAGCCCATTGGTCTTTTCCTGTCTGCTATATGCCATCCAAAACTGTTTTCAGGGTATCTGCTGGTACTGAAGTAGTTCCCAGTGTATGTAACTCATACATTACCAAGTATCATCTTTTCATAAGGGTACAAGTGTCCTAAAGTGTGACTAGGCCTATTCAGTCTGTGGGCCACTTAACTGATTAGGGCCCCAGTTGCAACTCTCAGCAAAGCCTGATTTGATTGAGAAAATATTACGTTTACTCTGCTGCCTTGACCTACATAGGTACCAGTGTAATTGCGACTATGTTTTCCTTTTATCCAAATAAAGGCCTTTTAATACAAAACTATTATTAAGAGATGATTTTTCATGTTTAGGGCCGTGTACTTATAATGGTAGTATTTTTTTAAATGAGTGTATTTTTTATTGAAATGTACATTATGTAGATGTACTTTATCTGACCAGTGGTTTTTGAAAAGTAGTCATTTTAAAAGACATTTTTTCCCCTCTGATCCAGGTATAGTGATACATCGTTGATTAATTTCCTTGCTATATATCTTGTGTTGCAGAATTGTTAGAGCTGTGATACATTAAAGTTGTGAGCAAAATATCCTTATCATTTTCTAAGCTCACCTGTGATTTTCTAGCCCAGTTTTCATGCCTTATTGGCTGTGAAAGGATGAAATGAAAATTAGTCTCCCTATGAATTGCTGCTGTTCATCAGCTGAGAAATGGACTTTTCCCACTTCACTACTAAAGGCTGGTTTATGTTTCTCCATTGATACCTGTAAACGGCGACGCGAGCCAACGCAATTATGGGTAACTGTTGGCTGCCAACGACATGCACACCTCCCAAATCACAACATCGTGTTGTCATAATAAATTTTCTGTTTCCGGATTGTTTCCTCATTTTCAGATTTCAGATAATTGCATATTATTACTGCTCTCTTGTGGACACACATCTGCCGTGCAAATATGAAAGAAACACGTGCGACTGTATCGAGCGAAGATTCACGTCTTCGTTTATGTGTGTGGACAGAGAAGCATAAACCCGGCTTAACACAACACAGCAGAAAGCGAAGCTAATAACAATCGACAGTCACTCAAAATCTCACGAACTGAACCTCGTAATTAAATACCAAACAGCTGACAGGTGGATAATTATTTCAGCATGGTGAGTGCTCTGTGTTAGCAGAGCTGCTGTGTTCATTGATGGTGCTTAGTGTAGGTCAGTTGGATTTTGTAAGCACTCAGGGTCCAGTGCCGGTTTTTCATCGTTGTCATAGTCATGTGCAGTATTAATGGTACAGCACATGCAATATTGAGCCAGACGACTGTCACTATATGTAATTAATTCTAAAACCTAAAGGAGGACGTTGCGCGGAAACAGTAACTGTGGTGACAGTATTTTCATGGTAGGTTAACCAATGTATTGAACAGATCCATTTGAAACTGAAAGTAAACATGAACATGGGTCTAGCAAGCTCCTTGCTCTCTGTGTGTGTGGGTAGATATTCTAGATCTCTGATCTATATCTATATAGCTTAAAGTTGATATATCACATAGTCTTAATATAAACTAATAAATTCACTTTTTACTTGTTAACTAATGAGACTTCTAAATTTGAGAGATTTGGACTACAAATCATTTTTTCATGAAAGTGTTTCTTATATTTTCAGCTGTAATCATAACCAGTGTTTTTGCAAGTTTTTTTTTCATTGTCCCTGTAGATTCAATAAATTTCTGCCTGCATTGCCGTGTGTATCACAACTGACTGTTTTGTCTTACTTGAGTGAGACAGATCAAAGTGTTGCTGACACATGTCGTGTGTAGACAAGCTGCAAAGAATGAAGCCATGCTGATCTCCACAGAATGTCTCGAAACATGTGAAATGCGACTGGCTGAGTTGACATGTTGGAACACATTCAGTCAAGAAGAAGCAAACCATGATTAGCCACTGTGCGTTTCTGCCTGAGGTGTGTGGTGTTTCATCAGCTGTAGTTTGTGGCCCGACTACATTCTCACGTACATTTTTATAGTTCAGGTTCTTGCCGTACGAAACTGGAAAGAACCTGGACCGACAACACTGAGCTTTGGTTTGTGCGTGACAACTCTGTTAACTCAGCTACTGCTTTGGCTCTCAAGTTAATGTCAGAGAATGAGAATGGGCTGGCACTTTAAATATCAAATGTCTCATAAATAAGGTTTCTAGAAGAGTTGACAAGGGACAAACAGCCTCAGGTTCAGTTGTGCTTAGTTGGGTCTTGTCCTGATCCAGCCGGTCCCTACAGTGGACTCTGGGCTTTGGGCTTATACTTCCTGACATTTAGTTTGTCTCAGCAAAGTTGTTAAACAGGAGACTCAACCTGTTGCTCCACCTGCTCTAGGTAAGCTCTTCTAATATTATGGAGCCCGATCAAACAGGAACGACCGGGGCCCTCATCAGCTTCAGACCGGGGCTTGTGTTGCAAACAGTGTGATTTTGAAATTAGGAAGTTGTGTATTATGTGAGTGTTTTGTTGCATCATGAGTGTGTTTATAAGAACATGTTTTAGACAGGAAAATGTACACATGTCGATACAGTTAAACCATAGTTCATGGACAGTCATGCTTTGGGCTTTGACAGGGCTGCGTTTATCTTCAGATTTAACATTGCATTCCTGAATAGTAGGTTTCATACAAAGCTTTGTGTACTTCAGATGTAACAGTGGCTAAAATTTGTCACATGTCAATGTCACATTTAGTAAAAACGGTAGCAGCAAGGATTAGTTGGACAGAAATTTAACTTAAATGATCAAATTTTTACTATTAATATCTTCATCTTCTTCTACAGCTTCTTTCATCTTATGTCAGTAAAGTTTTTTGGTAAAGTTTCGGCGGACTTATTGGGAAGAGTTTTTCTCTATAATACATTCTTTCTTTCTTGTTATTTTACGTATTTATCTATTTAGACAGAATTATTGAGAAATTGATCAATGGTGACAGGTTTTGTTGCTTTATAGTTTTGTTAATTTACATCATTGTCGTCAGTGAAATGTCAGAAAATGGTTCACGATGATTTTTTTCATATCTCGTTTTGTCTCCCTTCAAACCCAGAATCCAAAGATGTTTCTGCGACTGCTACGAATAACAAAACTTAAAAACTACTATGTATTTAGAATTTGATAGTAAACAGTTCGTCTGAATAGTTAATGATGTAATGGCTGATGGTTTTAGCCCTAAATGGTACGTTCACCAGCAACTTCTAAGTTCTCATATGGTTTCAGGTTCGTTTCCCGGAGAGAATCACCATTCTGCGAGGGAACCACGAGTCGCGGCAGATCACACAGGTCTATGGTTTCTATGATGAGTGCCTGAGGAAGTACGGCAATGCCAATGTCTGGAAGTACTTCACAGACCTCTTCGACTACCTGCCCCTCACTGCGCTGGTCGATGGACAGGTGGGTGCACAGCCTTGTGTTTTTGCCACTAAATGAAGTGTGATTGACAAAACTTTTTGTCATCCCTTCCGTGAATGTGTTTATTTGAAAGCTAAATTTATTTGGCATAACATTATTCACTAAATGAAATGTTTGCATATTGTGACATTGAAACGTATCAAACCTTAAACTTTGACCATAAATAACAGTAAAACCCTATATATATATATATATATATATATTTTTTTTTTTTTAATTGTTCCTTTAAAGTGAATAATGGATGTAGGGTTGAAGGCCATTAACCACAGATATAAAAATGTGGGTAACAAGGAGAAACTGTCTTTGGGGCTCATACACAGATTATATTGAATATTATTGCAGAATAACTCCTGTTGTGTTTTTTTATTTTTTTAACAGATCTTCTGTCTCCACGGAGGTTTGTCTCCCTCCATAGACACTCTGGATCACATACGAGCTCTGGACCGCCTGCAAGAAGTTCCACATGAGGTATGCACATTAACACAGGGAATTCACCGAGGCTTTAGGATGTTTCACTGTTTTAAGGCTCTAAATAAAACAAGTGTCAGTAGTTTCTAAATGAGAGAAAATGTCCTGCGCTGTGGAACAGGGCCCAATGTGTGACCTGCTGTGGTCAGACCCTGATGATCGTGGTGGGTGGGGGATCTCTCCTCGAGGTGCTGGCTACACCTTTGGACAGGACATCTCAGAAACCTTTAACCACGCCAATGGCCTCACCCTGGTTTCCCGGGCCCATCAGCTGGTCATGGAGGTAAAACATGCACTCACTGGATGTCCCACTGCCTGTTGACAAGTCACATTTTTAAAGCTTTTTCATCCTGTTTTAAGATCGGCCTTTTTTCTAAACTTAGCCTCTGATTGGCTGTTATTCAGAGATAATGTACAAATGATGCATACTATCAAACTGTTGTGGGCTAACTCGTTCAGAGCTATTATCTTTTCAGCATTTCTCGAAAACATTTGAACCATATTAAGGATTAAACCGACAGAATGGCACTTGAACAGACTCAAACTTGTTATTTTAGAAAGGAAAGTATTTTGTCTACACAGATGTACAGAATGGAGACGGACAGGGATACTTGATCGGCACAGATGAACCTGTCTTCAAACTCTGTGGTTTCTAAACGCGTTCATTTTAAAATGTATAAAACAACGCAAACATTTACAGACTGATAAATGAGTTTAGTTGGAAAACCACCACCTTATACACATTTGAAGCTTTGGTTACTAACTCCTGACAGACTAAAAGATCCTAAATATACAAGTTTCCATGGCAACATACTATACTGAAGTTGGTGTGCAGGGATCCTCCATCTGCACCAGTTTCACTTCCACCGCACTTCAGTTTGAGCGTCAGAGTTCACACTCTTGGAATTCATATGAGGTTTAGGCAACGGCCTTTGAGCAAAAAGAAGGTCTTGAATCTGTTTTTCCCCCCGGATTCAACTATTGGTCTGTTAGCATGGGAGAACACCTTGATCAGCTAAGATGGGGGAGCCTAGAGCCATTTATAAATGTGTTTTTTTCACTTAACAGCCAGTAAATGCCCACAAATGGCTGAGAAATTACCCCAATGTCGTGTTATTTGTAAAACAACCTGATGTGTGTTGTTCAGGGCTACAACTGGGGCCATGACAAGAACGTGGTGACCATCTTTAGTGCTCCAAACTACTGCTATCGCTGTGGAAACCAGGCAGCCATCATGGAACTGGACGACACTCTGAAATACTCTTTGTAAGTAGAAAGCGCTTCGGTTAGGGCTTGGTAATGAACTAATGTATGTAAGTGTTTAATTGGAGGATATGTTGTTTCATTTTGTAAAATGTGTACATGTTTTTTGAGCAGCAAAACATACAAACATAGATAAAATCTGACTGCGTTAGCTGTCTTTTATCATAAAGTTGCTGTAAACTTGGACTTGGTAAATAGTTGGCACACCTACCTCATTTAACAAGAGGTGAAGCCACATGAGCAAAGTGTTCATGTTCTACTTTTTCACTGTTCCCACCAGAAATGTCCTCAAAGTACCACGTACTGTTTGGAGGGATCTTCATAGCTGTGTGGGATAAGCTGATGTTTTTCTGTTTAACAATGACACCGACAGTGCGGTGTGGTATTCTGTTCTTTTTAACTGTACAGGCAGGTCAGAAGTGGGTTCTGAATGGTTTTCTGCAGTTTGCAGGATAAGTACCTCTGTGGCTGTAACACTGAGCTCTAAGTTGAGGCAGTTGGCAGAAAATTTAGCTTTTCTGCATCTGGATTAATTCAGATTTAAACCTTGGTTGGTTTTGGATGTGTTCCTTTGCAGTAACATGTAAAAAGTGGAGGCATGAAAACACGTCTGTACCTGTTTGTTTTGAAGCTGAAGCTCTGACATCTCTTGCTATTATGGTAGTTGAGCAACTAAAATCACAGGGTTAGTTAGGAATTTGTCTGTACCCAAAGTCACACTTTTTTTGCTTTCTGTCTAAAGTGTAAAAAAGTGAGCGCTTCCAACTGACTTGGACTGCAGAATTTCAACTTTTCATTTAGTTTTTCTTTTCAGGGTTTGACTTACAGTAACTCGGACCCGTTAATTGTTAATCTTTTTTACAGCTTCCATTTGTTATATGAAACACCTCAGTCCTGATAAGACTCTAAGCATTGTCTTTCAGGACTGAGGTGTTTCATATAACAAATGGAAGCAGTAAAAAAGACAAACAATTAACGGGTCCGAGTTATTGTATAGGCTGTATAGGCAGCCGCTGTGTAGGTTCGCTGTTGATTGATGTACCTTGGCTGTACAAAATCAGCTTGTATAGACATCTGCGTTGTACAGCACGTGATGGCTGCTCAACTGTGTCACATGCACAGGTGACATTTTTAGTGCTTGTGCATCCGATAGAGTTAAACCTTTTGTTTTCAAAGTCGACCTTGTGACTTAACATGTAGGCTATGAGCTACATGAGATGAAATCAATTGGCAGCATATAACGAACAATTTGGTAAATCTCTAGACAGCAGGAGGAAAGTGTGGTCTGTGTTTTTAGTGAGCCGTTTAATCCAAGATAGTGGGTAAAGGAACACCATCAATTCCCATCTTTACATACTGTGTATGTTTGTTACTAAGAAAGTTGGAAGGATTTATCACTTTATTTCAAATAGCTGAAGCAACTCAATCTAGGTGCCAACATTAAAGAGCCTCACACAACAGCTGTTGCTTTGTATGTGAGGCCTGAAGTATTTAAAGCATAGGTCAGGTACCAACACTCAGTCAGGTGAATACAGGTCTTCAAGCGGTCAGTTAAGATTAGTCACATGTCAGTAATGCTTCATCTGTGCAAAAACTTATTAATTTAAGTCTTAATAAGTGGAGATTTCATCAAGCGGCAGCTTTTATAGTGCAGAATTCCTTTTTATTTTTTATTTAAATTTTATTGTAACTCGTTGCCTAACAAACTCTGTGTTCTCAGCCTTCAGTTTGACCCTGCTCCTCGCCGCGGTGAGCCCCATGTGACCAGACGCACTCCTGACTATTTCCTGTGAATGTCCCAACCATGCCCTCATCAGTCATTCATGAAGATCCACCTGCCCAGCACCCACCCCACCCCACCCCCCCCACCCCCACCCTTTCATTGTGGATGGAAAGATGTTAATAATAAAGATAATGAAGCTACTGTACCAGGGAGAATAGAAACAATTGGCTGATTAAAATAAGATTTTAACTAAAAGAGAAACTTTAAGAGCAGCCCCCTCTACAGTTGTGTTTTCAATATGCTGTCATTAATGCTGTGCTTCTGGGGAAAAACACGTACATTTATGAACTTTTTCTTTTTTTGTTTATTACATGTTTAAAAATTAGATAATAAAACTACCAACGTGGACCAAATGTGCCATATTCTGATCCTTTTACAACATGTACAATGTGCAAGTTTTGGTTTTTTTTGTTTTTTAGACCAGCACCATAACCAGATCTCCATGACGTCACCACCACCACACACCTCTCATGGCATACAGTATGTGCTTTTTTTCTGTTGCGAAATTATTTTAAAAAATGTCCAAAAAAAAAAGGAAACAAGTTTGCTTCAAGTAGTACAGCTGTCAGTTTTAGCTGTCCAAGATGCAGCCGGTGGTCATCTCAGCAAGTATATTACTGTAATTTGAATAAAGACAAACAGACATATGAAATAAAAAGTCGTATTGACAAACTAGTGGGCTGCGTCCGTCTCATTTGTTTAGCTGGCTGTCCTACAAGCTCTGAGACAACCCGGCCGTCCGTGCCTTGTCCAAGCAGCTTCTTCCGTCCGAATCACCGAGGTTCTGGCCCACAGAGCGGGTCATTGTTCGTGCAGGGTGGAGTCCACATTCAATGTTGGGACAATAAAGCTGAACGCAGCCGCCTCACTCAGCCCCACAGTTCGGCTGACGGATGGAGAGCACACACAGCAGGATACATGACAGGGAGATGCCCCGACTCCTGTGATTCAGACATGGTGTTAATGTCAATGAAGAAATGACTCTCCGGCTCCGTCCGTCTTCGGCGACGACTGTGGTTTGAGTTTGCGTCCCTTGGACAAAGGAGGAGACGAGATCTGCGGGTATCGCGAGAGATTTCGGGAAGCGCAGTTAGCTGCTAAGGAAGTGAAGGTGAGAACCGTTTTAACTCCAGCCAGCTGCTTCAGGTTGGTATTTGTTCCTATGTGGATTTTTGCTCCATTAAACTGTTCTGTCGTGACGTTGTTTCGGCTGGTTTTCGGTTCAGCTGTGCTCAGCTAGTCAGTGACCGCTGTCCGTTGTTAGCTAACTAACGTCAGCTAAAGTAAAATGGTTTTTGAAAATTGGCTCTTGAAATCGCTTGTTTATATTGATTAGGATTACATCACTTCACAAACGTATGCGCGTCCTTAAAAGCGGGAATAAATTCACCTCCTCAGCACTTCGCTTGTTCCTCTGGGGTTTCAGTCCTAGATGACGTCCACACTTTGACAATCTCCGTAGCAACAAACACCAGTTTTCTTTTCTCTGATCTTTGACTCTAATTTCTCGCAGGAAGTGGTTTTCCACAGGAAGAGGGTCACTCACTGACTTCACGTATAAGTAGCGTTTGTTGGAACCTGCAAAACCAGCTGGTGCAAGTGGTTTCAGATCCAGCTCTGTCCCTGAGTGGCTAACGGGCAGAGAGCCGAGCTGCTCTGGGCCAGCCATGCTGGAACTGTCGGATAATAAATGCACTGTCACGTGTCACTGTGTGTGCACTTTGCACTGATTCCATGAGGAGGAAGGTGAAAAGGACGAGCACCGTGGTGCAGTCGGTCCTATGAGCCAGTTCGTCTGTATGGAGGATGTGGTTTTGCACTATCAGCCTGCATCAGCTGCGGGACTTAGCTCTCTGATAGAGAGGACGGAGATGCTTCTGGAGCCTTTTCCCTGTCGGACTCCTGTGGTCTTCACTCCCTGGTTCCCCACCACTACTGTAGACTCTCGGCTGCCCATCAGACCTGCCAAACCCGCCCCTGTCATTACCTACTCAGGTGATTTATTCTTCTCCGACAGCAGGCCGCACGCTCCTACAGCTGCCGCAGAGTCCAATAAAGGAAAGGAACCTGAAGATGGTGCCAATGTCGCTAGAACTTTACCTGTAAAAAGTAGAGATGCTGTCTGCATTTCAGAAACCTCAAACCGTCTCCTGCCAGCATCGCCCTGTATCAAACCAGAGAGAAGGATCACTGGGCTGTCTTGTGGCAAATGGCAACAGAACGACAAAGATGCCTTCGTTTCCACAGACTGTCCAATGAAACGGTCCTGGAGTATCTTTACATATAGAGGAGTCTTGTTGCAGAACTCCCAGTCCCTGTCCAGACAGTTCCATCACATGGTGTCCACCCACAGACTCCACCTCCGCCAGAGGGCGAAGTGGGTAATCAGCGAGGACAACTGCGAGGGGGCCAGGGGCATTGAACAGGTAAGTACGTGGATTCAAGGAGAGTCTACAGCTATGTGTTTTATGCTCAATGCTATCATAATTATTAGTATGATTATTATTGGCCCTTGGTATTTGTCCTTTAATTGGCAGTAGAGATTATCAAGTGTAGAATCTTGACATTTTTCCATCTTTCCTGTATGACTGAGGATAAAGGAGAAGACTGTTCTCTGGAATGTTACAACTGTGGATTTTAGCACAGGTACCATATATGAAAGTACTTTTCTTTGTTACTGTGGAGTACTACGCTGCTAATACATTTTTACTCTTACCTAAGTGACTTTTGAATTGTGTCTTAAGTAAAAGATCTGATCACTTCCTTTATCTCTGTGCACCAGTAGGAAGAACAGCAACATCTGTTGGGTCCTGGAAGGACTCGCGAGTAGTTTAAATACATTTGTTGGGAAACACTAGTGGTGTAAACACTCACGTCACAGTTTATAGTTTTTGTTGATGTGTGATTCTGCTGTGACTCTGGATCTTTATCTGTCAAAGTGTCCTTCAGTTAGTTTTTCCGCTATGGCCAGTAACTTCTTTACGCTGCCTCAACATGCTGACATCATTTACAACAGACTCAGTCAGGAGTGATGCATCTCAGCATCAAGTCAGAAGATTTCTCAGTTTATCCAGAGTTTCCATGATGTCCATAATAATAATAATAATAATAATAATCGGAAACTGATTATTGATTTCAGTTGACTTTTCAAGCTTTTCGTTTTGTTATATGATGCTTTTCTTTTGTCTTACATGACATTAAACATTAAATTGTTGGGATTTGAACAACACATTATGTCCAGAACTGTGATTTTTAAGACACAGTGTCTTAGTGCCAAGTCCCCACATATAATTATTTTTATCCAAAATGTTTTTACTTTTACATAAGGCAAGGAACAACCGCTAATCCTCAAAATTAGTGAGTTGAAACTAGATTTTTCTGGTATTGTAGTTTAGAACCACTTAAATGGCTATTCACCTATCAATTACCTAATCAATAAATGGATTTAGCTTTAGCTATAATCAAAAAGACATGTGTATTAACAATAAAAACCTTTGCTGATTAGAAATTGATGTTGACACAAGGATCTGCACAAAGTACGTCTGCTTTGTATTTTATTTAGCTTTTACCTCTCCTCCCTCTTTTGTCTTTTTGTTCCTTAAAATGAAGGAAGACATACTGTTCTTTCTTATCTTCTTCCCCACGTCACCTGTCGGTCTCCCTCCTCCCTGCAGGTGTGGCGGACACTCAGTCGATCTGTTCAGAGCGCCAGGCTGCCAACATGCAATGCCAATATCCAGAGAGAGCGGGCGGAGATCTGGGTGTTCTGCGATGTTCTCTACTCTGAGCAGGTGGGGCGTTTCCTGAAGGATGAGCTGCATTTGTCAGGGAGAATCAGCCTGTCGGTTCGCAGGCTGGGAAACATCCTCAGCTTGTAGGGGTGTGAGCACACTTACAGGTTAATGGTGTATTTAATAATGCCACAGCACCCAGTTTTCCTTTCAGATTCAAATGCAAGGATGGAAATAAATGTGTTGACATGGACGTTAGTATCTTTGGATCATTTTAGACATGAACGTGTAAGCTTAGTGCAGAACTCCATTAATATTTTTATCAGAATTTACTTTATTAATCCACTGAAGAAATGTGTTGAGTATTTATTTTTATGAGAACAGATGTTACTGTTTTTATACTGATTGTCCCATTGCTCCATGTAAATAAAAGTGTTTGCTGTCTTCATTTTTCTTTTCGTGGTGAGTGGATGGATTGTCATGTGACGCAGGGGTTCGATCACAAACAGTGGTCCAACATCGCGGTCTGTAGCACGACCCCGTCCCAGGCTCCCGTGGTTTGACACACACCGCGTTAAAAATCTAGGTTACCGGACATGACATCACTGCCATGCCTCCCTGACCAGCTGGAATCGGTCGTAATTTCTTAAAACATGCTTACACGGAAGAATACGTGGCGTATTCAATAAACCGTAGAAAAATACGACTCGAATATTAAGTTTAATAACACAACATTTCTCAACGCATGTTCGCCAGTTATTTTATTTTGAAATGATCGGAACTTCGGTGCCATTGTCTGGATACTGTCTTATAATGCATTCCAAATAGAATTGGCTTTGAATTAAGTAACTAGTTAGTTCTATACTTATCTTAACTAGCGAATTCTTTTCAATTTTGATCACTGTTTTTCCTGTGCTTTATGTCGAATTCGAGCAGATCCTTTATTTTGACAGCTCATAACGGAACCTCGGCGAATCAATGCGAGCTTGACGTCCGACTCGTCCTAACGTTCAGACGGCTCCACCACGCCAGTCTGGATCTTGGAAGTAGTCGATAAATGAGCGGTGGGCTTCGGTTCGGGACGATACGTGGCCGTCGTGTGTGTTCGCCGCTCCGCCATGGACCCCGCTGCTCGCTCGGATTGACTCGGTGAAGATTAGAAGGTGAGCGACTCAGCGAGCTAGCTGGCTAGGCTAAGCTAGCGCCGACGTTGATTGTCGTTTCCTGGAGTTTGTCGTGACATTTATCTGTGTTTTACGTTACGTCAGTTTTAGAAGGCGACCAAAATATGTCCGTGCTGTACGAACACGTCCCAACACGCCGTGGTTCCGTGTCTTCGAGTTATTCAAGCAGCTCCTGGACATGTTTAATAGATTCGGGCTCGTCCAGTAATTCACGGGCAGAGAGAAAACGTCAAGTCCTCGTCTTTAAGCCGTTTCCACCCGAACACAGCAGAACCGCCGCACTGCCGGTCGCCATTAGTTCTGTTACAAAGTGCGTGTTCTGCTTGGCTTATAACAGAATGGCTGACTCGGCAGAAACGAACCGGGCTAGATGTGACCGTCGTCACATCACATTCATGTGAGCCTGCTCACAACTTCCGGGGGGAAACCCGGTGCTGTTTCCAACATGGACCCGACCGTCGAGAGACCGGAAAGCGGCTCGGTTTCTAGCGTTCAGACGGGTCGACACGTTACTGACTATAAGCATGTGGATCATTTTCTATGACCGCACAGGACTGAAAATCAAAGGTCACTTTCTTTAATAAAAGGCTTTTTTTTCTCTTTTAAAGAATAACAATAGGTATAACAGCATAACCATAGTAGATTATTGTGTAAAACACACCAAAATGCGATATTTTTTGATTTCAGTCCACTGTCTGTAAGTAATAACTGATTTCTCTGAGTAAACTCGGAGGAAATTGAATATTTTTGGTTTTCACCACTTCAAACATTCCTTAGTATTTTCCTAAAAAAACAAAACGTGCTTCTTTAGAAGTTTGAGCCAATGCATAGTTGTTAAAATGCTCTGTAGAACTTTGGCATTTCTGCTGTGGATATGATTTTATCCTTTTGGAAGACTGAATATGATGACCCAGGGGTGGAGAATAATCAAAAAGGCTTTTTTTTTTTTTGCATTCATATATTTTAAATGGCCAGTTTGGTGAATATAATTATGTAATTCATGTTGATATGATTCATTATTGTTCTCTAGGCCACCTTGTCGAACATCTTTATGTCTAACTTTTATTACTCGGTTGTGTCTTAATAAAACCTCTCACCTTGTGTCCTCCTCCTCCTCCTCGCTGTTGAACTTTGACCTCCTCTCATCCCTAAGGTTGATCTGTCGACTCCCCAGATGTGGCCTCTACCTCTGTTGAGACTCCTGTTCATGAACGGCAGAGATGCTTTGAACGAGCGGTTTTGGCTCGGCTTGGAGGGATGACAGGACATTAGTAGACATGGAGACAGGGGAGACCCGGGCAGATGAAAACGCCATAATTACATAGTGAAGAGTCTCCAAGACAGATCCCCTCAGGAAATAAGCACATTTTATTTTTGTATAGGTTTTTTTTTAT
Source organism: Channa striata (assembly GCA_033026295.1). Classification (NCBI taxonomy): domain Eukaryota; kingdom Metazoa; phylum Chordata; class Actinopteri; order Anabantiformes; family Channidae; genus Channa; species Channa striata. Next base: position 26,601,418 of record CM065178.1, read on the forward strand.
ACATATATTTTCTGGAAACAAAGCTGTTTTTGTTAGTTGCAAAGCCATAGCCTGCTGACGGCAGCACACATCAGGATGAGCACAGAGGGTTTTCAGTACCGAGCGCTGTACGACTACAAGAAGGAGCGAGAGGAGGATATCGACTTGCACGTCGGGGACATGCTGCTGGTCAGTAAAGGAGCGCTGCTGGCTCTCGGCTGCGCCAACGGAGCTGAAGAGCGACCGTCGGAGATCGGTTGGCTGCCAGGCTTCAACGAGACCACACAGGTAGGACGCCACACTGACCGAGCGCGTGCTTCTGAGCGGTTCGAACGTGTGGTAGTTACTATAACATAACATAACGTTGAGTCATCACAAGTTATGTAGGAATATTTTCACTGAGGCCTTTCTATACAAGCTGCAAACATAGTAAAGAGCATTTAATGTATAAAGTTAATTTAGTATTTTTTTGTTATTTTATTTTTTGTCTCTTCTGAGCTTGTGGCGACTACTCCAATGGGTGGTGTTGTTAAAGACTCCAACAATGTCAGTTATATGTGGCTCGCTTTTCTGTGTGTGTGTGTGTGTGTTAGGTTAATGCTTAGTGGAGTAATGAATACGTCTGCTCATTTTCTGAGCAGTCAGAGTTTCATTTGTACCATACACAGTGTCTGATGTGTCTTACCCCGTCAGCTGTCACAACTATAGTCGTTTCTGTAGTAGATGGTCTACACAACATTGTTCAAACCAAATGCTTCAATGAGGTGCACATTTGGAGCCAAATACAGAGCTTTGCTTGATGAAGAACAACGTGTTCTTGCCTTAGTTGTAATTTAAACGGTCTATATGTTTACTTTTACTTTTAGAGGCACTGGAATCCCCAAAGAGGGAAGAAAAGTCCCCAAATTTATCCAACCTGCAAGTAGTACTTAAAGTGTTTGGTTTATTCTGAATGTGTTTGGTGCTCATATCTAAAATGCTCAGTATAAATGCAGAAATGTAACTGGCAGCTGATATAAATTCGCATGTCCAGATGCCAGCACCAGTCTCAGGCCTTGTCGTGATCCTGCGTTTGTGTGCTTCTTGTGTACTGCACTGACACCAGTTTAAGTAGGTTGGTGGAGGTGGAAACATGTATGTGGTTTGAGGCTGAACACAAACTCTGCTGTGCTAAAGTCGTAAGATCAAGTCACTGACAGTCATACGCGTGTTTCTGAAGATTATTTTCAGAACGTTTAATATTTGCAACGGGCACAGGCAGCACCGTGGGTCATATTCAGACACTAGAACAAAAGCTAAAGTTCTCTTGGTTTTCCAAAGTTATTTTACCTTCATATTCATGCAGAGGATCTCACCCTAAATCTGGGCCGTGTCTGTCTTCTTCTCGTTCTTATTTTCTCTTTCTGTTCATGAAACATCGGTCGCTGCCACATTTGTTTTGACTAAAGAACTGGTCTAATTACAGTTGATTGATGAAGATTTCACTGTCTAGCAACTCAAACTAAAGACAAAAGGGTTTAGCACTTATATCACACACGGTATCGGCAAGTACTCAAATAAAGCACGCCAAGTGTGTTGCCATTATTTAACCTTGCTGTGAATGTGTTGGGGAATTTCCTGTCTTATGCACATTTCAGCAGTCCCGCTGTTCAATTCGGGCACTGTGTAATGACTAGCTCAGACCAGACAGCGGAACAGGACGAATGCGTCCGATCAAACTCGTGCAGTTTAAGTTTCCGCTTTCACATGTTTGGTCAGTGGAACCATTAAGCCTACACCCTTGTCTGGCAACGATTATCATCGATCTGTTGTTACGTCTAAGATAGTCTGCGATCTTATCATTTCACATTTCATTTGTTCCTTCAGTTGTGCACTAAAAATATCACACGAGGTAACTGATGTCGTCTTTCACACTCCTTCTCTTAACTAGCATATATCAAAAGCCAGCCTTAAAGATTATGTTAAAAAAAACATCCAAGATTTTCTGTTTTGGTGGGATTCTCTGTTCAAACAGCTCTGAACAGAAACACTAAAGGCTGCGTCGCCAAAGGTTTTTGTCCTGCGCGTTGGAACAAAGATGCATGTCAGGTTCTGTGAGCACGCACTGGTTCATACGCTGGTTCAAGACCATGAAGTGCCTAAAAAAACAAGTAAAAGAATTTGAACATCAATACGGAAGCTGGACCACTGAAGGTGGTGTAACGTGTTCTCTCCTTCTGGTTCTTGTCTTGGCCATCAAAGCTCTGAAACTAACTGGTGCACGATGCGTTTCAGCAGATGAGAGAGGGGAGCATTACGGCGTTAATCCAGCCGTGCTGGATATAAAAGTGCTGCAAATTGTGCAGCTCTGTTTCTGAGGACCAGGCAGCAGATTGAAATGCAGATTTGATGAAAGAGCCCACGAGTGAAGTTGTGGAAGCAAACACAGGATATTTCCTGTTTTTCCTTTTCGATATTAATCGGGCGACAAGAGCATTAAATACTCCCAACATACAAGTTGGGAGTGGACAAAAGAAACTGTTTGGGATCATGTTAAACATTATGACGCCTAACGTTCTTAGCTAGGCTACTAATACGCTACTCCTCTCTGTGGCTGACAGGAGAAAGGTGACTTTCCGGGGACGTACGTGGAGTTTGTGGGCAGAAAGAGGATGTCCCCTCCTACACCGAAGCCTCGCCCTCCCAGACCTCCGTCTGCAGCGTCAGCGAGGGCCGACTCTGAGTCAGAGGGTGAGTACACTAGTCTGGGAATTGTACGCGGGACCTTCTCGATGTGAGGCGAGCTCAGAGCACGTGTTAACGCCATCTGATGCCGAATTCCATCAAACATGACCCGGAATTGAAGATTCAGTTGATTGAAACTGCAGCGTCTTTGCTTTCAGACGTATTATTATTCTTCCTACCAGGGTCCCCTTTAGTTCTTGTCCACTGTTAATTCGTATTACATCATTTTCAAATGAATGATTGAATATTTCTTAGTTTATTAACTTGGTTGTCCTGCTTAACTTCCCCCCCCTCTAACAAAAATGTAAATACAATCTTGTAATTTTAATTCTCATACAACGTTACTTTTAACCTAGCATCAGTGTGTAGGCGTGTACCAGTGTCTATGTTCAGCCATTATCCGGCTGCTACAGATTTCTAGTCTCAATTAATGTTGTTATTTATTTCGTTCATATTTTGCAATTTCTCTTTTGCTCAGTCTCCATTTTCAGCCTGAAAATATGTCCCTCTGACTCACGCTCTTCGGTTTCCTTCAGCTGCTTCCTCACCAGAAGCTTTCTGTACAAAAACAGAGGCGCCAACATTATCCTTTATGGACTCTGAACTTTAACCATGAAGATGGAGCACAGATTTCAGAAACGCTCAGACTGTGCAGAGTAAAAGCTTGAAAAACAGAGGCACACTGAGCGGGTGTTTAGTCGTTCTGTGGTTGCTGACTAAAAAGATCTCAGCAGTGTTGTGCTGTTACCAACACAGGAAGCGAGTGTGTGTTTTGGAAAAGCTGGTACCCTGGTGCTGTTGTTACCTTTCTGTTGTACTGAGCTGCTTGATTTGTATTTTGTTCTAATGAATTTGCTCTTTCCAAAGAACTTTATCACTTCACTCTCTGGATAAACACTCTGATCATTGCAGTTGAACTTTTGTTTTGTTTTTTCTCCACCATTTCAATTTGTACTTTGTGTGTGACCTTTTTTCTTCTCATGGTTCTCAAGAATGATCCAGTCTAGAAGACATTTACACTCACTGGCCACTTTATCAGGCACACCTGTGCAATCCAATGCTAGCAATACCACAGCACTGCCAATTACATTTACTGGTTTTAATTTCTCCGTTTTTAGGAGGAAACTGTTAGAACGGTGATAAATCTACTGTTGATTAGTGAGGTCATAGCGGTTGAGTCCATTCTATTAAGAGGTGGGTGCACACAGTGTTTCGGCCACCGTTTTGTTAGGTGAATGAGGAGGCAAACGCCTGCCCCAGATTTGCACATCATACAGTGCAAATATTGTGCGTGCTCACACCACAGTGACTGTGCTGAAACAATATATCGCCGATCCCTATTTATAACACTTGTTCCTGTTTTGCTCTGATGAATCAACTCTTCTTTCTCTCTTCTTTGCTCGTCCTCTGAACGTGTGGAGCTGGAGAAACTAACATTTTTTTTGTTGCATTTAGGCTTTTTGTTGCCAGACCTGCCGGAGCAGTTTGGGCCCCCAGACACGGCCCCTCCCCTTCTGAGTAGACTGATGGAAGCCATAGAAACCAAAGGTACCAAAGGTCTAAATATAAACAGTGCATGCATGATAATCTTTGTCAGGTTCTGCTTTTACTGAACCCTGTGAGAGGAACACAATAAGTGGAACAACATCAGCTGGTTGAAAATCTGCAACTCAGCTCAGTGACCAGCGTTCCAGCATCTGCAATCCGGAATACCTGCTGTTGCACTCAATGAGTTAATATTCCTCTGTACCAGTACAACAGAGCTTCCAGTGCAATATGGCATTAGATGCTTGGTCACATTAATGGTCCTGTTTTTACAAATTCTTTCACATAAATCCTGATTAAATCCGGAAACTCTTCTGACCTTAATTTAGCAGTAACACAGATGCACGAGTTTTCAGAAACGTGGTTTATATTTAAACTCCCAGTCATTAGGAACCAGTTCATAGCTGCTACAAACGTGCCACTTCCCACGTAAATTACGAAATGCTAGGTAACAGAGGAATGAGTCTTGCAGATACTCGACTCTCTTTGGGTATAAGTGACATCTGTGTAGTTTGGATGTCAACTACAAAGACGACCACAGGTGAGCCTTTGTTTCTGCAAAGAAATATAAGCGGAGCCCATAGAGCCGTAAGTTCTTAATAACATTGGTCTCATTTTTAGATTCAGTGCAGCCAAGTAGGTGTTAAAACAACTGAACGTTCTCGTTAACACCTGAGTTAAATGCAGTGGCAGTGTGAGCATTTATTTAGGCGCATGTATTACTTCTGGTCTGCAGGTGTGGACGCCCCCAGTGTGTATCGCAGTATGAGTGGAGGAGGTCTGGACACCCGGCAGCTGGCTGACGCTGGTGAGGAGCCGTCTTCTGATGTCTGACGTGTTGGACTCATTTTGTTCGTAGATCAGTAAACAGTAATAAGTGATGGGCTGTAGCAGAACAGGCTGCTGAGGCTTTTAGAGAACAACAGTGATGAACCTAGAATAAACCGACATGTGTTTGTTTTCAGACCTTGAGCAACTGGATGTTTTAACGCTATGTGATGGGGTGGTCCGCTTCCTCCAGGATCTCCCCTGCCCTGTCCTCCCCACTGCGCTGCAGGGTGACATGATTCACGCAGTGCAAGGTCAGCAGCAGCCAGACCCGAGACTCACCTTGTCCCAGTGTTTCTGAAATAAATGGAACTTTTCATTGTCGAGTCTGTGTTTGCTCAAAGCTCTGTCTTCCTCCTCCTTGTGTCTGCAGAGGTTCGAGACCTGGAGGACTGCGCCCAGGTGCTGCGGGGGGTGGCGAGCTCACCGGCATGCCCAGCCCAGTACGGCCTTACCCTGCTCAGTGTGGTCCGACACTTGGCTCGGCTCTGTCTGCACGGCCCCAGGAACCATCTGAACCCCAGGAACCTGGCTGAGAGCTTCAGTCCATTGCTGTTCAGACAGACTGCAGGGTCAGAGAACAAAACTGACAGAATAACCAAATAACTAAATTTGAGGAATTGTTGACGCCCCCCCGTTGAGCGCGATGTTGATTAATAGATCGACTTCTGTGCAGGTCTGACTCCACTCTGGATCCTCTGGTTCCGGTCCTGGAAGTTTTGATAACCAGCGAGCTCAACATGAACCAGGCTGCACCAGGTAACACACGCACGAGACTCCACATGTTGGTGAAGACAGATTTGCCTGCTTTCTCAGACTGATATATGAAAAACAAGAAACCGAACTCTGGCTTGATCAGTTGGATGCGACTTGATGTCGAGCTCCTCCTCCATGATGGTTTTCACTTCCTCTAATAGTGCCACAGCACCATCACACTGTCACAAGTCACAGCTGTTGCTGAGTGTGAAAGGTGAAATGTCAGATATTTGTCACGTGTTTCGTTGAACTTAATTTGTGGAGAAGTGGAAGAACACAACAAAAAATGTAGAGATGCATAAATACAAAAATGAAAAAGTGGGGATTTTCTACAAGTATTTCAGTATAGCCTGGTTGGATTATGAATCCTGTGATAAGACAAGATCCTCTGCTGGAGTTGTTGTTTGGCTGTTTTGTTGTGTCTCGATTTATTCGACAGTGTCCTTTTTCAGGCCGTATTGATGGAGAGGTGGATTTGAGAAGTGTTGTTCTTGAGCTACACAGTGTACGCTGCTTTAGAATCAGATCCAGGCACAGTTAAGAACACTTCACTGTACATTTGGCAGACGCTTTTATCCAAAGCGACTTACAGGGTAATACATACATATACACAGTGGTGATGGTGATGGCAGCACAGGGTTCAGTGTCTTGCCCAAGGACACTCCGACATGTAGCAGGGACTGGGGATCAAGCCACTGGCCCTGTGGTCCATGGACGACTGCCTCACCAGCTGAGCTACAGCCGCCTCAGCCCCTGTCTTGGTGTAGGCATGCCACACAACCAAATAGGAAAAAATGAAATTATTTACACTTTAGTGCTGGAATGCAGTGTGTAACGTGTTCCCAAACGTGTTTATAGTAACAGCAGTGCACAGATATTAACTTCTGAAAATGAGAGCCACTTTAGCGCTGCAGCAGAAAATTGCACTTTGGCTTTAAATCAGTGCCATAGACAATCTGTGTGTGTTTTCATTGCTAATCTTAAAAATCATGAGGGCTGTGTTTGAAATCACCCCCAGATATACTGTTAATTCAACAGTGAGCCGCCCGTTTTGGACACTTACTGACTCCACACTAACAGCCGTTTAAGTTATGCAGCCTACATTTTTTTAAAATGGGAGCATTGCATTGTAGGGTTTTAGCAGAAAGTTGTGTACATGCCCATCAAATACAGACAAATATAGAGTACAGATATTTCTCTAATATATGAACATACATTACTCCCTGTCAAGCGAACGGATCTGTGTTGTTGACCAGTCAAGGCACTGAGCAGTGTAACGACTTGTTGCCCTTATGCAACTGCATAAACCGAAACAAGTTTTTCACCCAATGTCAGGTCACATGATCACTTGGTGTCCAAAGAATTGGATGTGTCAGCATTTATTCCTGACATTCTGAAGTTATATATTTTTTTGGTGCCAGTACTGGTGGGTTCAACAAGACACAACCACACACATCAGAATAGTTAAAATCTCGACACACTGTCTCATCACATTTATCATGGATCAAATATCCCTGTGTGTTGGAGATGCTTTACATATATTCGTCTGCTCTCACCATATAGACAAGTTTGTCTGCCGGATGACGTGGTGTGAGGTGTGCTGCAGCATGTCCTCCCTTCCCTTACTCACACAGTTATTAACATGCACTTGTACTAGAGATAAATGTGGAAATATGGATGAGCTCATTTTGAATTTCTTCAGACATCCACATAATAAGAGGTGTTCTCGTATCCTGGCGGACAGAGATCCTTTACCTGCAGGATTCGATAACACCTGTAACTGCATTATGATATTAGAACGGCGCTTGTGTACTGTAAAAGCATCAAGTAAAAATGAAAACCGAGCTGTTGTGCTTTTCAACAAAACCCCCACCACTTAGGAATCCAGGCCCACTGCAACGAGACGTACATACAAGCTAACAACCACACAGTTGTTCACTCTGTTGGTTGGTTTGTGGATTTGTCATTGGGATCAGCCGCTCACTGGGTCAGTGGTATTTGGATCAGTTGGTGGTTTGGTGTGTAGGTCAGCACGTTGATCAGCTGTGCCTCATTGTGCGTGTCAGGACATAAATATGTGTTGATCAGGTTTTGTATTGATCAGTCAGGAAGAGCAGCAGTCGAAAAGATGACATCATCCATCCACAGATTTAAGGATGCAGCAGGGGAAAGGAGGGAGGAGGAGAAGGGGGTGTTGCCTCGGTGATATCGCTGCCATCGTGGGATTGGCTGGGGGCAGCGGTGATGTCACACATCTCCAAGCTGCTCTCCTGAGCTTTGAACTGAGGCTGAGAGACGGGGGAGAAAGGCAGAGATGAAGTTGGCTGGTTTAATATGTGCAGCACCTGAAGACAACGCAGATATCGGATTAATGCCGAGGGACTTTTGTTTTTTCCTCTCTCTCTGCGTGGAGGAGTGTCGGCAGGGATGAAAATGTGAGAGAGCTGCCTGCAGGTGCAAAGAAAGAAAAATGTAGGAAAGGAAATTCAGCAGATCTGACAGACAAGTTAATGCTAGAAATTAGGCGACAGTCAAAGACTAAACATCAGAGGGCGGCTGGGAAAGTAGCTCAGACTCGCTTTCCTATTTGAGATGACGTCAGTTTCTTTGAGGCCAGATTGGATCACTTTGCCGAGGGCAAGTGAGGATGGGATCCAGGGGAAAAATGGATCCCTGTTTTTTTTTTTCACCTCTGAAGCTCTCTGGAGCTGTGTGAAGGCTTAGACGCTGACATGGAGCGAGAGGAGGGAGGCAGGGCCGAGGGGGACGTGGTGAGAGGACGGGAGAAGATTCTCTGCTACATTAACATGCAGAGTCCAGGTAGGATCTCAGCCCGTCACCTGGAGGCCGTTTGCTCAGTTCTGATTGGAGGCTTGTTGGAATTGTCCTGAGCTGTGGTGTAACATGGTGTTTGGTTCACATTCCTGTGCGGTCATGGTTTTGTGCAGTTGTTAGATTTTTAATCTTAAACTTCACCTACAGTATGTGTAAATTAACGAGCCTTAAGCTGGACGTCTTTGCAAAACTACACAGAGAATCGCGTTCGGGCCAAAAGAGCAACGCTCACACCTTCCCAAATCAAACACATGCGTCACACATTTAGCTCAATCAAGAAGATATGTTTTCAGCATCACAACTGACCTACATTCCTCTCCCCGTCACTTCTTTGTCATGTCAATTTCTGTTGTACTCATACGTATGCCAGTGAATTATTTTGATCTATTTCCTTTTGCGTTCCCTGAGCTAGTCTATGCGAGGAGTTCATTGTTGGATTCACGGTGATTCCTAAAACACACTTTGTGCTGTGTCTTCATTGTTGACAACTGTATTTAGTCTAGATCCAGGATCGCAGACTACACACAGAATCTGTTTTAACGTGTGTAATATTTCCCACCAAGCTGTGTAAGGACCTGGTCAAAGTGTAAATCTTTGTCTAACTGGAAATATTTTAGTTGACAATCTTCATATAGTGATACATTACAATCTGCTTCATGAAACAGTCATGGAATGGTTTACAGTGACTCCTGCGAGTTGGTATTAAACCAGTTCAGCCGTGATTCAGCACTAATTAGATTCATTTCAATTCCCAGCAAGAAATCTGTGTTCAACGGAGAATAATAATCGGGGAATAATCATCGAACAATATGATTTCTTTCTTTGTTTATTACGGACTAAGAATTTGAAGACTCAGGCGATCCCTCGCTAACATGGATGATCAGTGCTATCAGTTTGGAATCTGCATCTTCACAGTGGACAGTTTACTGTGGGCAGTTATGAAGATGAGGGATAAATCTTAATGCTGCCGCTCTTCAAAACCAGACCAAACGTGTGAAAACCTAAACCTGATGTGCAAACGTTCCTTTTTAAAAACGACATACCCTAGACGAACTGTGGCGATCTGGATCACGTTATAAATGTCCTTTCCTCTGCGTCTGTCTTTTTCTTTTTTTCAGCTTTACCTCCCAAACCGGTGAAGTCATCAACCCCTGCCCCTTCCAGTAGTTTCAACAACAGCATGGCTCTGCAGGATGCCGAGTGGTACTGGGGAGACATTTCCAGGTAACTCCTGTAGTCGTGTACATCCCAGGCAAAGCTTTTTATTAGAGCATGAGCAGAACTTGCAGCCGGACGATAAAGATCCGAACTAAACTGCTAAAAATGGTTAAATGGCAAAAAAAAATCAAATCAAATCAAAGCATTTTCATTAAAAATGCATTAAAAGTTACCCCGGGTAGTCTGACACATCATATTCAAACATCTCATCAATAGAATTTATTGTGCCATAAACACGGACTTGGTTTAACAGAACAAAATTGCTCGTGTTGGCAGACTTCTGCATTTTAAACCTGCGTGTCTCCTGCAGAGCAAAGAGGCCACAGAGGGGCAAAAAGGACAAAACTGCAGCTGCATTAGGGCAAAATCCTTCAAGCAGGGTTTTGTGCAGATGTGTCAGTGTTTTAGAATGTGAATGCTGTGAAAGAATCCGGAAACAACGTGCCCATTCTGTCACACTGCCTGAGTTAACAACGTCCGTGGGTATCGAGTGGCAGGTTCATAATGTCAGAGACTGACAGTTCACACTTGAACAGTTCCCACCAATGGTCACAGGTTTGTAGTTTGTGACGCTCTAGAAGGACGACTGGAAGTGCCGCGGTAGACAAACCTGTAAATCCTGCGAGAACAGAAACTCTTACATGTCATAAGACAAATATGTCGGAGACCAGCTTTTTCTAGACAGGAGTAACGAACCGAAAAACAAGTCAAATACACACGTCCGTGGTGAGATCCTGGATGGAGGTCTGCCTCTGTCCACACCAGACATCATTATTAAACGTGTTTGCATTTATGTCGACATATCGTGACCGTAAACAGAACAAAGCTCGGGCTTTAGTTTTAGAACGGCTGCAGGTGATGAATGAGAGGAATGTTCTGCACGGGTTGACGTTGTATGTGTGTTTGCAGGGAGGAGGTGAATGAGAAGCTGAGAGACACGGCTGACGGTACGTTTCTGGTCCGAGACGCCTCCACCAAGATGCACGGGGACTACACCCTGACTCTGAGGTAACCCGACCCAATCACGTGTACCACACAGAACTGACACGCGCGTGAAGTTGCATGTGCAGGGAAAAAAACAGCAGGTGACCTCATTAATGCTTAGACGCCTTTATTTTATAATTTAAACACAAATCTTTGTGTTTCTGCAAGAGCAGGATAAACTAAAATGTCATCTTTCGTATTCAAATGTAATCTTTAAATGTGAACTTGTAATCCACTAGAACAGATGTGTTCACTGATCACTAGTGGATTACAAGTCAGGCTCTGCTTTTTTCGGGTTAGTAATGATTTCTAAGATAAGAAGAAGGTTCATTCATTGAACGACATTCAGCTGGACAGCAACATGAAGTCCTCACCAGGATTCAGTCCACCCCTACCCGCCGCAGAACAAACGTTAAACGGAGTCCTCGCAGACTTCCTGAACAGTCACTGTTCGCTTATTCTCTCCCCACATTCACAACCTGTTGGTCGTTTTCAACAGTGACTTCTCATGTGACGCTCTCCCAGTCCTTTTTTTCCTTCTGCATCAGACTGTACATCAAACCTGACTCCCACTCGTCATGCTATCAGCCAAAGTGCTTAGTGAGCGCCAGGTTATTCACTGCTCTGCCGTTCAGTCCTGTGAGGAGAAGACTTCCCACAGTGGGGAAAATACGAACAAAGAACAAGGAAACTTCGTCAGAGGATTTCTGCAGATGACAGAGGTGGGAGTTGTACTTGAAGTCTGACGTGTAGAGTGTGAACAGAAAGCTCCGTCCCTTCAGGCGTCCCCGTGCTGCAGACGACCACATCTGACACACGGTCAGGACTGGGCACAGTGTGTGAGGCTGCCGACGTCCTCACCGTGTGGACTGCAGAGAATGTCCCAGTCCGGAGGTGCCTCACTCGCCTCCTCTGATGTCCACCGGTTTTATCACCACATTTAACAACTCCAGTCTTAGGTCAAATGTTTAAAACAGTGAGCTCACAGCCTTTCTTTTATTATCGCGGCAGCAGAACGAGCGTTATCGACAGAGGGGACGCATGTCCCCGGATGCTAGTAGTGTGGTCTTGAAGCGATCCACGACAGACTCCTTGTCCCATTTAGATAAAAGTGCAGCCTGTCAGACTTCAGTTTAGACCAGATTAACATTAATGTTGTTCACTGCTTTGGTTTAATCTGTGACCTGCAGGAAAGGAGGAAACAACAAGCTGATAAAGATTTTCCACCGGGAGGGGAAATATGGCTTCTCTGACCCTTTGACGTTCAGTTCAGTGGTGGAGCTGATTAACCATTACCGCCACGAGTCTCTGGCCCAGTACAACCCCAAACTGGACGTGAAGCTGCTCTACCCAGTCTCCAAACACCAGCAGGTCTGTGGCAGAGACCGATCAGTTTTGTCAGCACACAAGTTCTGGTTGTCTGATGGTGCCGTGTTGTTGTTTAGGACCAGGTGGTGAAGGAGGACAGTATTGAAGCTGTGGGGAAGAAGCTACACGAGTATCACCTGCAGTACCAGGAGAAGAACCGAGAGTATGACCGGCTGTACGAGGAGTACACCAGAACCTCGCAGGTACCTGAGTGCGCTCCTCTGCTCCTCTGACGAGCTACCGACCGCATTCTAACTCCTCTTTTTGCTCGTTAATTGACTAACTTGCTGATTTCCTCTTTTCTTTCCTTCCGTCCCTCAGGAAATCCAGATGAAGCGGACGGCCATCGAGGCCTTCAACGAGACCATAAAGATCTTTGAGGAGCAGTGTCAGACTCAGGAGCGCTTCAGCAAAGAGTACATCGAGAAGTTCCGCCGAGAGGGCAACGAGAAGGAGATCCAGAGGTATGCTGTTGCCATGGCAACTGTGACGAGCCCTTCAAAGTGCGCTCACACAAGCGGGTGGCCTTGTTGCTACAGCAACAGAGCCTTCAGGAGGAAACCGCCTGCTGGTAGATCTAGTTGGAAGAAAAAGTTTAGCGAAAAATACATTTTCTGGGTTGACTGCAACATTTGCGCTTCTAAACATGAGTTCTCAAATGGATCTCTCCACCTCCATCCAGAATCATGGAGAACTACGACAAGCTCAAGTCTCGGATTAGTGAGATTGTGGACAGCAAGCTTCACTTGGAGGTGGATCTGAAGAAACAGGCCGCTGACTACAGAGAGATTGACAAGAAGATGAACAGCATCAAACCAGACCTGATCCAGCTCCGCAAGACCAGGGACCAGTATCTCATGTACGTCACATTGATTAACCAGCACAAGCCGAATCAAAGCTGTGTGGGGTCGACATGTTACACGGAGTCACTGTCTGTGTGTGTGTGTTTCAGGTGGCTGACACAGAAAGGAGTTCGTCAGAGGAAGCTGAACGAGTGGCTCGGCCTGAAGAACGAAACCACAGAGGAGTAAGTCTGATAGAAGTGAAGGCGTCGTGACTGTGACGCTGTGGGGACACAAATAGTCAAGTCAGTTTATTGACATCCCTGTTTTGCCTAACGTGTCCCCTCGTCCTCAGTGAGTACAGCATGGTGGACGATGAGGAAGACCTTCCTCACCATGACGAGCGTCTGTGGCGTCTGGGCAACATAAATCGCAGCCAGGCCGAGGCTCTGCTCAGAGGGAAGAGAGACGGCACCTTCCTGGTCCGAGACAGCAGTAAACCGGGCTGCTACGCCTGCTCCGTGGTGTAAGTCTCTGTGTGTTTGTCAAAGCTCGGCTTACGTGGACGTTGGCAACCGGCTCACAGTCGGCTTTCTCAGGACAGGGGATTTTGTAAGGCTCATGTGTTCGTTGTTAGGAGCAAACGGAGCAATGCTGCCTCATTTTAAAAAAGTCCACCTACGGTCCGTCTGAAAAAGTACTCGGACGTTGTGGATCGGCTGCGTGAGTCTTTCCTTTCCCTCCACCTGTCGCTCTGCTGTGACGCGAAGAGAGAGAGGAAAGTCTGAAAGCAGCGTTTTCCCTCATTATGGAGTAAAGGTGGGGGGGCAGGTTACTCTGTTGCTGCCTGTAACCGGGTTTCTAATGTCCAACGTGTTTCCCCTAGTAAACAGCCCCAACCCCACTACATGCATGTTCCCCGTCAGCTTCCTGACAGCTGGTTCTGTTTGATTCTGGTCCCTTCACTTGGAGAAGTTAGTCGGGAGCTCGAGAAAACATGTTTTGTTTTTTTTTTTAACCGCTCTGTAACTCCTGGCTTTGATCCTAATCAGATCTTCAACAAGTTTTATTGGGACGTTTTGAGTTGGGCTGCAGATGTTGTTGATCAGTGCAGATAAAGTTTCAGGAAAGTCTGCTCTCGTTATAATGTCGTCTTCATCTCTGTGTGTCTCTCGCTCTCTTCGTTTGTCAGGGTGGACGGGGAGGTGAAACACTGCGTCATCAACAAGACGAGCACCGGTTACGGTTTTGCGGAGCCCTACAACCTGTACGGCTCTCTGAAGGAGCTGGTGCTGCACTACCAGCACACCTCGCTGGTCCAACACAACGACTCGCTCAACGTCACGCTGGCCTTCCCCGTCTACAGCCAGCAGAGGCGGTGACCCGCTCGCTCCGTCCCGACACCTGCACTGTCCTCGTTTACACACACACACACGGCCACCGGATCGCCAAACCAGAACAAGTGTCTCCGAGCACGTCACGATTAAAGCCCTGCGCAGTCAATTCAACACACCGGGCAGGAGGCTCCTCTGTGGATCCAAAACTGGGCCAACGGAACCATCTTATCATTTCTGTTCACGTCCAGGGCTCGAATCAGGATCTTCAGCGTGGACTTGTCAGACTGAAGCATCGTTTCTCTTTCACTGCATGATCACTGGTTCATACGTTTACTGTCTATGGACGTGTTTCATTCCCATAAAAACATTATCACTGCGTTTTCACACAGAAGTCTAATCCCGTGTCTTACCTGCAGGACTCGTGTTACACTGTAATGCTGAAAACCTTAGCACGCCTCTGCTCTTTAAGTAGATTCACAAATCTTTAGCGGCAAATTTCATCGCAGTGAAGTTTGTGGTTCAGTCACTCGTCATCCTGCGGGCGCTGCCGTGATCGCTGCACTTTAAGGACCGTTCACCTCCCAGGTTTAACGATGGAAGTCTGGCTGCAGGCCACATGGACTACAACACTGGCTCAAATAATTTAACTTCCTCCTCCTCCAATCTATTTAACTGACGCTCACTCCGTACACGGACGACTGAAAAAAACAAGACCAGTCCAAGGATCCGGCTGTAGGTCATTAAAAGGAACATGGAAAAGCACCGCCTGAGAACCGAGGAACGTTCCGTTGAAGAGGTCGGTAACGGGCAGGATGGAGGAGGTGTGGCCTGTTTGATCTCCTGAAGGTCTCTCAGACATTGGTTAAACAGTTTTAGGTCTTGGCTGCAGGCTTTGTGTGATCCATGTGATCCAGCACAGCGGCTTACACGTCTGCGGAGACACGTGGTACGAAAAGGCAGAGCTGCTCTGCACCGTAGCAGGGAGAGTGGACGTTTTCTGCTTTAAAATCCTCAAATCGTGACACAGAACTTGTGATCCGACACACCTCACCAGAACCGAACCCCAACTGGACCGGACTCTGAAACCACAACCATATGGTGAAAGCGACGATAGAAAATGGAGGACAATCCACAGAGAGACATTTTTTGGAAACACTGTGAGTGACTGGACAAGGTTTAAAAACGAGGGTGAATCTGTCGACCCAGATTTTACACCCTCCTCCCTGACCCTCCCCCTCAAAGAAAACCACCAGTATTTTCCGGCTCCAATGTCTTTAGCCTGGCCAATCGTTTCCTTTTAGCGTTTGATTAATTTCTGCAGAGTGGACAGAGAATTTCTTTATTCCTTCTTTGTCGGCACAAGATCAGAAAACTCAAACATCCACTAGAGCTAAAACTGTGGCGGTTTACGAAGATTCAGGAACGATTAGCTCTGGGTGTCATTTTGACATTTGCCTCTAAACATTTCTGCAAGTTTCACGGACGACAAGCAGCTCAGCTGAACCACGTTTGTCTTTCTGGATTATTCCTTTGTCTTTGAATTTTTATGACTTGTTTTATTATAAATCAGTTTCAGGACATGAAATCTTCTGTATCCATGGTTACAGTCTCTTCTTTGAAGTTTAGCTTGTTCCACTGTTGGATTGATTTGGGATTCAATAAGAAAAGTAGTTTTTTGAAATGTCCTGAGTTTTTAGACACTTATTTTTTTTCTGTAACAGCTATTAGATTCTGTGAGAGAAAAACAACTCAGTACACGTCAAATTAAAACCAAACCGATGAACCAAAATGTGTAATATTAGACGGTAAGAAGTCCGACTTAAATGTTTGGGAACTGATGAATAAAGCGTTTGGTCTAAAAATCAAAGACCTTTTTTACTTGAATCATCAAATGTCTGTTTACTTTAAAGATTGACAGAATCTTCAGAATTCAAAGGTAAACGACTTATCCACAATCATTCTTGATTTTTACGGGGTTGTGGTTAACTGTGATTAATAAGCATTAACTACTCAGGTGGGTGTGTCAGATGTCCATTTCCTCTGTCAGTTTATTGTTTGGCAGAAATGATCCTGTCATTTCTGACACTAGTGGCCTCAGCCACATATTATAACCGAAGACTTTCCTGGGTTGATTGATAAATATGTTGATTATTGTTGATGAATCAGTGGTGCAGAGGTACTTGTTCCATTCCTCCAGTTTGCTCATCCACATCTCCTGGAAAGAGGTGAGCGAGGCCACGAAGGTGCCATCGAGCTAGGCGGACTTTTTCCTGCCTGGTGGAGCGATGATCTTGCAGGTAAAGACAGAAATTGGGTCAAATAGCGCCAATTTACAACAAGGTCATCTCAAGGCACTTTACATAATAAAGTCAAGACTATACAAACATTTAGAGAAAATCCAACAAATCCCCCTTGAGGAAGCCATAGGCAATAGTGGAGAGGAAAAACTCCCTTTAATGGAAGAAACCTCCAGCAGAACCAGGCTCAGGGTGGACGGACATCTGCCTTGATCCGTTGGGCAGAGTGGAAAGTGGAGAGAGAAAACAACAGAGCAACAAAAGCAGCAACAAAACACTGGGCAGGTTAGTAGGACCAGTAGCTGCACACTGGAGGACACAGCGCCAAATCCAGGGACACCTGAAGACAGGGAGACAGAGAGGGAGAAAGACGACTACGGGACAAAGAAAATACAGAGTTAATGTCAAACAGTGGTGACATTATAGATGTGGGGTGAGAGGAGAGAATGAAGAGAAGAGGAAAGTGGCACAGTGCAGAGTCCCCCAGCAGTCTAAGCCTATAGCAGCATGACTATAACCAACTATAAGCTTTATCAAAAAGGAAGGTTTTGAGCCTAGTCTTAAAAATAGGGAGGGTGTCTGCTTCCCGAATCTGGACTGGGAGCTGGTTCCACAGGAGAGGAGCTTGATAGCTAAAGGCTCTGCCTCCCATTCTATTTTTGGAAATTCTGGGAACCACAAGTAGGCCTGCATTTTGGGACCGAAGTGGTCTAGTAGGATGATATGGTACTAAGAGATCTTTTAAATATGATGGAGCTTGGCCGTTTAAAGCTTTATAGGTAAGAAGAAGGGTTTTAAATTCTATTCTGCATTTAATGGGAAGCCAATGGAGAGAAGCTAATGAAGGTGAAATATGATCTCTCTTACCAATCCCAGTCAGTAATCTTGCTGCAGCATTTTAAGAGAGGCTTTTTAGAGAGTTACTGGGGCAGCCTGAAAGTAGAGAATTACAATAGTCCAATCTAGAAGTAACAAATGCATGGACCAATTTTCAGCATCGCTATGAGACAGGATGCTTGTAATTTTGGCAATGTTTCTTAGGTGGAAGAAGGCTGTTATGGAGATTTGTTTTATGTGTGAGCTAAATGATAAATCCTGGTCAAAAATGACTCCAAGATTCCTTGCAGTACTACTGGGGGCAGAGTTATGTCATCTAAAGTAGCGATATTGTTAGAAAACATGTTTCTTAGCCTTTTAGGACCAAACACAATAACTTCAGTTTTATTTGAGTTTAGAGGACGGAAATTATAAGTCATCCAGTCCCTTATGTATTTTAAGACATGCTTGTAGTTTGATTAATTTATTTGTTTCATCAGGTTTCATAGATAGATATAACTGTGTGTCATCAGCATAGCAGTGAAAATTTACAGTGTTTTCTAATAATGTTGCCAAGGGGAGACATATATAGAGTAAAGAGTATTGGTCTTAATACAGAGCCTTGTGGGATTCCATAACTAACTTTTGTGGATGTGGAAGATTCATCATTAACATGAACAAATTGGAATCTATCTGATAGATACGATTTAAACCAGTTTAGTGCAGTTCCTTTAATTCCAATAACATGTTCTAGTCTCTGTAATAATATTCTGTGATCAATGGTGTCAAATGCAGCACTAAGATCTAGCAGAACTAGTATAGAGACAAGTCCGTTATCTGAGGCCAGAAGAAGATCGTTGGTGACTTTAATCCGTGCGGTTTCTGTGCTATGATGAACTCTAAATCCTGACTGAAATTCTTCAAACAAGTCGTTTCTGCGCAGGTGTCTGTACCTGCTCAGTCTTTGTCCATATGTCACTTTTTGTCCAGCTCTGTGGACATTTTCTCAGTGTTAGTGAGGCTGTTGGTGTCACTGTGCGATGGTCCAACAAGGCAAGTTTGGAAAGGAAAACGGCTTCAACCATCATTTACCATTAATTAGTAAAAGAACACGAAGCAGCAATGGTCCACAGAAAAGGACAGGGAGAAAAAATAGACAAAACGTTGGGTAAAATACGTTTCATAGAGCACATCTTTGTTTGTGTATTAATACAGTTTCTGAGCACTTCATGCACCGCGGCTCATGTGGTGGAAAATCAGGGTAAAGAATCGTTCCGTGGATCTTAAACTTATTGACCTCAGGAATACGTTACTGTGATAGTTGAGCAGAGACGTGGCGTCAGGACTAAAAAAGGAGAACGCAGAGATTGTTGAAGCCTTTATTCGTAGTGTTCACAGTGAATCATTGGTTATTATTAAGCTCGTCAAACACAAGCAACAGGCAGATTCACATTTGTGAGAGCGAGCTGATTCGGGTCTACAGACGACTGCAGGAGGTCTTTGGTTCGTCAGAAAAGTGCAGTTTTACTGGAGCTCATCAGGGTTTGAACAGGTGTCGCTGGTTGTTGGTCTGTTTACAATGTGTTCAGGTTCGGACTGACCACCTCATGGACACGTCGACGTTTCAATATTCAGAATTACTTCCCAAACTCTCCTACCAAGCTAAATGGACCTGAGACGAAACCAGTCTGAGTGGCTGCATGTGTGTTTCATGCTTCAGAAAAATCCGACTGGAAAAAAAAAAAGCTTGCAACTCAAGTTACACGTTAGCAAATACATCTGAAGGAGACAGTGTAGAACCCTGAGGAACCCTGAGGAACCCCACAGCCACTGCTGAACTCTAATGCTGCTGCGATGATGTTAGTGTGTCTCCTAAAAGTGATGGAAGACTTTACAGTAAATCTTTACAGTTAGTGTTCATTCATCAATCAGGGCAGTGTTTTATTTAGTGTTCTACTCTGCTGCAGCACCGTGTGATCGACTGGGACAAATTCAGAGGAGGAAACAACTCATTTCGACCACAGCACGGCACATTGGTGCCGCTGCTGGTACCTGGTAAAAACCATTTCCTTCTATTCCATATTTACTTGTGTAAGGCAGCGCTGGGACACTTTTGTGCAAGTGGAGCTTTGCTTGAGTTATTATGGCTCTATAAGAATAGAACTGACCTACAAACATTCTGTGATGCGACAGAATATAAATATATAGTTCATCTTTTCTCTGATTAAGGGCCTGAGACAATGAAGATGTGCTGATGTGGAACCCGAGGCCAATGTTCCATAAGCACGTAACTAAAAGCCTAATGAGCGGGAAGTCTGGTTCGCTCCTGCTGAACCGATCCCATCTGACTGCTTCGACTGAAAGACGAGTCAAAGCTCCAAAACCCGATGAAGGGTGAAGGACACGCCTCCTCGTGGCCTCACGCGTCTGACATTTTGTCTTGTTTGACTTTCAGCCTCATGACAACTTTCACACTACGACATTTCCACCCAAATTAAGAATATGAATGACACAACAAATGTTAGCGATCTCTCACTCTCTCCTGCTCCACAGCTGGCCTCCGCTCCTCCGTCAGTACTCCGGCAGAGTCTCGTCATAGTCCATGATGCTCAGTTCGTGTCTCCTCTGGCGAACGGCGAGGCTCAAGTCTGCGCGGGGGCCTGGAGGCTCCGAAGCAGGGAGGCTGGGAGCTGCAGCCTGGCTCAGAGGCTCCGGGTCAGGGAACGCCGTCAGGATGGTGGCCTCTCCCACCTCCTGACCCAGCGGAGGGCTCTCAGTCTGGGCCTCCAGCTGCTCCTCCTTTTCCTCCTCCTCTTCTTCCGGCTCCTCCTCCTCCTCCTCCTCCTCCTGGCTGTGATTGGTTGGTCTGAACAGCTGCCGTGCTTGCTGCTCTAGGTAGGAGCCGATGACCAGGGGCGAGTCGATGGGGGAGAGGGAGATGGGGGAGGAGCAGCAGGAGGGGAGGTACAGCGGGGACGTGGAGAGGGCTTCAATGCCTCCGTTTATTACACCAGAAGCAGATTGGAGACAGAACTCTTGGCTGCTCTGCGCGGCAAGTAAGACGTCGCCGCTGCTGTTTGGCCTGAGGGAGAGATGACATCGCATGACATCCAGCCCTGATTGGTTAGCTCAGACGCTTCCGTAAAATAATTCAGCCGCAGTTTGGCTGCTACAGGTCACAGCTAGAGTTTTCAATTTTCACTTGTTCACTACAGCGTAAGGGAAGAGTGCATTCGTTCAGGGAATGTACCCGACTCTTTACCTGCTGCCGACTTCCTGGGGCCGGCTGTGTGCATCCAGGTGCACCTGGCTGTACAGGTGAAGGATCTCAGTCTGCAGCGCCTGGGTGACCCGCCTCAGGGAGACACAGCGACTGTCGCAGGCCGACAGCTCCGCTCTGACAGACACACAAAAGGTTCCCACATTATTCACGCGCCTCTTTCTTGTCACGTCACGAACAGCGCAGCAGTATCTGACCTGCTCTGGGCCTTTGTGTCCTCCAGCAGTTTCTTCTGATCCAGCACCAGCTGCTCTTTCTTGGCCAGCAGACTCTCCAGCTCAGCAATCCTGTGATTGGCTGCTTCTAGTTTCTGTCTGTGCAGGACCTCGCTGTCCTTCAGACACTGGTACTCTTTACCCACACTGCACTGCAGCATGGAGACCTCCTGCAACCGAGACACCACAGAGATCGGAATCAAGGGTCGAGAAGAGCAGAGAATTCCACCAGCACCAGTTGGCACGTGCTGTTCAGTCCAGTCAGTGCCCGTGTTTGCACCAGGTGCACTAGGACGCTTGTCAGAATCATCTCTCCACTAATATGGTCATTTTCAGTTTCGGAGAACAGTTTAACCCACACATCAGGCAGCAGCCTGTCAAGTAGGAGAACAACTTTCCTCCTCTTGCTATTAATAATGTTGTATGAAATAATAATTAGGAGGATGAATAAATGTTTAAAAACATAAAACACAACTCAGATCCATGAACAAGGATGAGTCCCAAACTGAGCAAAGCAGTGTCACACTGTTTGCTGTTTCCTGTCAGCTACGAGCCACAGAAAACAGCTCAGCTGCAGCAAAGGGGCCCAACATCTTAGTGCAAGTTGCCGTTAAAATGGAAAAGCAGCATGTCAGAGTTACCGTGCAGCGGTCGGCATCTCCTGCCTCCAGCTGTTCGGTCAGAGCTCGGTTGGTTTCTCTGAGCAGGACGAGCTGCTGGTTCAGCAGGAAGATCTGCTGCTGCAGCTGCTCACTGCTGCACAGCTGCAAACACACACACACACGTCACATTTCTTTTAATACTGTAAAACATTTTTTGGCCAATAATCAGGCAAACTGTGGCACAGGTTTCACATTCCCCCCCTACTGTCCAGGATCCAAGGTAAGCATTCATGTTCAACAAGTTACTGGTTTCTTGTTTAGCTGCAGCGTCTTAACGCTGAATTCCTCTGAGTTCTACTTGTTCATTTTTCCACATCTGTCACTGATTCATCTGTCTGTGTGACACAGTTTAATAATCACACAGCAGCAGAAGCGCCTCCTCTGAAACACTTTAACATTAATCACTGATTGAGTGACTCCGTCTCCGTCCTGTGACGCTCTGCTGGGCAGCTGATGGAGCGAGGGTTTGGGCGTGTTGCAGACAGGAAGACGACCACCACATCTGTGTCCAAACCGACAGAAACGAGCTTTTGGACCCAAACAGATGATGTGGACAGCACCAACAAATCACTGACGGTGCACTCTCACCGTCAATTAACAGGTCGTCTCCTCACCTTGAGTGACAGCTGGGTCAGCCGGTGTTCTGCATTATAGGCCTGGTTATTGGCTCTCTGAAGCTCCGCCTCCAGGTCCCTCAGCCTGCTCCGACACTCCTGAAGCTCACCCTGAAACAGCCAAACACAGCACAGATGGTACAAATACGATCAGCTTGGAGCACGTGCTAAGTCGCCCTCTCATTATGCTGAATTGTGTTGCACAGGTGTGCTTACCTGCAGCCTCTGGTTTTCTCTCTGCTCATCCTGCTGCCGCAGCAGCAGTTGCTGGATGTGTATCTGCAGCTGCTTGGTGTGTTGGCGCGTTTCCTTCTGCAGCTGTATGTATCGCCCTTGTTCTTCGTCCAGGCTCAGCTTCAGAGACCGGATCTCCTCGTCCTGAACGGCCAGCTGGGCCTTCTGCGGCACGCGACACACAGACAGGAAGCAACAAGTGACCACAGTACGCTAAAGTCTAAACAAAGGTCCGAGGTCACCAGGACTCTTTTTCTGAGGCCAAAGTGTTTGTTTCTGGACTACAGTTAGAGTGTTGGTGTGCCAATTTTACTAATCGCATGATGTGTCCATCAGCAGGAAGAGACAGAAATTAAGAAAACAAAGATGGGAATTCATGTGTTACCATGGAAACACTTTGCTCCTCCAGGGCTGTGGTATTAATGACTCTCCGCAGCAGGCGGCGGTTTCTGACGGCGTGCTGCTGCCGTTTGAAGCGTTCGTACTGAAGCTGACTGTGGACCAGCAACAGCTGACTCCTCAGAAACTGCAGCTCGTCAGGTGGAGCTGGACCTGAGAAGACACAAGACGGACAAAAGACGACATCACTCCAGTCTTAAAGTGGTGTGTTCGAAGACCTGCAGGACATGTGGAGTTCAGAGTGTCAGCTGCAGTGGGACTAATGGGGAAGAAAGGTGTCCTCCTGCTTGGCGGCATAAAGTCGTGTACAAACCTCATGATCGAGGGTTACTTACAGGTGGTCGGGCAACGTTTCGTGTTCAAAAAACATTTGGTCAGCTGACCTGAACATACTGAACCACTAGGTTTCAATGTGACAAATCTGGGAATCGTGAGGCTCATATTTGCTCCAACAAGCATGGGAGTTCTTTCCCTTCAATTTCGAAACACACATTTCGACATTGAAGGGAAATAACCAAAATATTCGAGCGTGAGCCCTTTTCACTGGGTGGGTCAGTTCAGCGTAGCGGACCCTAACCCAGGAATCAGTTATCAGCCCATCGTCCTGCTGATTTCCCTAACAGAAAGTTAGTTAACTGTTACTCTGACTTTTTCCAGGACAATGAGTAACTTCTACTTTTCGTAGAGCGGCACGACCAGTTTGAAACACGACATAATTAAAGACGACTTTCACTGTGATCAATCCTACGACCTTCGTGATACTGCGACGGCCGTTAATGAGCTGGTTCGAATTCAAACAGCAGTTTTGTCCTCCGGAATAGCGTGCAGACTCTAAACAAGCAGCTCACATTAGTTTGGTCAGTGCAGTCAGTTAGTTCACTGTTATTCATGGTAATCCTAACGCACAACTCGTACACACATTTCTGTTTCAAATGTGTAAAGTAGACTCTGACCCTCAGACAGAACAGCACAGCTCAGTTTGTTTTTTTGTCTGATACAATTCTGAAACATTTTTGAATGTGCTCTGAATATTTCTGACTCCGTGAGCTGCATCAAATGGGCGACAGTAACGGGCGACTGCTCGTTCATTTTGTCACCAAGTCACCATTGTTTGAGCTCCATCACTGCAGGCAGAGACATGCAGAAGCAACAGTTTGGGTGGACATGAGCTTTGGGTCTTGAATTCGGTGTCAAATTGACTGAACCGCATTATGACCCGTGTCCGTTTACTGACATGATGCAGACTGAGAAAGTGTCGGGACGAAGCCCGCTCCTGGCGTCCACGAGCAGGAAGCACAACTTAACATTCTCTGAGTGTGAGGAGGTGCTTTCACATTACAGACACGTCATGGTGTTAACAACGTCGAGTGTATTAACGCGGTGAGTGTGAGTGAGTTGGTGAGTGTACCTTTGCTTTTCATGCTCTGCTGTTTACCTCCAAAATGGCTCCGATCCACCGGTTTATTCACTGCCGACAACCTGCAACACAAACACACAATGATCCCTCCACACTGACACAACCCCGAGCCAACCTAAAGGTGTCCCTAGCCGAGAGCTCAAACCAGCTCAGAGCCCTGAAGGGGTCCTTTGAAGACGCAGAACTGTTGTTTTTTTACACTGTAGTTATGAGCGTTAGTGGGGATTTGTCTTTGGGTTTAGAGTTGGGTCAAAGCTCCGAACAAGCGGATTAGATTTGAAGAACTGGCCGACGGATTTTGCATTAGTTTGTCTTTGAAGAATTCGTCCGCTGAGGCCTCACACTACGACCTGTTAGCAAACCGTAAACACACTGAAGGATTCCATCTGAAATTGTATATGGACAAGTTGAGCTCTCGGTCCTGCGGTGCTAACAGCGTCACCTCGTGCTGAGGCGTTCATGGGCGTCGTGTCCGTGGACAATCATCTGGTCCAAAGCCTCCAGAGGAGAGACAGAGGTCTGATCCCCGTCCCTTTCCTCCCCCTCCCCTCCTCGCTTCTCCTGCTGCCCTGCTGCTCTCTCCAGCGCCTCCTACAGACCAAAACAGGAAGACAACGACCGCATCATTAAAAACAGATCAATAACAGCAAGTATTAATTTAACTTTGACTTCAATGAAAGTTTTCAGTTGTCACGTCATGCTTACGTCTTTCCCTCTTTTCTCCCTTTTGCTTTCTCCCTATCCAACCTTTCAAACATTTTATGCTCCTTTTTTTTTTTTTTTACCTGACTCTTCCTCCCGAGAAAGAGCACGGCAGCTCGGGGCAGAGCCAGCTCAAACAGGGCTTCGTATGGAGGGGCGGGTCGTTGGCCCTCTGATCTTTGAGAGGAGGTGGAGGATGGGTGAGGGGGGGTGAAGCACAGGGAGGAGAGATGAGGTGGAAGAGACGATGCTGATGATGGATAATCACAGCTGGGGCTGGGGCTGGGGGTGGAAGTGAGAACGACCAGCTGAGCGGAGGAGGATGTGTGGGGGTCACCTGGTTTGATCTCTGGGGACAGAAAAAAAAACAGAACGACAGAACATGTCGACAGACAGGAGAGACAAAAACATCCAGGTGTCTGCAGAGGTCGATGGGTGATCAGCTCACCTTCGCTGTTGATGACATCAACCTGGCGTCTCTCCTGCTTCTCTGTGACTAGATGAACGAATGACCCCTCCAGTGCTGGGATTGGCTGCAGCTTTACCTGTGAGACAGTCTCTTTCAAAATAAAAGCCTCCCTCTGAGGAGAACGAAGCTTAACATCTGCCCGTGGTTCTGATCTTACCCGGTTGTGGTCCTCAGGAGGTGGAGCGACGACACTTGGGTTCTTCTCGGTCTGTAGTTTGACAGGTAAAGAGGCTGTGGAGGGACCTTTTGACTCTGAAGACACAACAGAAAAGTCCAACTTTGTCTTTAGGTGGTGTAAAAGACACAAAAGACAAACATTGGTGGAAAGTGGTGGTAGTAGTAGTGTGTGTGTGTGTGTGTGTGTGTGTGTGTGTGTGACCTGAGAGGGAGGGAGTTCTGCTCAGTGGATGGGTGGAGCCCAAACCAGCAGGTTCAGGAGGGGGCGTGGACAAACCACAGTGAGAGGAGTGGCTCCAGCTAAGATCATCAGTCTGAAAACACACACCAACTGATCAGCAATTAATGAAGCCTCCAGGTAAATAAACACAAACCCGTGTGTTCAAGGCTCAGAGAGAATTGAACTTGGAGGAAACGGCAAATTACTTACTGTAGAGGTGATGAACAAACACACAGACAGCGTTACCTGTATGTAGGAGCTGTGGAGCGTCAGAGGTGGACGTCCAGACCCCGAGGGACATACTGAACTTTCTGAACACACATAATTAAACACACAGTTAATGTTAAATTTCTGATGCTTCAAGAGTCCAGTCACAGCAGCAGATGTTCATTGTACTTTATTAAAACATGTTCTTATGTCAACTCTGTGACGGCTGTAACAAAAGCAGCAGCACGTGTGTTGGTGAGACGAGCTGAACACTGATCTGTGGACACCTGAGCTGCTGAGACTCTCTGAGTGAGGACTGGGACTGAGGTCCAGATGAGGGAGGGGGGAGAACACTGTGGGAGGTCTGGGTGAGGACGAGGTGGAGGAGTAAAGGTCGTCCTCACAGGAAGACTCCAGAGGGTCCAGAGACACTCTGGAACACTCGATCACAATGTCATGGACTTCATAACACCTCCACCTGAGACAGAGACAGACACGCTGCAGCTCACCAAGGTTCTACTAGAACACAGTGGAAATACAACACTGGAACACGTTTTCTTTCAAATACTGTGTTTGGCGTTTTGGCCTTTTGGTCGTGTCCCTTCTTACAGAGACGTCTCTTGATTCTCTGAATCTTTTAATTTTCTAAAGTGCAGATGAGGAAATCCACAAACACTGAATGATGACTCATCTGCCCCAGGATGATTTTTATATCCAGTCATGAGAAGTTTCGGCAGGTTCTTTTTATCATTACACACCTTTTGCCAGTTTTCTGTTGCACCTGTCTCAACTTCTTTGAAAACTGTTGCTGACATCTAATACAAAATAGAGAAATATTTTTGAAAACAGATTTAAATTTCTCTGTGCCAGTGTGTGTGTTCTGTTCTCTCATTTACATTTACACTGTCTTCCAACTTTTCTGGAATCTCTCATATGTGCTACAAATCTGTTTGATCGCTGTCACTGTGGTTCAGAAGCAGCAATTTAAACCTGTTGATGATTAAAAAGTAATTTGTACGACCTGTGACATGAAACCGCGTATCGTTTCATGACCAGAGTCTACTGCTTTTTTCCTTGCATTAGCAAACATGAACTTGAACGTGGATTCCTCTGCACTGATCCTAATTTGTGTGTTTTACAGAGTACTGACCTGGACGGGTCCAGCTCATAATCCTGAGTCCCCGTGACCAACTCAGGATGAACCCGGACATGTTCCAGCATGGGCTGAGGAACACAGAAGAGAGCAGAGTTTGAAGACATTCTGAATCCGTTATCTGAGAACGGCAGCTATTTGTGAAACAGTGGGGCAGCTGCTACAGTCCCACACGTCCGTTCATCAGTCACTGCCCACGCTCACATTCAATTTATTCATTTACTTTTTTATGCTGCTCTCCTTAAATTTTGATAGATTTCGATAAAGTGGACAGGAAACGTTAGCTGCTTGAACCCACAGCATCTTTTTTCTGCCACGTTGTGTCTGCTTTGCACTTTGACCAGGTACAACCTCCTCACTGAACTGAAGTGGAGTGTGTGCCCACGTGAGGACGCTTGAGACTTGGACAATCTGTGTGTTTGCTGGACTCCTCTGGACCTGATTCCTTGGACATTTTCCACAGTTCCTATTTGAAAGGGGCCTCAAAAAGGGAGAGGGACAGATGTGCAGCACAAGCCCCCCGCTGGACCCTAACCTTGGAGTCTGTAGTTTACCAGAACAGTGTGCTTACCGGGACTCTCCAAATGGTTTTAGAGAAAAAAAACCCTCCGCGTTCAGATGCGATTTGAGGCTAACACCGAGCTGAGCTGTTCTAACCTTTACAACCTCGTGGAAGGTGTCCAGGTTCTCCTTCATGCTGTAGTGCAGCCTCAGGTAGGAGACAAAATTACAGGGGAACATCCCGTATAGACGATGGAACAGAGAGTACACGACTGCGTGGAGGTGGACCAGGTAAAGCACTGGCACGTGACCTACAGGAGAAAACACAGCGTATTAGTTTAGATTTTCAAATCACTTTTATCTGTCCACAGTCAACTTTACCTGACACAAAGTTCATTCCACGCGTCGGGACAGAGTCGCACGTTTCTCGTAATTCAAACCATAAATAAACTGTAAAACGTTTGACAAATGAAATTGAGTGACAAAGAAACTGAGCACAGGCAAAGCAATAGGTCACCAGCTCAGTCGCAACACATAGGTGTTGAAAAAAAAGATTTGAATTAAATATCTGAGCTGAAATATTTACGTTTCGTTCGTTTATAGCTTCAGCTACTACAACAATAAAGGATGTGTGTGTGTGTGTGTGTGTGTGTGTGTACCAGGGTTTTTGTAGCTCCATGATGCGAGGCGTCCAAACACATCAAAGAAGTCATAGATGTGGTCTTTTCCAGCCTGAGGGATCATGGGTAGCAGAGTGATGAGGACCAGGACTCCGGTGATCAGGACGACCACATCAGTGTCGCTCTGAAGAAACACACGGACTGTTACTTATTCACACATTCATTCGTGTGTACCAAGTGTGTGTCGGCACTACCCGGCATCGGTACCTTGAGGCAGCGCAGCAGGGAGGGCAGCAGAGTCGAACGGCTGATGTGATGGACCCAGGGGGGCTGTTTGCGGATCAAGTGACCCAGCAGGGTAAGACCTGCCAGTCTGGTCCCAGGTCTGTTCAGAGACTCATTCAGCTTCTCCAACAGCAGCTGACAAGAGGTTCAGACACCTCGACAGTGAGAACCACCGCCACAAACAGCACGAGAGTAAACCAGACATGGTACTGACCTTATGATGAGGCTCTCTGATGGAGGACAGCACGAGCACTGCCTGAGAGGACCAGGAGTCCAGGTAATACTCCACCAGAGAGGAGAGGACGGTGCCTCCTCTGTCTGAAAGGGAAACTCCACGTTAGACAGGCACAGCTGAAGAAACGAAGGCTGTCAACGTTAATGCAATACCGTTTTACAGTAGAGCGTTGCAAATTCCTGCTTTGTTTCGACGCTGCTAACCCAGGTTCTGTTTAACAAGCCGTTTCCTCAGCGATGCACAAGTGACTCTGTAAAGAAAACTGACTGATTCTCAGCATGTGCGGTGAAATGAACAGATGTTGGACTGGGATGTTCGGGATGAAGTTCGTCTAACAGAGGACGGGGCAGCTTGGACAGACCCGCTCATACAACTCAAGAACCAGCGCTGTTTGCTAAAACGCAAATGGTCCGTCTGTCTGCTCCAGCAGAGACAGATGGACTAAGGTGGGCACTACTTGGTCTCTCTGCAGGTGGACTCACCTGTGCTCAGCTGCTGATTCACTGCTGCTCTGACTTGCTCCGCCTCCTGCAGCTCGGAACTGTCCAATGAGAGAAGGAGCTCACTGAGACTCACCTGCTCCCTGGACATGACGAACACCTGGACAAAAACATGTTACAGTTATTCAGAACCTCGGTCCTTTTCACAAAACTGCTGACACACCTGAGACACAGTGGTGGTTAAAAGCTTGTGAACCATTTAGAATTTTCTCTATTTCTGTACAAATGTGACCTAAGATTTTCACACGAATCCTGAAAGTAGATAAGGGGAACCTAATTCAAAACAGGCATTCCACACACCGTATCACAGAATGTTGGAAGTTCATCACATATTAAATATCTGTGTTTGAACCAGAGGAAAATAAGCTCGACACAAAATGGACCGTGCAGAAAGACCCTAAACACACAAGTAGTTCTATGAAAGAACAGTTAAAGCCGAGGAAACGCGACGAAGTCCAAGTTCTGACATGAACGTTGTAGAAAAACTGTGAAGTGGGTGAAGCTCCTGCAGGAAACCAGCTCAGGGACGTTGGTACGCTCAGTGTTTCGCTCGGACGTCCCATTCCAACCCGCACTTCTCCTGGACAAGAATTAGAGGCTTCGACTTGTCTAAAAGCTTCTTGTGGATGTCAGTGCAGGGCCATCGAACGGGGAAGAAAACAAAGTAGAAAGAAACATAAAGAGAGACACTTCAATCCGAGTTCAGAGTCATTACAGCTAGTCCTGTGTTATGTAACATCTCCGTGACGTCACTGCCATTGTGTAAGCAGTCGACCATGACGTCACGGTAACCATTTTAAATAAACTGACCGTAGAGACTGAAGGCTGCAGTTGTGTGTGACTTTGTCACAGCACAGCTCTCTGTAGAGCTGCCAGCTCACCGCTAACATGCAATGCTAAGCTAACATGCTAAGAGCTGTCAGTGAGCTACGCAGCTTAGCCGAGGAGCCACTGGAGCAGGGGACGGCGGGACCTTCCCGCCCTGCGGCTCACTACCGGGGCTCACAAACAAACGGCCTCGGTTCGGTACAGACAAAAAAGCCAGGTGACAGAACGAGGAAACTGGCGAAGTCCCTGTGTTACCTTCAGACCTGTTGATCCGAGCAGGGCGCAGCCATGTTGAACAACTCAGACTCCCGCCCACAGACACCTACAGCTGTCGATCACGATCAGGGGGCGTTCGGGGACACATGGGAAAAACGACCGTCGCCGGAGTTTCGGTAGCCAACGTCACTAACGTGTCGGGAATTACTGTGACTCTGCTGGTACTTTGACGTCAGTGGCAATTATAAGTGACTTGGAGTTAATTCAGACTTATTAATTTGATTCAATCATAAACGACTCCCAACTCGACATGGACTTTAACACCAGGTAAGGAAGGTGAGTCCCACAGACACTCAATGCAACACGTCCACAGACAGTCCTCGCGTTTCTTCTCTGTTAAAAACCTTCGACGCGGTTTTCCCGCCTCTCAGTGGCAGCTAAGTAGATAAATCAATAAATACAATAAAAAAAAAGATAAAGATATATTTATTTACAACATTTTATGCAAATTTTGCCTGATGACATCATGAGTAAATTATTTAAACCAGCTAAAGTCTCTCAAAATGTTACAACAAAATGTTTTAGTCAGATTATCTTTTTATCCCTTTTGCTTTACTACACTCGGCTGATATTCTTCTCTTCCTCTTGTCAGGAAGACACTGGCCGGGCCCACCAGAACACATTTAGTGTTCTGCGTCTCATGGACCTGGAGATTTACTCCCTGAGACGTACAGGGTCAATGAGTTTGACTATGATCATTAAAAAACTGGTGATTGGCAGTAAGTCAGATTTGTTTCTGATTTAATTTACTTCTAATCTAAACCAGCAGTTCTCTGATGAGTTGTGCATGAGTCTCTGCTCATATAAAGTTCAAGACTTGATCCAATGAATTAAGACTCACTCAGACTTTGGACTTGGAGATGACAAATACTGAGCATTATTCAACCTAATGCAAATATTAAATTATATTCTAGTATATAGAAGAGCTCAGTCATGATCCTAGTGAAGGAAGAAGAAGTGGAACAAGGGTATGAGCTGCAGCTGCTGGTTTTCTCAGGTTTTGCTGCAGATAAAAACTCTGCAGTGAGTTTCACTGTTAAGTTGAAGTCACTTTAACTTAAGACCAAAACAAATGAGCCTGTAATAATGCACATCATCTAATGTTACTGAAGAAAAGCTCGTGTGCTTCATGGAACATGACCTGTACAGTAGATACAGAATGACAGAGCAAAGAAAACTAAAACCTGCAGCTCCTCCTGTTACAAAGAGACTTTTAGTGGTGTAATATAATGAGATTCAACAGCTCATGCGGTAGTAAAAAAAATACATAAAAGTGCCACGTTTTTTGGAAACCGCTGCAGCAGAAGTTAAAACGAGAAATGTTATGCAATGATTCTGTTTTCCATCAGATAAGCAGATGTCTTCTTCGTTGGTGTTATTACTGCGCTGTCCAGCAGGGACAGTGTCCCTCTGCGGATCAGCTTGTCTTATGTAGATACATCTGACCAGCAGGGAAACAGTCACTCAAGGACTTAATTCAAGCTAAATTATACTCTAACTCTACCGTGTTTCACTGCTGCATTTCTATGACTGATCCAGATCAAAAGTTAGGATGGGAGCATAAGGAGATTACTGTAACTGATGATTTTTTTTAGTCACGTGACAAAAATGCTGAATGTTGGATAGTTTCAGATTCTCAAACTACGAAACTAATCACCACATGAATCAATCATATAAATTAATGAATTCAAATTGGTTCCACACTCATATGAAACAGTATCATGATATATTCTACAAGCATTGCTCTGCTCTGAATACTTTTTACTTTAAAAACTTTAAGTATATTTTCCTGATTACTGGCACTGACGCCTAAGCAACATTTTCAGTGCAGAACTTTTACATGCAATGAAGTCATTTACGGTGCGGTATTAGTACGTGCACTGAAGAATCGTATCCCTGTCACAAATGAATCCAGCTCTGAAAGCAGCAAGCAGCTTATCTGTGGAGATAAGAAGTTTCCATCCCAGTATAAACGGCAGCAGGTGTTGAGTGTCAGAGACAGACGGCTGAACAGGTGATGATGCTGCTGCCGGTGGTTCTGCTTGGCGTCTGGTTGAGCTCAGCCTCAGCTGCGAAGGTTAGTAAAATCATCATTAAGCTCAATGGTGAAAACTAAGTTACAGCTGCACACGCACAAAGCTCCTGTTCTCAAAGAGTGAGAGGCTTCACAGGGATTTTGAAGATTGTTTCGGCATCTGTTCCTTTAAAACGTAGGAGAGTCTGCTTTCACAAAGAAACGGGTATTTGTGCATGTTGCACCTCTGCAAACTGAGCTGCATCTGAATGACACAAGTTCACCTCAGTTCTGCTCAGTGAACGTGAGCCCAGTGCCCGACCCAGATTTTTTCAGGTCTGATAAAATCTTTAAGGGTGAAACGTTTCTTGCAATATGTTTAATAAGTCTGCTGACAATGTAAGACATGTCATATTTATCTTATCAGTCAACGGACTGATTGTTGGGTTTCTTTAAATGTCTGTATAGTCTTGACTTTATTACGTAAATTTATGACTTTGTTGAATTAAACTGAAAATCGGATTACATGTGAGCCATTTGTGTCAACATGATGTTACTGAATAAATAGTCATTTTCATGCTGATTCAACAGGTCAAGAACTTGACTTTACTTATATCTCTCCGATTCTTTACTAGAGGAAAACAACCAACATCACAAAAAAAAATGCATTTTTACATTTTATTTGAGTAAAAGTAAAAAACAATAGGTGTATTATCTGTGCTTTAATATAACAAATGTAGGTTTTGGAGCTGATACCTGTTCTGATCTTACACTGTTGTATGTGTGTAGCTGGGTGTGGTGCAGACAGAGGGGGGGAAGGTGGAGGGGAGGAACCACAAGATGGGAATCTTCAGGTCTGTTGATGTCTTCAAAGGAATTCCCTTTGCTGACGTCCCTGGAAAGTGGGAGAAACCAAAACCTCATCCTGGATGGAGTGGTAACTCAGCTAAGACATGACCAACATTAACTCTAACCGCGACCCACCGACTCTCACTAGCTCATTGACTCTTATTAAGTCTCGTGGAACTTTTAACTCCCACTAACTCATGAACTATCACTCTTGCTAACCTCCTAACTCACAAAGCTAATTTTCACCAACTCATTTTCTCGAATTATTTCCTACTAACATTCACCAACTCGTTAGCTCTTGCTAATGTAGGAATTCAAATTTGATAATAAACTCACAATACCTCAGTAACTAACTCGTTAATAAAAGCTAACTCATTAACTCTCACCAACTGTCAGTGCTGTAAGTCATGCTCTTGTGTGTGTGTCCACAACCATTTTCCAGTGGGATCAATAATTAGCACCATGTGTTTGTTTGTTCCAGGAATCCTGCAGGCCACTACTTACGGGGACCGCTGCCTTCAGGTGACGCTGCTGCAGACAAAAACCCAGGGCAGCGAAGACTGTCTCTACCTGAACGTCTTTGTTCCACAGGGAAACAAATGTAGGTAACACACACCCGTGAGTCTTCCATAAATCACACCTGTTGCTCTGGATTTTTGTCTCCTAACCTGCTTCGAGTTTGAGTGTAGAGGAAAAACGTGCTGATCATCATTCAGTACCACACAAAAACAAAGGCCACCATTTCCACCCTACTGTGTTTTTATAAAGAAGTCCTTCTGTCACTGTGTCTCTCAGTGTCCACAAACCTCCCTGTGATGGTCTACCTGTTTGGTGGCTCCTTCCTGTTGGGGGCGTCCAATGGCGTGGAGCTCTTAGGAAACACTCTGTATGACGGGAAGCAGCTTGCCGAAAGAGGCAACGTCATCATCGTCACTGTGAACTACAGAGTCGGTACCATGGGTTTCCTCAGCACCGGAGATGAGCGATTGCCAGGTCTGAGACACCAACACTTTTTTTCTGGATTAATTACATTTTTCAGTCCATAATAACTTTGAAGTTAGGAGCTTCCTCTCACACTGATGGGGCATCTAACTCCAGAAGGTGAGTCCTGGTACAAGTGAAGTCCTCTGTTGTCCCATCCAGAGTTTTTGAGAAAAAAACAGCACATTTCTCTGCATTTTTTTCAATCCCCACAGCTCTGAAAGGTTAAAAGCTCAAAACGTTGTGATTTTAACAAAATCTGTAGTTTCAGCATTTGGAAAACCACAGCTTCCATCAAGTGAAAGTGTTCAGAGGGTCAGAGTGGGACTGAACTGGTGGCTGCTGGTGAATTCCCAGCATGCACATGGCCTGCTGTGCGTGTGTTGTCTTATCAGTGTGTTAGCTCAGCTGCTGACGGTCCCCGGGCTGTAATGTTTGTGTCAGGAGGACAGGTGCAGCTCAGGTATCAGCAGGGACGGTTCAGTGCCCAGGGGCCCTCTGGATCCTGTGTCATAATTCCTTTGGGAAGTCAAAGTCGCACGACACAAACAAACCACGCTTGTCTCTTTGGATCTGTGACTCTTTGTTATCTTGAAACCATCGTATCAGGTAGGAGGTGGTTCGGGAGTGCTTATCACAGCCTTTGAAACCTTCTTTAGTAACGGAGGATGCTATAAACAGCAAGGTGTTTTATTCTGAAGCAGAATCTAAACTGATTAAAGGTTCCGAGTGAGTAATTAATGATGAGTCTGTCAGTCTGACATCTGCGTGCGATCGATACTTTCTGAATGTGATGACAATTTCTCATCAGTCTGTGACAGTAAACCGTGACCAAGTGACTTCTTCCACCTGTCAGGTAACTACGGCCTGTGGGATCAGCATGCTGCTATCTCCTGGATCCGCAGGAACATCGAGGCCTTTGGCGGAAACCCCTTCAACATCACCATCTTTGGCCAATCAGCCGGAGCTGCCAGCGTTAGCTTCCAGGTTAGTCGCTGACATCCGTTAACGCTAATGACGTGATCTGTGCTGGTTTCAGTTCTAATAAATAAAGGAAGAAAAGAAATTGAAGCAAGGCAAACATTTCGGGTATTGTGACTGAGCCTTAGCCTGATGCACACCAATGTGTAAATGTTTAATACAAGACGACGTGAGGGAAAAAAACACGACTTCATACACAAGCGAATATGACTGGATGTAAAAGTCATTGTGATAGAACGTGAATCTTTTTGTTTCCTCCATAGACTAGACCACAATGGACTGTCTCTCTGTTTGCCTGCCTCCTCAGATGCTGTCGCCCTACAGTAAAGGGTTGTTCCGCAGAGCCATCACTCAGTCGGGTGTGGCCCTCAGTCCCTGGGCACTTCAGAAGAACCCTATGGCTCTCACCAAGAAGGTCCACAGACACTCGGCTGCACAAATTGAATTACCAGCGATGATTAATATCCAGATACATAGTTATCACAGATTTTATTCCTGTAATACTTTCACATAAGGAAAGCAGGAATTTTACCTTTATGGAATACTTTTACATTGCACTAGTAGTAATTTATGATTTTGCAGATCGCACGTAAGGTCGGATGTTCTAGGACCAACGTGGACGAGATGGTGACTTGTCTGAAGATGAGTGACCCAGTCGGACTCACCATGGCTGGAAAAATCGATGTGATGCTTATTCTGGGAAAAGGTTGGAACAGCTGGATACACACAGTCAAACCTGGGTTAATGTGTGTTATTTCG
The DNA here is from genome assembly GCA_033026295.1 of Channa striata. NCBI lineage: Eukaryota > Metazoa > Chordata > Actinopteri > Anabantiformes > Channidae > Channa > Channa striata. The sequence goes on from CM065178.1 coordinate 26,637,465, forward strand.
ACTTGTTCCCACTGTCATTGTTCTAAAGTTGCATTCAGCAGATCTTGACCAGTAGAGTTTACATCCTCCAGCATCAATATTCACTGCTGTTTTTGAGTCAAACTCTGTGTGTGCCTGTCTTCCTTGCAGGTGTGGTCATGGATCTGCTCGAACTGGCTCCTGTGATCGATGGGGATTTTATTCCTGCTCATCCGAGTAAGCTGTTTCACAACGCTGCTCAGTTTGACTACATGGCTGGAGTGAACAGCATGGACGGACACATCTTTGCTGGAGTCGATGTTCCCAATATTAACATGAAAAATGCTACCACTGTGTGAGTGCTGAAACACCACACGACCACCAGCTCTCTATCAAATATCTATAATAAACAGAGACTTAGGAGATAGTCATAAGGAGAAGGTTTATATTTCAGATTTTACCTGAGATGTTTGATTTTACTGCTAGAAAGACAAACAAGTAGAGAATCCATTCATTATCATCCTGTCCATGGCCATGGGAGGCTGGAGCCTGTCTCAGCTGTCATTGGTAAGTGGCGGGGTCCACCCTGGACAGGTCTCCGGTCTGTCTTAGTGCCAACACCGACAGACAGACAGACAGACAGACATTTGAACTCACTTTCATACGACAATTACCCCGACATGCACGTCTTTGAACTGGAGTACCTACAGGAAACCCATGCAATCCTGAAATTTCAGCTGTAAACTTAGACATTTGGCATCCTGGGTGGCCGTACACCAGCTTACGTAAAGTTTAACATCTATGGAAACCATAAACAGAGCACTAAACTTCATCACTACGCAGATGACACCCAACTTTATATACATGCTGACGCCAGTATGAATGTAGAGTCCGGGTGTGTCCAAAATTGTTTTTACGTTTACACACATGCTCCCTCCTTTCTGCAGCAGGAAACAATGCCACTGCTCTTTAGAATCTGGCTGTGAAGAAGAGCAGCTGCAGCTCCAGCGGGTTGACACAGAGCATAAACTATGTGCTGGTTAATCAGTGTTTATCCTCCTGTGTGCTCCATAGAAAGCAGGTGAAGGGTCTGCTGGCTGGCCTGACTAAAGAGAAGGGAAACGCTGCCATCGAGTCTGCCTACAGTGTTTACACGTCCCACTGGGGTCAGGCTCCAGAGCAGGATGTGGTGAAGAAGACGGTGGCTGAGATTGAGACGGACTTTCTGTTCTTGGTCCCAACTCAAACTGCCCTCCAACTCCATGCCAGCAACTCTAGGTGAAGTCCAGGTCTAAAGCATTTATGTCATACACAGTAGGTGAAGCTTTCTTCAGTAATACAGTCATAAAGACCCAGTTGTCTGTACATCCGTGACTCACTGCAAACAGAAGCTGATCACAGAGAATTCCACGTCTTATAAAGGTTTTTTTTTTTTAGAAGAAAACAGGTTGAGAAACCAGACAAAGGTTGTAGCCCACAAATATTGTTTATGTCGTTTCTTGATTTGAAAGAATTTACACGTCCTGTGGTTTCTCCCTCAGTGGGACCAACACGTACTCCTACCTGTTCAACATGAAGACTCGCATCCCTTTACTTCCTCCTTGGGTGGAGGCAGAGCACTTTGAAGATCTGCAGTACCTGTTTGGTGAACCCTTCTCCATGTCGCTTCTCTATTTCCCCCGACACCGAGACTTGTCCAAGTACATGATTGCGTACTGGACTAACTTCGCCAGGACCGGGTAAACTCCCAGCATGCACTCCACATATGGGTCAGTCTCTGACTGTGGCGTCTCGAAGACTGAAACAGTAAATAAGGGTCCGTTCTGATCTGTACCAGCGTCTGTAAAAGCCAAAGTGCCCTGAAATGGTTTGTGGTGTCATTTGCAAAGAATCTAACTAGGCACAGAGGTACTCACTGAGGATTCGATTGCTGAGTTGAATCACAGTCAGATGTTTCATCTTCTAGACGTCAACGTTGAGGTCAAAGACCATCGTTACATTCTACTATTAGTTCTACTGAACAGATGAGCAGTAAAAAATCTAATTATGGCAGCAATAAAAAACCTAATGTTGTGAATTAGGCACATAATATAATTTCACATGAATTTCATGTCCCTGAATCAGATCCAGTGGAAGTCACAGTGTGACAGTGTGACAAACATCAGATGGCAGGTGTAGACAAGCCACATCAGTTCATGAAACCTGTGATTTTACCCCTTATTTTAAAGTAGTGTCACCGTCTGAACTGGTTTGAATTCATCTGAACCGATTTGAAAACATCTGAAAATAATGCTTAAACGTGTCGTGGTTAAGTTTGAGCAGGTGATCAAATTGTTCTGAACCAGTTTGAACTTACTTAAGCAGGTCTACACGGTTACACTCGATCTTAAAACAGTCTGAAGTGTGAACTGTTGAAAAAGAGTTGGATCACGCTTAAATGGGTTGAACTGACGTTAAATGGCTTGAACTGGTCTGAATGGTTTGAATCCAAAATATATAAGCACTGATGTAAAAGGTGTGAAATGGTGTAAACCAGTCTTCAAAACTGGTTTGAACCAGGTCGCACTTTTATATCTCTCTTCTCTTGTCCAGGGATCCCGGCACAGGTGAAAACAGAGTCCCAGTTCCCTGGCCTAAGTTCACCAAGAGCCACCGACCCTATTTGACCATCAACCATAAGATCAACAAATACTCCGTCAGGTACTGCGATGACTCGTACCGAGTTTCACGGTCTGCTGTCATTAGGTTACACTTCCCCTCTGCTGCACCACGCCTTACTCCAGTGTGCACTTTTACTGGTCTTGTACGGCACAGAGCAGCTCGGTGGATTTAGGTACATTCAGTAGATGACATCACTCTGAGGTGTTTAACCTTCATCTGTGGTCTCGTCTCTGCAGCTACGACCTGAGATCAGAGTACGTCACCTACTGGAGCACAACCTACAGCAGGCTGCCGTCCATAAAGAGCAGAGGGGAGGAAAAGTGATCCAGCGTTCACACAGCAGAGTTTGACTGTCTCACTGACTGTCTCATAATCACTGAAAATTCAAGTGTTGAACTGAAAATAATCACAAAGCCACAGGAGAAATAAAAACCGAGCGAGGGTTAAAATGAGGAAACAGAAAGCTGTAGATGAACTCTGCTCGCTGTGTAATAAATCATGCTGAAACCTGCTCTCTGGGCTTTTTATTTCTCCACTGACACAAAGTGAGTCTGGTAACAACGGGAGGTGGTTCTCAAGCTGTGGTCAGAGTGCCTCCACAGGCCCTCAGAGGCCACGGGCTGGTCCGTTAACAGAACACGAGCGAACAACGTGTTATTTTTAGGTCGATACGATGTCAAATGTGGTGCGTGGAGCCCTTCAAATGCAACCTCTTGTCTTCAAAGAAGCAGAAAGGAGGAAGAGACGAATAGTTTGAGTTGGACACGGAGAAGGACAAAGCGTCACTGAGGGGGGTTTCAGCGAGCACTTAGTTCTGCATTACACGTTGCAACAGAGTGTGAAGCAGGAAACAGCGACGACACACTCAACGTCTCTCTGCATCACACTGATACCACAGACAGAGGGAGGGAGGAAGACAAGCTGAAGCACGCAAGACACGGAGGACGACGTCTGGGGACAGTCATTCGAAATACCGAACAGTAGAGACGGGGGGGACACGAGACGGACGGGAGGCTGAGCATGAGGACGGGGCACAAAGTCCGTTAAACGGCACAAAAAAGGGCAACAAATATTTAAAGAGTCAAAGAGGAAGAGGCGTGAAGTTATCACAAGGACAGAAGACAAAGAGGAAGAGGAGGGCAGAGGACGAGCGGTGGTGGACAAACCAGACAAAACGGAGGTAAAAGAACAAGGTGAGGGAAGCGAAGAGACGTCCCAGGAGACTGAAACTCTGAGAAAAGTGGAGCGAAGAGGCAGCAGAAAGCAGAGGTGAGGAGGAGGACGAGAGGAGGACCTTCTGCGTCGTCATGGAGGAGGACATCAGGAAACAGGGGATGCTCTACCTCCAGCAGCAGAGGTTTGGAAAGGTACGAGCCCGGCCTATAAGAAACTTCTCAAGCTTGTAGTGTCAGGTTGTAAAATGACAGTAATTATCACACCTCAGGCGATCGTTACGCAGCCGAGCTTCACGCCTGCAGCCACATCGCTGTGGCTCTAACACTTGTCCACAGTGTGAAAGTAGAGATTAAAAGGTTCCACTGCTGTCCAGACCGAGTCGAGGCGGGACAGTGCCCAGGGGATCTTTCAAGCCATGTTGTCACTAACATCAAGTAAAGTGTGCAGAGAGTCGTGGGCTGTGTTAGCGGGGAAAGGGTGACCTGTGTGAGCCTTTGTTTCTGACGATGGATACCTGTGTGTGTGTGTGTGTGTGTGTGTGTCCCGCTGCAGAAGTGGAAGCGTGTGTGGTGTGTCCTGTACAAAGAAAGCTCCTGTTCCGTCTCCCGACTGGAGTTCTTTGACTGTAAAGATGGAGGGACCACAGAGAAAAGTGACAAGAATCTGCGCAAACAGCAGGAAAACAAGAAGGTAGAGCTCACACTGTCGCGTCCGTCTTCTCCTGTGTTGTACACACCTCACTTCTGTCCGTCGGCCCTGTTGTAATAAAATCCACCGTTGTCTAGGTGCTGAAAACTTGTGTGTGTCGTCTAGGTGATCCGTCTTGCCGACTGTATCCGGGTGTCGGAGGTGGAGATGGACGGGTGTCCCAGAGACACGGGACCCTTCCACGTGGAGACCACAGAAAAGATTTATGTGTTCGCTGCAGACAGGAACCAGCTGGATGACTGGACTCACAAACTGTGTGAGATCGCCTTCCCTGTAGGTACACACACACAAACAGGTAGACGCCAGGTTACGCTGCGCTGTGAGTGTGCACAGCCGTGCTGACCTGTCTGTGGCCAGGAAACAGCACTTCCTTTAATGATCTGAGCAATCTGAGTGAGACATAATAATAGTGATAATAATACACTGGTTTAGCTGCTTTGGTCGGAGTCTGACAGGCGCAACATTTAGGGCAAAACTACATTCAAACATAGAAAGAAGAGTTGGAAATACTAATACAATAATGACACATTTGAGGAACGATACGTGAAATGACAAATACATGTTGTGATAGCGTTTGTCTTTGTGCAGGAACGTCAGCGAACTGATTTTTTAGGAATGATCCCAGTGGTGGTTGTGGTGAGACGTGTCCAGTGTGAACTGAAGCGGTTTAAAAACCAGCTTGGAGGTGTCGTCGGATATCGTCTTCCTGTGTCTGTCAGGAACATGCACTTTACATTTCCAGATGCTGGAAACTTCATCTGTGCCTTTTTTTCACCGGGTGATGCTGGTTCAAACGTGTATTTTTGCTGATTGCAGTGAAACTCAGAGCGGCGGCGTTTCGACGAACAGCGTCAACGACGGGCAAAGGTTGTGTGATTTGTCTGTGGTCTGATGTGTGAAAGGAAACAGTTTGAGACGAGTCCATTTCAAACCTGATGGTCGTGTTAAGACTGTGGTGGGAGGTTGTTGTCTCGTTGATATTAAAACTCGTCCAAATGTGTGGCGGTAGGCGAAAGTACGAGCTCAGAGTCGCTTCAGCGCTGATGACATTTATTTGAGTTACGGGAACACGCTGGTCCAGTTTCTGTGTGACACTGACTTTTTCTGAACTTTCTCGTTGTAATTGCACTGTCAGAGTTTCTTCTTTGTGGATCAGCTCTTCTGCTATTTTCTCACTTCCTCGCCCTTTGTCGGCCGCGAACACAGTTTCACCAGCCACAGTCGTAAGGTTTCGTTTTGTCCCACCACCCGTCCACATCAGCTGCTTCGTCTTTCTCACTCATCTTCACTTGGGTCCTGAAAGCAGAACCTTGTGTAAATCTGCTCTTATTTTTGACTCCTCTGGACTAGTTGGTCCTTTCTCAGATCTGTTGAATTAAAATCTGCTTTTAGCTACAATTTGATTGTGAGCGCCTGTGTGGCTTTCACGTTCAACCCGTGATCACCTTGACCAAGTCAACAAGACGATGAACGAAACCCAGCAGAGACGGACGCACTGAGCATCACTAACAAAAAGCCCAGTCACCCGTTGGAATTGTGTCTTCATGTCATCTGCGTCCGTCCCCTTCGTTGTATTGTCCAGCTGGGACCAAAAGGGTCCGGATGGTCTCAGGGCCAAGCTGTTTCCATACACACAAACGTCTAAATGGACGTGATGAAGTTTCTCCAGTATTCTACTGCGTCGTTACTCTAAATAAACTCTGGCAGGTTTAAGTGCCCCCACCCGCGGCAAAGGATTCTAGCTGCATCCTCAGTCACACAGGTTGCACTTTGTGGAAACTTGGTCTAATCGTATCCAGCAGGTTTTCGCCTCACACGTGGACAGTCAGTGACCACTAACTTTTACACCCACACGACACGAAAAGCTGCGTTTCTTCGGGTTGTAAATACTGAGGTTTTTTGGTGCTACTTTCAAAGCAGAGCAGTTAAAGTCGCTGCAGGACAGCAGGTGAAGCCGAGCTGAAGACCTGATCGATTCCTGACAAGACCGTGTAGACGTGAGCGGACGCGGGGTCACAGAGGCGGGCCCAGGCGGGTCAGAGGGGTACACAAGTAGTAGAGCAGCTGAAGTCACATGTTTGTCACCTTAAAGCTGCAGCTGTAGTGACAGAGGTGATACTAACAGCCTCAATGGACTTAAGCTGTATTAAAGGCTCGTCTCCAGGAGCAGCTGCTTCCTGTTTGCTGGTGTGTCGAGTGGAAACAGCAGAATTAGTATGGAGGGGACCAGCGGTACATAACAGGAGGTGTGTGTGTGTGTGTGTGTGTGTGTGATGGCAGCAGCTGTGTGTGCAGATTACGCCTCCGTCAACTTTCCAAAGGAACAACAAGTCTGAGTTTGTGTGAAGTGACACATGTGACAGAGCAGAAGTTGATGTGTTCTGCAAAACAGGCCAGCAACAGAAGGAAACTCACACGCCGCGCAGCGAGCCAGCCCCTCCTCGCCCGCCACACGTTGTACGTCTGACTTTCAGCCATGTTGTCTCTGGCGTTCGCTGCTGTGCCAACGCCTGTGGTAAAGTCGGCTCCGTTTGAGGAACGTGAGTTAGCAAATGTAAAATGTGCCAACAGCAACTACAGAGCGTGAACTAAGTTCTGCTTTGAGGAGCCAAACAGCGTCTCCAAAGTAAAAGCACCCCAGATGGATGCTGTGTCACAAACAGCCTCGCAGGAGCGAGCGGGCGCAGACACAAGGCTTCCTCTGGGGTATAAATAGCAGGATACTGACAGACAGCTGAGTCCTTCCTCCTTCTTTCTGTCTGTGACAGGATATAAACGTGTTGTTTGTCTCTGCTGCCACATCAGATATGAATACTGGTACTGAGTCTGACCCCGATCACACACTTGGCACCACGATGCCGGGCTAAACACCGCAGACCTTTATTTTAAGATTCAGTGACGCTTACAAACTCGGGTTATATGAGAAAAATGTCGACCAAAGATCCAGTGTCCTTCCCATTCTGAATTGAATTGAATTGGATGTTATTGTCTTATGACGTCTTTTAGGTTTAGAAATGGATGGAGTCTCACACGACGCATGGTTTAAGTTTGATTAATTGATTTGTGTCATCTGGTTTCATAGACGGATATAACTGGGTGTCATCTGTCTTCAGTCTCTGTAATAGTATTTTGTGATCAATGGTGTCAAATGCAGCACTAAGATCCAGCAGAATTAGCATTGAGACAAGTCCATTATCAGAAGATCGTCGGTGACTTTAATCAGTGCGATTTCTGTGCTATGAAGAACTCTAAACTCTAAACACATAATTGCTTTGCAACGACTTTCAGCTTGATCCAGACAGGGTTTGGGAGCAGGTCAGATGTGAGTATAACACACAAGCTGCAGCGTAGCACAGAAACAAGTGAAATTTAAAAAGTTCAGAGAAGCCAGTAAACGTCCCGGCTCTGAAATCAGAAAGTCTCCTTACTGGTTCCAGGTTCTCCGATAGAGAACAGCTTTGTTAGTTTGACTTACAAGTCTCAATAAACATGTTTGATTCAAAGCAGAAGCAGCATCATGAGTTCACACTTCAGCGTCACCATGTGCTGCATCATTTCTGTTTTTTTACTTTTGCTTCGTCCTCTTCTTTAGGTTCACTGAAACATTCCATTTAGTGTTGGGCGATGGTTTAAGCCGTTGGAAAACTCGGCTAAATAAAAGTCATGAAAGAAACGTATCAATTTCCAGAAGAATCTACATAAAATCAGTCAGCTGCTTTTGACGCAGAGTCCGTGCTGTGCACATGTGAGTGTAACCGCTGCAGGTTTGACCGTTTGTGTTGCTACCTGCAGATGAGCTGGATGGAGCACGGCGTGAAGCGAGGCAGCCTGCATAGAGGAAACAGGGTGGAAGAAGATGCCGGGATGGAGGACAATTCTCTGTACAGCGGCAGAGAGAAAGGTACACGTCTTCACCTGTCTTACCTCTGGTTATCACAGGTTAGTTAGACACTGACTTCAGCGTTTGACGTCACACATCCTGTCGGCATCACGCTCGCTCGGCCTTGACCATCTCTTTGCACTTAGGCCTCGTTCAGACAGGACTAACCACGCAGGGTGGAGGCAAACTGAAAAACCTGCAGCAGGCTCTGGTCTCCATGTGGTTTTAGTTTGTGTCATCAAACGGGTCAAATCAGGCTGAAGTGTTGGTGTTAGATGCTCAGCTTCTTCTCTGAGAAACCACAGCACAAGGAAAGACACATTTTGTGGCGACAAACACAAGCTGCTTCATGCTCACAGGAAACCTTGTAGTGAGTGAACGAAGCTGCAGCTTGATTATCAAGGGCCCGTCCACGGTCCCTCTGTGATGAAAAAGGGACCTGACGTCTGTGTGCCGTTCAACAGCTTCACTGTAAAAAAACGGAAAGCGCCTGGTCTTCACCAGAGGTGTCGAGGTCGGTTCTAACCAGACTAGTGTTTTTCTCTGACCTCCACCAAGACCACGACCGCTCTCTCAGGCTCTTTACATCACAGCTGTTTTCAATGAATAATCCGTTACCTTACAGACTTTCAATGCAGCAGATGGTGATAAAACCTTTCGGATGCCCCGCAGTCGCAAGCCGGACTGGGCTCGTGTTGCTGTATTTGAGGTGTTTCTACATCCAGTCACGGTGTCGTGTGGGAGATTGACATTCATCTGACAAAGTGAATGCGTCTGCACATTTCATGCGCACAGTTTGGTGTGTGCTTGTGAAGATGGAAAAACATTTGTGTGACTCTGTGTGTCTGTGTAGCAGATTCAGTCAGAACTTCCTCTGTCACACCTTGAACCAAACCTCACATCCTCTCTGAGTTGCGCTTTTCCCATCGCTGCTAAATTTAGCAGCCTGTGGCCAAAAGCATGTCTTCATCTGCTGCAACACACACACGCAGTTCACCGGTATTTGCAGTATTCTCTTGGGTCCTGGTTATTTTGGTTTTCGACTTTTTTTTTTGTTTTGGTTGCTGTATCACACCGAAACTGCACAGACATCTGAATACCGGATACATGACACATGTCCCAAGTAAAAATCCTTATTGTCAAAGGGTAAAGGATAAGAGCCTTAGAAAGACCTCGAGCTGTGTACTGAGCTGTGCAGTAATGAGTCCCTGTGGCGGCCGAAATGCCGACACACGTCAAACTGATGTAGAAATGCAGATGAAGTAACAGGCTCTTGAACAATCCTGCACTGAGGATTACTGCTTGAGGCTCGGGGCCACCTGCGACTTAGTGAAGGTCGAACTGAACGGAACCAGTTTCTTTAGACTCTCCGCAGTGTCATGGATGATCAGGTCTTTGTGGTGTCCCCCCTTCAGTCCCTGTGTCCGGATCATCTCAGTGAGCAGGACCAGAAAAAAACTTGCGGGTGAATTAGTGACAGGAACAGCGGGGCTCCACCGGTGAGAGCCACTGCGCAAAAGCGATCGTCAACATTTCTCCGTTTGAAAGCCACGGAGCGCTTTGTGGTGGTTTGGCATCGGAGGTTTTGTGATGGGGCTCGTTCACGAACCCAGCTAGAACTGGATCGGAAAGCTCTTTTCTGGTACAGAGAGGAAACTGCAGCAGAGGCAGGTGGACACCGCTGCAGTAGGTTTCCGAAGGTTTCCCGTTTCCAAATGAGACTTGCTGAAGCGCTGCAGAAACCGTGAAGCTGCAAACAGCAACTATTGCACTGCGTCAAGACCGTTTGCAGTTAGCAGGGAGTTTAAAAAAAGACGTAAAGCTCTTTCAGTATGTGGTTAGTCTTTTCAGGAACTCTAATACAAATATGGGACTAGTTTGAAAAATGTGCAAAGATGATTTACCACTCTGATAGCATAACTGCTATTGTGTATGTGTGTGTAGTTGTTAGTGGAAATTTGTGTGTGTGTGTGTGAGTTCCGGCTGTGGTCGCATGCATGCGCTCTGGTGCAGCCTGTCGCTGGGTGTTGCAGTGCTGCAGTGGCCAGTGGCTGCAGGAGGACCTCAGCTTTTATCTTCACAGGACACACTTCCTGTTTCTCAACAGAAGGCTGCACAAGTATCACATCCTGTGCACAAGTCAATATTCATCCAACGATGTCAGAAGCTTTCGCATTACAAGCAATTAGTCCGTACCTAACTGACCTCAAGGAGTCGAAAGGAAGTTAAAGATATTTTTGTCCAGTTCGAAGCTTCCCTTTGGACCCGAGTAACGATAAATCTGATTATTCTCCACACTATTGTAAATCTGATCTGCTTTAATGAACAACACCTGATCCAACGCTATACCTGCACGGCATGACCCGTCGGATGAGCAGCACTCATTCACATACGAGCTGGCGTGCACGGCTAATGTTGCGGCCCATACAACACGCCGTGAGCGCAGTAAAGCGCAGCACAACGCATGTGGAAGGCTGACTACCAGGGAGCCCGGCTGCACCTTAGATCAGCACGGCGTCACACTGAAAGACGGGACAGTGTTTGATGTCTTTCAGTCTCCTGCCCCGTTTTCAGGACTGTCTTCTCTCTGCTGAGCAGACACGAGGAAAGGCTCCGCACTCAGCTTTAGCAGGTGGGGGCCACCGAACCGTGGGCCAGGACCTTTGAAAACATGCTCAGTAACAAAATAATCTCACGCGTGTGTCCTCATCTTCTCCTCGTTCTCTGTGCTCTGTTCCTGTCATCTAGACCATCGGAGCCTTTTTAAATGTTTCTACCATTTCGGACTCATTTTGAACGTTGTTAACAAGTGGAATAAGAAGAATAGAGACTCGTTATAGGATGCAGAACTACTTTAATGACGTGTGTCCTCCAGTGAGAAAAGGAAGCTGCTGCTCCCTGACGCAGATTATCTGGATTCCATTAAAACAACATATTAGAATGTTAAAACATCTGTGGCGACACGACACCAGCTCGAGCTGGGGTTAGATTTAGGAGGCAGTGAGGTAACAATGTCGACCAGCTCTGTGGCTTTGCCCTCAACACTAACACACAGACATGGAGTGACACTAATGATGCGAACAAACACGTTCAGAAGGACGGGACATGCAGCTGCACACCGGCAGCTTGAGTAAAACCAACTCATTTAGCTCAGGGCTGCTGCACATCAGACACTGTGGATTTTATCGTCAACTGGCTGCAAACTGATGCACTGAGAATATGGACAGTTAAACGGCAACTTCACCCGTTTTTTTACTTGGTTTCTATGGCTTTCAAATATTTCTCTGCTTCCAGCAGAAAACCTTTTGTTTAGATGATGTCACCTGGAGGACCCGGGTGGCCGTGTGAGCGACGAGATGACCTGAAGGTTCCTCCAAGTAATGTCATCTGGAGTCATTTTTCCAGCAAGAAGTAGGGAGGAATTTTAACACGGGGAAGTCAGAGGGAAGTTTATTATCTACATGTATTACTCTGCTCAAACTACAGCCAAATATTAGTGAAAACCTCCCTAAACAGTAATCTATTAAGAAATATAACATTATAACAAATGTAACTGTATAATATTAAGAAGTACTGAGTGGCTGATCAAGCAGAGGTCTGTCGGGTACTGATGTCGTGTGAGTCTGACGATTCCACGTCATCTCCAGCTTCTTTCTTCAAAAAGGAAAATCTGTGCCCACTGGAACTTTCAATAGTTATAATTAATCACCGTTGTTACAGCGACTCCATAGATTTTTTTCACATCACATTTTGATATTTAAACAGGAAATGTGACCATAAGCCTGACCAGAGTTAAGAATGTTTGTTCCAGTCTCTGTCCTCGTCTCATGACATGTCCAGTCTCATGACACCACGAGGCTGAAGTTGCTGTGACGTGGCCTGAAAGCAGCTCCTCAGTCTGAGAGCACAGTTTGATGGATTCCATTTTGTTTGGGCGACTGATGAGATGCAGGTTATCCATCCAACCAAAAATGCTTTAGGCCCTCCGTCTATAAAGGGAAATGGCCTCTGCACGTGTCCACCAGTCCCTGTGTCCCTTTTTGTCCACCGCAGTATCTGATCCTGCAGTACAACATCCAGTTTAGACCCTCACAGCTACTGCTTTTCCTGCCCTTAGCACACACAAAGTCCTGTGCACAGGCACGAGGCACATCGTGGAGTCAGCAGTGCCATTTGTTCCAGTTCATCACACTTCACACTCATGACGAAAACAGAAATAGCTCTACTGTACAACACTTTTTTGCAGATTGGTGAAGACAAACATCTGCCCGCTTCTGTTTTCTAAACGTCAGTCATCGAGTTAATGAGCCTCATTTCCACTGCCACCATTCACCATGAGTGGAAACAGAAACAGCTTGAACGCATGTTGGCAGAGTGGTACATATAAGGAAGGAGATTGAGGAAGAAGATTTAGTGATTTTTAGTTTACTTTCTGCAACCTCCACACGTTCAGTTTCCAATCATCGATTTCTTTTACTCTCCTCATTCATTCCGTGTGTGAGGCCTTCAGGAACCTGCACACGTACAATCAAAACCCACAGAAGTGAGATACGTACCCTGTGCATTACAAGTGTGTCAGCGCAGAGACGACACAACGCGCTTTAGATAAAACAAATATCATCAAAAGTGAGAAAATGAATTCAATTGTTGCAGCAGGTAGTTGTTTTGTATGTAGTGGTACTATATATAGTGGTACAGACGGCGCTGCAGGGCCACAACACAAACGCCTTTGTATAATTGAGGTCGTGCAGCTCTTGATGCTGCTACTGTTTCCCCACATCCTCAGACACCTGCAGCACACACCTGTGTGTGTGGTTTCCCCTGACAGAGTAAACTGCTGCAGACACACAACTCAACAGTTCCCCGTCGGTTTATCATCAGCTCCTGCAGGAAGCGACCGGGAACAGCCTGTGTTTGGCTGCTAGGGGGCAGCAGTGAACTGTGGGTAGATTCGGTGTCGGCTGAAATCCAACATTTAGCCCCGTGCACAGTTCGAGATTTAGAAGTGACTGCACACGCAGGTTTTAGCTGAGGTATTTTCAAACCTGCTGCTTTCACTATTGGGCAGAGCGAGGCCAGAGAAAACAGGCGACCTCAACGTCCACTGCTGCAACAGGTAGAACATCCTCTTAAAGTGGACACCAGCAGTCGGGACAGAAAACCAGTCCACCCCTCTGGTGCCACACTGATCTCTGGCCTCAGTTGCACTGAATCACTAACAAATAGGTGAAATGTTTTCTCTTTTTAAAAAGCTTCTCTTTTCGGCTGCGTTTCATTCAACGTTTCCTTTTATTGGAACTAGGATCAGTTGGTGAACAATACTGAATGATTTTTCTTTTCTCCTCGAATCTGTGAATGCACTATTACTTAAGGCCCGAACATTCCAGATATCTGCAGAAAACTTATTTGTGAGGCAAACTTGGAAGGAATCTGGACCAGGCATGTCCAGTAAAGTCTTCAGTAGCATCATGGACTAACACTGAGACTGTGTGTGTATTTTTTGTCTTTGGCTGTGTCAGTGCGAGACTTTAGAGTGTGTGTTCGGAGGACGGATGCGTCTGACCGCTGCAGGCTGAAAGGAGACGGCATCCTGCGAGCAGACGTGGAGGCTCTTCGCCTGCTGGATAAGGCAGGAGACGTGGTCTACACCTGGCCGTACAGATACCTCCGCCGCTTCGGGCGAGACAAGGTGACACGTACACGCACACAAAACCCTGCCAGAAGCTGAACTTCAAAGGTCTGATGCCTAACACTGAAGGTTTGAGGTCCAGACACCGTGTGCTGCTAGTGTGGAGGTGTCCCAACGTGACTGAGACCATCACGTCTGCAGCTTGTTCTACAGTCAGTAATGAAGGAGGTTTGACCCTGACTCTGTTTCCTCTCCTCAGACGACCTTCTCATTTGAGGCAGGGCGGAGATGTGATTCCGGGGAGGGGAGCTTCGAGTTTGACACAAAACAGGGAAACATCCTTTTTCAGGCTGTGGAGGCAGCTATCAACATGCAGAGGATCTCCCTCCCTCACAGACAGGTCTCTGCCGGGAGCCAGGGGAGTGTGGAGACCCACCAGAGCCTCTGTCTGCCCTCGCCACCTCACAACACCCAACCAGGGCAGAGCAGGACACCACCTCCGCCTCAGCCCCGCAGCCACATCCCACAAGTCCCTGATCCCCAGGTCGGTGAACGTTACAGCTCATTTGAATGGGCCTTCAAAAATGAAAGCAAAAGAATCGGGGTCTTCAGAATAAATTTCAGATTTTCATCAATAAAGTCAACGTTAGAAGAGGTTAGAACAAATTCAGGATTTTCAGACTGTTAATGTCAGGATTTTAGGAATAAATTCTGGATTCTCAGACTTTTGGGTCCAAATTCAAAGTCAGAATTTACAATAAATCGGGACGGCATGTTCCTCAGTGAATTCAGGATTGTAGTGTTTTCAGAATGAATACATCAAATTAAACTTCAGAAGAAATTCAAGCTTAAAATCAGACTTTTCAGAATACCGCCACAAAGGTGCAAAAAAAGTCATGGCTCTCAGAAAAAAGGCAGAAACGTACGGTACAATATTGAAATTGTGAGAATATAGAGCTCCTGATTTAAGTAAACGGTGCTAGATTTCACTGGCCACTCAAATTCCTGATACAAACAGTATTTTGTTGAAGTCAATGGATAAAAAATTTGTGACCCTTGCATTTCCTCTGAAGCGTTTCCAGAGCGACTGAAAAAGTGGGAACAGACGGCGTCGTGGATCTGTAGATCACTTGGTGTCAAAGACGACACGTATATCACCTATACTACACTTAACGTTAACATCACAATCATTTTCCTTCAGAGAGACGCTAAACATCCACACTGGACTGCGACGTGCTGAACCAAATCAAAGTTGTCGCTACTTGAGCAAATACCTAAGAAATGAGGTTATCATCAGAGTGTGGCTGTATGTTGATGATTACGTTTTATCTTTGGAAACTTAAAGTTGAAATGCATCACCCCATACAGGAAATGATGCATTTAACCATCATGCACCTGCCTTTGGCTGAAGGTGTCCCAGCAGGGTTAGTTCAGAAACGTCAGAACAAAACCACGATGTAGAAAAAAGTGTTTTAAATAAAGCCCGAAATAAGCCTTTTAGCCTTGCAAGTGTTAAAGAGTGAGTGCCTTGTCTTGTAGGCTACAACAGTCTCAGTGTGTTCTGTGTGCAGGCAGGTGAAGGTGTGTACAGCATGGTGAGTGAACATCCACAACCTCCAATGACAGAGAGCTCCACCTCCACGCAGCAGCGCCCCCAGCTGGTAGGAAACGAGCTGTACTATGACAAAGACACAAAACACCTGCCACTTAATTCAGGACATCCTGTTAGCACTGGCTTCCTGGCTTCATTACCAGTAACAGCAGGCATCTTTTATTTAGTTTGTATTTTTTACCATGAGAATAGTGTCTGGGTTTACAGGCTTGTTGCAATGACAGCCGCTCCAGGTTCTTTTTAAACCAGCTTAGAGGAACCATTTGAAGCCAGACTCATGTCAGCTCATGAACGTCGTTCATGAGGGTACTAAGAACGAGGCCCTGGATTATTCACGCCGGCTTAAATAAACATGGTGTGTTTGATGTTAAGGCTCTTCACCTGCTGGTGAGTTTCAGTTACCATGACTGCTGAAAACTGGGACAGTAAAAACAACTTCAACGCACCTGACTGATATGAAAGTTAGTCGTAAATACTGATAACCGATTGGTCTGATCACTGCCTCCTGTTGTTTTCAGTCCCGTCTGGAGCCTCCACTGGACAAAGTGCTGACGGGGGTGAAGAGTCTGACTCTGGACACTCGCGGTGTCCCTGTTCCCCGTAAGAACCAGGTAAAGATGATCTCCAGCTGTCCTCTGCCCAACGCAGAGGGCGGTCCCAATCCAAACGCGGGCCCCGGCTCTGTTGCTCCCCCCAGCGCCCGCCTCAGCCCAAACCTGAGCGCCGCTCCAAACCCGGGGGACATGTACTCCCAGATCACGATGCCGGTCGCCACTGAACGAGGCACCAAGAGGGAGAAAAGAGGGGACAGAAGTTCAGGCAGCACGGCTTCCCCCTGCACCCCCCCTGTAATCACCCCAGAGCCAGAGTACTCGCTGCCCTTTGACACCATCGCCAAGAACGTCACGTCAAACATTCGGAACGCCCGTCAGGCCCGCGAGTCCAGCAGCGACCCTGTTTACGACAGCATCGACGAGATGAAGATCAGGAACGTCTTCTCGTGCAACGTTGACGCCCTCGGGCGGCCAGACGGGAAGGTGGAACACATATACGACGAGCCGGAAGGATGCGCCATCCCCCCTGCACAGAAAGCTCCCCTCTCCCTGTACGATGACCCAGAGGAGATGAGAGGGGACGCCTGGAGAGTCATGGGTACAGCTGCAGACCCTAAAGGTCACGAGTACCCGTACAATCCCAGAGTGGACGACTATGCTGTGCCCAAAAGGCCCCAGAGAGCGTTTCCTGTCCAACAGATCACCGCTGAAGACGAAGACGATGATGACAAGGATAACGTTGATGATGGTGATGACGATTATGATGACGATGGAGAGGATCAAGAGCCGCAGGAGGAGAAACAGCAGTGCCGGGATTCACCGTACAACAATGTAATGGTGAAGATGGTTTAGGGACAATAAACATTAAATGCCGATCTGTGAATCTCCACGGATGGAGCAGTGAACACTGAAGGAAGTGTTCTTGTTTAGAAGTTTAGAAGGTGAAGAGACACAAAAATGAGCACAAAGACATGAGAGGTGACAGCCACAGGAACACTGTGCAGCACCGAGCAGAAAGACAAACCCAGATTGACATAAAAGACGATGAGAAAGACATAAACGAAGGGAAATGAAAACAGACACCAAATGAATTTTCATTCATTGATCTGCTCCGCTGCCATAATAAAATGACCACAAATAACAGAGCGATGTCCCTTTCACTGTGGTGGTCCCGCCACCGAGACAAAGTGTGTCATCGTCCTTGCTCACTTCATTGCTCACGCGGATCTACAAAGTGCTGTCTCGTCTCCCCCGGGCTCCTCATAAAACCCATCAGCTTCAGGTCACAGTCAACTGGTCAAATGCAAAAGTCCGAGAAAGAACGGCTGGACACGAGCCGTAAACACTTTTTTAAATGTTTGTCATTTTCAGATTTCTGTAAACGCACCACAGTGTGTATTTATTTCACAACAAGTTGATGCTTTGGATCAAAGTTTGATGAACCAGAGCATGTAACTGTTATTTCGGACTGTTGATTATGAACATGAATCAGTTATGAATGATGGTGGAGAGCAAACGGAGGTTTAATCAAACTGAACTGAATTGGTGTAAAAGTTTAACAGGATGAACATCTTCAGAAACTGGGGGCCAACCCTGTCTTCCTGTGAAAAAAGGAAAATATATTGCTAATCCGTGGATGATTTTGCTCTGATCCAATTTTTTTGAATGAATAAATAAACTCATAATAACTAATGGACAGTGAGTTAGGAGAACTGTCACCTCAATGACTTTGACTCCAGAGTCTGTGTAGGGTTAAGTTTAGGAAACGGAAGGTTTAGAGAAAGATGGCGGTTTTTGGCTAAAAGTAATAAACATGTGTCATAAAACTTTTTATAAGATTACTCTTAATTTTCAAAATCAAAACCAACAGTGAAATTATTACCGACCCGAACAAGCTTTCCTCTATCGTAGTCCGAAAACACATGCGATGCCGGGGAAACTGGGGTTTCACAGAATTCTTAAAAATATTTCTCCAGCTGCTGTGAATCTCCGTCATTTCATGCCTGGCCTACCTCAGGTAACGTCAGTGAACAGTGTGTCTATATAGCAGGTGCTTCAGAAAAGTGTCATCATCTTCCTGCCGAACTTGAGAGCAGACAAACGCACACGCAGCTGCTGATGCACGTCCCCGTCAATCCCACAGTGGACGACTACGCTGTGCCCAAAAGGCCCCAGAGAGCGTTTCCTGTCCAACAGATCACCGCTGAAGACGAAGACGTTGATGACAAGGATAACGTTAAAGACGGTGATGACGATTATGATGACGATGGAGAGGATCAAGAGCCGCAGGAGGAGAAACAGCAGTGCCGGGATTCACCGTACAACAATGTAATGGTGAAGATGGTTTAGGGACAATAAACATTAAATGCCGATCTGTGAATCTCCACGGATGGAGCAGTGAACACTGAAGGAAGTGTTCTTGTTTAGAAGTTTAGAAGGTGAAGAGACACAAAAATGAGCACAAAGACATGAGAGGTGACAGCCACAGGAACACTGTGCAGCACCGAGCAGAAAGACAAACCCAGATTGACATAAAAGACGATGAGAAAGACATAAACGAAGGGAAATGAAAACAGACACCAAATGAATTTTCATTCATTGATCTGCTCCGCTGCCATAATAAAATGACCACAAATAACAGAGCGATGTCCCTTTCACTGTGGTGGTCCCGCCGCCGAGACAAAGTGTGTCATTTTGGACTTGAGAGCAGACAAACGCACACGCAGCTGCTGATGCACGTCCCCGTCAGCTCTGTGACCGAGTCGTTCTGCGAAGTCCCGGAGCTGCTCACCTCCATCCTGTCTGCCACACATGAAATTGATCGTCCCCACTTTAACGCCAGTAATTAGTGGAACAGAAACGACCGCCCTCACTGCTTCTTAAACAGCCTCTGAACCAGCTGGTTTTTCCCTCGGATCATTCTGTGTTTTCTGTCTCTTTGTGCTTGTTTGTGTTTCTTTCGTTACGTTTCTTTCTGTATTTAGCTTCATATTTAAAAAGAGCTTCAAAGGCAAACTGTGGACTGGGCCCCGAGGCATGAGAAGCCTGAGAGATATGCAGGCCGGAGGGGGGTACAGGGCCGGGTCAGGTGGGATGAGATTAATGACGGGAGCACCTCGTGGCCTATGTGTGGATGGACGGCCGGTGACGTCCTTTGTGTCCAGCACTAGCCGTAACAAGCCCGGCCCGGGGGCGATACAGCTGCTTACCAGCAGTTCGGGAGATGAAGACGTTAGTGAGAAACGAGGGAACGAGGGGAGCGCGTTTGTTTTGCTGACGGCTGGGAGAGACTAAGAAAACCCGCTGAGAGGTCATCACAGCGAGGTAAAACACAGCACGTGTGACAGCCGGTGCGATGTGTGGAGCGCACACCGGAGACGCAGAGGTCCACCTGGTGGAGCTTGTCTGGTATGAAACAGCAGAGAAGTGCTGCACTTATCAACAAGCTGTGGGTCGGAGGATTATGTCTGTCAAGATGGCAGCTTCATGGCCGCTCGCTCACAGAAGTGGCACAAGGAATGTTTGCTGCGAAAACCGGACCCTTCAGACCAGACCGCCTCCTTTCCCCGACTCATGGTCCAGTTCTGATGCGCCCCCCTAGTTCAGTGGAGGTCAGGGGTCAGTTTGGACACGGTTACATGCTGCGCGTCTGTTCCAACACTGGCGTAAGTGTCGTATGCGTGGACAACTGGTTTGGACAGAGCGGAGGTCTTTCTTAGAGACGAAGTGTCAAATTCAAACTGTGTAAATATAGAAAATGATTTTCCTGCACAGTGAATCTGTGCGTGAACATGTGACCGTGGCTGCTCTGCTGCAGGCTGCTGCATGACTGATACTGTCTGACACCACTGACTGTACAACCAGCTACACACACAA